>JAEPRA010000003.1:1200000-1923398 GCA_016758895.1 Umbelopsis vinacea | reverse complement strand
CTATATCGATGTCTCAGACCCAGCAGCTGGATTTCCTACAGCTCGAAACCACGTACGATGCCACATTATGTTTGACGAATCAAGAGAGGGCTTTATGACTGAGATCTCATCTGAACCCACATCCACCCCAACCGCTGACGATCCACATACCTCTTCCTCATCGCACCCCTCTAACTCTCGCGGACCGATGTCCAAACTTTCCAAGGTTGGACAGTTAAAACGCCTTTGTCAACATGCTGCACAACTACGTTGGAGCAATGCCCCACACCAAGGTCGATCTCGACAACCGCAATATCATCCTTCCAGTCACAGCTGGATAAGAACAGACGATCTCTATCCTGCAGCATACAAATTCGCTATCAAAGCACGACTGGATCTCCACCCCACCAATGCCAATAAACAACTATGGGGCCAGCAGCCAGACGGTAACTGCCGAAGATGCGGACAGCGCGAAGATATTCATCATATTCTTTCTTTTTGCAGTGCATATATGCCCCACAAAACAAGACGACATGACACTATACTCAACAGAATCGCCAAGTCAGTGAGATACAACAACCGAAATCACCAGGTCTTCATCAACCAATCCCCACCTCATATCATCGCGAACGGTTTACGACCAGATATAGTTGTGATCCACGAAAAAGAAGTCATAATGTTAGACGTAGTGGTTACCTCCCAACACCAGCCCGATGCCCTCCATATTGCACGACGACGAAAACAGGACAAATATAGCAACTTGGCTCTCCAATACCAACTTAAAGGGTTTCAAGTTACCAACGATGCCATTGCTTTTGGTGATGTGGGTCACAACGACTGGCGCAATTATACTCTGCTTCGAAAACTAGGCACGCCTCGCAACGCTGCAATCCGACTGATGAAATGGTGTGTTAACGACACTCTACGCTCAGGCCACCACATGTGGATAGCTCGCTGCACCGCAAATCACTCCTGACCGTCATCCAATTACCTTTTCCAATTATTTCAATGTCCTATTTTATTTTAACTTTTCATTGTTCAAATTCACGGCCAAACGATATGTGCCAGAATTTTATCAGCATAGCGTACAATCATCTCAGTTACCGAACAACTTTTGTTTTTTCCTTCCACTCTATGGAGGAAGGTTTTTTTCCTTTCATTACAACTCTGCTTATTGCTGAATCTTCAAATAAATTTTATCAGGTTCGATTCCCCGATTCGGAGATATTTTTTGCATTTTTTGCGACAACTGGAAAAGCAATGACATAGCAAAGTTATATCAGTAAAGAGGTCTAAGGAAGCAGCATTTTTTGGTACTATTCACATACCTGTGCGATAACAAGTCAACATTCTCTTCGACATTACGACATCTCACGCTGCGAAATCAGATGGAAATTTTTCCCACCCGCCTAGACTACAGATAAGTGGCGACTAAACCAACAAAGCTACAGGTCACAACATAGCCATAGTATATCGGTGAAGCCATTTCGCACCTCCTCAACATAATATCATCTTTCCAGCAATATCAATCAGTATCCAACGAAAAAGACGACAAAAAGTATAGAAAACGAGAAGAAGAAAAAACGGGTCCTTCATGTTTTCACCTGTGCAATTTACACCAAATAACCCACATGATCCGGCTCCTCGCGGGTACACCAACACAAACAATGCGACACCTTCCACCAATCAACAGACAACTGAAGCCGCCATTTTTCACCATTTAACGTGTGGACATTTAATCCACGATCTCTATCCCATTATCATACTGTGAACACAAGGCCACACTACCAACAGCCTTCTTACCTGTCATTTCCAAACCACCAGTTCCTATCACACATACAACATCACCCTGGCTTGATTTATGCAGTTAACAGGATATGTAGCCTCCGTTAAGCCAAAATTGAAAAGCCTTGAGGTGGTATTTAATTTGAAAATCTGCTGGATCTGCATCGCTTGACGGACAAAACCTCATTAAAAGCTTTTATTTCTATGTATTTGACAATCATTCATGAAACCTGTTACTTGAGTGCTTCCTTCCTCCACAGTTGTCCGCAGATTTTAACTAAATATCCGTGCGCCAACAATGGTGTCAGGCAAACAAATATGGGGGAATACAATAGGAAATGTTAATATAACTGGCAAATAGGCAATTTGACAGTAATTCACACCGTCCTGTTGAAAGTGAAAGTCAGATTAGGCCATCCCTCTTAGCACAAGATACAGAATAGCAGCATGTGAGTATCCATAGAGCATAGAGATTAATACATGGCCCCTCTGTTGTTAATTCTAGCTTCAACGTTCGTACGCATAATTTCGAGACCATCATGTCAGGTTTATACTTTTGCGTTAGAATTCCTCATAGGCTGAATGAACGAAGGCCAAATCGAAACATGGTGTTAATGATCGGCTATACTATCCACATCAAAGGTCTACTAACAGGCTCAAGACCGTATTCGAAAAGTGCAACTGGGCTATAATCTCGTATGTCCTGTTATCATAAACGTTATCTTTGGTAATATTCATCCACTTGTTGACATGATATTGTAGATGAGCGAGTAAAAGTTAAGGTTGAACTCATTTATTACGCCTTCCTATTCAGAAAGGGCTCAATCCATTTTCTCTTTTTCCGTAAGCTTTTTGATATTCAGCTCTTTAAGGTTGGTGATCAACCCCTCGTAAGCGCACATCCGTAGAATATCGGTAAACACAAATGTTATTGCGAAATTCCAAGGCACAAGCTACATCTCACTCCTGAAAGTCTCTAACTCTCTAAAGCGTATGTTGAATTTAAAAAACTGTGTGTATTCCCTACGTTTTGGTCAGTTATGCAAAACTGGCCTTTTGCTACAGCTTTGCTTGTGATCGACATTTTTACGGTAGGCACAAAACCATCATATTGGACTTCGTAAGCAAGCTGTAGTGATTATAAAGCCGTGAAAACTCTAAAGGGAAGTTACATAAGAAAAAAGCACATAACCTTGGAACGAAAGTCGGTTCCCAGGATGGTGATATTCTTAATTTGTGTATTTTGCTTGGTCGGGCAGACTGGAAAGCAATATAGTAAAGCTTCCAAAATTTTATGAGTAACGACTAGCACATTGATCTCATCTGCATGCCAGCGTCAATTCTTGGAAAGCCATTTGGATTCTAACATTCTCATAAACTAAATTTACTAACGATGTTCCCCGCAATATCTCTAGCAGCTTGTGCTACACCTTGATGGTCCAGTCCGAGGAAAAATCCCTTCTGTACCATATGTCCTACCCGAGCTTGACGGGAAGAATCAATGTGTTTAGGCCCTGGGAGATGAGTAATACGATGCTTAGACTTTTTTGGCGAATAGTGGTAGAAAATGGTGGCACAACCGGCTTAATGAAATAAATGTAATGCACGGTTTCCGGTACTGACTTTGGTTTGGAGCTTACAATAAAGTTCAGACAAGTGCCTGGATGCTATTCAAGCATGCGATTACATAACACTTTACGTTGAATGAAAGTTAAGTTGCTTTATTATCCAAGAGTTTGTATCTTTATACATGTGTGTGAAAAATTGTATTGAGTTCGGTCCATATGCACTCTACCTAACGATTGATTACATTATCAAAGTTTGATTGAAATCGCTCTTCTTACTTCATATCCAAAAATAAGCCAGCACGTGAGACGCTAAGCCAAGTGGTATCTTGGAGGTATATAAATGTAAGAATTTTCTGTATTGTCTGACAGCTTAAACAAGTCAAACATGGGCATGCTTAAATCTAGTGTCTTGTTGACAGTCAGCACTATGGCTGTTAGCTGCGCGGCTCTCGCCCAATACGCAAGCACTATCCGTGGACCTTCCTATCCCTTGGCTGTTCGCCAACCCTATGTATCCACCTGGCTTCCAGCGGACAGCTTGTCTGGAAATTGGCCCACATTTTGGTAATGGATTGAAACTAAGTAGGAATTCACGATGTGAGGCTTGTATGCTAATGTATTGTTTAAACCTACATAGGACTGGAGCCGTCAAAGGTTGGGAAGGCATGATTCGTGTGGATGGGACTACTTACGAATGGATGGGTGCTGCAAGTGGAGGTGGTTCGCCGCCTGTCAGTCATGTCGCAAAACAAAACTCTGTCACCACGACACCAACTCAAACAGTCTTTTCTTTGACTGCTGGTCCAGTCAACGTTAATGTGACATTCTTATCTCCTGTAGAGTATGCTGATATTAAGCGCCAATCCATCCCATTGTCTTATGTGTTCGTCACAGCTGAAGCGAACGATGGAAAGTCTCATGCAGTGCAAGTTTACTCTGATATTACTGGCGAATGGGCAACCGGCGACTTGAGTCAAGTGGTTACTTGGAATATCTCTAATTCCAACGGAATGAAAACATGGACAATCGAACGTGAATCACCTATTTCATTTGGCGAAAGCAATGACTATCCAGACTGGGGACAAGCAGTTTACGTAACCTCTGAAAGTGCTACTTATGCTTCCGGTGCTGACGTTGACATTCGCAGCAGTTTTGTGAAAGCTGGAAAGCTTAATAACACCAATGACAACAATTTCCGATGTGCCCAATGCAGCTGGCCTGTAGTTGGCTTCGCATATGATTTAGGAAACGTAACCAAAGCGTCCAAGCCTGTCCAATTTGTGGTTGGACACGTTCGTGAGCAGAATGTTCAGATTCTCAATGACCCTCAAGATGCTCTATGGAAAACCTACTGGAAAGACGCTTCCTCGATGATCAAGTTTTTCTGGAACGATGCAGCAACGTCACAGTCTCATTCAAACACTATAGATTCCAAACTTCTAAACGATGCTTATAAGGCTCAAGGACAAGCGTACGCAGATGTTATTTCTTTCACATTGAGGCAAGCCATGGGTGCCACTGAATTTGGAGGAAACAAATCTAGTCCAGTGCTGTACTTGAAGGAGATCTCTAGTGACGGCAACATGCAAACTGTTGATATTATGTTCCCTGCTTCACCTATGTTCTACTATCTTAACGCTGATCTCCTGAAATACCTCATGGAGCCTTTGTTTTATCAAATGGAAAACGGTAATTGGCCAAAGGTATTCTCTATTCACGACATTGGTTCTCACTATCCTAACGCTACTGGACATCCCGATGGAAACGAAGAAGATATGGTAAGCATTTGCGCTTTGGTGGTGAGAAAACAGGCATGCGCTAACGCTAAGCTGTAATTTTTAGCCTGTCGAAGAGTCTGCAGACATGATTTTCATGGTGGCCAACTATATGTTCAATCCATCCACCAAGAAGGCAGATGCTAAGGCTTACGGAAGCCAGCACTACAAAATCTTGAGTAGCTGGGCTAACTATCTCTACAGCAACTGTTTATATCCCACCAATCAACTCACCACTGACGACTTCATCGGCCAAACACAGCTAAATTCTGGGTTAGCCTTGAAAGGAATATTGGCAATGAAGGCTTTCTCTAATATTGCTGGAATTGTTGGTAACAAGAACGAAACAGCCTTTTATAGCAATGCTTCGGCTTCATACATCAAAACTTGGGTGACGGAATCCCAGAGTGCAGATAAATCTCATCTCAAGCTGGAATATAATGTGACGGACGGCTACGAACTTAAGTACAATGCCTTCCAAGATAAACTTCTCAAACTGAATACAGTCCCTGAAAGTATTTATACCGAAGAAGCCAACTATTATTTAACAAAGGATGGACCATACGGTATGCCATTTGTGTCTACTCACGATTATACAAAATCAGGTAAGTGCTAAACACGATATGTGTCTATGAATGAGGTAGAAATACTAAAACATGAAATTCTATAGATTGGGAAGTCTGGACCGCTGCTGCTTTTGGTGATGCAAATCCAGTTTTGCGAAAAAATATCATTGAGGACCTTTCAAAGTTTTTGCAAACAACATCATCAAGAGTGCCTTTCTCAGATTGGTACAATACCACGTCGGCTGAAACCGAAGGATTCAAGGCTCGACCTGCTGTAGGTGGTCATTTCGCCTTGCTCGCTCTTGACCTTCCTGCCTCATCATAATCATTTAAAAAAAAACGAGTCAAAGGCTCATACTTGCTGATGCATAGCCATGGACTCAAGTTACTTATGTATACCGAAACACGCTATTCCGTTATTATAACAAATAAATGTTTTCCCAAATGATTAGCTGCTTTATTTATTTTGTATGAGCGCTATGGAATTGGTGGCGATACTTGTCATGACAGAAACCAGTGACGGTGACCATTCATGTACATGTTTCGCACGTTAATTTTTTTGGGATTATTCGAGTGTTATCCCGTTTTTGCACGACCTATTTTCCATGGCTCATTTCTTCCATACGTCGAATGGAGTTCAAATTCCAGCAATCGGTCTAGGCACCTTCCGCATTAAAGGAGAACAGGCAGAAAATATTATAAAGTACGCGATCGAGCAATGCCAGTACAAACTGATCGACACTGCAGGAATCTATCGGAATGAAGTTGCAATTGGCAAGGCGCTTACAGAATTGTCGTGCAGAGACGATATTTTTTTGACCAGTAAACTGTCACCTCACTTCCAAGGTTATGAAGAAGCACTGAAAGCATACCAAAAATCCCTTGACGACCTGCAGGTGTCATATTTGGATTTATACCTCATACATTGGCCTGGCAAATCTGGCCAAAAAGTGGAAAATCCCAACAACAAAACGGCAAGAGATGGATCTTGGAAAACACTGGTAGAGCTGTATCAAAGTGGAAAAGTTCGTGCCATTGGGGTCAGCAACTATACCGTTCGCCACCTGGAAGAGATAGAGAGTAGTGGTATGATGATGCCACATGTCGTTCAAAACGAATATCATCCCCTTCTAGCTAAGGATCCTGTTGTCACATGGTGCCAGAGCAGAGGAATCGTCTTTCAATCATACTCAACGCTGGGTGAAGGGCATTTGATCACCAACGCAGAACAATATCCAGCGTTAACAGCATTAGCTCAGAAGTACTGCACCACTATTTCTCAACTAGTGTTGCGGTGGTCAATACAGCATGGCGTACCAGTCGTTCCTAAAAGCACAAACGAGGATCATATAAAACAAAACCTCGAGTTATATAACTTTCAAATTAGCGACGGCGATATGTTGACCATAGATGATCTCCATTCTGGTCACAAATTTTGTTGGGACTCAAAAGATGTATATTAGAAATTGGTAAAGCGCTTTATGCTCAATATCATAGAATGAATTAGAGTATGTAATAACTATCACTACTGCAGGTGTAAGCCAATCTTCTCAGTATCATGGAAATGGAATGGTTGTGAGAAGTCGAGCTTGAAAACCAGTTGGCATTTGTAACTGAAGATGCTTTTGCAAATTTTTCCACTCCGAAATTATGGTAACTTTTCAAAGGTGACAGCGACCACGCACGTCTCTGAAATTTTTATATAAAAGATCTTACCATGTCGTTGGTAGATTTTATAAGCGAAAAGCTTGCTACTGTTGAACTGAAAGGTAAATAATATGAAGTTGTATATTTCACCACGTTGACATTACTCTTACAATCCTGCTTCAGATAATGAAATCTCGGAGTACGTTGCCGGGATCGTCAGCGAAGAATTTCTGGAAGAGTCTGAAAAGAGAGAAGCTCTAGCAGAATTCCTTAGTGAATCAACAGTGAGTTTCTTTAAATCACATACCTAGAACAGTACAGATACTGACGAATGCTCAGGACAAGCCTACCGATGATTTAGTCGATAGTTTCTTTATCCGATGGAATGAGGATCAAGAGAAGGAAAAGCAAGCAGCCGAGGCAGCCAAGGCCGAAGCAGCATCTAAAGCGAAGGGTAAGTCATTCTCAAGCTGCCTTTTTGATATTCAAGTACCTAACATTATTTCATAGAACGAGAAAAAAAGAGTTTGGCAGCGGGTATCGAAACTACAATTGTTGATGGCAAAGAGCCATTAACCATGTCACGAAGAATGGCACCTAAGCAGCTGACAAAGGAAGAAAAAGCTCAGAGAGAGCGATTAATGAGAGAATATGGTTATGATCTTGAAGATGTTGTGGAAGGGGCAGATGGTGAAACCGAAATCCTGTATAAAGATCGATCTAAGAAGCCTGTTGGTAAGATATTCTGAAAGTTAATGGAACATTTGGTTGAGGTACTGTTTTCTCATTCGATCATTTATAGGCGATGATCCGCTCCTGATGAAGAATCAGAATGCGTCAAAGATCAAAGAAGAAGAACAACGTCGACGAGAGAAGATGAAACAAGACAGTGAGAGAGACAAGGAGCGCATCTTACAACAACAAGAGAAGCAGAAGCTTGATAGAGAAAAGGAGAAGCGGCGGACCATGAAAAAGGAAAAGCGGCGGATGTGAAATGCAAATACTGTCTGTGTCGCTAGACTTTTTTTTTAAATAAACTTTTTTGATTTCTTCGTTACATGCTAAATGAATTCACCACAAAGAGGCTCACCGCGGCCTAGTCGCCATTCAAGTCTTCGAGAAAATCGAAGGCATAGGGTATTGTTTGATTTTTATTCTTTCAATACGTTGTTGTTTCCAAGAACTGCACTGAAACCATTGACTTGAAAAGGGGCAATCTGCGATCGACCGGAATGCAGAAGCTGACGACGAGTTTATGTCTGCATCGGCAACGCCTTCTCCACCAGGAACGCCAAATACTCGATATTCTGGTTCGAATGCACCATATTCAGATCCTAATGACATAATTCCGACCGCCATTGTCATAAAGAACATTCCTTTCTCTGTAAAGAAAGACGCTCTAATGGGGATTTTGGTATGATCAACCCCTTTCAGACTTTCGTTTACTAGCGTCTCGCCATCGTTATTGTAATCTGATGATTGATATTATAGACCTCATTGGACATTCCTCAACCTTATGCGTTCAACTACCACTTTGATAATGGTGTCTTTAGAGGACTTGCATTTGCCAATTATCGCAACTCTCAAGAGACTGAACTTGTTGTACAGGCACTGAATGGATTAGAACTTGGAGGAAGAAAGTTGAGAGTGGAATACAAGAAAGTGTTGCCTGGACAGGAAAAAGAAATGTTTTACAGCGGCGAAGATATTCCAGAGCCTGTTAATACACCATCCTCAAAACTCCCAGGGAAAAAGGATCGCAATTACGAGAAGAAAGAACTTCGGCACAGCCCGAAACCTCAGGCCAATCCAGATCAAAATGTTCGAAGATCAAATGCATACAATGACGGTACGTGACGAGAAACCTTATGGATAGGAGCATGATTGTGATGCATTTGTTTAACATATCTTCACTTTACAATAATAGAAGCAGATGGCCCTTTGGATCTGAACCATCCGGACACGTTGTTGTTCTACGACCAATTATTCCAGTTTAGAAGTGATCCCTCACGCGACATTTTTGTCTATCCAAAGACCACAACTGCAAACCAAAGGCGAATAATACATTACCTCTCGGACCGTCTAGGATTATTTCATTATTCAGAGGGTGATGGTTCAGAGCGGCAATTACACGTCGTCAAAAAGCCAGCAAATGCGGCACAGTTACGTGGTGATGGAGTCAACAGAAAGACGTCTCAGAGAGGTGGTCGCAATCGGCTCAGACAGAGCCCGTCGCAGGACAGAATGAGAGAAGCTGACAATAGCAGCCCCCCAAGACGCGAGAACTTTAGACGGTCGTTCATGTAAGTTGGGCTATATTTATCATGATAAAACCGGTTGGGCATTCTATTCATCAGGCTATAGCTCCTCTAGTCCACTATCTGACTCTAATGGCAGTAACACTCCAAATGTGGTTTATCCTACAAGACAACCTCTTGGACCTTCGCTTGACAACAACTTTGCTTCACGAATTCCTCCTGTGACACGTAAAATGTCTCAGCTGAATCTTGACGCACCGTCGTTTGAACCCGCTGGCCTGATTTAAATACCTGCGCTATTTCCCTTTCTTTTTTTGCGATACCATTTTCAAGACGACCTGTTCCGGTTCTTCATTTTCCCGCATAAAATCCCCTCCTCTCATTGAAAAGACACGTACGGCATCTCGTATTCACACAGGCATAGAAGACCTCATTTTGTGTTGTTGAAAGTTTGCAATCTGTACCGTTGAATATTATAAAAGTTTTGGAACTGGCAGCACAAACTGGCCATAAATTCGCTGGCTGTCGGCTCTCCATTGCCCAACTTTCCCAAATTGTTATAATATAACTGTACTCCGACTGTACACTCCATTCGTTCATTGCCCAGATGAGTTCATTCAGAAGTGGCTACACATTCGGTTCTGCCGATATCGCACATAGTCCGAGACTACCAAACAGCCCAACTACGGCATGGGACAGTGCTCTTTCTACAGAAGACAAGAGAGCATACGCGCAGTTCTTCAAATTCGCTGATGAAGACAACAAGGGGTTCGTTACAGGTGACGAAGCTGTGAGGTTCTTTGCGAGATCTGGAGTTCCTAATCAGATCCTAGCTGAGGTACGTACAAGCTACTGCTATAGAATGAGATGCTACCGAGTGATTCCAAGTCTTACCTTTACCCGCCTTGATAGATATGGGAGGTAAGCCCGAAATTCGTCATTAGACGATAATGTTCTATAAACGTTATGTTACGTTTACTTAACAGCACGACTTTTATAAAAAGGCGGTTGACAAAGACAATAGCGGTATCCTCACTCAGGAAGCATTTTCTATGGCATTGAAACTTATTGGTAAGGCAAAAAGTACAAGAGCTGCTAGCGTTAGTTTGGTACCTAATGATTTCTTTATCAAAGCATGTGCACAGCATGGATATGCAGCATCATCGCCATTGTTGACTACTTGTAAGTAATAGTAAGGATAGCCTTGGCGTATATGTTAAGTGACTAACGTGCAGTGTTTTGTTCTATAGCCACCCCTCTTCCACAATTTGATGGTGTTACGATCACGAATTCTCCACGTTTAACATCGCCTTTTCAAACCAGCAGTGAGGACGCTCGTGGTACTACTGGAGAAATTTCTGCAGCCGCAAGAGAAAAGTACTCCAAGATGTTTCTCATGGCTCATCCAGTCAATGGAGTGCTTGATGCAGACAGTGCACGCAATATCTTTATGAAATCAAACTTATCGGTGGATCAGCTTGCTAAGATTTGGAATCTGGCAGATATTCGTCATTCTGGTACATTGAATCAAGCAGAGTTTGTTGTTGCTATGCATTATATTGCTGGAACTATGGATGGTAGTATCACCAGTTTGCCTTCATCTTTACCTCCGGCTATCTACAATTCTGCTGCTGGAAGATCAACGCCAACATCGCCCGTCACTCGACAATTTTCTGGAGATCGATCTTTGTCACCTTCCTTCGGGCATCGATTTCCTTCCAGTTCCCCTTCTCTCCAGAAACAAGCGATAGCCCGGCAATTTACCGGCTCACCTCTTCAAGCGCAAGCCAGCCTGTCCATCGCCTCTGCATTTACCGCACCGACTGCAGCGAATACCCATTGGGATGTGACAGACCAGGAAAAGCAAAAATTCGACAACTTTTTTGATAAAATCGATGCCAGAGGAACCGGATTCATACAAGGTATGTGTGTTACAGAAGTTACAACGCGTTGAGATGTGCTTTCTCTAATCAAGTATTATATTATAGGAAATGATGCTGTAGAGTTTTTCCAGAATTCTCGTTTGCCTGAAGGAGATTTGGCACAAATCTGGGACTTGGCCGATACTCAGCAGCGTGGTAAACTTTCACGAGAAGAGTTTGCAGTTGCAATGCATCTAATTCATAAGCGTATCGGTGGTCAGCCGATACCGCGCCAACTGCCCATTACATTGACGCCACCCAGTTTACGTCCTGGTAAGTTGCTTGCTACAAAACAGCTATAGAAACCTATGGACAATTGTACTAATTAAACTTGATTCTCTTTTTCGCCTACAAGCATCACAAGCTACACCAACATTCGGAAGTAGTAGTATCGCGAGCGTTCCTAGTCCTGCCTTTTCAAGCTCTGTTTTATCCAAACCTCAGGGTAAGTATTGCACTTTATTTTATACGTCAGCGTTATGGGTACATATGGTAACCTTCTTCATTTGCAGCCTCCAAATCGCTAATTGATGATTCCGATCTTTTGGGTGACTTTGATAACAACACACAGATCACAGCGGACACCAACCAGGTCAACCAGCTTCAAAACCAAATCTCAGATACCATCTCATCTACTAGTAATATCAGAAACCAAAAGTTATCCATTGAAGAAACTCTTGCACAACTCCAGAAGCAAAAGCAGGAATATTCGGCGCGGTTGGCTCAAGTACAACTAGCATTCAACCAAGAGAATGGGGATTTACAGAAGCTGCAAGAGACTTTAAGTAGCGAGGAACCTGATCTGCAAAGGATCAGACAAGAAGCTGAAGCAGCAGAAGCTAACCTAACTTTGTTGAGGAATCAAAAGCAAGATATGGAGCGTAAGATTCACGACGGTCGCATAGAATCTGAGCAATTGCGTCGCAGAGTGACTGAAATCCAAGAAGAGACAAAACTACTCAAACTGGAGATCCAAAATCTGCAAACAAGCTCCAGAAAACAAGATATGATGCTTGATGTCAACAGGAGACAGGTCACAGCTGCTGATATGGACAAATCGGCCGCCACACGAGAACTGAACGAGATTCGGGAGGAGCATGGTTTAGCGCCCAAGGACCCTACAGACTTCCCTAACATCAGCAAGACTCAGCCATCCCATGAGCTTGAGAAAAGCGATGATGTAGCTGAGCAGAGTCCATTCGGCAGCAGACCACCTACTGCGCAATCATTTAATCAAATATTTGGATCTGCTTTTCCAGCTAGAGGTGAATCGGTCACCTCTCCTGCCATGACCATGAACAGCTTTGATGCCGCATTTGAAGAGTTAGCGTCTCCCACCATGAACACGTCGTTGCCTAAAGAGAGACCTTATAGTCCTTTCACGTCCATGCCGACCACTCTACCTCCTGTTGATGCAAATGTTAACCAGCCTCAAGCACAACCTTCGGCTGCAGATCCGTTCGCTCCTGGAGCCGGCCAACAAAAACCAATTACCTCTTTTGATGACGCTTTTGGAGATTTTGAAGAGACTAACGATGATGTTACTGCCCCACCTCTGGAAGAAGCTCCAAAACCTTCATCTTCAGCATTTGATGACAGCTTCTTAAGAAAGAGAGGAACCGATCTTACTATTCAAGACGAAGATGATAGCTCTGACGACGATGATGTAGTTCTAAGCAAAGTTCAAGCTAAAAATGTCAGCAGCCCTACTACCATCAATACTGAATCTGCTGCACCTCCTGTAACAGAGGCTCCCAAGCAGTCAGGATTTGATGATTTCGATGAGGCCTTCAACGGTAAACTCGGCGAAGCGCAGGTCGCTCCTACATCAGGAGCCAAAGACTTCGACCAAGCTTTCAGCACCACTTTTGACGAATTTGATGACTCCTTTGAAAAACCTCACCAGGCCGATGAAGTGAAGGCTACAAACAGCAAAGAAAAAGGCAAATTCGGTGCCTTTGATTTTAGCGATTTTGAGGAAAAATTAGATGCCTCCTCTGGCGGTGGTGTACAAGACGATCTCGATTCTCTGTTCGGATCACCAAGTATCCCTGCAGGAAAAAGCAACGTTAATCCATCTGCTCAAGCGCTATCATTTGAAGATGCATTTGGAGGATTTGATGCTCCTCCGACGAAAACAACTACCGATGCACCAGCAGCCCAAAAGCCAACTTCTGCGCCTGCCGAAGAATCTAGCGCCGTACAAGTCCAGCCAGACGATAAAGAGGAAATCAAGCAATTGGTTGGCATGGGATTTAGTAGAGCACAGGCTGTCGACGCCTTGCGTCGCTATGATAACAATTTGGAAAAAGCAACCAACTTCCTGCTGGACAATTAACGAGACCAATTTTGTAACGGGAATTTGTAGATTGTTTAATTTAAAGAGAATAATGTAATGCTTTTATTGTTGCGAGTTGAATGAAAGTCAAAATATGTTGCCATATGAAGTTGTCAATAGACATATTGTACAGTGGTAAATGGTGTGATGGAGCAGGGTTGGTAAGGTTTATGACTACTTTTCCTTATTTTCGTCTTGGTGCATGCTTCGATACCGTTCAACGGATTCCATTTCTTCTTGTAATTTCTTGGCTCTGGATTTCGCTTCTGATGCCGCCAGCATTTGATAATAGTTGGATTGAATGAGCACTACTTCCATGCCAGCACCAAGAATGGCACCAATACCAAAGATCTTTGCATAGTATGGAGCTGACATTTTTGTAATTGAAGCTAGCCGACAAAAATCTTGTTTGTTGTTTGGCGTGTCGAGTCGTGAATTGCCCGGTCTTAGCGGGCTTTGATTTATTTTGCCGTTACTGTAAAACTGCTCAATGGTCACAAACATGGATTTCCTCTCTTTCCAAAGACCTACACACTCACCATGGAGACCGAAAAACAAAAGATGATAGCTGGAAAGATGTACAACGCTATGGACCCCGAGCTCAGGGCTGACATAAAAAGGGTCCGTGATAAAATAACTTCTTTCAATCAAAGTGCGCACAGCGACGAGGACACAAGAAAAATGCTACTGCAGGCAATTTTAGGCACCACTTCAGGAAATTGTTACATAGAACCTCCATTGCGAGTTGATTATGGCTATAACATTCATGTTGGCAAGAATTTCTACGCGAATTTCAATTGTGTGTTTTTAGATTGCGCTCCGATCAGAATAGGTGACAATACCATGTTTGGACCTAACGTTCAAGTTTATACGGCCACTCATCCAGTAGACGCCGTTGAACGCTGCAGCGGCGTTGAATATGCAAAGGAGATTACCATTGGTAATATGTGCTGGATTGGCGGTGGTGCTATCCTGTGCCCAGGTGTAAAAATTGGCGACCGGTGAGTAAACAGGGGTATTTCACATATGAATCTATCATATGTAGTGCTAAACATATTTGGTACCAAATAATTAGGTCCGTTGTTGCGGCTGGAGCTGTTGTCACTAAAGACGTACCTTCTGACGTCGTGGTAGGAGGAAACCCCGCAAAAATCATCAAACATTTGAAACCTTCTGCCGAGAATGAACCGAAATGATATAACGATAAGAGTTGTCACATGAAGTTTGCAATTACTGCCAAAGTTGCCCAAATTGGGACAGCCATATAAAAATTATGTTATAATCGAGTGGCAATGGGATTTACGAATGCAAATAAATGTGTCAATATGAATGGATGGACTATCCAAGCCAATTCAATCCAACTTGTTTTTATTTGAATGGTCGCGAAATAACTGCGAGTTCCTACATACTGCTAAGAAAGGCATGTTAGTTGTTGATCTCCCAATATGTATCAAGCTCTTTGCTTTAAACAAACACAAAACTGACGACAGGTTTTGATCCCCTACACCCTCATCAATTCACAGCTTTTAAGGAGCAAAGGTTTGAGTTCAATATATGTTCATTTATTATTGGCCGTGAGGCGATCCGTATATATAAAATTAAAATCATTCATAAAGATTAAAGTAGTGTGTATCATATTTACACGATGGGACCACCGGCAGCACCACGACGGCGTCTGTAGCGACCACCGCATCCACAGCAGCGCACGAAGATCCAAGCAATCAAGAAGATAACTGCCAAGACGATGAAGATGTGGAAAAGTCCTCCAGTGGGGATGGTATAAACGTGGACAAGACCCAAGATCCAGACGATCAGCATAATGATGGCAACGATGACCAAAAGATCCCAAGCGATGACTTCGATTCCGTAGCACATGTTTTGTTTTTTGTAGAGGTGAGAGGTGAAGAGATGATTTTCTGAATGAAATGAGAATTGACTAACAGAGCCTTTTATAAACTTTGATCTGTACCAATGTGTAACTATGCTCATAACGGTCCTGAAAAGGCGAGATCATGATGTCAGATATGCGGTAATAAGTTGTCTATACTGCACAGAAATTTTTTACATTTGGTCTTTGTGGTGTAACCATGTCAGGTCCTGACGTGTGGATGAGGAGATGGCTCCTGTTTGGTTGGATTGCAACGTGCATGATCTGACCAATCTTTTCATGAATAAAAGTGAAAACACGTTTCAAATGAAGGATGATACATGGTATAATTTTCTATGTAATTTGCCATTAAGTCATCTTGCAAATTTAAAAACTGGAAACACCCGGCATCATTTTTCACTGTCCCAGGTACGGTTTTGATCTGCGAGCCACCCATTTCACTGGTAACGCGCCAATTATAGCTTGCTGCCAAGCTCGTATTTTTACCTTTTCCGTACTTTCATGTGTTCCAGACTGCTCAGACAATTATTTTGATGTAATGCATCAGAGCTCACAGCTATCCTTGGATTTTTTTTCCTACTTTGTAACACCATTTAGGCGGAAATAATTGTTGCTGTCACCATTATGCGAAAAAACGTACGACATAATTGGGGGAAACCCATAGATCAAAAAGCATTTTGACTGTAGATAGCCGTTTTCTGGTTTGTCGTCATTCATACGACTTTCATTGCTCCCACTCTGTGTTTATTATGGAGCGCAGTACTAGTTAGCCTGGACGTGAGATCGTCTTGGCATATTATTGATCACTTCTATAGGTCCTTGGCAAACAAGTTTTACCAGAAAGATCTGTCTCAAAAAGAGCGCAGACTGTTTGTTTATTTAAAAAATTATATAATATACCAAAGTTATATGATAAAGGGTTCAGATCACAGGCGACGCTGTTATAACAAGGTTGGTGGCCAGCGCCTCTCGTCACGCATTTCCCACCTTGCGGCGAAGGAAACAAATCGTTCAGTACCTGTTTTCATCATATTTTCTGAAATAACAGAAGAATCATAAGGAAAAAATATTTCGTGACCGGAAAATTTTGGTAAGCCAATCAGGCCATGTTCAAGTTGTGGTTGCTGCGATATTCGTGGCTTTTCGAAAGCTGGCATATCAAGTTTCTAAAGGTACCAACATCACTACAAAAATAACACCAGGTTCTTGGTACCTTATCAGCCATCAAGTCCAGTATGATATTCGTTGACTGCAGTTGACAGCTACTGCTTACAGCGCTGTTTCAATTTTCAATTTGAAATCTGGCCCCATGAGGGCTCCGACGAATGCAACGCCTCTTACAGCTCACTGTAACGACATTAAACGTCACAGCACTCACAGGAATATCAACGTGGGCTATGAGCTGACTGAACTAAAGAGCATATGTCTATCACTCAATTTCTGTTTGACCGATAGGGTCTGCTCGCCCGGAAATTTTGATGTCAAAGACCGATACCACAAAGTGGGTAGGTAGTAAAAACGAAGTTTTATCATTGCACAAAATTTCAATATTGCCAGTGAGTAGAGTAAAATAATAGTAAGAGATAAGGTTTCGCGCTATACATGTGTATGAATGCAAATTTGGCATGAGCGCATTAAAGAACGCCTCTCGGCAACCGATAAGCAGATCGCTGGAGCAGACTTGTAACGAATAACCAAGATGGTCATACTGCGTATGCTTTGATTACGGCTCGGGCAAAACAACGTCGGGAAATTTTGCATCACACTTGGTACATACGCACTATAACCAGGTTAGTGTCTCTAGGTCGTTCAATTGCATTCGGACGAAGTCGTCGGGCAAACAGCAAACTTACCTCACGTCTACCTTGGTATCCACAAAAATACGGAAAAACCAGCATTGCAAAGCACAAAGTACTCTTTGTATAATGCATTCGAAGCTCGTGAAAGCCTCCGCTTGGGCAATTAGGGCCAATTTGCTGTTGTATCCTTTTGCGCTGAGCTACAAACGGTGGATCAATCGGGTGATCATCATATTCTGGTGCAAATTGTGGTGGTTGAGGTGTTACGCCTTTATGCAACTCTTCTTCCGAAGGAAGCTGCGTTACAATTTGTGGTGGGGGTGGATAAGAGTAGCCGGCCTTTTGCTGCTGCATAATTGAATAAGAGGTGTCAAAATAGAGAGTGGAACATTACTTCTTTTGACAGCAGGTTGTTTTTATGAGCAAAAAAATGGAGGTCACAGTCACAGTGTCAACCTGAATTTTTTTCTACAGCAAGACTTTTTTTTTTTTTTTTGAAGGATCTATAGCTGATCATGGAAGTCCACCGCTGCCGATTCGTAGAGTACCAGCCTTCGGCATGCAACACTCTCGACTTTACTCCACCAAGTGTCAGTGTACCACGTCTAGCTTGTGGTAGAGCTAATGGAAATATCGAGATTTGGGATCCTAGACACAAGTATAGACTTGAAAAGGTACTTTGCAATTGAAGTTGGAGAAGAAACCTCATTACAACATTTTTACTGATTTATCAAATAGATCATTCCAGGAGGAGCTAACATGTCCGTTGAAGCTCTGGTATGGTCTCATCAGACTGTACTTACAGATACCGATGATTACGACACTCCAGAAGAACTGGAAGCTGCCAAAAAGCGTCAATTGGCTGAGAAAGCTCGACTTTTTACATCGGGCTTGAACCCATACATTGTGGAATGGGATACAGTTGAACTACGTGCAGAGGTATGTAACGGGATATGTTGTATTAATCGAACCATTTCATCGAGCTAATAGTCAACTCATAGCGCTTTGTTGATTCAAACGGAGGTGCAATCTGGTGCATGGCAGTCAACAGTATTGGAACAATTCTCGCCGCTGGATGCGAAGATGGAGCAGTTCGTCTTTTCGATATCGCTGACGGAAATCTCGAATTTATGCGTGCATTTGAAAAGCAGAAGGGCCGTGTTCTTTCCATAGCATGGACCAGCGATGACAATAGCATCGTTACTGGCTCTTCTCACAGTAACATCACGATGTGGGATGTCAAGACAGGAAGAGCGAAGAAGCGTATGACTGTCGACAGAGTCAAGAAGGAGGATACCTTGGTTTGGTCCATTGCATCGTTACCGTAAGTCTGGCTACACTTTGATAACATCTTAGCACGGAATCAATGCTAACCACTTTCCTGATACTTTCTAGCAATGGCATTATTGTCAGTGGAGATTCGCTTGGCAACGTTATGTTCTGGCAAGCCAGTTCAGGAACCTTGCAACAAAGTTTTAAAGCTCATGGAGCGGATATTTTGACAGTAGTTGCCTCAAGAAACGGTCAGCGTGTCTATACCGCTGGTGTTGACCGTCAAATAGTTGCCTTCAAGGTGGTGGATATCACGGATGAGAAGAAGTCCAAGAAAAATACCAACAGCGGCAAGGTGAACGGAAATGAGATCATCAACAACCAAGGTCGTCTGAAATGGGTCATTGCGGGTAATCGTCGCTACCACTCTCACGATATCCGCGCTCTCGCATTACATGATGACCGTAATGTCGACTCCTTGGTCTCTGGAGGTGTCGATGTGCAATTGATCGCTGTTCCCGCTGCTGATTTCCCAAATCTCATCCAAAACAAACTGCCACCTTGTCCACAAAAGGACCTTATCAGCGTCAGCAAATCCAAGCGCTTAATGATGTGTACCTTTTTCAACTCTGTTGTCGTTTGGAGGTTAGGAAAGGCTATCAGTAACCGTGATGGTGATAACGCAAGTGCTGATCCTCAATTGGTGGAGCCACAACAAGCAGTTCTAGAATTGAAGTTGAAGGACGAGAACTACCTGACATCCGGTGCTCTCTCTGAAGATGGTCAATGGATTGCTGTTGCGGATATCGAAAATGTCAAGCTTTTTAGAATTCGAGAAGATGTAAGTTTAAATCAGTATTATAAGTGCTTTTAAGATGCTGTTATACTGACTGATGGTTTTCCACAGCCACAATCCCCTGGTCAACTCAAGGTTAAGAAGCAGGCACGACTTCAGAATGTTTTAGCTGCTTATTTGAACAGTGAAGAGGTCATTGGTGCCCATCACGTTATCTTTACTCCTGGATCGGATAGGCTCATCATCGCTACTACCGACTCTCGGATATTGGTCTGTTCATTGTTGAAATGGGAAAGTGGGGAATTTGAAGTTCTCTGCGAGTTCCAAGATCATCGTGATAGTAAGAGTCTAAATGCCAAACGCCAGATCGGAACAATTACCTCGATGACCATTAGTGCTGATGGACAGTGGCTGGCTACGGCGGATCACTTGAACCGAATCAATGTTTTCAACTTGGATAGCCTAAAGGTATGTGGCATATTTAGCCTTTTGCACCTCGTTGTACCCCTTTATTTATTCCCACATCCTCTCTTCCACAGCCCCACGTTAAGCTACCAGTATCAAAAACACCGTGCACAGCTATATCATTCAACCCTTACAAACCCAACGATCTACTTGTCGCATTAGCTTCTAACGAATTTTACATCTATGACGTTGAGAAAAAGCGACATACAGAATGGTCACAGAAGAACGCACACAACTTACCAAAGTATTTCTTGGAATTGCGAGATCGAATTATGGGAGTTGCATACAACCCTGCTCAGCCTGATAACATGGTCGTGTATGGCAGCACATACCTTTGTTCTGTAGATCTGACGCGAGGAACTGGTGAAAGAAATTCCATCTCAAGCCTCAGCAAGCGAAAGGATGCCGACAAACAGGCTGAATCGATATCACAGAAGAAAAAGGACCACAAAAGAACTGAAAACGAAGATGAGGTATATGGAAAGTCTGGTCTAGTGAAGGCCGCCAAGAACAAATATGGAGAGAATTTCTTGGTCTCCAACAAGTATCAACAGATACTCTACACTGGTTTTGTAGATGCTAATGAGATGGTAGTGGTTGAGCGACCAAAATTCAGTATGTTGGAAAAGCTGCCGCCATCATTCTACAAGCCTCACTTTGGAACATAGATTGCATATTATTGTTTGTTTTTGTATTTTCTACCACTTTGTATTTTGCATCGTTTTCCATGATTGTACCCTCTGCTAATAAATGCGAAGGATATATAATACGGGATAATTTAACTTTAGTTCTCTAAACTATAACCTGCAAACTACGTCGTAATCTTGCTTTAACTTTTCGTCGATCCACGACTTGAACTGGTCGAATGGACACATAGCTTCCTCGCAGCCTTTCAGGATGATCTCTTGTTCTGACAAGAGAGCGCGAATGTACCGGGTGCCGCTACAATCATGGAGCTCTAGACCGATGTTTGCTGCGAAGGGTGATACTTGACTTGTCCTAAATTTACGTTCATGTATCATATCTATTGGCGTATCTGCTCGAAGTATATCGCTGTCTTGGTTCAAATTCAGGAAGGTTTGGAAAAATAAGATGGTCTGTGAGTGTCCAAATTGAAAGCTCATCTTAGGCGGCTTGTTGCTTTCCAGCCTGCGCATGAGCATGCTCATCAGGTCTGTAGCTACCCATCGATTAATTTCATGTCCATAACTGAACTTGTAATAGTGCTCCAGGTCTTCAGCGTATTCTAATGTCAATATGTCTTCAGCGTCTAGTAAGCTGCACCAGTTCGAATAGTTGCCAAAGAAAGACGTTTCGAAGGCACATGCAGCATATATCGCTTCAATATCATCGAAGCTTAAACTGACTCCAAATTCTGTAGATAGTCGGTTTGAAATGGGTGGTAACATCACTTCTATCCAAGCCTCGGCTTGATACGTGGCATTTGGGTTGGTATACACCTCAGATAGCCATCTAGGGCAAGTATATCCCATATGAATATACGAGTCGGTTGCTTTCGGGTATATGGACCAGGTAGCGGGTGAGATAAAAGCTGAAGTTAAATCGCCAGTCTGTTCCAGCAAAGCAAGGTGGAATGCCGATCCCGATCGAGATGTTCTAGATTGAGCGTCTGAAGCGAATTGCAATTCGTCCGTGTCGAGATCAACACTCTCCAATAGCCGTTGATATCGCTTAGCGATTCGTCGACCCATGTGATACATCTCATGCTGTCCGGCTATGTGTAGATATCCGGCTTTTCCTGTCAGGAATGGGTCGTCCCAGTGCTTTAGCCACTGGAGTTTATCGCTATTGCTCATAAGGAGTCGAGACACCATGTCCTTGATTATGGCAGTATTTCTTGCTGTTGGCCATCGAGTTCCGTGACGTATGACTGAATGAAACTGAAGTAACTCACAGCCTGGTTCATTAACCAAAGTAATGTTTTCTAACTCTGACGTGTAAGGTGTCTTGGTTCCTAGATGTTGCTTGATCCAGTCAAGTCTACTCGAACTATGGATAGGTGACTGTATTATGGATGATGCCGACGAGAGCATAAAAAAAGCTGTCGATATCCATATAAACGTTTTGATATAGGAGTGCATCATACGCAGGTCATTGAGCTATTCAAGTGGAAGCTGAAATTTCCAATATCATTCAGTAACCTTCAGTTTACGAGAAGGGATACCACGTGAGACTTTGGTTTGCTTTGCTGCCGAGTGTACCGTGTTGTAGCGTTCACATTGTGATATAGGCTATACTTTCAAACAGAATGAAGCTATCGATACCAGGATTATAGTCTATATCTGAAAATAGAAGCCATATGTAGTCATGGATGGGATGATAGACATAATGACAGGCGAATAATTTCAAAGGATACCACCTAGAATTCAGCGGAGCTAGCCATAGGATTTTGTTCCTCTAGTTGTCTGCTAGGAGAGATCTCAGTTACATAGATGTTACAGCGGATTTCTAGGACACTCACGCCAATTGCTCTTCATAAGCCAAGAGCTCATACATTACTCTCTTATTCGCAAACAGTGGAGCACAATGCCACTAAACAACTTGCAGCCTTGGCAGAGTTGACAGATCTCATAAACAAGACACCAAGTACCAATGCAAAGCATGAACTGCTAGCCAAATACTCAAACTGCGCTGATATTCTCAAACGTATATACGCCCCGCATACTAGATTCTGGATCTCCTCTCGTGCTATAGTCCAATATGAGGAGAAGGCGGAGGAAATTGATTGTCAATTCAAGTCTCTAGATGATCTCTTGGATCAATTATCTTCTCGGCAGCTAACTGGAAACAACGCCTTAGCTGCTGCGTGTGCCTTTCTGAAATCTAATTGCCAAAGCCCTGAACTTCGTGAGATTTTCTTCAAAGTAATAGATCGAAACATGCGAATGGGAGTGTCCCTACAGACACTGAATCGCGTTTTTCCAAATGCATCGCCAGACTTTCGCGTGGCTCTAGCTATGCCATTCAAAGGCGACCCATCTTCCCTGGTTAGTAAAGGAGAGGCATGGTATGCATCGCGAAAATTGGATGGTGTCAGGTGCTTAGCTACTGCAACAAGAATATCAAAATCTGAGCCTTGGGTCGTTGATTGTCGATCTCGAACTGGGCGGCCATTTATGACTCTCCAAAAAGTTCATAGTGCTTTGAGAGATGCTTTGCGAAATTATAATGGACCCAATGTTGTTTTCGACGGCGAGATATGTGTTTATGACGAAAGTGAACACCTGGAGACATTTGTATCGGCATTGAAGCAAATAAAAACCTTGGACAAACAAATGGACAAACCAGTATACCAGATATTTGACGTTATACCTATCGACAGCTTCAACAATGCATATGACGAAACGATATTTTCCAAACGACTCGAACAGCTACAGCAGATCATTCAAGCGGCAGATGGAAACGTCATACGCGCTGTGTCTCAGACATTACTAGTCAACAACGAGGATTTGATTACTATGGAGAAGACTGCTGTGGATAATGGATGGGAGGGAATAATGCTGAGGAAGGACACGGTTTATGAAGGGAAACGAAGGTATAGAAGGCTTAATAGGCTAAAATCAAAGATTCAATGAAAGTGTAATAACCAATCGGTCTCTTGACCTACAGTCGAAATTTACTCAAGCTGAAGCAGTATGCAGATTCTGAATACGAGGTAAAGGGTATCGAAACTGGAGACATGAGAATGCCGGATACTGGCATGGTTGAAAAAGTGATGACATCGGTGATTATCCAGCACAAAGGTAACAGCTTATATCAAAGGAATGAAGTGCTTCGTTATGTCAAAGTATTTACCTGACTTTTTTGGTAACAGGAAATAATGTAGGAGTTGGATCTGGCTTTTCCAACCAACAAAGACGGCGTTATGCGCAAGATCCTAGTCTTATAATTGGAAAGGAAATATGTGTCCAATATTTTCAAGAGTCCGAGTCTGAAAAATCGAATGGTAAATCTCTACGGTTTCCATCCGTAAAAGCTGTCTACGAACATGGCAGACGCGAGGAGTAAAGCTGCACTTCTCCCTACTGGTAAAGCATGACTGGTTTTTTGAGTGAGTTGAGAAAAAAAAAAGTAGTCACCTTGGCTATGGAATGAGAAAGTTTTCCATTCCAGAAATTTGAAAGATCGTTTCAGCAACCATGCAAGGCTTATTCGATGCTCCAGGATGGAATTTGGGAGCCATAGCAAAGGAGGCTCCTACAAAACTGTCAAAGTCACAGGAAAAAAAGGCATTCAAGAGGAAGAAGTTGGTCGAAGTAGCCCTCGGCCAAGCTGCTCCTCGCAAGCCAAAGGTACGAGCGGAAGAGGCAGAACAGGTTTCAACACCTATTACGAACAAGAATGGTCAACAGGATTTAGGTAAACGCAAAATCGAAACAAATCAGCAGAATGCGGCTTCAAGAGACTCACCTAAGAAGCAGAAGTTTGATAACAAACGCAACGAACACAACGATGCAAGGGCAACGAATGATAGATCATTTTCCAAAAGCGCACGCGAATCGGTACACCAAAATGATACAAAACCACCGACTAAGGATCATATGGAAGTCGATTCCAAGTTAGCAATGGGCCAAGGAACCAACCGCAGCAACTACGTCTCGGTGCTTTCCGCTGACCCACAAGATGCGTATGTTCCTCAGTCTGCAATGGTTTTTGAACAACCAAAGCCAGCAGTAAAACAAACAGTAAAAAAAGTCAACAAGAAAGAAAAAAATGGCAGCGAACCGATTGCTCAAAAGAGTACTGAAGTAGAAGCTTCTTCAACAATCGCCAACGCTGCAACAGAGGAACACAGCGGTCCAACCTTGAGTAAAGCTCAGCGAAAAAGACTAGCTCGCCAACAAAGACAACAAGCTAAAGATGAAGGCAAAGATGAAGGGAAAAATGAAGTTAAAGACGAGGGCAAAGATGAAGCTAAAGCAGATGATTTAGTAAGCGATGCTACCACCGAAGTCAACGGACAGACGAAACCGAAACCGGCGGTGCCTACTAAGAAGGTTGACGATAAGCAAAAGAAGAAACTGCAAGCCGTAAGTAATGGATTTTAAAGCTCTTATTTCTCAAGGTGTCTCTAATTAGGCATCTTTTACCAGGCTCTAGCAAAATCTTCGTCGTCAAAAACCGAAAGCAGCCAAGCAAGTAAAGTTGAGCCTAAGGTGTGTATATCGTGGTGATCAACGAATAGCTATTTGACAAACTGGCGACTCATGCAAATTCACATTTCAGAAGGAGCATGTCAAACCCGCTGCAACAAAAGCAGTAACTAAAGCAGATGCAACCAACAAAGCAGCGGCTGCACCAAAGCTTACTGCGTTGCAACAAAAGATGAAGGATAAGCTTTCTGGATCAAGATTTAGATGGCTTAATGAACAGCTTTATACAACTCCCGGTGACGAATCGTTCACCTTATTCCAGGAGAAGCCTGAATTATTTGAACATGTAATTCACCCTCGTTTCATCGATAACTAGCCTTGTATGTTGTGCTAATGTATCTGTCCTACTCAGTATCACGCAGGTTTCCGACACCAAGTCGAATCATGGCCAACAAACCCCGTTGATGTTATGATTGACTATTTACAATCATTACCAACAAGCACTGTCATAGCGGACATGGGTTGCGGCGACGCAAAAATTGCTCATACTTTGACAAAACACAAGGTTCTTAGCTTTGATTTGGTAGCGAAGAATGATAAGGTTGTGGCGTGTGATATCGCAAAGGTAGTACCTCTTACGGTTGGAAATGCACAACTGCCTGGATTTTGCTAACCATGAACCTCGCTATAGCTCCCTCTTCCAAAAGACTTTGTCGATGTTGTTGTTTTCTGTCTTTCACTGATGGGAACAAACTATGTTGATTTTGTAAGAGAAGCTCATCGCGTGCTAAAGGAAGGCAGCGAACTGAAGATTGCAGAGGTTATCAGTCGCTTTAGTGATGTGGATGCCTTTATTGAGCTTATGGACGAACTTGGCTTCGAGTTCATGGACAAGGTATATATCCAAGCTACTAAGCATATTTCTACAAAGCATACCAATATTGACTGTTCTTAATAGGACGATTCAAACAAGATGTTTATACTTCTTGATTTCGTAAAGAAGCCAACCTATGCGGGAGGCGTCGATGCCGAAGATAGTGAGATGCTCAAAGGTCTTAATATGAAGCAGAAGAAGGCATTGAAGAAGGGACTCAGTGGTGGACAGTCAGCAAATGCCAATAACATCGCCCGTAAAGCTAAAGATTTATTGAAGCCATGTTTATACAAGAAACGATAGAAAAATAATAAAAAAAAATTGAATTCATCTCAAGCAAGGGTTTATTCTCAGCCTCTTCACGATAATGGAGCATTTTGAAGCCGCATATGAATTTGTCAATTCCTTATCCAACAGAGTGCCTATCAACAACGACCAGAAGCTGAGCGCAAGTATCTATTTGCTAAGAAACGTTCGCGATCTCCTTGAAAACTAATCTGTTGATCTAGTTATACTCACTATACAAGCAAGGTACTGTTGGTGATTGCAATGTGAAAAAGCCTTCGTTATTTGAGTTTCGAGACCGCGCAAAATGGGATGCCTGGAACAGTCGTCGTGGTCTATCACTGGAAGAAGGCAAAGAACAGTATGTAGAATTGGTGGAATCGATGAACATTGGCTGGGCGAGGCAAGGACAATATGAGGTTGAGCTTGAGGATGAAGGCACACAGGTACGCTTAGAAGGAGTGGCTGATTGATGAGTCAATGTTATTGACAATATATCTAGGAGAAACAGGGAATGGGCGCTTCAGTTAGTGCCATGGCCTACGACGGCGACTCGGATGGAGAGTAAGTACACGTAGATCAAACACTGACGAAATGGTTTTTCATATGACCTAGACCGTGATGTGCTAAAACCAGTTTTCTCAATTCCTTCCCACTACCAACAGAGAAGTTGAAGACGGATTTTTCTTTGCTCGAGAAGGGGACTTGGACAAACTGTCAGAGTATATTGAAAGAGCAGCAACTTCAGTAGATGACCGAGATGAACAGGTATGGCAACGTGATGGGATGCAAAGGCTGACGGCTTGTATGTAACGGTATAATTTCTGCAGTGCTTAACAATGTTGCACTACGCATGCGATCGCGGTAATATCGAAGCTGTCAAGTTACTTGTCACCAGTGGGGCAGATGTCAATGCTTTGGTAAGTACGGAACTTAGCAGGAAACAAAGTTTTGTGTACGCTATTCTCACCGAGATTAAATAGACCGAAGAAAACGAGACCCCTTTACATTTCGGTAGGTGATAGTTCTTGCATCGAGTAACTCGAGCCCTTGGACACCGTTGATCTAATTTTTTTCCATCTTTCATACATTAGCTTGTCTATCTGAACGTGAGGAAATTGCCCAATACCTGATAGATCAAAAGTGTGATCTCACCATTCAAGATACAGAGGGAAATACTGCGGAAAACAATACTAGCTCAGCGTTTTGGAAACAACTTCGAGTATAGTGAGGAGGTGTCCTAGTGAAAAGGTTGCCGGAGATAGCTTCCATTTTATTCCATTGCATTTTTTAGTGAATGTGTACAAAAGGCATTTAGAAGCCTCCATTGCAATGTTAATAGTTACAGGTTCGTTAATGTGCTGCGTTTCTGATGTACAATTATCAATGTTCTATAGTAAAGTTCATAATTAAAAGATTCACCAATTTCAGGGCATGTTTTGCCGATAGTATTTGGCTGCTTCTTGTAGCTTTCCCATGCTGCTCAATTCGTCAGCAAGATACTGCATAGAGACGGCTGCATCATCACGTATCTCTTGTTTAAGTCCATTATACTCATATTTCCATGGGTCGGATATTTCCTGTGCCGCTGCCAGGTAAAAGTTGACTTTGTGCATCCTCCTGATACGGGAATTTCTCATACTTTTGTTGCGAACAGGTGCTTTGGAGGCAGTGACCGTGAAAGCAAATAAATCGGCCATGGCTGCCTTTAAATACATTGGTTGTTCGAAAATGGACATGGCTTCTTTGATGAGCTGCATACCCATAGTATATGGATGGGAGCCTCCTCTATCCAGAGTTTCCGCACAGCTAGCGAAGTGTACTGCTACATCCTTTAGGTTATGGAACACAAATTGTCGAGTGTTGGAGCATAGAATATCCCCTGACAATTTGCCAAAATATTCAATATTGTCTTGTAACAGATCTGAATCATGGAGTCCTCCTAGAGTATGTCGTTGCATATGGGTATAGACCATGACCGAATGAAGTAGATTAAGCAGTAATGGAAGTGACGGGGAATGCTGGGACATGCGTTTGAAATCTGGCAATTCCTTTGGAAGAGGAGGGACGTGCGCTGGGTGAGTTGGAGCATCAACTTCATTCACCAGCTGCATAGGTGTTTCCCACCAAGGATCGTATTTTCCAACTATTTCTGGCAACTTGGAATCGTCTGAACTGACCAACTGCATGAAATTTTGTTGTTCCTCAGGCGACAGTCGACTCCATAGTGCCTGTACGTCGGCGTTCTCCACATCCAAACCAGCAAATCTTCTTTCTAGATCCGTTTCTGCATCGTCATCATCTTCCTCGTCATCATCTTCACCTAAGAACCCATCGTCGTCTTGCTCCAATGCTCGAAGTCGCTGTAGGAATGCTTGATTGTTGTCAGACGGCAGTGGTCTGTTGCTATTGACTTCGTCCAGGACAAGGGCTTTGTAAAAATTTTCAGTGCATTCTGCATGTTTTTCATCCTTGTAGCATTTTAATGAGCAATATTGTACGTTGCAACGAGGGCATCGATATCGTGGTGACATAGACTGACAGCTACAAGGTCGAGATTAGTTACGTATAACTAATAAGGCGATTCCGTCGTTCATCGAAATGGAGACTTACATTCCGCAGTATTCATACGATTCTTCATCGTCTGAATCGGGATCTATTATTGCATTGGTAGGTTTCTGGTTTATTCGAAGCCGATCTTCTAATGAGCTTGAATGGTTTTCCATTATCTGCCAAAGAGACGTGCACGTCAAATGTGAAGCGGTCACATTTCTTTCAAAGGTATAATCATTCGCAAGTCACGAGACATGAGAACACGCACAAATTGAATCAAGCGTTGCTCTACTAAATAGAAGGCTTTTACCCTGAAAAAATCAATAGGCAACTCGGCAAGACTTATATCCTTGGCGTATAAGTGTCGTTGGCATTATGAAGTTCAAAATAGTAAAAGTTCACACAGTTCGATCCATTTGGCAAGTCTTGTTACCCAAGCAGGACACAAATCAGTCCGCAGTCACTTCAAATGAGCCGTAATGATGCGCACCGACTTTTCTTATAAAAAAAAATTATGATATGAGGAAAACTGACATGAATTTTAGGCATAATTTCACTTTTTATTTGGCTTCTAAAAACCAAGGAAGAGAGTAAATTTACGCATTTTCAAGCGCTTCAAATATATTGGTGACTTTCACAGGAGTATGATCTTCTTCAGTCTCGTCGTCGCTGCTTTCATCCTCTGTTTCGTCCTCTTCATTCTCTTCATTCTCTTGCGCTTCAACCTCTCGTAATTTCATAAGTTCGTATTTAGTGGTGTTGAAGAAACCTGGGGGCTTGAACGACAATAGTATACGGCCATCACAAGTTAAAGTTAAAAGGGCATTGGCAGCTTATTTAAAGATGGTGAACCGGTTAGAAAAGGTGGTCTATCACTTTGCCCGAAAACTCACATCACGATGTCCCTTACCTCTGTAGACATCCGGTCTAGCTGCTTTTGCGGTATAAAAACCACGATCTTTGGCGTACTCCTCACATATCTCCCATGCTGACCAAGAATGGTCTTTGTCTCCATCTGGTGGGGATAGTCGAAGTAATTTTTCAAGTGGAATTCGTTCCGCCTGTGATATGGATAAATGAGTAAACATGCATATTCCCCAAGCCGGTAAAGCTGAATACTTACAAGGTACTGTATAACACTATAGGGCTCTTGGACTTGGGCAATAGGGTACATTCCGCCCAAAATCTGTAGCGGTTTAGGTAGGAGACTGGGGAACACAAGACCAGGGCTGTCGCAAAGCCGAACATTTCCAGTCAAGTGAATTGTTTGGAAATGCTTCGTGTGGCCTGCAAGTTGTTTTATGGATTAGCAACCTTTGCTTTATGTTAAATGTTGTTTCAAATTACAGAAAAATGATATTACCTGGCGTTCGACTTGCACTAACCACAGTCCGACCCATTATGGAATTGATCAAACTGCTCTTTCCAACGTTGGGGTGGCCTGTTTGCATAGGAAAGAAGGAGATGAGGATCTATTGGGCAAATACAGATTGTATTTTAGAATATCAATACTCACCTACGAGCCCAATGGTGACATGGTCTTTATGAGGAGTGACTTCATGGTCCGTAACATTCAGTATTCCGCTGAATTCATCGTCTAAAGGCGAGAATTTGATTATGAGTAAAATTGTAAGCTATAGATGCAATTGCATGAGCTCGAGTTGTTGAGCTTGACATACCCAAGCCATCCATGCTTCCTGTGTCGCTTTCATCATCCGAATCACTGGTATCTTCATGGTGTATCCCATCAACGGGCTGCTCTGATTCGTGGTCGTAGTTTTTTATCAGAGTATTCCAGTCGACTTTCACACCTTGTTTATCTAGTTGAACATCTTTGCACGCTAGCAATATGTCACGGATACCAGTAGCGTTATATCCTCTTCCACGAGGTCGCTTTAAGCGTGTTCTCATAACATCTTTGTTGATTGAAAAAAGTGTCAACTACTGGTGCGAAATTCTAAATATTGGCATGAGCTGTAAACTTACAGGTGGAGGTATCGTCTATAAGAGTTTTGTCTCGTGGGAAGCAGCTGAAAGTGGCAATATGTAGTTCAGGATAGACCTCTTCGAAATATTTTCGCCATGCGTAAACTGTTTTTTCGGCAACGAGATCAACCTTGTTCACGGAAATATCAGCGAGGGATGCAAACAGACGTTTGTGCAACATAAAATCAATATTGAACAATAAGCTTTACCTTGTTAAATACACAGACAACTTTCCGACCCAGTTCTTCGGTTATGTATCGATAAAGAGTAGTTGGCAAATGCAATATTGGGTGTCGAATATCAACAATGATTAGGATTATATCGCTTATTTCTAAAACACGCCAACTAATGATAGTATTTTCTTTGTTTAGTATACATTGAGAGGCAATAACATGTTACAAAATGTACTCACAGTTGCCGCCAAACTTCCAAGTTATGCTCAAACCAACTGAGCTGTTCTTGTTCTCCATCGACTGTCTCTTGTAGTACATGGTCTCCATATCGCTCGTAAATGTCGTTAAGCCACTCTTCAAATCCGTCTTTCTCAGTCTGCTCCAGCTGCTCTTTCGTCATGCCATAATTCCATTTTGGGCGTTTCGGAAAATCAATCAATTTATCGTCTGATGCGATGCCTACTTCAAGAGCAGTTTGTGGCAGGCGCTTAAGTGGTTTCATACTAGCCAACCGTGCGCGCTCAACAACTTCCGGCGTTAGTTTCTCAAATACGGATCTCAGCCTAATTGATTGAATTGAAGGTTTAATCAGTCGATAACAGGCGCTTCACAGGACGAGTTGCATAATGTGATAATTGATTTGCCAGAGAGGCTCTTACCTTGATGTGCCAGCACTTGTTTGAGCTGGTACAAATTGCTTCATGGGTTTTCCGGCAACTTCAGGTGCGCTTGTTCGATCTAGCCTTTCACTTGGAAGAAAATGGTGCTCGTATGGCGACACCACTGTAGATTCGTAGATCCGCGCTTCGTTTGCTAAGACAAAAGGTAGATCAGAATGAGATCAGTATATAACGAGCCATATCTAGCTGTTCCTTACCAGAGGCGGCCTTCCGCTTCTTACGCTCTTGCAATTGCTTCCTCTTTTGCTTTGCGCTGTAGGCTACTTTTCTGTTGAAGCTCATGGTTAACGTTTAAGGGTTGGTGGCAAAGCAAGTGATTCCGAGCCTTTTTTAAGTCAGGGAAACTCACGCTGCCTTGACTGCTAAAGTTCAACAGCAGGTGGCAAAGCAAGTGACTGCGAGACTTTTTCAGTCAGGGAAACTCATGCTGCCTTTGAAATTCGAATGACTGCTGAGGACCTCTTAAGTATTATATTAAAGCATTATATTAAAGCTCGGTAATTTACCTTGTCGTCTACCTAGAATCCCTCTACCAATTCAATTACAATCTCTCCCATGCAAGCGGGGCAATTTAATCATGTAAAGACGGGATCGCCTTGGTTGGCAGTAACAAAAGCCCTCTCGTTACCGCCAGAAATTGACAATGAGGGTAACATTGAGTACAAGGTGATTCTATGTCTTGCTGTACAGCTGTATTATTTTTAATAGAATATCTGAAGGTTAACCTGATCGTTCTGTCTGTTGTCCCTCTCAGCTTAAGCTAGTCAATCCAACAAAAGAGCGACTGGAACATTTAGTAACTCAGCTCAAGTGGAGGTATATGGATTGACACGTTGATTGCCCTTGCTTTGCAGAAAAGCTCACCAAACACATTGCAGATTGGCTGAAGGTGGTGGTGAGGCAATCTATGAAATCGGAGTGGGTGATGATGGGTCATTAGTAGGTAAGTAGCTGCACGATCTGGAGCACGTGGGCGGTACCATTTGCTAAGTTGCCTTGGCTTTCAAGGTCTTTCGGATCACGAGTTAAAGTTGTCAATGCAGACGGTTAGTAACATGGCTTCAAGGCTGGATGCTGACGTTTCCATCATACGGAGTGTAAAAATCGACACCGAAAACAAGGAGAGCAGACAAGTGATCGAAGTATTAATACGGAGGAGAACGAAAAGCGATCCGCAGTCCTGCATGGAAATCAGAGTGGTTCTTGTAGGAGCCCATGATGCTGGAAAATCCACTTTGCTTGGCTATCTATCGTATGGACTTAAGGATAATGGTCGCGGGCGAGCACGGTTAAATTTATTACGGCATCGTCATGAAATTGAATCCGGCCGAACGTCTTCAATATCCCATGAAATCGTTGGTTATGATTCTGCCGGAAAATTGATTAATTTCTCAACCACCAATATTTCCACTTGGGAACAAATATGCGAAAGCAGTAGCAAGATAGTTACGTTCCTCGATACATGCGGATATCCCAAATACCTCAAAACCACGATCGCCGGAATGACTGGACATGCTCCCGACTACGCCTGCTTGATTGTTGCTGCTAACTCTGGTGGGCTTAGTGATATGACAAGAGAGCATCTTGCTATAGCCGTAATGCTGGGCGTTCCTGTATTCGTCGTGTTGACCAAGATTGATGTCGCTACACCAGAGCAACTCCGTTTGTCGTTGGGCTCTTTAATCGCTTTACTCAAGGCTCCCGGCAACTGCAAAGTCCCACTCATTGTAAAAAATGAGGATGATTTAATAGTTAGTGTATCTCATTTCGCGCAACGAGGACCTCAAATTCCCATCTTTCTAGTGTCCAGTGTAACGGGAGCAAACATGCACTTGCTGGAGCAATTTTTCAATCTCCTTCCTAAGCCTGTCAAAGACTACGATCAGTTACTGGAAGAGCCTGCTGAGTTCCAAATTGAAGAGGTTTATTCTGTCCCAGGTAATTTCTAATAAGTATATCAAAAACGCGTAAGGTTGGGTATGTGATATAACGATGTTTGTTTTAAAGACGTTGGAAATGTCGTTGGCGGTGTTCTCTGTTCTGGTCGGATCAATGTCAACAGCTCTCTTGAACAACGGACGTTTCATCTTGGTCCAGATATCGACGGCAAGTTTACACGAGCCGCTGTGACCTCAATTCATCAACATAGGATGCCAACTAGATATTTGCATTGTGGACAAGCAGCTACGTTAGCTCTTGAGCTAGTTGATCCGGACTGGCGAATAGCAAAAAGCATGGTGTTATTGGAAGCGCCGGTGGCAGAGAGTTATACGGAATTTGTAGCTGATATTATTGTACTATACCATCCCAGTGGAATACGCGTAGGAGCATCTGGCATGATCCACTGTGGATCGATTCGGCAATATGCACGCGTTGTACAAGTCATTCATAATGAAAACAACGTCTCTGATCCTTCAACACCAACATTATCCCACGCTACCACCATGTCCCGGTCTATGTCTAGTCCAGTGGAATCGTCAGCGAAAAATGAACTCCGTATTATCACTGGGCAACAAGGGTCGGTTGTGTTTCGATTCTTCCACAAACCAGAGTATTTACGCATAGGAGCGCAGGTACTGTTTATCGACAGCGGCATGAAGTGCGTAGGCAAAATCACCAAGCTTGACATATCCTCTGAGAAAGTGGTTCGATGAAATAGGCGAGCAATATTTAATGGAGTATTTGGAGGAGACTATGTAATATCATAGTAATACATACCAGATTGATAATAATGTACAATGTGAAAATGTAAAAGAAAAAAAAATGGATGGGTCTATATATTGGAAAGCACGAGGATCTATCGTTCCTCATCTTCCACAAGTTCTCCAAAAATGGTCTGTTCCATTGCTCCACCGGATTTTTTGCCTTCTATATACATGTAGGCGGATATTATGACTGTCACAGCAGACAGGGTAGCAAAGAAAAGCTCAACTTTCAAAAAGCTGCCTTTGGTACTGAGGGCAGCCACGATAATGGGAACGATGGTTAAACTGGTATTGAGTGCCGATTCGCCAACACCTATAGCAGCGCCCAAGCGGTCTGCAGGCACAAGCAAACTGACCGACGGCCAAAGGGCGGTTGTTCCTGCAGAGTAGGATATGCCGAACATGACGAGGGGTATAACTGGAGTTACGTCGGTAAATGCGATGATGAGATGCGATGCGCACAGACAGAAGCCTGCTATTCCAATAATTCGTGATCGTCGTCCTATCCTGTCCACCATTAAACCGAATACAGGGCACAACATAGCGGATAGAATGTCAGGGATGGACTGTAGAACGCCTGCACGTATTGGATCATTCGGGAAATACTTGGTCTGTAAAAGCTATGCTAAAGAGTTAGCATGTTGGGGGATTTTGGCACAACCATCCAGATTCTTAAAGTACTTACGTCTGACGCAATATGCAAGAAAGGTTGGCATGCACCGTACAGAGCCATGACACATATCAACAATGCAAAGAACATGGTACCCAGTCTCGAGAAGTCCGAGCAGCTGACTTTATCTTGATCAACATTGCAGTCATCGCTGTCAGGCACGTTTTCAATCACACCTTCAAGCGCTACACCAGCCGCTGCACGAGATTCCGGTCGATCTAAGTAGTTTGTAACCACCACAGCAAGACCACTGGTCATAGCAACTACTAAACCAAACCAGCAAGCCTGCGCCTCGTCGAATCCGAACTTGTCTAATAGCATTGGCGTGATGTTGAAGTTGGCGGCTGTCCCTAATCGGCCAAATGTCAGATTCATAGCCAAAGCAAAGGCTAAAAAGTTGCTTTTGAACCAGTCGGTTGTGATTTTGCACTGAACAAGATCGTTGGCTCCAAATCCGACACCGGTGACAAAGCGTCCAAAGACCATTACGGGAAAGTTCGAGTATGAGACTCCAATGCTGAAAATGGCTTGACCAATAACCACCAAAGCTGTAAAAATAGTGAAAAGTGTCCTCAAGCTGAATACATCGACCAGCAGACCAGAAAATATTGGCACCACAATGTTGGGTATGGTTGCCACAGCGAACAGAAGGTTCAATTGGTATTGCCAATTCTCATACGAAGATCCGAGCCGTTCGTTCAATTGAAGATTGATTGCCTAACATTCAAACATGAAGCGTTGGTTAATTGATTATCTCTTTGGTTGATTTGCAAATGATATCTCCGCAGAGGACTCACGGAAGGCAATTCCATGCTGGAACAGACGATTGGTTAGTGTCTACTCTCAGATCTTACTCAGTCATCTTATTCAGTACATACCAGTAGTATCCACCGAGTGTAGAATAACAAGCAAAAAATAACAATAGCCAGTGTGTTGAGGTTGCCTTTGTTGCTCGTTTTCGTTGTGGAGGACCGACGGTCTTAACCACTAATGGAGTGGTTTCCGTTCTATATATCGGATCAATTAGCAAAGCGCCATCTATGAAGTTCCATTGCTGTAAGCTTAACTTACGGTATATGGTCCATGATATGGAGGAGAGGAGAAAAAGATTAAAGTACGAAATGATAAGGTAGAAACTACAACTTAAATATATATAAAAAAAAAAATAGGGGACTCTGGTGACTCATGAAGCTATCTCCGCCTCAAAGGTCTGTGGAACTAATCGGTGCTTAATCACAATACAATGTTCGAGCTTTTTGATAGTGAGGAATCGTTTTTATTTTACAATTTTCCGGGATTTAAGTAGAACCACAATGCGGCTGTATGGTTATAGAATTATTTTACAATGTAAGACAAAAGGTATATAGAGGGGATGTTGGAAAAGGATCAACCTTTTTCAAGCAAAATGTTGAGGTAAGAACAATTTACAGAACTGGAAAAACAGCGTCATGTTATCTGAGGACACGACCAGTTCAGAGTCTTGAACGCGACTTGCGAGCAACAGTGGCGGTAATCAAACCGGATGGATCGGAAACGGGCTGATAAACATCAAGGTTTGCGTCGGTGTTATCAATGTTGAACTTGGACATGTCAACGCCAAAGTAGTGCTTATTAGGAAGAACATAGGAGACTTCTGCAATAGCATCATATTGTTCGAGAATTGTCTTTTGCATCTTGTACATAGTAGCTTGAACAGAAGCAGAATCGTCGTTGGCAAAGGTATCCTGGGTCACCTTCTTGACGTTTTGATGAATGGCAGCAAAGTCGATTTGTCGCAAAGCACTGGCTGGGGCATTTTCAAAAGTCCAGGTGCAGTCAACAGCAGTGGAAAAGATACGATCCCAGACTTCAGGCAAGGTGGTGAATTCATCCTTGTAAAATCCGTGGAAGGCGGAACCGGTTGTCTTGAGAACCAAAAGGCCCTTCAAACCAGAAACAATTTCGATCTTATCGCCTTGGCGATAGTGAGAGACTTTGGTAGTTTGGACTTCTTCGCCGTCACGGACAAAAGAATGGGGGTGCTCTTCACCGTCGATGGTCATGCGAGACCACTTGTGCTTGATGATATCAACATGAGCAACATGGATATGCTTATATTGACGAAGGACGTGCTCAGTGATTTCTTGAGCAAAAACTTCAATATTATCAACATTGGCACTACGTTTGGCCATGATGTAAATGGTGTTTTTGCAGGTATCTAATAAGTTGACAGTGTTAGATTTTCGATTTGACTGACTCAAAAGATAAAAGTATTGGTGTACATACCAGTTGTGACGACGACTGAATTGTCACCTTTGGTGAAGGAAGTCTCGATATCGCCTTCAAGAGTCAAACGACAGGTCAACTCCACAGCAGTTTGTTTTGCTCCTTCGCGATATACTTTGAGGACGCGCACTTTATCCTTGCCGTAGCAAGCAGCTTTAAGGGTAACAGAAGACATGATTTTTAAGGATTATTGAAGAAGCCAAAAAATTGTGGAGAGATAGACTTTTTATATTTCGACAAGGACAAATACGGAAGCTCATAATATCTCGTGAGAGTGGGATATCTAAAATTTATCTATCTTATCGCGGCCTCTGATTGGTCCAAATCCTAATATACGGTACAAATCGGATGAGTTGATCCCCCGAGATATTCCTATTTGGGCACCGAAAGTACCCTCGTCTGCTTGAGGCTATCTCTGATATCATGTCTAAAGGCTGTTTTATCGGCGGGCTTCTTTTAAGTACGTGCCGCGGAAAAAAAATGATTTGTGCCTAAAGGCAATGGACCGCAAGCTTTGGCAATACCGGTAGTCTAGGAAGATGCTTACTTGAACTTGGTAGATACAGTCGCCTGATATTCGCTGTGCAGTAGGTACACATCTGAATGGTTTTTTTACTAGCATGCACATTAATCAATAACAGACATAAAGGCGTTTGGGCATTTAAACACAATAGAGCTATTGCAAAAATTTTCAGTCTACAAGGAACATTCAACGTCGGACACAATAATGGAATATAGCGGGGTGGTGACGGTGTATGAATCGCAACCCATAAGTTTGTTCATAAAAATTTATTCAAATGTGACAATATCCTGATACCATGCAGATACTAAAGATATGATATTATATAGGAAGGAGATCATCATGCTGGAAGGACATTTCTAAACAGGGACCAACTGTCCTCCACTGCACTTATAGAGCGAGGGGCTATAGCAAGCAGATCCTATAAATCAGATATTGGTTAGGTAAACGTGCCTTGTAAAATATATGCCAATGTGATTTATTACTTACCACACAACTGATCACCGGCAGGGCAGAGAGTGCTGCCGTTGATACAAGTGTATTGGGATGGGTTGTAGCAGGCTGCTCCACAGGCACTTAGTCCAGATCCGCAGGAACCACTTCCAGTGCCAGTTGAGGCTGCGGTGGTGGTGGTCTTACTGGTGGTGGTCTTTCCTCCTGTGGTTGTTGGAGTAGAAGATCCATTAGGGCACCAAGTGATAGTATAGCCAGTGGCAGTGCCGGAAGGACAGGTGTAAGTGCTTGTGGTATCATCGTAAGCAAAGCCTAGTAAAATGTTTTAGATAAATGCGTCACAATTATAGCCAATTAGTTACTGAAAACTTACTGTAAGCGTCAGGGCAGGCTGACTTAATGATAGGAGCATATGGGCCACCGTTGCACGTGGCAGCAGAGTTGTATGCGCCAGTACAGCAGTACTGAGGTTGGTTATAATGTGAGCAATCGCTCTGGCAGGCCAAAAGATTTCCCTCGGCGGTCGTGACAGTCAAATCACTAGGACAAGAGGGCAAGGTCTGGCACGTAGGGGATCCGCAGATGTATTTGGTAGATCCTTGAGAGGCGCCGATGGGTTGGATTTCAATAGGCAAGTTATAGCCATCAACCATGGAGAGATCATAGAAATCTTGGTTTCCTGAGCCTTGGAATGTGAATTCAGCCAAACTAGCGGGATTGGGAGTTCCAGGAGTTCCACATTGCAAGTTACTGGCTTGATCGGCTGATGTAGTGCAGTCAATACGACCCCAAGTACGACCAGCCCAGTTAGCAGCCAAGCTAACAGTTGTAGAGGCTCCGGAATTAACAACGTAGTAAGTAGGTGTAGATTGACCATTTTGCAAGACACCAGCTTGAATAGGCTTGCCACAGAGATTTTTGAGAACGAGGTTCTTGGCAGAGGCCATGTCTGCTAGGAGAAGGGCAGATGCAATCAAGGAAAGAGCAGCTCGCATAATGTATTAAAGACTTCTTGGGAGGAAGAGTGAGGATTATAACGAATTGACATTGAACTGTGCTTCTCTATTTATACTGCATTGCGACATATAGTGCCATGACCGTGACGGCCCTGGCACCGAACGGGAAGGGAGTACCGCTTTCACCCATATGGCCTATGAGTACAGATGTTGCCCTTCCCATAGGTGCACCCTACATCATGTACGCGTTTCCATTTGTTGCATCGTACAGAGAAAACACCAGATTAATCCATTTCCAGCGTCGTATCACCATCAAGTAATTTCGCACGAAAAGCTAGGGTACAGTTTCTCCATTGAGTTAGAGAGAACCGTTATGGAAAGCCACTGTGCATAGTACAAAAAAAAAGGGGTTGTCACTTCGCAACTTGACTGACACAAATTTTTATTTGCGCTAGCTGCCGTGTCTACAAGGTAATTTTTCTTGAAGGCTCCGAGTCATCAAAGTAGGGTTGTTCTGACACACAAGTTGGGACTAAGTAAAATTAAATATGTTATTGAATACAATTTGAGGCTTGCAATTCTCCCAACTGGACCCGTTTAACGTGATCATCTTTGATAAGCAGGCTGATGATCAGTGCAGGAAGAAATAAATGTTAAATAGTGCCGGTACCGAGAAATTTTAGCTCAACAACATGAGAGTAATGCAGGTTTTTCTATTTGTTGCTTTTTGAGGTAATTTGTATTGTCTCATTGATACATTTCGTACCTGCTGTAAGGTAAAAGGCTATAAGCGAAGCGATCTTTGTTGTTGTCCCGCCAAATTGTATGAAATTGTGGCGCTTTCCCGCTTCAAAGTTTTCCTGAGAACCCTCGAATCAGCTGGGTGCGGATGGCCTATTATAGCCCGTTGCTGAATTACGAAATTTAATTTTCATATATTGAGCATGGGGTAAACCGCAGACTACGTAAATAGATGTGGATTTTTCTGGAGTGATGATTTGCCTCAAGACCGTTGTATCCCCCTAAAGAATCACCGAACCCCGGATAGTGTTACGAAAACTGGTCAAACGTAGACCGCTCATCAAGTACGATTTAATGGAATACATTTGCTATTAGGAATAGTCGTTGGAAGCAGCAAGTTCATTTAACCCTATATTGTAGTTGCGTATTTCATTTGAAAATAAACTCGTTGCATTTTTTTATATATATTTATGTGACTGTAGAGCACAGCTACGGTAAATCATGCTGGCTATCGCATGGTAATCGCATGCTCTGAGAATTATGATGCATTGCGGGCAAAGCCTCGTCTTGCACAACCTCATTGCATACCTTTAGAGACTCAATTTTGCATAAAAATAAATTGAAGGCTTACATATCATTACCTAAACATAAAGCATGAAATAAAATAATGCTATTTACAAGCTGATGAAATTTGTACGACACAACCGCAGAGCAAGATTGTATTGCTTTAATTTTTATGACAAAAATTAAGGAACCCATTCTGGGGGGATTGAATTCGGCCATCGAGGGTATCTTGAATATACCCTCGTCTCGGCTGAAAGTGGAACGAACGGGTCACCTGAGCCTGAATCCATCGCCCGCAATCTTTCACACTAGCTTTTTCACAAGGACGCTGAGTTTTTATTATTATTGCTGGTAGTGAGTGCCCAATACTTACGGAGCAAGCTCAAATATTTCACATGTTAAAAGCGGCGAGGAAGTCTGCTTTAGAGTGTGAATTCATCATTTGTTTCATTACATTGTGGTCGCTGACATACATCGATAGACGCTGGCTACGTGACCCGTCGCTTGTCATAGCGGATGGTCGCGTAGGATTATCAGTCATACCCAAAAGATGATCGATCTTGGCACTCTTAAAATCTTCACGCATTCGGAGGTATGGGTGTAATGCTTTGGGATCAATGCGGGCCAAGAAGTCCTTGCTCAATATGGAGGGAAGAATCTCTGGTTTGACTACGAAGATATTACCCAGCTGACGCAACATTTCAAATCGATCGTTGAGTGCTGGAATGCCAAAACTACTAAAGATTTCTTGATACTTTGCAATATCCCTTCATGAACGGTGTTAGTAGAAATATTCATCAGTGCGGAAGGATTAGGTTTCAATTCTTACTTTGTAACCAGTAAGCCACCGGCAGGAGACACGTAGAATTTCTTAAAGTGTTCCAGGAGAATTCTGTGTGGATACAGAAAGACATAAGTAACGTATTTTCATCGAGAAGGAAAGTTTGGTAAAAGCACTCACGAGTGGAAGACAGATCCTATCTCGGTCAATATGGATTCCCTGTTCTTGCCAGTAAATGCGTTACTAACGGCTGCTTGTACGCGTTTTACAAAATCTACGCATTGTGTGCATGGCTAAAGAAGAGACATACATAATGTTACAAGACGAGGATGAATGTATATGGAAGAACGAAAGATTTTCGTACCTGGGTAGTGAGGGTCATAAACACTTCTTCTTCCTTAGGTCTAAAATCATTCCTCTTCTGTTTTGAAAGCGAGCTCGATAACCAGTTTGTGATAGCTGTACAATAAAACTTGGTTATTGGCTAAACTAGATATGCTCCGAGTGAACTACCAACTTACCATCGACTTCTTTTTGCAGTAACGAGTTCGCTTTGCTTTCCAGCTCAGTCATAAACTCGTTCTTACGAGCGACAGTCTGCCTATGAACAGCAGTGGAGGCGGCGATCAAGGGTAACTATTTAAAAATAAAAAAAAGGACATCACACTTTAGTCAAAGTACCGAAAATATCAACCATTTCTTGATGTCACTTACAATGCATATCTCAAAGTGTTCCTGTAACAAATGAATAATATCTTTGACGGTTTTCACAACTGCGAAACTACGCAGTTCCGGTTCCGCTCGGGTATCAATTTCTTCGTGCAACCTGGCGCGTTTTCCTGTTAGTGTAAATTCCGTCCCACTCTCTGTATAAGATTTGTAGCTTACGTGTCCATGGCTATATCAAGATATTTAGAGCCGATGAAATCCATCAATAGTTCAAAGAGAGCGGAGATTCTTTGAGGTCTAGTAAGCAATGTACACTATTAGTTTCTGTGCTCAGTATGAGCATAACGAGCTTAGTCTCGTTCAACTTACCGCTCTTGCGGATCTGTTAGCTCCACACCACGAGTAACGCTTTCAGCATGAACTTGAAGCATCTTTAGAATTTGGTCCATTGGTATCAGCCCCATACCGCCGCCGTCATTGTTCTTATTGCTTGAGATGCTGGATTCCACAGATGAATTTCCGTTCAATACTGTGGTGTCAAATGAATCTCGTTGAGATGAGATGTTACTGCCAGCGGAACCAGCGGGGGCAAGGTTATAAGAGGATGTGGAGTTGGCGATTTGATTGAGAGCACGCGTTAATTTGGACTGCCCTTTGGTTGTGGTTTTCTTTCGCAGTTGCTAATGGAAATAATGATTCAACAAGTCAAAATAGGTTGAGAATGATAATATTGAACATCGTATACATCGACTCTTACCATCGTTCGAAGAAAGCTTGAAATGATGGATCCAAATATTTCATATAACGCCTGTTGTTCCCGCTTCATATAGCGATCGCCTTCCGTGTATGGGACAAATAGATCTTCCATGCATCGATCTATGCTGGCACTGAGCGATTGCGATGAGTTCCAGTTCGGACTAGAGTCCTTTGACGACGCCAGCTTCATTTCATTATCGCAAAATGACTTTAAGTTTTCCACCAATCGTACCGTCTCAGCATGCGTTGATGCCAGAGTTCGCAAGAATGCGAGATGTGAAATGTTTTCGCCTTGCTCTAGCAACTGTTCGACAAGATTTTGGATCTAGAACAAACGAATGATAACATAAGTTTGAATTCCTTGCATATTTTTACCTGAAACAGATCTACTTACAGACTGCGCAAACACTCGTTGAAGGAACACCTGCATGACAATCACAGGATTTGGAAAGACGGCTATGATGATTTCAGCTTCCCGTCTTGCTGTAATACGGACTTCATCGTATAACTTGACAAGGCTTGTATCCACTTCTGGTGGTGATATGAATGGATCTGAAATGTCTTGTTGGCTAATGGCATGTCAGTATTGGGTATGTAAATGAACAATTGGCGGTTGCAGGGACACTCACTAGTCTGCTAGGATGTCAATTTGACTCATCTCAATCATTCGTCTATTGGAAATGAAAAATTCGTGCTGATTGACATAGGTTTGTATACAACTTGTGCCGCCATTAAATTCGAACAAGACCTTAGCGCTATGCTATAAAATTATAAACGTGAGCACCAAAACATATGCTAACTAGGAGATCGATGCCTTTTCATTCTTACCTCCATGGCCCTTGGGTCACCATCATGAACAGCCCTATTGAAATCTTCCAACATGTCTCTTTCAAACTCTTCGCAGACTTTCTCAATGGTGCCGCGAGTCTAACAAGTGCCGAGAACCTTGGCGTTAGATAAATTGGGGAAGATGCAAGCTGCGTTCACCATACATTTACCTTACTATCCATGTCAACTTCCTTGATAATCGCATTAACTCTTCGGAGAATGACTGCTGCTTTAAGCTGTCCCTCTTCACCGGCATTGAATCGCAGGTCATCCAATCTAGCTGATCCTCCGTTTTCGAAGTCCATAAAGTAATCCAATATATCTCGACTCTCAGAGGTACGTGAACGTTGCCTATCCAAAGTTTCCAACTGTTCTCCAATCCTAATAGCAGTCTTGCCTACTTCATTTACGCGTGATTCCAAGGTATCGTATGAACGATACACATTCTATATGCATGATGGAGGTCAGGCTTTGGCAAGTGTAAAGCAACATCGTAAGCACAAACTTACATCAAAGGAACCAGCGAGATCGTTCACATTCTTACGGTGCTGAGTTTCGGCTTTATAGCAAGCATTTTCAAGGTCTTCGCATTGCTCCTGTACTTGAATTCGAAGTTCTGCAAGCTTGTCGAACACATTCTCAAACGTCCGAATAAACGACTTCACATCCATGGCTGCAATGGTAGGTTTAAACGTCAGATGATTGTCGGCAGTCGATCCACGACAAAAGTCATGTCATCATACCTTTGCCACTGTATTCTTTCGTTTGTTCAATCAAGCCCGCTGAGATCTCCTCGATAAAGTCAGTACTGCTAGCATCTCCCTATGAACGATGAAGCCAAGGTTAAGTCTAGAGCGAATGCGCATCTATTCTCGTAAGTGATACATACTTTGAATGTGTCCAGCGTCAGTAGACGCTGTATTCGTGGGTCTAAATCGAACAGTCTAGGAGCACGGTTAACTCCTGCCATGGCGGTTACTGGTACAAAGTCAGCCGAGGTTGTCTTGCAGAATTCATTTTTTGGGCTCCTTCATACAAATGCAGTCACCCTCAGTATCAGTAACTTTTCCAGCTGGCTTTTAAGAATATATCTTTCAGAATAACGCTCATGGGAGTAATTCTAGATGCTTCTATATGTATTTTCGTTCTATAAGACATCAGTGAGTACTCTCAAAGATTCAGTGCAAGGCTGTCTTTTTCGCACACTTGAGTTGGAAAATCATCGACATATTTTGGACGACGAGTGTTTGATACTGAGGTCAGCTCGTTACGAAACAATATTATTCAATACAATCTCAAATATCTACAATTATATATGGCTGTAGGTGCTTCTGGTATGTGAAGAAAGATTCACGTAGCTATTGTACAAAGTCCGGCTTGCTCATGAAGAGGATAAACGGAATTAGATGTAGTAAAAAGTATTGAAAAATATCGTCTCTTTCAAAAGTAAACCTTTCATTCATCCTTTCATAGATTAATTGTTGATTAAGTAGAAGACCACATATTCGAAGTCTTTGTATTTGATTGTACTAAAGGTATTGAAACTCAATGGAAAGTAACAATCTCAACTGGGAGAAACTGGAGAGTAGGATCCATCAAATGTGTAACGAAATTCGGTTTCACGTCAGTAGGTATGAATCAGAAGGTTACTCTCATTCATTCCGAGGGAGAAGATGTAATTGCAAGGCATAAGTAGCACTGCGAACTATGAAAGCAGACCCACAACTCGATATGACAGTTCGGTTTTTTAGAGATTACACGGATAGCGCCGACTCAATTTCTCTTTACTGGCCTGTTACGCCTGTAACTCTCCTTTCTGTCTTTATGATGGTGACATGAGCTCTGTTCGTGTCGGTGGTGAGAAACAACTAACGGGCACAAAGAGTAATTGACGGTCGTTTCCACACAAACTTTTCCAATTTCTTCGGAAATACTTCACGAGAAGTGGGTACTATATCGCGATCCAAATTCATTGACTTTTCAAATCTTGAAATGAAATAAATAAGCCAAAACATAGGAGGGCTACAAGACCGTCTAACCACGGGGTTGTCTTGTTTGCGAACGCACATTACATGTCATCATGCATTGATGAAAAACCGTTGTAGACTCTTTATATTGATCGAGGATCGTCAAGTCGAGATCATTTAAGTCGAGATTGTCACATCGAGATCGATTAAGTCCATGTCTGATTCAGCAGGTTTGAGTGGATAATAATGCAGACAGTACAGCTCTCTAAATTATCTATAAACTTGCTATTTTGTCAAGAAGGCAAGAAGAATATATAAATATCTCATATCCAACTTTCGATGGACACTGATGTAAAGGTATACTGATGCCTCACAACAGTGACTTGCGACCTACACGTAAGATCTAAGAACATACTCGTTTGGCCGTACTTCTTCAGCGCTCGAATATGGCACTTCATATGTACTAGAGACGAGTAATTATTAGCTGTGCAGATTTAAATCCGGACAAGCACACAAATTTACAATGCTAAAGGGCCCAGAATCTAAAAACGGCACGGCGTTTGGGCGGAAAAAGGGAAAGCTAGCAAAGCGAACCATGAGCCTTACCAAAGTACTTGTATAACATACTATTCTGATTCAATCTACCCTATTGAGCTGCATGGGTCATTGATGCCTATCGGCTCCAGTCATTCGCTTGACAGCAATATGCTTCAAGATTGTCATCATTTCCACAACTTCCACATGCCAAAAAAATGTGTAAAACAGTCACATATCAATTATTTTCAAACTCAGCAAAATGAATTCCACATAGAAAAACTACGCAATGCAGCTATTGTACTTCTTTAAACATTCAATTTCAAGTTTTTAAGCGTTTCTCTTGAGGTTTGTGGAAAGCCATTCCAATCCTTCGTACAAGCCATCACCACTTGTCGCGCACTGAAAGAAAATGGGGAAGAAAGATTAGTAAAGTGAATAGATGAAGGTCCTCGAAGAGAAGCATTTGATGCAACTGGGGTAGGCTACTTACAGTTGCTTGGATATACCAGTGTCTCTGACGAAGGGAGTGAAGACCAAGCTTATCCGTAATCTCGGCAGGGTTCATGGCATTGGGAAGATCCTGCTTGTTAGCGAAGACAAGCAAAAGAGCATCGCGAAGTTCATCCTCGTTCAACATGCGTTGAAGTTCGTCTCTGGCTTCAGAGATACGGTCACGATCGTTGGAATCGACGACGAAGATGATACCTTGAGTGTTTTGGAAATCTGTTGAAGGAGAGGGGTCAGATTTCATGCAAAATAAGCAAGATAGCAAATGCCAAGAGTTAACAACTTACAATGTCTCCACAATGGACGAATCTTGTCCTATTGATGCGAAAAATAAAAATAAAGAATTTTGATAAGTAACTGTCAGCCGTCATTGCGCATCGATGGGCGGTGCGTGCTACTTTGCGTAACTATGTTTACATACCTGACCACCGACGTCCCAAACAGTGAATGAGATGTTCTTATATTCGACAGTTTCGACGTTGAAACCTGGTTGATGAATCCATATGGTCAGCAACATGAAAAGCATAAAGGAAAAATAAGATACGCGAAATGATGTCAAAGGATGGGTAGGGTAACGGGCGAGGGTATTGGCGCGCAACAGCCAAGCAACAAGAAAATACAAAAGTAGCGATAAGAACGGTCGAAAATACCGTCCATAGCACTTATGGCACTTTGAGCGAGAATAAAGAATATAAAAGTTCCAAAGGAAAACAGAGATGAAAGGATGGGGGAACATAGAAAATGGCGGAAAGTTCGATCTTGCGGTGTTGTGTGCGCCAAGGAGGATAAGGATTATGTCCTCATCCTGAGCTCAGGCACCTGCAAGACAGTCATCCAGCAACGCCAGATGGGGAAATGGTGCACTTACAGCCCGCAAGACCAAAGATCAAACAAAAGATGAAGAAAATGAAAAGAGATGAACTTACCAATGGTAGGGATGGTGGTGACGATTTCACCAAGCTTGAGCTTATACAAGATGGTGGTCTTACCGGCAGCGTCCAAACCGACCATAAGAATACGCATTTCCTTCTTGCCGAAGAGGCCAGAAAGCAATTTAGAGATGGAGAGACCCATGTTGGTACAAAGATGAGAAGCTAAAGATTAGGAGAGCGAGAAGCGGAAAAAATAGCAGCGCACTATTTAGCACTACGACTGTGTGGGTTGGGTGTGAATGATTCGTGTATACGTAGTATTATAAAATTTCTGTAACTGTGAGCTGGACCTGGCCCTCTCCAAAAAAAAAAACCTTGATTTGGCATTCATTCATCGGGCTTTGCAATTTTTTCCAACATGCCACGTACGTTCTCATGATACATTCTTCTTTATGTAAAAGCTACAGTCTATCTAATGATGAGAAGCATTCTGGTAATTGGATAGCAAAGGTGCCCATATATTAGTCGGTCCATATTTAATATAACCAAGGCCCATCATAGCTCCTGTCAAGTGAGCCTTTGGGGTCATGTAGATTAGAAAAAATGTAATATAAACAATATCCCATTTTTGCGTCCGTAGTACTTACAAAATGATCGAACGTTCGCCATCGCAGAAGGATACCGGCAAGGTCTAGTCCCATAAGTGCTGGCAATGCGTACCTGGTGACACCCCATGTCATAAACTTTGTAAGTAATCCATGACTGGCGAAGTAGCTTGCAGCATGTTACAATCCTGTGATCCTATCAAGGAGACACTTACCCTATTTTAATTGGTAGGAAAGGTAGAAATACCACGTAGACACTTGCATCAGGATAGAGCATTGCTGTGGCAGATAAGCAACCGTAGATGGCACCACTGGCACCTAAACTTGGCAGGACTGGACGAACACGTCTCAAACCCAACCCAAAGACGTGGCTGACTGCGCTCGCGGCCATTCCAGTGGTCATATAGAATGCCAAAAACTGTTCCCTACCAAGGTAATCATGAACAAGTCCGCCAAAAGACCACAATGCCATCATATTCAAACCAAAATGCCAAAATTCTTGATGTGAGAAGCAGGAGGTTAGCAGAGTAACAGACCGTCCGCTCAAAGGGTCATGCAAAAAGAATTTGCGCATGAAGGGTCGTAATACCGGTATCTGCCAAGCCGCGAAGACAACAGTATTGATGGCGATGATGGCAGCAATGGTTTTCTCTGATTCCTTCCATGATTCCCACTTTTGGTATACAATCATGTATGCTCTACGTACGTCCTCCGGTAAGTTAAGATTCTCCATTTTGCTCAAGGTCAAATTGACCCGTGCAGCTATCTCTTGTTTTTGAGCCATCCAAGCATCTGACAGTGTGACTTCTCGGTTACCAGCCCATTTTTGAAGACGTTTCCACAATGACCTTTGTTTATAGTCGTATTCAGCAATAGCAATGCCAAATACACTTCCAGAAGCTACTGCAGTGAATAGGATTGGTCGGATATATCGAATTTTGGGTGGTGGTGGTAAAGGTGGTGCCGTCATGTTGTCGATCATGTACGGTTCCACTCGAACATTTTGTGGCATTCGACGAGTCGAGTAGTTGAGCCGCTGGTTAATACCATGAGCCCGTATTGGAGAAATTGAGGTCCTTCCATAGGCCCTTACGGCTGTAGCTATGCGGTGCATGTATTCAATTGGAGGAGTCGAGAAAGGAACCTGTCGTTCCGTCACTGGCAGAAACAGTCACCTAAGTCCTTGCAATTTCAGACAGCCGTTGTTCTTACAGCTCCAGTCGGTTATACACTCAGCCATACACTTTGATATTCCCTTTGCCAATTTGAGGTGCTAGACGCCTTGCCATAATACTAATGAGACATTTTTGTAATACTGCAACTTGCCCTACTGTAGTGGCGCGGTTCTTGACACGAATATCACTGACACCACAACAAATGGCTTGCGGCGCCATCCAAGACAGCGGTGGGGATTTTCACAGCCACGTATTATAATGAGAGAGTTACCATCTTTCATGGATAATAGCGATCTAAAGATAATGCATCAGCCTCTGAGAAGGCAAGACTACTAAAAGTCATTATTTAAAGAGGTCATAGTTCGTATTGACAAAGCTATATGTGCAACATATGCTGTGCTGCATGTGTCTCTTCTCTTCAGCTTAACCTTGATACATAATTTAAAAACGAAGTGTTCGTCACTACAGAACCAATTAGAAGATGTGGTTGTTTTGGATTGGTGTGTTTTCAGCAATTCCACTGCCCAATCCAGTTGGTAAGTAGACTGGGTTTCAAAATCTTTTGTTACAGCATTGTGGCGAAATGGTTGCTGCAAAATCTATTTTTTTTTTTCGTCGCTTGTTGTTTTGTAAGACCTGCTCTGGTGACTTCTGTTTGACTAATGCCCCACAGGCTTCTTTCAGTAGCTAGACCTCAACCATGCTGTTCAGTCAAAGAATCCAACAGCAAGTGTCACGATTTGCATAGTGACTCAGTTACCCAAGTTACCCCTTTCTCTAGAGATCTACTGTTTATGATCTGTTCCAGACTTATCTCCAAGCAATGGCCGCAAAATCAAGCTGAAACTCTTTTCCAAACCATCGGTTATAATGACAGTTGATCTTTTCGTCACGGTTGGGGCTAATTACGCACAGCACTATTCAAATTTGATAAACACACCAGATCCCAGAATAGGCTGTACCGTAGATAGTCTTAGGCAATTATCAAATTTGACTTGGATTTTTTGGTGATAAAAAAGAACAAAAAAGCCTTCTGGTGGTATCAGCTCAACATACCTCGCCAGCATACCATTAGAAAAATTCGTTCGGGTTACCAAGGGATTTCCTTAAATATAGAAAACGTGGTTTGGCCTATCGCCGTGTTTTGAGCCGCCCGACCACCACACTAAAACCTTAGGGAGGTTTAATGCACACTCTGTCTCAGGTTTATGAATTTTGCTAAGCTGAGTGAACTTACGCTTTTCTGTTACCAGACATTCACATGATGCAAGAAAATGAATATGAAACCTTGGCAAAATGGGTTATTGCATTAAGCAGACGGCTGCTCTAGAAGTGAGGCTCATTGACATCAGCAGAAGGCGTTATTTGCGTCGGACAAAACGTTGTACGATCGGCATTCCCTTTCGGCACATTCTATTTATTTACTCTCTCTCGGTTCAACTCAACTCCGATATCTGGACAAGAGACAACAAGGAAGGTTTCCGCAAGCCAAGCGAATTAGGCAAAAGGCTTTATTGCATGACTCAAAATCAAAAAGTAAAAATACGATGAGGCAAAGATTTGCTATGCAGTCAACAAAGTGGTAGGACACAAAGTGAGAGGTGTGCATTATCTCACAAGTGTAATTAACTTTTTCATATAGGATAATAAAGCATTCATAATTATTATTATTTTTATTTCGTAAGCAACTTACCAGCGCAGGCCCCAGTCTCTGAATTGAGAATCTCTGAAATATTTGGAACGAAAAATGTTTCATCCAAGTTTTTCAAAGAAGAGTAATACCATGTTCAAAAAATGAATTTGTAGCATGTATGCATCAGAAGGATCATAGCTTTGCGTACTTGCAGTAAGAAAATGGGTCAAAATAAAGCTTGGTAACACAGGAAATGACCAGCAGCAAATTCAAAAAAAAGTGCGGCGGGTTACAGCAGAGAGTAATATCCCCAGCGACCAAAAAAAAACCTTGCCTTATTTTTTTTATTTTTGTTTTTTATATATTACTTTTTTCTTTCCTTCCTTTTTTTCTACCTCGTTTGAAGATAACTTCTCTGTCTCTGTTATAATGTCAGCCAATGACAACCGGAAATCTATCTCATCTTTACTCAATCCACCATCTCAAGACCAAGATTCCGCAGCCTCATCTCTAAAGCCTCCTGCTTCAGCGTCGTCTCGCCGTTATTCTGCTCCGCCAAGGTCATCCTTTGCTGAGCAAGACTCTAAGCTTGATGATCAACCAGCTAAGAAGGCCAAGCGAAAGCGTATCACCCCAGAGCAACTGGTGGATCTTTTAGCATTATTTGAGAAGACGGATACGCCCAGCTTTGAAGTCCGGGAAAAGCTGGCAAATCAACTCAATATGACGAATCGAGAAGTACAGGTTGGTGGTGCGGGTTTACTTTACAAAAAGGTCGTTTTTCAATCTTCTTATTTTTTTTTCCTTTGCGTTGGGTTGTGTGACACATAGGTTTGGTTCCAAAATCGTCGTGCTAAAGTCAATCGTGCCAGACTGAACGCTATGAACGCTGAAAACGCACAGTCGCAACATCGGTTCCAACACTCGCCTCTAACACCTGGTATTAATGGAAGCAACCCAAAATACCAGTTCGTTCCCACTTTTTCCAGATTGGACGATCAGCCTCCACAACTTCATAATGCGACCGAATATAGTGTAAAGGCTGCCAGAAGAACTTCAGCTTATCCGGAACTTGAATCACCTAGAAGTATTTCCGGCGCACCTACGGGAGACCCTCGGTCTGGCTCAAAGCATCTTTCTATTCCTCCTCCTATTAAATTGGGCTCTCAGGAGGGTGCTGAACATGATCGTCGATATGCTACACCTTTATATTCACCAACTTCTGATATGTTTAACCTATCGCTCAATCCCACTCCAGCGTCAAGTCATCAAGCAGCTTATTTTGATAGTCGTAGAAACTCAGGCTCCATTTCAGCACCACAAACTCCCACCCACCAAGGTCCATACCCTGCCACATTGGCCACCCCACCTGCCTTGAATCCAATTAGTACATCCTCTTCACCGTATCATCGCAGATCACACTCACACTCATATTCCTTGCCACCCACCCCGGCCTACTCCGACCATTCGGCCATCGATTTATTAGCATCCGCTGCAGAGTATGTACAGAAGAGTGAGGAGAAACGTAAGCGACGAGCAAGCGAACAAATGGTACTCCCACCTTTGAGCCGTGCAGAACTACGATCTGTTCGCAGCAAAAGTGGTAATGACGCTTGGGGTAGTGTAACTGAAGAGGTCGAGGAAGAAGAAAAACAGGATGAGCAAGCCAGACCAAGAAGTTTTCGCCCTTGGGAATGAATGAATTAAACCCAACCTACTCTCCCCCTTCATACCGCCACTCACTCAATACGCCTTCCCGTGTTGTATTATTGCCATGCACATCTGGTCTGTAAGGCGTGTTATACTTGTATAGAAAATCTCTTTCGTCTTTCCCCAATGTTCTACCTTCCTTTTTGCTTGTTCCCTCAAAGCTTCCAAACTATCACGTTTTGTTGTATAATATTACTTCCCCCACTCTCCTTTCAAAATTCCCCATGCCCCTTCCTCATTGTTGGTCTCCCTCCTCTTTCGCTGTAGCTCCACGCTTCAGCAGTATATTTTTTCTACCTTTTTTTTCTTTTTTTCCAATTACTGACACTTCAGCTGACCCCCTCCCCTTATCAATTCCCACATGCTGTTGTTGAGTTTCCAATCGAATTATATAATCCATTCTCCTACGTGCCTTGTCAAGCACATTCACTATTTGATTAACGTTTGGCTTACTCTTCAAAAGCTGTTTATAAATCCACCCAAAAAAAAAACTCACCCTATAAATATAGGCCCATTCTTGTCACATGAAATCAGCAAGGTCGTATGGAAAAAGTTCCTTCGCCACAAATTGCCATAAACCGCCAACACAACATAAGCAGTTATGTCAAGATTTTTTTTTTATTGTCCCTGGGTCATGACTTTATATATTTTGATTAAGACGGGTAACTGATATCACCATGGTTGTACCAATAAAGATATATTATATATGCGCATTAAACCTGCGGTACCTTGCCAATATGCTGTCCAACTCTAGTAAGGGTCTCAAGGCGTTCTTGTGCGTTCTGAAGTAGATCCTTGTCAAATTCCATTTTACCAGGAGGCCAGACCACGACGAGCGTACTACCGCCAAATGCGAAATAGCCTAATTCGTCTGTTCTCTTTATAGTTGACCCAGGCTTGGCTGTGATACCGATGGATCCCACCATCATGGCTCCAATGCAGGCTACAGCGACTTTGCCAAATTCAGGAGAGTCGATGGTTAAAACCGATCGGACATTCTCACCATACACATCCAACGTGGTACGGATGGCCATGGGATTAACCGTATAATACTGGCCACTGATGTGCTTAGGTTCGCTGACAACACCATCAACAGGAGAATGAAATCTGTGTCACTTGAAGATTAGCATTTTCTGTATGCGTGTGTAGCGTGGCCTGTTCACCTAAACAATTCATCTTACCTATGATAATCTTGAGGTGCCAAGCGGAAAATAGCCAAGGCACCTCCGGTGTATGTTTTACCAAGTTCCTCGTCTCCCAATAGTTTACCAACTGAAAATTCTTGGCCCTTTATCCACAGCTTGGTGGCGTCATCGATGGTTGCAAAAGTCATCATGCGGCAGTCAGCTGCACTGACTGCAATCTTTGGGTCTTCCGGCTTGTCGCACGGCCTGGCGTCAACTTTAAGCTTGCGGTAAAAGAACTCGTTGAAGGTTTTGAACGAGTTTACAGGTTCACGGACTTCTCCCATATCAAGTTTGTGGAACTGAATGAAAGCAGGGATGTCCGCAGCTGACTCAGGAGCATCAAAGCGCTTGCCTTGCTTTACACTCATGTTCTGCAGAATCTTTTGTGCGCGCTTGCTATGCACTGCATTTTTGCTTCCGCGATACAGCAATCGCATTCCGAGACGTACGTACACGGCCATCTTTTCTTCGATGATCTGTCCGGTCATTCTGTCTTGAACCAGGATATTGGCGTTATCCTAAATCGAGATAGTGTAAGCTCATCCATGGCCACGCGTATATGAATGCATACTCTTTTCCAAAAAGAATAAACTTACCGATCCAACGGAATAGCGTCCATATCCCACTTTGCTAATCATTTTCACAAACCACCTTGACAACGATGCTGTGTAAGCTAAAAGAACAACAAAATCCCAACTTTTTCTATGCCGGTGTACTTACTTTCTTTGTGCATAGGCTTCAGTAATAAAATTGCCCATGACAAATTTGTCGACAGTAGTCCAGTCATCCGCAGCGCAAGTGGCAATATGAGTAATGATATCCATCTGCGATCGCTTATTCATGTTTGGACGATGGCAGATAGGACACTCTCGAACGTGGATGACTTTTTCGATTCTTCCGTCTTGAACATCGATTCCATCCTGAGGCTGCACATCTTGTTCATCCTTGACGTTGAGTGGTTCATTTGAATCATGCAAACCATACTGAACGCCATGAGCCTCATTCAACGGCTCATCATGATCATGCCTGGACACTGCGAGACCATCGCCACTATATAAGAGTCCATCACTGTCAGATTCATCAGTCACACTGTCCGACCCAATTTCTTCATCGTATTGATAGTAGCGGGCTGGATCTAGGAAGTTCGTCACGTTCTTAGCGACACCAGGGTCCTGCTTAGTCTCTGAAGACGCCTGGCGAGAATTCTTTGAATCTAGACGGCGAAGATCGGTGTGCACAATATGATCTTCCAGTCTGTTTATTAACTCGTCAAATTCCAGCTCTTGATCTTCAGTTTTGTGGAAGTAAGTCCAGAAGGATTCCAAAGTGGAGTCCGTAATGGTACTACCCAAGCTTTCCAGCATAGTTTGGACTTCCATACGACTCATACGACCATTGTTATCACTGTCGTAGGTCTTGGTCAATGTCAACCAAAAGAGACGTCGAACTTGCTCGTAAGGAACATATTTTGCTCGGAAAGTCAAGGTTGGTTGGTGACGCCCTTCCCATTTTTCTTCTTTGTTCAATTTTAGGTCAATGGTATGCAGGTCCATATCCGATTCGATATTTTTAGCAGAATTCTCGGTGCTAGCTTGTCCCAGGGTCAAATGAATGTGCTCATCTCCGCCATCTTGTTGGCTGGGTTCCGACGCAGGTTTGTTAGATTGAAAAGAAAGCTTTCCAGATTCGATTGACTTGTTGATAATATCAATGATGGAAACCTCTTGGCCAGCCACATAGTCGTTACCAGACACCTTGTCTTTATCGTAGACCGAGAACTTGAGCTTATAATTAATGTCGTTTTCATTAATATGGAAAAACAGTTTCTCGTTCCAAGTCGGGTTCAAACTATGGCGAATGGCCTTAGTTCGGAAAGTTGAACGTCCGAAAGTCACCAAAACAAAAGGGTCCATATCAAACCCAGTATGTATAACTAGAAGGCAAAAGAAATTTTAGATTATGAGTACGTCATATTCCAGGGATATACACTCGCTTAACATTTTGCACTAGTACGGTTGGCGTTTCGTGCGAATCACATGAGTGCTTACCATTTCTTTCAGGCGGTAAGTCACTGGCACTGGTAACTTCGATATACATAACTCCCATCAAATCTGCTCCGTGAAACTTGATAGCATTGGAGTCAACTGATTTGTCGGAGGAGCTTTTGTATTTCTGCAACAGCGATTTCTTGGCGGCAGCTGTTGCTTTTTCGCTGCTTTCCTTGTCACTTGGTGTTTCTGCAGCGTTGATTTTGCGATCGTTCAGTGCGGCGCTTAAAAACTCTTCCCAAAGCTGAGCCCAACTCTCAGGCGCAGCAGAGCCATATTCTTCGATGATACCAAATTTAAGAAGCACTTTCCCATTGGATATTGGTTCAGATTTTTGTGGAGTCTTCTTTGTGCGTCTCAAAATTCGGGTTCGGTATGTCTCTCGGTCATGCAAATCGTACCATTTGGGCTGTGTGCATTGTATTAGCAAGCGAGAGCCAATATGACCAGTAGAGAAGTGATTTATACACGTACCGCATTGTCTTCTTCATTATATCCAACTTTTTGACCCGCCTTGAACAGATCGGCCAAAGGAAATGAGATTTGCCCGAGAAAGTCGCTCTTGAATTGATCCTTGTCCCAAAGCACCACTGACACTCGAGAAGAATTCGATGTAAGGGTAAGGTCACAAGAGAAATTCCACTCTGGATTCAAAGTTTTGGGTTGAACTTGAGAAGTGTGGGACTCTGTACCGTTGGTTACGACGGCATATGGGTCAGAAAGTCCATTCTATAGGCAAATAAGAGGGAGGTGGTTATTGAACAAGGTAAGCATACTATTGTTACAAAGGGAGGAAGCCGTACGCTATCTTTAGCAAGAAGATTTTGAGCTTGGATGACCGAGCATCTCAAGATGACTTCCTTCGAGGTGCTGCTTTTTAGCATTACGGTCTGTAGTAAAAAGAGTTATTTCTGGCTACCGCAACCAGGAACACCCACAGAAAAAAATGTCAAGTAGAAACGCCGACGTCATGTTATTGAATGGACTGACCGAATTGGAAAGCGCCAGGAAAGCGCCTTGAATGCGATCATAGGATGATTTAATGAAACCAGCTTCAGATTTATTTTTATCTTTCCACACCTGCTTTTTTTAACAAAAGATACATCCGTTAAGCAAGTTTTGGGAGCGTGCTTGGATATATAAAGTAGACCGAGACCATCATAGTGAAGCTCCTACCCAGAGAATTTGGCCCGGCTGTCCTTTAATTTTGCGGGATTTCAAATTCCGATTACCCATCATATCATTATGGAGCAGTGCCGCCCAAGCGAAATCCACTTGTTCCATGGATGGGAACCAACTGATCTTCCTTCCAGATCTCCTCTTTCATGATATTATCACCTCGAGTATTCTCGCTCATACTTCTACTCTCTTATGTTCATGCGTACCAACCACCATTTGATTCGGACACTCCAATTACGGTAAGTGTCTTGACGAATTCATACTATGTTGAATTGCACTCTTTGACACTATCTCGTCCTTGAAAGTGTGAGCATATATACAACCAACCGGATCAATGCGACTTTGTAAAACAACATTGCCAAGAATACAGCACTGGAATAGTTGATTACCTGACGCTATACTATTGTTCTGGGCCCTATAAACCGAGTATTCTAATTGCTCTGGTACAGCGTCATTGTTTCACCATTGGTTAGTGAAAATGAAACTCAAGCTTGGCACTAATTTCATACATTACATAGTTTTCCCTTCTAGCATACTTGTTTGCCGCAATCGGTGTAGTAGCTTCGGACTTCTTCTGTAAGTCATCCTCCCATTTTTTTTTTCTTTTTCAATTTGTACTTTAATTTACTAATTTGGAACGCAGGCCCCAATTTGCAGACGATCGCCTCCTCATTGCATTTATCGGAGAGCTTGGTATGTTGGCAAAATAGGATAAAATCGTTGCAATGGGAGGTTATTTTGGCATAACACATATATTTTTTAAGGCTGGAGTAACGTTCTTAGCATTCGGCAATGCAAGCCCAGATCTGTTTACCACCTTTAGGTATTGGATGAACGTTTGTGCGTGCAGATCAATTTTCATCTTGGATTCTAACCTTTTCGTAGCGCCCTCAACTCTGGATCAGGATCACTGGCTGTTGGTGAGCTCGTTGGAGCCGCCTTCTTTATTGTGACAGTGGTTGCTGGTGGAATGGCTATCATCCAACCATTTCGTGCAAAACGTGTGGTGATTCTTCGGGATGTCACCTTTTTTACAGGAGCTGTCACCATCGTGGGTTGGATTGTTTATGACCAAAAGATATACCTTTATGAAGCAGTCGGCTTGATCTTATACTACGCATTGTATGTTGTAGTGGTTGTTGGCTCAGTATGGTGGAAAAGCAAACGCAGTCCCAAGGTTGTTCTTCAACCGGCTGATGAGGCACCAATTAGCCCGCTTCTAGTTGTCACAGAAAATACACCTTTAATATCGAAAGATTCTATCAACCGTGAGTGATGGCCGTACATTGTCTATCCACCTTTCCATTCCTCTCCTAATATGAAGATACTTTTAATTCCCACCTTTAATAGCAACTGTTCGGACAAGAAAAGCGCCCAAAGTTGTTGTGTTTGAACCACCTCACGAAGAAGAAGAAGAAGAAGGTGATGATGATGATGATGAGGAAGAGGCCAGAGAACACGTTGGTCACCTTGGCCACATCATAAGACCAGTCTCACCGAAAATGATGCGTAGAATATCTCTGCGTATCGATACCAACAACCTTCCTACTTCCGATGGTTTACATGCACCCATCTCCTCCAAATCATATCGTCCTCCTTTAACACCCCGTGTCGGTATTCGACCATCCATTTTTGGCGCCATCGAGTTTCGCAATGCTTTAAATGCCGCTCAGCACGCAAATATGCAACTCAAGAACGATTTGTTGGAAAGCAGGCACCGACGCAATCTATCAATGCCAAGCTATATGTTTCCAGTACGAAGTGCAACATCCCCTTCCGATCTGGAATCACAGACATCTGAATCGTCTGCTCAAAAGCGAGCTAACAAGCATAAGCGGCCGTCGGATCTTGCTGATATGGTCATTGCTTCACAAGAACATAACCACTCGCCTTCGTCGGAGGAAAGTATAGGGGTAGCGGAAGACTACTTTGGCTCTGTCAATCGATTGACATCATATCATCATCAAAAAAGCTCCCCACCAACTCAATTCACGTCTAACCACCTAATGGAGTCGCCCACCTACGGACTAGCTCCTCCACAAAGAACAGAAGATGACAATTTGCTGCATAGTAGTCCTCCACACTCTTCGCCACTTGGACTTAAAATTTCTACTGATAATCTGGCACCTGGATATTCTCCTCGCTCCGCCTTAAGTCGTTCAGCATCAGCCATGTCCACGCGCAGTTCACCTTCTATACGCTCTGTCATGTCCGAGATAACAGCTCAAGAAGAACGCCCAAGCTACCTGGCGAACACAAAATGGGCCAAGAAAATCATTTTTTGCTGGCGCTCATTTGAGAAAAGGCATCAAGGAATCTGCGAGATTTTGTCTGAAGTTTGGCGAACACTATTTCCAACATTGCAAAATTGGCATACAAAGTCGATCACCAATATTGCTAGCTCCATTCTAGCCATTCCAATCGTCTTTTTATTGGAAATTACGTTACCTGTGGTCGAGGATGACACATTGCGAGTCGATGATATGGTAATACCTATAAAGACGGATGACGATCAGAGCTCAGATACGCTTGGAATCGAAGCCAATGAATTCCTGGTAGATGCCAATGAACTAGACGACCCGTTCGAAGAACCTGTAGATCAGAAGTGGTTAAAATGGCAAGTTGTTCTCCAGTCTGTATGCGCCCCGTCTTTCGTTGCCTTGTCTCTTCATAGTAAGTGTTATTGACCCGTAACTTGAACCTGCCGATAATGAAAGATGATAGACGATCTAATTAATCTTCTCGTTCTTTAGTCAACGACGTTATCGCTTTGAATGATATCATTTACGGAGTCATGGTTGGAATTTGCTTAGCTCTCATGGTAAATGCGTCTACCAAAAGCCACAAAGCTCCACCATGGGTCAAATCTCTGGCATTTGCTGGGTTTATTGTTGCACTCAACTGGATTTATACTGTTGCAAATGAGGTGGTTGGTCTCCTACAGGTATGGTTACTTTAACTATCATCGGCTCTTCTTTGTGATTCACAACTGACGAATTCTTTAGGCACTTGGTCTCATTTTAGATATTAGTGGGGCAATTCTGGGACTGACCGTGTTTGCAATGGTACGTTACTTGTTCCCTTTACTCACTATAATTCAAACTCACTCTAATGTTTTGATCTCTATAGGGCAATAGCCTTGGTGATCTAGTTGCCAACATGTCAATGGCAAAGGTAAAGTCATTTTGCTGGGGATGCTACGAATATCATTTTTCTGTCGTACTAAGTGAAATGCATCATATAGATGGGTCTTCCTAACATGGCGATTAGTGCATGTTATGCAGGTCCCTTGCTGAGTAAGGATTTGTTTACATGCGAAGCACTTGTTTCCTATATGCAGAAGCTAATCATGATCGTCGAATTGCAGACATGGTGCTAGGTCTTGGATGTGCTGCGACTTATCGAGTATGGGTTACTGGAGAAACCTATGAGCTGGAACTTGCCCCTACTATCGTTATATCCTCTATTGGTTTATTACTTGTCCTAATAACCACTATTGTGGTCACCTACTTTAATCATTACAAAATTGACAGGTGGATCGGGATGATGTGGATCGGCATATACATAGTTACAACCTCTTTCAGCATTTTTATGGAAGTGCAGAAAGAGTGAATGCATCTCCAAAAAACTGGCTTTATTAAGAGCAATCCACGGTGAATTTTGCATACTTCCGTATACTTTGTACATATTCAAATTGAACCGCTTTAATAAAGATTATATATAATCTTGTGCTACACTTCAACAGGAACCTCGCGTTGTAGAACTCTATGAGATTTACCTAAATCAATGAACATGTTTCGACTTATCGTTTCTGTCATAATGCTCAATTATTGCTTACCCTAGTACTTACAGAAAAACAGCTACAGCACCAAGATAAAGTGCTGAAACAGAATGTTACACTTTTTGTTTTAAGGAAAGCATCGTTGACCCACTGCACCGACGCCTGAATTTAGCTTGTGGTGGTGGTCAGCTGATCTGCTTTGCACGATGCCTATAATCCTAATTTACAAATAAGCTCTAGATAGAGTACTCTTTTTTCATTTTCCTAACATACTGTCCGCTTTATATTTAATCTCCAGTCTCTTTGCCACTGCAAAGTCTCTTTCTAAAAGGACTTTGCACAAAGTAACTGTTCTTACTTATGCTCAATAAGCATCTCCTTTTCTTTTATACACTACAAAGTTGTATTATTTGAATTGTCCTTCACGACAAGAACAATTCTCAAGAAAAGTAGATATTATCCTATGGATTTAGTTACCGGGACTGCTCTCTAGCGCACCTTGTTAATACACCGCGACAAGAACAACTGGTACTCACTACAGGGAGCCAGTCAAGACAAATATATCAACTTCGTCGAGATTACATGTAATCGTCTTTACAGAACATTTCTCGGTCCTATCCTCATCAGCTCATCACTTGGAAAGGCAAAACGGCTTGATAGAAAGTATCAACCTGTACCCACCTTGTTCTCGACAAATTTTCAAGAATCTCTACGTTGCTTACTTATACGCTTTCTCATGCCATCGAACGATTACTTTACTATTTAATCCTTTTTTTTTTCGTTGAAAAGGATCAAAAAGAACTCTCTCTCTCTCTATCTATCTCTCTCTATCTCTCCCACATTTTCGGAAAATCAAAAAAACTAAAATATGCCCCTATATGCCTCCACAATACGGAATGCCTGAACCGGTCCTTGGCCCAACCAAAGCAAATTCTTCGTCCTTCACGGATATACCGGAAGTCTTCGGTAGTAGGAGAGATACTCAAGTCCCGGACTGGTTTTATCAGGCCCTCCGTGCTCGAGATGAAATTATGCTGAAGGCACCCCACTGCTGGTAATTATTTAGAGGATCCCAAAGGCTTCATACTGGAATTTGATAAAGCTGCCAAGGCTAATTGCTGGAGTAGCGTTCAGAACTCAGGTAACCCTACTGTGAATCCTATTTGTTACAACTGTAATGAATCTAAACATTCTGCAACTTACTGCCGTGCTCCATGTAGTTTGTGCGAACCTAAGGCCACATATCTCGGGATTGCCCTAAGAGATTCCCTAAGCCTTCTCCTCAATCCAAGTCGGGAATCTGAAGACGACACCATCCCCAGGTGAAAGTGTCGTTTTCAAAACCAAAAAACCTCTAATCACATCAATTCGGCATTCCTCGTCAACCACCTTTCATGGTTTTCCTGATCACATTCGCATTGGCACAATCACACCAACCATACTTGAACCCTATCAGAAAGACGAACTACCTTATCTCAATTACCGCCTGACTGTTTATACCTTGTATCCCCTCCTCAAATCAATGCTATTTACGCCATAAGTCCTCTTGGCTCTAACGATACACAACCCCAAGCTGGAACTGCTATTGACCCTTTATTAATGGACGAAAGATAGTCGATACTTCTGAGGTTATCATTGAACCCGTCAAATCGATTTACCAGCTTGGTTCCACATTGGTTTGGCCCATATCGAGTCGACAAGTGTTATGGTAATGATACTTACCAACTCAAGGATCAAGAACTGACCTTTCCGTGTCTGTACCATGCAAACCAGTGCAGACTGTACCGACCAAGACCAAAGGCTTTCCCTAGGTATAGGCTGGTATATTAGTATATCGATATCGAATTCCTTTCAATTATGCTACAACTACATCTTATGGTCGAAGCTTTACCCTTGGCGGTCTAAACTTTGGAAGTACCACTTGTGGTGTAGTCAACTGATCTGCTATGCACAAATGCTTATATTTCAGTTTTTTAAGTTAAACTATACTGGATCAGTTTGAGAGGTCCTCTATTCTAAATTTACCAATGAGCTCTAGATAAGCTTGCTTTAGATACAGGAATAAAACGACGGAATCTTTTTCATTTTCTTTACACACTATCCGTTTATATTTAATCTCTATTCTCTTTCCCATGCAAAGTCTCTTTCTAATAGACCTTGGCACAAATTGATTGTTCTTATTTATACTCAATCCCCATCTCCCTTTCTTTTATTCTCTACAAATTGGTGATATTTGAATCGTTCTCACGAACTTTGTTAAAACACCGCGACAGGCTTCTGCCAAATGGTTGAACTTCTTTCATGAAATTCGAACTTCACAAATGACGTCAGCAACATTTTTTCGCTCGGGAGATTGCTCAACCTCATTTTTTACCAGATTTTCGCCGTCAATTTCTTGGAGCGTCAAACCGAAGACAGCCTAATTCTTTACTCGAGATCCCTTTGAGAAATTCTTTCTCATCCTTCATGGATTTCAAATGGTATGCATTCAATTGGCCCGTTATGCCGACTTGCAGACATGATATTAGTCGCTATTTGCCATAGATATTTTCTTCCAATTGGCCACCAAATGACCAGTGGAACAAGGCTTACTGTTGTAAAAGGTCTCATTACTAAACCATTGTTGCGAATTATAATAGGCCTGAAGACATTTCCAAGTCGAGCGAAGCATCACAGGGCAGAAATGGCGACCGTCCTGAAGAAATGACCACTCCTCGTTCAGAGTCTCAATCGAAGCTCCGCGATTACATTGCAATATACGATCCAGAGTTAGATCGAGCGAAACCAAAAACCGGCAATCAAGTTATCTACCGTTTCAACGGCGATGTCAAACCCGGAGTAAGCCATTTCACTACCTTTGAGCGGCATCAGTGTTCAAATGCCCTGGCTTTTGAGTCACAATCTTGCCTACCATATCTGGCAACTTGTGTACATGATTCCTATTTTTCACCATGGCAAGCAACTCATCATCCTACTGTTTCTTAGGAAATTCCAATTCATCCTTCAGATCCACGTATAAGTGTGCTGGGATATGGTAAACAAACTTCAAAGGGTAGACAAAAGTGGGTACCTACCTTAATACCAGTTCAATTCGAGGTAAGTGGAGTCGGAGGTACCAAATGGAACTTTGGGTGAATTGTATTAACATTCTTCATCTAGTACGATGAAAATTCGAAAGGTCCTGCTCCACCCACATCTGTTCTCATATCACATCTTTCGCCTCTCACGACCGAAGCTCAAATTGTCACGTATTTCTCAATATATGGCGAAGTGGAGAAGGTCGACATTGAGAAATCTCCAGTGACTGGCGGGTCACTTGGTCTAGCCACTGTGACATTTACTGGATCTACTCGAGAAGCTAGTCATGCTTCTGCACGGTCTGCTGTGGAGAAAGGAAACGGTAGAAAGATAGGCGCTGGCAGCTATGTTAAAGTCGAATTTGATCCCGATGGTTAGCAATTCCCTGTGAGCAATGAAGAATGTAATCGTGAAACAACAGCTAACGGCTTCGGATATTATAGGCACAAAGTTGAAAGCTGCTGCTGCTGACCTCGGTGCATCTTTTGCAAAACATGACACACAACCACCCAAGAAGGCCATTGGCGAGAAGCAGGATGGCGCAATGTCAAGATCCTTTGGTACGGAGTCTTTGCTTTTTGCGATTTTCTAATGTAACAGTTAACTGAGTTCTATATATTTTCTCAATTGACGATATAGCCGCTGGCGGCGAAGGACGATCCTCCATTAATCACGAAGACGGCGAAGTTTTTGACGACGAAACACCCAAGCGGTCACGGCAATCTTCACCTAGCGGATACCCACCACCTCGACGTCCTCATGATTTCAATCGTGATGCTCACGAACGCTATCCAGAAGATGAACCTCGCTACAGAGATGACCGATATCGTGGCGCACCTTATCCACCCCCTTCTCACTATCCGCCCGCATATGAACCTATGCGACACCCATCTTATCCACGCTGGAGACACCGTAGTCCTAGCGTAAGCTCCGTCGAATCGCGATACCGTAGTCGAAGTCGTAGTCGCAGTCGAAGTCTTGGACGCGACTATGCTGACAGAATGCGAGGTATGCATATGTGGGATCGAGAAAGAAGTCGAGAAAGAGATCGTCATTGGGATTGGGAACGAGAGCGAGACAGAGGCGGCGACCCGAGAATGCGAGATTATCGCCGCGTGTCAGATGAACGCAGAGTTAGAGTAAGGAAATATTTCACTGCAATATGTATAATACTGTCTTGCCCTCGTTGTGTCTGACAAATATATGCTTCTTCTTTTTAATCATATTTAGGAACGACGACCTCATAGCCCTGAACCACAACCATGCCTTATTATTTCAAGAAATAGTCTTCCTTTCAAAAAAGGTGTACTCGAAGAATTGCGCAAAGTTTTTTATGCATTTGAATGCAGTGATGTATGCATTATTTACATTGCTGCTTTCACGTTTGAGAAAAAAAAAATTCACTAACATTCATTACTCGTTAGATTTGTCATGACTCTGAAGACTGGTTTATTACTTTCACATCTCTAAGTGCGGCGCGGAAAGCCTTTGGGGCCATGAACAAGCAGAATCTGATGGAGTATACCATGGACATCAACCTTAGTTCGAATACGGATCTTCACTCTGATCGACCAGCATCCAAATCAGCTGATAACTTCACATCCCCTGATTTGGTGCATCCTGAGCTGACTGGTTCTGTAAATGGCTGGGGAAAGCATATTGTATCTCATGAAGTTAATGTCAAAGACGATTTATGGAAGAAAGAACACGCTTCCGGTGAAGAACTCATTCGGCATGCAAAAGAAATGTTGACTCAAGAACTAGCCGATGTCTTTATGAAGGATATTAAAACTCGAATTGTCTCTCCATCCATTTATGACTTTTTGAACCCTAAATCACGCCCAAGAAAAGCCCAGGACGATGATATGGAACAAGATGCAAACGATGTCAAAGTCAAGTCAGAACCGTCAACCAGCGAAACCAGTATGATGCAAGTGAAGACCAATGGCTTTGATACCCCTAGTGAACACCATGCATCATCAGCCCTTGAAAAGTCCGTCAAGTCACGCAGCCTGGCAGAGTCGCATCGTTCTTCGTCCAAAGGGAAAGATTTACTGGCTAGCATTGAAGGTTTAGCTGCCCTTCCCAACCTGAGCAAACTTCCTCGGTTCAAAAAGAGAAATGCAGACGGATCAGCGAGGGAGCAAAAGCGAAATGGTCATAAGCCATCTTGGCGACGATCGCCCATTCGATCACGATCTACATCCCGTCGTCGATACTCTGATTCAGGCTCTGATTCAGAAATACATGAACGCGGTCGTCGGCGCAAGCCTATCTACTCTCGTGACTCTTCAAGGGAAAGCTCCAGGTCCCAAAGAGATAGCAGCCACGAGGGCGATTACAGTCGAAGACGTTCTCGAGATACCCCGCCCAACGAATTAGGAGAACGCTCAAGAAGAAGAGACAGTGGGAAGTCAAATACATTTACACACCAATCTGACGAAGACGACGCATACCATTCATCGGTCTCTATTGATTCACTCAACCAAAAGCGTTCGCCATCACCTTATGCCGGAGATTCAAAGGAGCAAAGAATCCGATCTCCTAAGATAAAGAAGGTGAAAAAGGAACACAGACGACTTCGAGACTACCTGAGTGATGTGGATGACGAGAGTGACGATCACTATGATTTCTTACGAAGGCTCAACAAGCAAGAAAAAGAAGAAAGTGATATCGAACAGGATGACTTTATTGTGGAAGACGATGGCATGATGGATATCGATAGGGACGATGCTAGGGGTAGAGATGCCAGTAGCAAAAGTAAGAAAACGAATCGCAAATCGGCCAAGTCACGCTCGAAACGCAAAGGAAGTATCTCCAGTGATGACGGCGAGCCAAATCGTAAAAAGTCCAAGGGTACAAGCTCCAAGAAGAACCGAATGGCTCTGGGTAATAATGACGATAATGCTATGGAACTTGATATCGAACAAACCATGGCGGAACTATTCGACAGTGAATCAGAATATGAAGATAAGTTGTCCCGACCCAAACTTACCAAGCCCGCCCGAAAAACGAAAGGAACTGCTAAGAACGGCACCAATGGAATCAAGAGCAAGAAGAAAGCTAATGGTCTCAAGATTGAAGACGTCGATGCTATGGACGGATCTAGCCATACAGCTGACTCGCCTTCTACCAGGAACGAAGCTATTGTACCTTCTGTTGTAAAGACTGAGCATCACATATCCCAAGAAACAAGTGAAGAGGAAAGCTCAGAAGTTGACGACTACAGTGATGCGGATACTATTGCAACCGATGAGTTTAGTGACCTTGAATCCGACGTAGAAAGGACTTTGTTGACAAACGGTGTAGATGAGTGGCATCCCCTCAAACAAGTCCATGATGCTGAAGATAGAAAGTTCATGCAACTCGCGATGCAAGGTTATCAGAATTTTGATGAAACAGGCCCTTCTGAAACGACACATGTGATTCGTAGTTCCGGTAAGCTTTTTTTTTCTCCAAGATATACAGTCGTTGTTTTCAGTATCAAAACGTTAAAAACTTACACTTCTCGTACTCAGTTTCAGAGGTAACGGATGATGTAGTGGATCAGGAGCCACCGGCACACAAATCCGGTAGTGCGCGTACTGAGGGTTACTATCCTATTTCCGAAGCTGCAAAGTCTCGTTATTTGCCACGCAATAGGAGAGTGTTTGATAACAACAGCTTACTGGCAGCGTCCAGAGTGACCAGTCGCATGAACCGTGTCAATAACCGCAAATTGCTTGTCGGAATGGACTTGCACAAGAAGACGACTGCTACCGATTCTGACATTCTTAAATTCAATCAACTGAAAAGTCGCAAGAAGCAGCTGAGATTTGCAAAATCTCCCATTCACGACTGGGGACTGTTTGCTCAGGAACGCATCGACGCAAACGATATGGTTATCGAATATGTTGGAGAGGTCATTCGCCAGAAAGTTGCGGATCATCGTGAAAAGGCTTATGAACGCTGCGGTATCGGCAGTAGTTATCTATTCCGCGTCGACGATGATACTGTCATTGATGCTACCAAAAAGGGCAGTGTCGCTCGTTTCATAAATCACTGTTGTTCGGTAAGTTGTCAAATTTGCTTGATGGCGAAACGCATAAATTGGCCCAAAAGCCGACTCTGGTTTCACATACTCATACACTGTTTGTTTGATATAGCCTAATTGTAGTGCCAAGATTATCACAGTGGACAAGCAAAAGAAAATTGTGATTTACGCTAATCGAGATATTGAACTTGGTGAAGAAATCACTTACGATTATAAGTTCCCTATCGAAGCTGATAAGATCCCGTGTTTGTGTGGCAGTAAATACTGCAAGGGAACGTAAGTTACAATTTATGTCTTATTCTATCGTATGAAATACGAACGTGATGTCTAACCAAAAAACCTCATGTCCTTTACAGACTCAACTAAACTAATTATTGTACAGTCTTTGTTTTTTTTCCTACGCCCCCGCCCTCAATAAATTTGAATTATTTTTTGTAAAGAGATGAAGCAATTGTATGTTCAAAATTATGAGCAAGACTGGTGGAAAGGGTGAAAACCACACAATGCCTCGCATGACACATTTTTGGGATAGAAACCTGCATTTTACTGGCTTACATCGGTGTGTGCTAAGTTTAAACTTTACTTTTGATGGCTTACCAGTGACTCTAAAAAACCTAGCACAACTGACGACTGACTACAGAGTTTCATCAAAACCAAACTTACATAAACATGGAATGTGTAAACATGGAAAGTGTAAATCAAGAAGAAAAGGAAAAGAAATTAGTACAAGATCAAAAGCATTTTAATTACAGTAAATAAATTTGAAAAGATCAGAAATATAAAATCAAGAAAGCAATATAAAGGCATGGATTGTCGCTGTGGATGCTAAAGTGTAATATAGCCCTCCCATAATTAGTATGGTAAAAGTATGAAAGCGTCCTGCCCGTCGCTTCAGTTAAACCCTAACACTGGCTGAGAGCTCTGTGAGGTTATCTTACATATATGCTGAACCACAATATGGCTTTTCAACCACTTTTTAAACGTCTCGGTAGCAAAGAGGACAATCAAATGGCATCCTTCTTTTTTAAAGCGATTGTAATATTGTAGCCAAGGCAAAATTATATAGCCAAGCTGGAATATTTTAAAGAAGTAGACTTCACAAGTTTGTACAGTTTGCAAATCAAGCATACACGATTAATTTTGTTGGTATGAACTCTAAACTAATTTGACTGGCATGTGGGCATTTATGACTTTAATACTTAGGTTTCCATTTGCAAAAAAATATTAATGATAGCTGATGCTTTCCATGCACAAAAGTGATCAGAGTAAGTAGTGATAGTGTAAGCAGCTGCACACATATAACGCTTACGCATGTTAGGTGCCTTTCAACAACTAGGCGTCCAGATGGGCCAAGACGGTGGGCCAAGCTTGTTGGTGCTGATCTCTTGCAGAGTCGGTATAGAAACCACTGTATGTCAATACCAGCTGGATCCCTGATTCAGCAGGTGTTAGCTGAATTATCACCCGGGTTTCTGCTACCTATTTTGCCAGTGACCCAAGTCAGCTTGATGGTTTGATTTGGAACTAGTCACAGAAAACGCTCATAATGTGATGACTCTCCCCTCGGAACGACTTTGAGGAAGAAGGGCTCATTCTCAACAGCTCGCATTTGTATCTCTCTAGGCTTGCGAACCAAGTGTCAAACGTGACAGTCCCATGCTTTGTAGATGGCCTTCGCTGACGCTTTCTTATTACGTTACGTGGCAAGTTCATATAAACTTCCTTCAGGGATGCTAGGTGGTGTATGCTGTGGTTTATCCGTAGTAGCCATAGGGCGAGCAGAGCAAAGCTGATGTGGACAGTGCCAGAAATCTACGAGAATACAAAAAAATAAAATGGTTTAACATGCGTCGCACGAGTTGACAAGTGATATACTCGCAATTGATGACTGCCCTTGAAAAGGCACTCTGCTATGAATGTGTTTAAAGTACATATACTTTGACTCGGTACTTTCCATAGCTCCTTAATCACCATTTTTTTTTTCAATATAGTTCTATATAAAACATGAGAAAATAGCACTTTGCTATAAGCAATGAACAACCCCAAATGAAAAATATTTTGGTTGGTTATCGGAGTGGATTTTCCCCTCCCGTTTAACCATGATTAAAACTTTCTTTTGAGCCATACAATTCTCACTTTATTTATCAGAAGGAGCAAAAGATACAGTTGCACATCTTTTCTTTGATCTTCGTCCAAAATAGCAAAAAATGTCCCCTGCCGGGATCGAACCGGCGACCTTCTCCGTGTAAAGGAGATGATGTAACCAACTCATCTAAAGGAACCTCACTCGACCTCGAACTCCTAACCTTCCAACTGTTAAATCGGAGAGATTACGACTACGCTGCTGAGCCATTTTCTAAAATCCGAAAATGGAAATAATAGTTGTATAAAATAGCATACATCTGATTTGAAATCACCATATTACGACTGATTCTTATAACATAACTGTATAAATGACAACATAGGAGACACGAGTAAAAGTCATCTAACAACATGTCATATTGTCAGTGTGGAGGGATGTCTTCTTAGGCAGCAAGTATCTACAGAAGTGTTTTTTATCATGAATCGGCATAAGTAGCTCCGCTTGGAAGCCCGCTTAATCACACCTCCATTTTTTCTTCTACAGTGTTCAGAGAGGTAACAATAAGTGCTTGTATTGATATCAAAAAATGATTAAGAAGCATATAAAAAAAGGTGAAGCATGGAGTTGCTTTGCGAAGGAATGCATTTGCCTGCTACCAATATTGGGGACGGCATTAAAATTTCATGGTATTGTTGGTTATCTATTTTGCTTTTGTCATACTACTCAATATTCAATAGAAGCTTTGTTCATAAGATAGAGTGTCAAGCTTAGATATATGTCGACGATTTGAAGAAGGGAGAGTATGACTGCGGGTGTTAACCATTTTTGGTATCACGAGAGTAAGCATCTTACTGAATGGAAAAATTCGGAACCTGAAAAAATCATACAATGTATAAGTTCGACATTTCTGAGTGACATTTATGCTAGGGAACATGTTCGATTTCACTTTGAGTTAAGGAAAAGTATCGATTTTTTGACATTTGGTTGAACTGGTAGTGAAGCCTGATGCCATAGACGAGGCGGCAGGCTCTCTGTATAACATCGATGATATCTGACCAGAGGGTGGTGGTATTGTTCTTCGCGTCAAGTTCTTCCCAATTTTTTTATGCTGACTGAGAATTTGTGTGTCAGATCCAAAAACTGCAAAATTATATCTGGCCAGAATTGCCGCGAGGTAAATTCTATCGAGATAGCCTCAATCAGACAAAACGCAAAGGTTTTGACACATAAGGGTGTATTTTCGTAGGCCGAATTTCGGGTAACCAGCATTCATGTGTATGACTCAACGTGCTTCTTACTTTCCATTCATATTGCCCTCCGGCAATATGCCTTAGGCATCAGGTTTTTCGTAAAATCTAGGGCCGGTAATCGATTGTATTGAAACCGAGTGAAACTTGCCATAACTAGGTTCCGCGGAGTTTGGTAGATGGAGGTTGATATTGGCTTGCTGCTAATTTTTCCATATGACGACAAGTTTAAGGAGACACCGATATGTAGCAAAATGTAAGCAACACTATCGTGCCTTTATGTAAAGTGGGATAAGGCGACCATGAAAATACCGCATGGAGACAAGCCCATTTTTTGTCATGATTGTTTTTGATGTATCGATTTTGACGAAGTAGAAACGGGTTGGATTGATTTCATGCCTAGTAGAATATTCAACGAGCTTACAAAAGTCATGCAAAGTATCAGGGAGTGTACATGTCAACACTTTGCTGAATTTTAGGTGTTGGAAGTTAATGGGAGCAGCTCGGGAAATCTCGGAGGAGAAATAAAACCTTCTCACAAACGGTATTTTTCTTAAAAATATCTGAGACTATTTAAATTTTTCTTGATATACATCGCTGGTTTTTTGATCTGTGAATGATCACTACTTCAACACCTTTATAATTTTCCCAATTCACGCATACCATATATCAAAATAACCATAATGGCTACTTCTGATTCCTTCGAGCCACTTAATTTTGGCTTCACTTTCTTACAACTGACGCCTGATGAAGAGGTTACATCTTCTTGCTTTGAAGAAGAGGAGTACAAGACTGATGACGGCACGGCAGATCTGGCTATTCTATCTGTTCTTGCACCGGAATTTACCAACTGCTCTTCTAATGGCCAAACACAATTCTTGGAGACGGAGATTTCTATGTTCTGTCCCGAGCTTGGCGTGTTCACGGAAGAACCAGACTCCATCGATCCCAATTTCGACTATGAAGCAGATGCCATCGCAAGAGGCGTTTACAAGACGGAAAGAAAGTTGCACGTTGACATCGATGATGATGCCGTACCAGACCTTGTTAAGGAGTCCGAATCAGCCGTTAGCTCTGGCTGCTTTGTGGACACACCCTATGCCAGTCGCATTGATGCATTATGCATGTATGATCGTGTCGACGGCAAAGCTTGCTGTCAACACAACAAGGTGGATCCCTCCGCGTACGCTCAACCACCCTTTACATATCAACCATTGATTGCTTAGACTGATGGCCAAGGCTGTTTATAACCTAGTGTCTCCCCATAATGACACATTTTTTTTCCTGCAATCGTACCAAATCTAGTATACTATCCATTGTTTTTTTCCCAACCCCCCATCCATTTGCATATCATCATTGTAACATTATACACACTCCAGCCTAGAAACGATTATATTAAACCGACTGTTAGATGCGGTTTTCGAATTAGTTTTCAAATGTCGACGTAATAATATATTTTCCTTCAAAAGTGACATGGGTGGTATGCATTGTGGTGTATGCGAGTTGTTTGTGTCAGAACCACACTGAGCTGGACATACAACTTATCGATTGATTTCCAACTTGGTGGTGTTGGCTATATAGCTTCAGATAAATTTTCCGATGTTATTTCTTTATTTTTTGCATTGGTAAAAAGAAAAGACGATGAGTTTTTCCTATCAGGACAATATGAAATGCTTGATAGAACTTTGAGAAGTGGTATGAATCCTGCAATCTATGCAACGTAAACGAGCATAGATAGGGCAAAAAAAAAAAAAAGGTTTGCGTGGTGGGGGGAAAGTGCGCCATATGAAGTGAGAAAAACGAACGAAAACAAGGTAAAACAGTCAAACAAGTCTTCTACAAATACCACAACCAGAAATTGGCCATACTTTAAACAATGCCAGCGTATAAACAGTGCACAATGATGAATGAGAAAAAGCAAAAAAAGCAAACGTGAAGAAAAAAAAGGCAAAGAATGTGGGTGGGATCAATTGGATCCAAGCACAAGGGGATAGCGAGACACCGTCTCCAGGCGTATAGAGTCTAATTGGCTGCAGCGTGGTTGTCAGGAACCTGCAAGTCGGCGACTTTGATGGCGGCGTAGTCAGTAGGGGAATGACTGGGATGCAAAGGTGATTCAATCATATCGACAGAGTCCATCTTGGCGTCATCCATAGGAGTTTGCGAGCCCTCATTTGATCTACTAAATTCTTCTGGGCTATGACCTTGCACTCGTGGACCAGCTTTGGGATATTTTGATTTTCTAGTTCTTCCTGGCGCTGAGCCTGGAGGTTTTTTGTTGGCTGAGCCCATCTTGACGAGATTTTCCAGTTTCTTTTGGGCAGCAGCAGCGACACCTGCGGCAGTGCGTTCTTGCATGACTTCGAATTCTTGCCATACATAATTTCTGCACTTGTCCGCATTTGGGAGATCTTGAATCATCTTGGCTATGGTTGGATGTGTCAATCCGTAATAATCTGGGCCAGAAGCTAAAAGAGATAGTAGGTAGATAGTGTGTCAGTTAGAAAAGAGGTTGACAAGGCCAGACGAAAATACGGCGTTTTGGTGTGGCTAGATCCAACTCACCTGAATTGGAATGTTCTCTCTCTCGAATCTCATTTGCCCTTCTAACAATGACAGTCCAGGCACCTGTAGCGGAATTGGCGATGATGGGGTCGTTTGGAGCGTCATCGGCTACGACATGATACTGTGAGAGTGTGAGAAGCTTTCTTGATGTACAAATAAGCGTATCCTATTTACATACCTTAGGACCAGTCTCACCACCATCAAGGATACTGCATACATAGTTGGTATTAACGTCACGGTTGGACATGCTGAGGTAGGTTCTGTAGTGCAGTGATGAATCCGTATAAAGGTGGTTAGAGGAATGGCGGGTGGGTGATGTGACAAAGTCGATGACATATAGCGGTTGGTGGCGGCCATCCCGCGGGAAGAAAAGAAGCTTACCTGCTCACGCAGAAACCAACCGGCCAGATATACCGATCATTGTGATAAGTGTCGTACTGCCATACTATATGGCCAAGGGCATGCACAGTCAGAATACCGATCCTTGCGGGTAATTTGTAGTCGTTTGTTATAGGATCCCGTTCCAAAGGTTGTATTCTACGAACTTTGACAGCTACTGGCCCCTTACGCATGCGCTTCGGTTTTGCAGAGGACGGCACAGGCCTGGATGTTGATGAAATCGCTAGAGGTGTTTCCAAAGCATGGCTGGAGTGACGGACGATAACAGAGGTATTGGAAGGAGTTATTTGTGGCTTATTGACAGGCACCTGCGGTACTAGAAAACAAGGCCAGAGCAAAAAAAAAAAAAAAGTCAAAAAAATACGAAAAATCCATGGCTAACCCAGGAACAAGGCATAGCATACTTACCATCTTCAATGTCACTCATCGAGTGATCACTATAAGAATCGCTTGCTTCGGGCGAAGAGCTTGCAAATTCTGAATAGCGAGATATGGTATCCAATAGCATGCTGTCAACGGGGCAAGTCATCAGTCGGAGTAAGTTGGAAAGGGGACCCATGTACGTGATACATACCTCTTTTCCCTCCGGAGACGTTGAATCTTCTTCTTTGCGTTATCCAAGCTATATGCTATCGATTCATTTTGCTAAATAGAGTAGATTTAGTACGGAAGAGGTATAAGTAATCTATTCGGCAGAGAATACGCACCATGACAATATCCTTGAGTCTACGCTTGAGTTTGCGATAATTTTCTTCGGAATATGAGCTAGTTGTCACCGTCTCAAGCGCGGCGTGGTCTCCATCAAGGGCGATATCACCATGTCTTTTCGACGCCACTGAGCTATGAGTGGGTTGAGTCATGGGCGATACTAAATAGAGTGCAGAATAGAGTCCCTTGTGGCTCTAGGGGAATTTCAGTTGCCTAATTGACAAGCACAAAACAACAAAATTAACGTTGGACATTTCTAGACATGTAAGTTGGTAAGGTTGACGAGTTAGACTATCTCACCACAGCAGCGAATCACGTAATGTAAAACAAGAGGATTGGCAAAGGTTAGGAAAGAGCAACAAGGGGACAGAGAGAAAGCAAAGAGAAAAGAGAAAAAGGCAGGAGAACAGAACCGTGTTTGTTGCTGGGTTCAACCAATGTCGGTGAAGGGTGGAGGGGTCTGGATTCGATATCCGCCAGTGATGAAGAGCGTTTTCGACACAGGCATTCAGTTGCTGATATACATTTATATCTTAATATTGTGCATGAGATGATGCATTGATCTACACTTTGTTAAACGTGGATATCATAAAAAATGGAGATTATTTTACTGCCATGATGATGGCCGTCTGTCAATGCCATTGGGAGAGAAGGCATGTTATTGAAACGCCGACACGCTATGGTTTAAAAAATGGTGAGTGAGGAAAAGGCCAAATTTTTTATCTCATGTCCGTCAGCAGTCGTCAAATTGGCCTGCCAGAGCGTAATGATCAAAATCTAAACGCATATGGCGAGGACAATGATTTAATGGAGTCATTCTATGAGCCCGATCCTGATCAAGACCTGTACGGTAGGGGTTTGCCACCATGCTGACGGGTAATTTTACCTGTGTACCCATAGTGATGATCCTTCTCTTCCCCACTAGATTCTTCCAACGACTCTGCCAATGATCAGCTTTCGGTATGTAGTCCGTCCCCAATGACTCTGTTATTGTAAAACATAAGTGTTGACAATGTGACTCGTGCACCCCATAGTGGATCAGCTGGTTCTGTTCCCTTAATGGCCACGAATATTATGCAGAAATTGCCGAAGATTTCATCGAAGATGACTTCAATTTGACTGGCCTGCCAGCTATAGTTCCATATTATAGAGAAGCTCTGGAGCTAATACTGGATGTTGAACCAGATGAAGAAAGTATGAGCAAGATACCAGACGTCAGCATCATCGAACCTCACGCTGAAATGCTCTATGGACTGATTCATCAGCGATATATACTAACCAAACAGGGATTACAGCAAATGGTACTTTTTTTTTCCTTGTCTTGATGACGATTAAAAAAGCTGTAATGAATCAAAACGTACTGACAAAGTACCTACTATCTTTAAAGCTAGAAAAATACGAAGCTGGCCATTTTGGCTATTGCCCCCGCGTCTACTGTGGCCGATGTAGAGTTTTACCGTGTGGACGGTACGACATACCGAATCAAGAAAGTGTTCGTTTATTTTGCCCAAGCTGCCTGGATATATATGTTCCACCGAGCTCTAGGTTTATGAACATTGATGGCAAGTCAATCATTTTGCTGTATATGGTTGGGCGTCCTCAGTAGCTGACTCTAGTTGAATATAGGTGCTCATTTCGGGACTACTTTTCCACATCTTCTTGTCAAAACTTACGCGGGATTGGTCCCCGATACAGCAGAAAAGACTTATACAGGAAGGTTGTTTGGCTTTCGTATAAATGAACTATCTGAAAGTGGCCCACGAATGCAATGGCTGAGAACGAAAGCTTCCCCCGAAGTAGTTCAAAGCAAAAGTTATCAGATGTTAACGGGTTCTTCAGCGGCACAACAAACACGAACACGACGAGAGCTCAAGTCATCTGAACCCACCGACATCTTTGAAGGCATGGAGGGTATTGAAGAAATCTCAGAAAGCGATGAAGAGGAGTTGAACGCATAATTTAGAAGTCGCCCCTAATGTATAATAAAATAACCTATTTTCCTGTATGGTATGACACAGAACATGTTGAACTTGTGTGGCGGAAAAGGACGGTGATGTGCGCTTTTCACTCATGCTTTAACATAATTGCAGACGCTTGCATGAAAAATCTCTAATGGGAGGAAATTACTATGGTGAGCTTAAAAGCACTACCTTTCATGTGCCCAAAGGAACGAGGGATCTGCAAACGGATGGGCCTGGAATATAGAACAGATTAGAAGGGAAGAAAAATTGCGAGATGGATACACAGGCTTTTCTTTCTTAATCACAAAATGCAGACGCTATGGTTCACCTTTCTTGAAAGTCACTTTCCCCGGATAAGTTGAGGCGCTTGTTTGCTAAGAAAACGTAGTACCATTTATTATATGTTGCAAAATAGCAAAAATAATAGAAAACCATCATAGGAATATTGTGGTACGGTGTTATAACAGCGTATCTTTCACCACGCATATGTAGCCTACATGTAACCTAAAGCATATTCTCAGCTGTGCGTCCTGTCAGAACTTTCGGCCAATGAAATTGCAAAGAGATCAAAGAGCTCGAAATCCAAAATCGCAATCCACGTGACTCGCCCATAACTACTTGGCCATCCATGGGCAATCTGCTAGTTCCCTCTCGATCCAAACGGTATGTACATGGCCCTGCTGCAAATAGATGGATGATGATCCTTGAGATCGATAGATGATGAATGGATGGAAGATGATGGCAAAAGATGCATCGGCTCGACTCGTCTACAACCTTGCGACCTCGAAAAGGAATTGGCATTCTGAACGAATTGCACAATGATTCAAAGAACTGAAAATTCCCAATTCGACAAGTTTCAAGCACTGACCATCGGCACAGAACGACTAGTGGTTTTCCTTGCCTTCATTTCCATTCATAATCCACTCATCTTCGACTCCCTTGGGTCGTTTCACCACTATACCAGGAATTCCCTTCATTGACCTTTGAATTTCTCTTTCTTTCCACTTTCAGTCAGAAATGGCTCACGCTCCCAGAAACAGCTTCATCGCTCCTGGCGTCAGCCGCTACAGGTGAGAACCTCGACAGAATTACTCCTCGACCGTAATGACCCAGTACTGACCATGTCTTCGACCATTTTCTCCAGTCGCTCTGCTGTCTATGCCAAGAAGGCATTGCACAAGCACCCCAAGCCTGCTGTCAAGGCTGCTGATAAGTCTGCTGCTGCTGATAAGAATGTTGAACTTAAGGGTGGACAAAAGCGTGTTGTCCCTGCCAACAAGGCTAGCCGCTTCTACCCCGCTGAGGACGTTCCTCAGCCCAAGAAGTCTCGCAAGGCCGCTAAGGCTGCTTCCGTCCGCAGCAGCATCACCCCCGGAACTGTCCTTATCCTCCTCGCTGGTCGTTTCCGTGGTAAGCGTGTTGTGTGCGTCAAGAACCTTGAGTCTGGTCTCTTGTTGGTCTCCGGCCCCTACAAGATCAACGGTGTCCCATTGAGACGTGTCAACCAGGCTTATGTCATTGCCACCTCCACCAAGGTTGATCTTTCCGCTGCTCAGGTACGTTTCCCATCTCGATTTTACGGTGTTGGCACTGCTTCACCCTTAGTTATATAAGCATTAGTATATCGATGACTAATTCTGTCTTTTATACTCCTCAGATTGATGAGAAGTTCAACGATGCCTACTTCACCAAGAAGACTGTCAGCAACAAGAAGGGTTCTGAAGAGGAATTCTTTGAGGGTGAGCAAAAGAAGAAGGTCTACCCCGAGACTAAGGCCAACGACCAAAAGAACGTTGACAAGGCCCTCCTTGAAGCCGTCTCCAAGGTCCCCCACCTCCGCCAATATCTTGCCTCCACCTTCAGCCTCAAGAAGGGTCAATTCCCCCATCAACTTAAGTTCTAAGTAGACGGTGACGGCGCTGTTCTTGTTTTTCTTTCTTCCCAACACATTTGTGTTTGTCCGACGTGTGTTGTAACCAAAAATCGGGCAAATCAATAAAACATAAAAAGGTTATGAGAAGGGTGTCTGCGAGACTGGAAGAATATGGCGGCAAGGAGGGTTGTGAAGGTTTCAAACCATAATAGAGGCATGCACACGACACAACATGTTAAATAGCGATGCCAGAAAACCATTTCAACCATAGACTCATCAAACACTGGACAAAGAAGGTACTAAACAAATATGTATTAACAGATCGCACGCATCTTGTACGGAATATGGATTTGATGATTCAGTGATTCAAATAATCATCGTTTGAAGATATTTAGCGAGACTTTGCTAATCCAACCCGGTTATTTCCAAGATCGTAAACAGAGAGATATTTACGCAAAAAGACATCTCCAACGATCCACAATGGACCTGCTGGTGCCGGGATATCTAAACCCATAAATCCAGAAATACATTGGTCTTGAACTTGTAGGATATAATCTTCAGCTATGGGAAAGTAAATGGAAAGGTAGAGTGGGGGGATTTTTAAGATATGTCCTAGGTTAGTATCTTGTCTCACTTTGGGATTTTAGTTTTACGCAACTACAACTTACCATCCAAGCAGAAGTCTTTGCCATTGAACTTGAGGCAGAATTCTGGCAAGTTCTTGATGGTGCTACAGTCAACAACATACTACAAGGACAAGGAAAACATAGTTGTGATTTAGTCAGCGAGACCAAACCACCATGCATACTTAAACCTCACGGGTTTCACCACAGACAATTGCCCCTCACCTGTCCTGCAAAATTCTTCTTGCCACCAAGTTCCTTATTGAGCATATCGGCAAGATCGGAAGGAATAGCCATCAGAGATGAACCAGTATCAATAGCGGCGCCAACAGGGTCAAGGTCAATTGACTCTCCACCGAATTTAATGTCTTCCAATTCGATTTCCCAATAGCCCTTGCGACGAACATCAGACCAATGAATGTCTCCGGTGTAGTGCTTCTTATCCACTCCCCCAATGATCATTTCGCCGCCATCTTCTTGTTCTCCACCAGCTGCATCGTTCAACCAGAAAGAAAAGACTGGCTCATCGACAAGATCCTTATTGACGATGTTGTAAAATGGTGGTACAACTCCCTTTACGGAAATTCGGTCATAGCCAAGACCAAGAATACCATCAAACCGACCAAGGGCAAATGTGAAGCCGGGCTCTTTGGTAGATTCGGCGAAATCTTGGTGCTTGACCTTTAAGTCGCCAATCTTTAAAACGTCCTATGAAATGATGATGGGTGAATTCTATGGCCATAAGTCATCATTTTAGAACCTCTCCCATTGCTTACATTGCTAATAAAACCTTCCAAACTGCCGGTGCCATATTGAATAGCGAATTCGGTACCGTTTTCCTTCCAAGTACTAGACTTTGTGGAGTCGTAGCGTCTGTGCAAAAAGCAGGCAATTGAATTGCAATGGGTCGAAGGTACCCATAAGTTGGAGCTACCAGTGTCTAGGACGACGGAAAACGTTTGGCCTGGGGTACCAATCTCGATTTCTCCGTAGTACTAATTTCAATTGACAGGCAAAATGACGTTAGTGGCACTCAGAAATAAATGTTTCATTGCTATTCCAACTAGTACTCCCAAAGAGACACCGTCCACTCGTAATTTCCGGCATTATCCTCAACCAAAATGCAATGCATATTTTCCTTTTACCTGAGCATTCATATAGTTAGAAAGCGGCACACCATGATGTGCTGAGCCATCGGCTTGAGTCTGAAAGGGAAGTTCGGGATTCTTTCGTTGCTGAGAAGTCCCCAAGTACTTTTGAGTCAAGTATCCACCGGTGTGCGCATAACGTGCGAGTCTCTCCGTAGGCTGCTCTTTGATCTTCTTAACTGGGATTCTGAAAACAGAGTCAGTATGTGCATATAGTACTGTTAGTCAGAGCACTTAGACGTCACATACCTGGAAAGAGCATCGGTGGGAGATACAGCCAAAATGGCAGCAACGATAGTTGTGATGATAGATAGTTTCATAGTGGGGAAAGGTAAAGAGACAATTGGAAACGCCCTCCCGGTCTCTGCTTGTCAACGTCAATCCACTTTACGCAGTCACTTTGTGGAGGTTTCGCAAATTGGTTTAGGGTTTGGAGTGCCCATGCTCAAAAGGTTTCTTTTTCAAAGGCAGTGGTGGGTTTTAAGGATGGGATTTTTATGCTATACAGTATCTTTATCCGAGAGTAACTGTTATTTTTTAATACATTGATATCAATAATTCATGGATGGTGGGAATAACTCAGAAAAATATGTATGGGCCTGAACGAGTTTCCAAGGCTGTAGTCAAATCAAATGTCTCATGATGAGGAGAGGGAGGCATGGTACCAGCTGAACTAGCGAAGCATCAAAAGAAAGATTACAATCAATTTATTGTTGCAAATGAAAAGCCAGAAAGACTTTTAAAGCAGCATATTTGGAAGGAAGAAAGGAGGTATCTTCACTTGCACTTTGAGCAATGACTTGAAATGCATCCGCCTCAGTGCAGATCTTTTTGGAAACCATACGAAAAGTATGAAAAATCAGATATTTTGGATTTGTCAGGAACCAGCTGTTTATCACCAAAATATGGGTTCTCGTTCTCTGCGTTCGACAGGAGAGGTGCATGCTCAAACAAATTTTGAAGTCAGCGGTGCGTCTGTCAAGTCACATCGTAACCTGCGAAATCCATGGAAGTATCAGAAATGCAGAGATTATTAATTCACCGTCGCGACATAAATCGTTATAAAGGTAAAACTTGGAATTCATCAATTGTTCATTCACTTCTCTTGAATTATGTCCCTTGTTAAAATACTCCTTACCGGCGCAACAGGATATGTTGGTGGAGACCTTCTCATTGATCTCTTAGAAAGAACCTCGGAGTTCGAAGTTCATGTCCTCATTCGAGGCAACGAGCGCTCAAGCACGTTCGAAAAACTCGGCGCCAAGGTCGTCGTCGGTAGCCAGGACGATCATGATTTTCTTACCAAGACTGCATCCAGATTTGATGTCATTATTAGTGTGGCAGATAGTCTTGATGCCCGCACCGCAAAAGCTTTCTTGCTGGGTCTGGAGCAAGGCAAGCAACAATATCATCATAAAGGCATCCTCATCCAAAATTCCGGTAGCGACGTTGTTCTTGAAAACACCGAAGGAGAATATGCTACAGAAAAGACATGGAGTGATTTAGACGTACAGGCATTTAACGAGCTGCCCCTCGACGCCCAACACCGTGAAGTGGACATCTTGGTTACAGAGTATCCTCAGGACAAGGTGACAACTGCCATTATATCTCCAAGCAATATCTCTGGTGTCGGTAGAGGCCCTTACAACCGCTTATCGTTCATCAATCTTGCTTATGAGCGTGCTGTAGTCAAATACAGAAAACCTTACGTCGTCGGTAAAGGCGCCAATATCTGGTCCTCTATCCATATCAAAGATGTGTCCTCCGCGTTTACCAGCGTTCTAGATGGACTTTTGAAGGGGACCGCCGATCATGGATTAGAGGGTTACTACTTCGTGGAATCTGGTCAAGCTAGTATGGCCGAAGTCGTTCAGAGAGCTGCCGAAGTCCTCCAAAAGAAGGGTCTCTTGGAAGATACCAATCTCATCGATATGCCAGAGGAAGTGCTTCAAGACCCAGACGTTATACCGGCCTACATTGTTAATGACTACCCGGGTTTCGCCAAGTCCACTTTAGGTGGAACAAGCAGAGTCAGCGGTGATCGCCTGAGAAAATTTGGCTGGAAGCCGAAGTATACAGACCCACTGGGTGCAGTCGCTGAAGAGATTGATGTCTTGCTTGCCGCATAAATATAGTGCAGGGATGTCTCCACGCCAGACGTCCCATTTAATTGTTAATGTATAAGCAGATTTATTTCGTAAATTATAATGCAGTGTATACACTCTTCCTCGAATGACATTGCATTCATATTCCCATTGTATTAAATTGAAGTTTCACATTTATCTCCTTGTTGCATCGAAGTACATTGTTGAGCACATCTAGCACTCCCTTTTGTTTTATTTCCATGCTACAACATAGTGCATTTCATAAACCATTTTCCCCCAACGGATAGTCAATTGGACGTTTTATATTGCAGTGATTCCTCATAATTCGTTTGAGGAACATCTCGCCAGATTGGAAGGTGTAGATCGACCGCTTCGGCCGATAACTCTGGGTAATAGGCGTCGATGGTTTTAAGAAGCACTTGAGCAAGAAGCTGAAGAAAGGAGTCAATACAATTACATCGCCGTGACCATCCAGTCTCTATTTGCTCGCACCTCACGCATTACTTACCTTGTTGCCATTAGAGTTCAAATGGAGTCCATCCAACAAAAACTCGGAAAGATCTCGCTTATAGTCCTTCTCTTCCGCATAGCAAGTCTTGGATGTTACCTCTACACCCTCCTCTTTACCATTGACAGCCTCTAGGCCTGCAATCTGCATCAGCTCTGTCCACAGATCACATACCGGTACTTGATGCTGTCCTGCAATCTCGCGAGCTGCCTCAGCATACGCCTTGGCAACTTCAGCCGTTCGATTCATACGATCCCCATTATCGTCACATCGCTTCTTCCATTGTACTTCATTCACAGGAGGTTGCGTAATAAGAATGATTTTGGCGTCAGGGTTGTAAAACTTAGAGTTGGGGTTCTGAATCATGTTGAACATCTCGGACAAGTTCTCAGTGTACCGGGTAATTGGGACGTGTTGGTACGCAAACGGGAGAGACGCATCATTTGCACCAAAGAAAATTGTGATTAGTCTTATCCGGTTTGTACTTTTCTTTTGATCTTCGGTCGTTGGGAGAAGTTGGCGCAGAATAGGCAATGCCCAGTCGGTATTGTACCCTAGAGAAACACAGGAAAAAACTGCTTTAGCGATCTATTCACTCCTGCTTGATTATTATATATGATTCTTACCCGAGAAACCTCTGTTCATGACATCGAATTTCCGCTGATATGCCTAGCACCATAACTTGTCAGTCAGTCGACAGTGCATATCGGCTTGTAGCAAAGACACTGATACCCCTACTTACATCCGCAATATACGCTCCCCAGCCATGTAGGTCAGGATTGAAGCTGAACTGTTGTCATGCAATGTGAATGTCAGCATAATGTCCTTGTAAAGCTCAAACGTGAGCTGCATGGTACGGTACCTGAGTGATGGAATCCTATAACATTTTGAGTTAAATACAGTTTTCAGCGAAGAAAATACATCACAAACGACATTGTCTTACACCAAAGAGGACGATTTGATCGACAAGGCTGTTCATTATTGAGAAAATAGTAGAAGGACCTGCCACACGCCTTTTAAACTTTAAATAATTGTGTGCGTGTGCAATAATTCGAGGAAAATAGACTCAGGAACATAGCTGGAAAATAACCGCAAATCGTAAAATTGAGTTTCGTTAATGGCCGATTCTCCACAAACTAGCCGTTATGGCTGCAATAGCACAGCAATATCTAGAAGAGTTTACTTCAGGCTTTGTAGATGTCGCTGAGACAGCCCATTCTTGAGTTATTCTCAGTGTTATCATCGCACAAAAATCCGCTGTCTCTCACTACTAGCTTACTTTTAGTACTAATGAGGGTTGGTGTAAATTGATTGAATGGGAAGTGGGAAGCCTACTAACGACTTATTGAAACTGCATGATATGTCCCTTGACTACTAGTGGGAAAATGTTCATCGTGGAAAAGGAAGCTTGACTCACGAGGTAGTACAGCAAGTGCAAACAATTTACAAAGGAAAAATTGAATAAGTGCTGATCTGTTGTATTCTACCAAAATCCTGTACTGATATAACACTGGCATGTCTTTCGTAGACATTATACCTTGGGTAAGAATGTGATGTGACCGCTATCTTTCATACGCCTTGAAAACTTGAAAAACTAGTAGCTAACTAGCAAGTTGACTTTAACTACATTAGATATTTTGCTTGTAATGGTTTCTGACACAACTATGAATATCAAAAATTCGCACATTTTGTACAAATATCACTAAACTTGGTAACCTAATATAACTTCGTCAAAGGCACAGATTCCTCGCATAGATTCCTCGCACTCTGGTGCCATAGATTCGGCTACAACAGCTTTGCCTACGACGATCTAATCTTTCATATCATTCTTCTTAAGTCTACAGATTTTGAAATTGTTCACACCAAGTACTGAACTACTTGCTGATGTTGGGTAAAATTTTTCACATGGATACAATTCTTATAGTTCGTATTCAAGCTTTGCAAATAATTGTTATTTCAGTCTAGTAGACTGCAAAACGTATGATAGAGATAGGTTTCATTCGAAGTTGACATCCACGTGATCAGTCTCATATGGTAAGTCGGTGGCTTGTAGCGCCGCAATTGCCTACAAAGAATTTTCCCTCTCAAAAAAATGAACGTCCTCTTTTAGCCCTATTACCATGAGGTATGATAATCCATCCACCCATCCATCCATGCATCCATCCATCCACTAATCATCCATACCGTGAGCAGTAGCAAGGTTAGCGTTTCCGCCGTCAGAGAATCCGTTCGCGCTGTTCTCGCTCAGTCCGAGGAGAAGAAGCGTAACTTCGTCGAGACCATCGAGCTCCAGATTGGTCTTAAGAACTACGATCCCCAGCGTGACAAGCGTTTCTCTGGTACCATCAAGTAAGAGCTTCACCGTATGAGCAACGTGTATATACTAGATGCTGACATTTCAATTTATAGGCTTCCCAACGTTCCCCGTCCCAAGATGTCCGTCTGCGTTCTCGGTGATGCTTTCCACTGCGATCAAGCTAAGGCTGCCGGTATGGAGTTCCAGTCTGTTGAGGATTTGAAGAAGCTCAACAAGAACAAGAAGCTCATCAAGAAGCTTGCTAAGAAGTACGATGCTTTCGTCGCTTCCGAGGCTCTCATCAAGCAGATTCCCCGTCTTCTCGGACCCGGTCTCCACAAGGTTGGCAAGTTCCCTACCCCTGTCACCCACAACGATGACCTTACCGCCAAGGCTGATGAGATCCGCGCTACCATCAAGTTCCAACTTAAGAAGGTTCTTTGCCTTGGTATCGCTGTTGCCCACGTCAACATGACTGAGGAACAATCCGTTGCTAACATCATGTTGGCTATCAACTTCCTTGTCTCTCTTCTTAAGAAGAACTGGCAAAACGTCAAGTCTTTGTACATCAAGTCCTCCATGGGCAAGCCCGAGCGTTTGTACTAGAGACTTTCGCTTTATTTGATTTTCTGATGGATTAATGTTGTTTCGCGTAAACCACACCATCTCCTCTGACGGCCAACCAAGGTTTTGGACCTGGGTGCCAGAACCGTTGGGAGCTCGGAGCAACCAACTTTTCAGGAATAAATAAGCTAAACTTTTGAACAAAGAAGGACAGGGATTTTTATTTGATTTGACGTGATGTGATGTGATGAGGAAAACTATTAGACATAAGTCTACTTGATGACTATCAACATAGAACAGGTTTCAAGTAATTGTAGCGTATGTTTAAGAATGGCAGTTTGGAGGATCAGGTAGTTCAAGGAAATGAGTACGCAACTTGCGATATACCTGCACTTACATTGTTTCCAAGATTCAATATTTGCAAACTTTGAAGTGGTCACTTCTTAACAAAGCAGATGTGTGTGGTGAGCAGTGTCCTGTTGACCGGTATGTTGTAGTTGCGGAATTGTATGGTGACGAACAGTACCAACAAGTCAAGCGTATGGGATTGGGACGAGATGCTCTACTTCTTTTATTGTGACAGACTACACAGTTTCTCAACATAGGCCCTAACTTACATGTCCGTATAACCTGAGCGTACTCAACTTTTTTTTTTTTCCTTTCAACGCCAGTTTCAATTTCAGCAGACGGCCAAACTAGGCCGGGTAAATACCCAAGCTAGCTCCTGTTTCTTGCTTATAAACTTTCTTTTCATCATGTTGGCTGTTACGTTCCAAAAACCATACGAAGTCGCAATATCTACCGTAGAAAAGCCTAAAATTCAAGAGCCTACTGATGCGATTGTCAAGGTATCACTAGCCGGTCTTTGTGGTAAGGAATGATGAGTGTATTTTGCCTGCAGGGGTATTTAAAACGAGAGGCTCACAACTACACGGCGCTGACAACGTAGGAAGCGATCTGCACCCTTACCGAGGCGCTGAAAAGGGTTTGGACCCCATGACGATTATGGGACACGAATTCGTGGGTACCATTGTGGAAGTTGGAGACCAAGTTAAGGGCTTCCAAGTGGGAGATCGTGTCGGGTCTGGTTTCACGACATGCTGTGGCGAATGCTGGTATTGTAGCCGCGGATTGACTTGTCGCTGCGAAAAAGGACAGCTTTATGGTTGGTGAGTGTTACATTTGTTAGTGGGAGATAACAAGAATGAGCTACGACTATGAAAGCGCAATCTTGTTAGCTGGCGCTTCTGAACCTCTGGTGGCGAACCTTGTAGCTAAAAAATTCATTTTGACGGGTGAAGGAAATCGCAGGGCAAAGGGCTGGAAGGAGGCCAAGCAGAATATGTTCGAGTACCTCTAGCATCTGGCTCACTGCTCAAGCTCCCCGATGCCATCGAAGACGAAGAAGCCATTCTACTTGGAGACATTCTCAGTACTGGATTTTTCTGCGCAATGAATGGATTTTCAGCACTTACTGAAATGGAAGCGTCAGAAGCGATTGTAGTTGTAATTGGCTGTGGACCTGTAGGCATGCTTGCATGCATTGGAGCCAAGGAATATGGAGCTAAGCAAGTGTTTGTAGTTGACAGCGTGAACGAGCGACTCCAAGTTGCCGCAGATCGATTTGGAGCAACACCTCTCAATTTGAGTCAAGATGTTGATGCAGCGGTAAAGTCTGCTACGGGAGGACGAGGAGCTGACATTGTGTTAGAGGTGAGTTAAATTAAGCTCGTTTTTGTTCTCCCAAAAAAAATTAGCTAGAGCGTGCCACTGACAAGTGCTACAGGTGGTGGGGCATTCCAGTGCTCTTGAGCTGGCTTATACTGTGATGAGACCTGGAGGGGTTTTATCTTCTGTAGGAGTGCACACTGCACCGACTTGGCCATTCACGCCGGGCGATGGTTACGACAAGAACTTGACTTATAGAAGTGGACGATGCCCTTCAAGAGCCATGATGGACAAGCTTCTTCCTGTATTGATATCCAAGAAATATGATGTAACCTCCATCATTAGTCATAGAGTACCCATTACCGATGCTGTAGAAATGTATAGAAAATTCGATGGCAGGTTGGATGGGTGCACCAAAGTAGTCTTCACTATGCCCTAGGGCCAAGGCCGGAGAGCGGAAGCGTAATGATATGCGGGAGCACAAATGGGTCCTAGATGGTATGGGCCACTTTGGCCACTGGGGCTTTCAAGAATGCTGGCCATGGACTACTGGACAATAAGTGGAAATAAAAATTCGCAACATTGTGACGCGTGCCTGAAGGGATGGTGAAATTAGCTAAAAGTGTCCAACGCGTTTAGGGCAAGGTAGCATCTATTTTTTGGGTGGACTCAATTCTCCCCCTTTCCAAGACTCTTTCCTTTTTTTTTTCTCGTTAAACCACCTTTTGAACCCCTCACTAACACTCCGCCGGCTCCATCATGAGTGGAGGCAACATCAAGGTCGTAGTCAGATGCCGTCCACTCAATGCCAGAGGTTAGACCTTGTGTACCTGAATAGATGGAGGTGTAGAACTTGTTGAAATCTGATGATGTGTCCATTACAGAGCTAGCACGCGGAGCTACATCACTGGTCCGTATGTCCGGCAACCAGACTATTATCACCAAACCAGCCGAACACAAGAATTCGAAAGATAAAGAAGAAGATGTAAAAGCATTCACATTCGATAAGTCGTACTGGTCGGCGGATAAGAGCGATCCGACGTTTGCTGATCAGGCCATGGTGTACAATGACCTGGGAGAGGACTTGTTGGATCATGCGTTTGGTGGCTATAATTGCTGTATCTTTGCGTGTAGGTTATAGAACTGAAAGCAGGATTGATGATAGGTGCGTTAAATTAACCCACTCCCGTATCTTTTCTTTATTGCAGATGGTCAGACTGGGTCTGGTAAATCTTATTCTATGATGGGTTACGGCGAAGACAAGGGTATCATTCCCCGAACCTGTTCCGAAATGTTTAATCGAATCAACCGACAAACAGCCAATAACCTAACGTACCGAGTCGAAGTCTCCTATATTGAAATTTACAACGAAAAAGTACGAGATTTGTTAAATCCTAAAAACAAAGGCAACCTTAAAGTTCGTGAACATCCAAGTTTGGGTCCATATGTTGAAGATTTATCTCGAGTGGCAGTAAATTCATTTGCTGATATTGAACATTTAATGGACGAAGGAAACAAGGTAAGCCTGAGACTTTTTTTATTATTTAGAGTTGTTACAATGAGTAGGCTTGACTTCTTCTGTGTCCTACCTACTTTCATTGCGCTTTGCCCAACTTGTGGCACCTTCCATCTGCCACCCCAGCTGACCACTTTGCTAACGATAGGCTCGAACGGTTGCGGCAACCAACATGAACGAAACGTCTTCTCGATCACATGCTGTGTTCACACTATTTTTAACCCAAAAACTACAAGATGACCTTACCAAATTAGAGACGGAGAAGGTGGCAAGAATCAGTTTGGTCGATTTGGCTGGTAGTGAAAGAGCTAATAGCACGGGTGCTACCGGTCAGCGACTCAAGGAAGGAGCCAATATCAATCGTTCGCTTACCACGCTAGGCAAAGTCATCGCAGGCTTGGCCGAACAATCATCTCAAGATCCCAAAAAGGGAAAGAAACAAAAAGAAGTGTTCATTCCTTATCGAGATTCCGTCTTGACATGGCTGCTGAAAGACTCACTTGGTGGTAACTCCAAAACGGCCATGGTGGCCGCGATCTCTCCAGCGTCAGACAACTATGAAGAAACGCTCAGTACTCTGAGATACGCAGATCAAGCCAAGAGGATCAAGAATAAGGCAGTCGTAAACGAAGATCCCAACGCTAAGCTTATTCGTGAACTCAAGGAAGAGTTGGATCTTTTGCGAGACAAGTTGATGGTATATGCTCCTGAAGAACTGGAGCAGATGGCGGCCAACAGTAGTCATCTCAAGGGAGGCACTGGACCACTTTCACCAACATCTGGTGGCCGTCCTCTGGGCAACATGAAGCAGGAGATTGTCATCAAGGATCAACATGGTATCGAAAAGAAGATGACTCGTGAGGAAGTCATTGAGCAGCTACAGTCCTCAGAAAAGCTATTTAACGAACTCAATGAAACTTGGGAGGACAAATTGAAAAAGACAGAACAAATTCAGCTTGAACGAGAGAAAGCTTTGGAGGAACTTGGTATTGCCGTGGAGAAGAACAACGTGGGAGTGTATACCCCCAAGAAAATGCCTCATCTTGTCAATTTGAACGAAGACCCTCTCATGTCTGAGTGCCTCATGTATCAGATCAAACTAGGCACCATCCGTGTTGGACGACAAGATAGTGAAGTGCCCGCTGATATTCGACTGAGTGGCCCCAATATCTTTGACAATCACTGTCATTTCGAAAATGTCAATGGCATTGTGACGCTTCACCCTAACGAACAGTCCATGACCATGGTCAATGGTATGCGAATTTCAGAACCACGACGATTACGCAGTGGTTACCGAATCATCCTAGGCGACTACCATGTGTTTCGATTCAACCATCCCGAAGAAGTGCGTCGCGAACGAGATCTACAAAAGACAGCTGTAACTCGGCGAAGTGGCACCCCTAGTGATTTCGATGACGAGCGTCCTGAATCGCCTACCAGTATGTCGGAAAATGCCAGCATTGGATCCGAAGTGGTGGATTGGAACTTTGCCAAACGTGAGGCAGTATTGAACTATTACAATACTGAATCCAATTTTGGTGGACTAAAAGACGAAGAACTCGAAAAGCTTTTCGATGATATTACAAAGATTAGAAAATTAAGAAAGACTAGATCAGAAAGCCGCGCCGGTGAATGCGACGATGACACATCGTCACGAAATTCCTACCAGAACGGAAGTTCTTCGACCAACGGCACCTTGTTAGACGACGGCTTTGAAAGTCTGGACACAGAGGCAACCATTGTCCAAGCTGACCTAGAAGAGCGATTGAAATTGGCAAAGGAAGAGTTGCAGCAACAATTAGATTCTCAAAAGAAACAGTATGAAGACAAGATCAATCGTATGTCGTTGCAAGTTTCGCCAACAGGAAGTACCATGCTCAGCGGTCTTTCGTTTGGTCCACTGTCAGCGTCCATGGAGTTTTTCACAGCTGAACAGGTCTCGGCTGTCACCAAGGCCATCCAACAATGGAAGAAGCAACGCCTCGTCATCATGGCTGAAACATTGTTGACCAATGCAGCCATGTTGAAAGAAGCAAATATCATTTCTCGCGAGCTCGAAAAAAATGTCATCTACCAATTTACCGTCATTGACGATGAGCAACCTTCCAATCCTCTGTCTTGTTTGGAAACCACGTCAGCCTTGCACCAGTTCAACAATGATGGTGATACCAATCTCGTTTCTTCCGAAAAACCCTGTGTTGGCATTCGAGTTCTCGACAACCGACATCAAGCGTTTTACACTTGGTCACTGGAAAAGCTTAAAATGCAGCTACACCAAATGCGCAACTTGTACAACTTTGTTGACAAACCTCAGTATCGCAAGCATTTCAATTGGGAAGATCCCTTTTACGAGATTCCTTGTCTAAAGTACTCGTTCATTGGCCGTGCAATCGTACCCGTGCGCAACTTGGCATACCATCGCCCATTTTCAACGAGGGCGAATGTCTATTGTAAGGTCACTGGACAGGTTAAAGGAACTCTAGCTGTAGATATTCATCCCATCGCTCGAACAAGCATGAATACCTCACAGTCTACGGATGATACCACGCTTCGAGTAGGTCAAGAACTTTCCTTCCAAGTGCATATACAGGAGCTGGACGGACTATATGAATCAGAATATACCCAAGTCCATGTTCAATTCAAGCTCTCATCTTTTGGCAGTATTTCCACTCATTCCGTGGCAGAAAAACTGTTTTGCACCGAGGCCGTTGGCGACTTTGCCGCTTCCGCCATCAAGTTCAACTTTTTGCAAACCATTTCCATTACTGTGACCGAAAACGTCAAGCATCGGATCCTCAACGAGCCCATTGTCTTTGAAATCTATGGTGTGGCACAACCGCGGACACTTGCTCACTTGGAGCTTTGGGATGCTGCCCGAGAGAAGGCCAGAGCTGTAAAAGCCAATGGATCTAATGCAAGTGGCAATAGCAATGGAAAGAGCAACAAAGCATCTGGCAACGGGGTTGGCAGCGCGAACGCTTCCGAAACCGGTCATGGAGCAGGCAATGCCAATAACACCCACAGCTCAAACAACGCCGTGGAACGACGATCAGAGGAAGAACTCGTCGTGGCAGAGAGACATGACGTTCTCGCTTGGGTGCAAGTTTGCGAACTCACACCCGATGGTAATTACAATCCAACACAGCTACTATCACAAAACTCATTGGATGCAGGCGTATTTTTACTCCACCAAGGTCTACAGAGACGTATTTATTTAACATTATCCCATACATCGGGTCGTCAATTCCCTTGGACCCGTGTATCCAAAGTCACCATCGGTAAAGTCAGGTTATTAGACGCCAAAGGAAGAATTGTCGAATCTCCCGCCCATGAAGACATTCCTCTCCGTCTCCTTCCACAGCAAAAGGTGACTTACCTTCGCGACGGCACAAGTACACTCTCTATACAGTGTATCTGGGATAGCTCTTTGCACGATTCTCTATTCTTAAATCGCACAACCGCGATGAGCAGCCGTATTCTTCTTAACTTAAAATGGGAGGTTGAAGCGACAAAGTGTCTACAGCCAGTGAAGTTCAACATGGATATCGCAGTCCAGATTCAAGGCCGTGATAGCAGCAACCCATCCAAATTGCGCAACTTGCTTGCTTCTCATAAAACTTTGAAAAAATGCAGTGGCATTTTCCTCGTCAACCTTCGACCGCCCATGACTAGGAAGGTCGCTGACCTGTGGAGATTGAATACCGCGAGCAAAACCCTTCGCGCTGAAGAATGTCTGGGTTCCTGGCAACCACGCGGTGTCTCACTTGTCCACGACTACCAAAGGTTAAAAACCTTGTTCTCAAAGCAAAAGCAAGTTGCATTGATTCGTCAACACTTGGTCATGATAGAAAACCGAGAGGATGATGAACGAGCAGCATTATCTCTCAAGATTGCTAATGTAGAAGTCAGTACAGATGGCATTTATAGCGAAAAACAAGTAGAACTGCTAAAGAATGTTATTAAGCTGTGGCGCACCAAGCCATACAGATGTAAAGAGGTAAGTCAAGCATAGCAATGACCATGGATCTCGCGAGCTTTACTAATCCTCTCATCCAACATTTAGATGATCATAAGCCAAGACCCACCAGACAGCAGCGATATACCATCACCTGATGTTCGTAAACACAGTCGGCCCAATTCCAAACTCATAGCAGAAGTAAAGCAAGTCACTCAAAGGTAAAGGAAGGGAAAAAAAAAAAAGTAGCCTGTTGGAAACATGACGTTTAACCGCCAACTTTGGGGTTTCTAGTGATAGTATATCGAAAAAAGGATACCTTATGTATCAAGAGAATGCAGTAGAAGACAAATGGGTTAAAAAGTGGTTTTGTGTACGAAGGTAAGTAACTGGCCACACAATTGCATTTACCTCGAAGCAGCCCATTCATATATCCCCTTTTCCTTTCCATCCCTTAGACCATACATATACATATATGCCAATCACTCTGAGACCGACGAGCATGGAGTGATCAACCTGGCATCCATTAGAATCGATCATCAAAAACAAGTTGAAGAGTTACTTCAGGTACGTAACGCCGTTACGCTTTTTGTACCCTCCACTTTTTTTTTTTTTTGCTTATCAACATGTGATGTTCTCTTTGAAATAATATAGCGTTCCAACGTGTTTGCACTGTACACCAATAACAATGCATATCTGATGCAAGCAGCCAACCGTCAAGATATGGTGGATTGGATTAGCAAACTTGATCAATTTTATCCTGTAGACCGATTGATATGATACCCTATCCAACATATTATAAATAATCTCTTTTTCTACCTGTCACTTTTTTAAACGTAAAGCTGGCTGGTCAGCAAAATCGACATTGGTTTTTTTGTGCTACTGGCCTGTTATCTCGGAGTTGGCTTTCCCTTTAACCAATGCGGGGAAAACGCAAAGGCTTCAGTGGTGGTGGTCATCGTTGTATATACCTTTCAACGACATTGCTTTGAACTAGCCTTTCTATTTTGACAACACCTTGCCGACTATCATCTACAGCATCATACACTTGAGTTAGGGACGTAACTATCACCTTATGTCTCAGTGTGTCTTATATTATGTGGTGGAATATCATGCCGTTGACCTTCACGTGTAAAGTGCTACCCACCCATGAGAAAAGTGGGAGGCAGGTGATCAGGTAATTTGGCCCTATCCAGGTCACGGGATCAGCGGTATAAGAGGGTTTCGGGCAGCCTACGAGGGCATTTTTGAAAGCTGAAAAAAAAGGTTCCTTCTCCCTACTCTTCTTCCTTTGCTCCCCTCTCTCTTCTCTCTCTTCTTTCAAATGTCTTCTTTAAATAACCAGATTATCGTTGTGGGTGGAGGTTTGTCAGGTTTGGCAGCTGCTCACACCATCTTGGAACAAGGTGGCAACGTCTTGCTTTTGGACAAAAATCCTTTCTTTGGGTAAGGCGGGCGGAACTCTGGGCTTGACCGTCATCCCCGCAAATTATGCTAACCTTAAATTTCGGCTTTTCGTAACAGCGGAAACTCTACTAAAGCTACTTCCGGTATCAACGGTGCTTTGACCCGTACTCAAGTCAAGTTGGGCATCAAGGATTCTGCAGAAATCTTCTATGAGGACTCTGCACGGTCCGCTCGTGACCTTTTGAGACCTGAATTGGTTCAGGTTTTGACTGGCAAGAGTGCATCTGCTGTTGAATGGCTTCAGGATAAATTCCAGTTGGACCTTAGCTTGGTGTCTCGTCTTGGTGGTCACTCACAACCTCGTACTCATCGTGGCAAAGAACAGTTCCCTGGTATGACCATCACTTATGCACTCATGGAAGGGTTTGAGGAAGCCGCTGAAAAGATGCCTGAACGTGTAAAGATCATCAAGCGAGCCAATGTTCACAAGCTCATCCAAGACGACCAAAAGAACGTTATTGGTGTTGAATATACCTTGGTTGGCAAGGGTGCTGATGGCAAGACTTACCAAGAGCACGGTCCTGTTGTTTTGGCCACTGGTGGCTATGCTGCTGATTTCACTGACAACTCACTTCTCAAGCAATACCGCCCAGAACTCTTTGATCTGTAAGTAATTTGTGTAAAAATAGGCTGCCTAACGCTACAGCTCTTTTAACTCCTCCCTCTCCTTTTTAAAATAGTTCTACCACCAACGGTGATCACTGCACAGGTGATGGTATCAAGATGACCGCAGCTATTGGTGGAAAGACCATCGATCTTGAAAAGGTTCAGGTTCACCCAACTGGTTTGGTCGATCCCAACGAACCTGATGCCAAGGTCAAGTTCTTGGCTGCCGAAGCTCTTCGTGGCTGTGGTGGTATTCTTCTCAACGCCGAGGGTGATCGTTTCTGCGACGAATTAGGTCACCGTGATTATGTCACTGGTGAGATGTGGAAGAACAAGTTCCCTATTCGATTGGTCCTTCACACTGCCGCTTCCAAGGAAATCGAATGGCATTGCAAGCATTATACCGGACGTGGTCTCATGAAGCGTTTTGCTAACGGTCAAGAACTCGCAAAGGACATGGGTATCTCTCCTGAGAAGCTCGAGAAGACTTTGGAAGAATACAATGCTATTTGCAATGGCAAGGCTAAGGACCCTTGGGGTAAGAAGTATTTCCACAACTTCCCCATCAAGATGACCGACTACTTCTATGTTGCCCATATGCAACCCGTTCTTCACTACACCATGGGTGGTGTTGAGATCTCACCAGAGTCTGAAGTCCATGATGGTACTGGCAAGGCTATTCCTGGTCTGTTTGCCGCTGGTGAAATGTGTGGTGGTGTCCACGGTGCCAACCGTCTTGGTGGTTCTTCCTTGCTTGGATGCGTCGTGTTTGGTCGTGTTGCTGGTGCATCTGCTGCCAAGCATTTGTTTAGCCATCTCGTCAACAACAGCAATGCTGTTGCTCAACAACGTTTGGGTGCCATCGCTCAGCATTTGAATGGTGGTATCGGTATCAACATCACCATCAACCCTAACGAACCCAAGGTCAACTTTGAAATTGCATGGCCCGGTGCTGCTTCTTCTGGTCAACCCTCTGCTGCTGCTCCAGCACAAACATCGGCAGTCGAGACCCCTGCTGAGGAACCCAAGAAGGAAGATGCTCCCCAGAAGATGGGCGAATATACTTTGGAAGAGGTGGCCAAGCACAACAAGCCTGAGGATTGCTGGGTGATTGTTAATGGCCAAGTTCTTAACGTCACTGACTTCTTGCCCGATCACCCTGGTGGCAAGAAGGCCATCCTTATCTTCGCTGGTCGTGATGCTACTGATGAATTCAATATGCTTCACAAGCCTGATGTCGTTGAAAAGTACGCTCCATATGCTATCATCGGCACTTTGAAGAAGTAATTGCTACACTGGCACCATTTACAAGTAATCCAAATATGAAAAAAGATGCATTATATACTCCAAAAAATAACATCGTTTGTAGACCAAAGAAAAATTAAGAATGAAATGAAAAAAATCAGCACGCCTATATGGCCTTTAGCTTAAATGTGTTTTTCCAACGAATTTAGCTTTTTTACAAGCATTAAAAATATCATGGCTATGATGTACAAAGAAGCCTTTTGAATGTAAACTGTGTTATGTCTTGTCATCCCTTTCGTCATATTTTGTGAGTGGGGGAGGACCTTCTTCGATTTGTTGCAAAGGCAGCGGGCCCAAACAGAACCACGTCACAAGCCGAGTTTTTTTTTTTTTTTGTGTGGGTGAAAGAAATATCAAATTTCGACAACCTCAGAGCAACTTGTACTTGTTTTAATACTCGCTTAGCAAAATGGGAAAGAAAAAGGGAGGAAACAGAAAGAAGGATGACTACTGGTATGAATTCGTTTTCTGACTGCATTGTTCATTGTTCGCATGACCACATGGCATTGACTTTTTATCTTCACGATGCGCAGGGACGACGAGTTCGCTGAAGACGCCGCAGTCACTGGCGCCACTACTACTATCGACAATACCGAAGATGAGCAAGAAGTCCCTCAAGGATACGGTGCCAACACTGCCGACTTTGGTGTGCTTGCCAACGTTGACGAGGAAGAAGGCGATAGGTATATTGGTGATGCTTCAACTATGGTCCAGACATTTTGAACTGCGGCGATCTAATCGCTATCCATTTACAGTTTAATGGCTCTTATGAGCAAGGCCGCCAAGAAGAAGGGAAAGAAGAATAAGAGAGCAACAGCCGCCGATATTGAGGAGGAGGAAGCTGAACAACAAGCTGCTCCTCCTGCTGAGACAAACGAAGATGAACAAGTCGAAGATGAATACGACTGGGCTGAAAAGCCAAAGGAGAAGAAGGGAAAGAAGGGTAAGAAGAACGTCGACCTCGAATCCCAAGCTTCCGATTCTCGATCTGCCACTCCACTTCCTGAAGACAATGCTGACGGCGGCGAGATCAGAATCCTCTCCAAGAAGGAGAAGGAGAAGTTGAAGAAGGAAAAGGCTAAGGAAGCAAAGAAGGCCGCTGCTCTCGAAAAGAAGGCCGCTCAGGAGGCAGAAGAAGAAGAATTCAATAAGATCATTGGTCTTGAGAAGAAGGATCAGCCTGCCAAAGAAGCTCCCAAGCCTCAAGCTGTGGCTGAAACTCCTGCTGCTGAGGATGATGAGCAAGAGGGTGATTCCAAGAACAAGAAGAAAAAGAAGAAGAAGGGCGCTAAGAAGGCCGAACCCGAAGAAGAGGCTGCTGAAGCTTCCGCTAAGGGTAAAAAGAAGGGTGGTGCTCCCATTGCCGCTCTTAGAGTAAGTATATGCAAATGCATCCGCCTTAACTGTCCGTGAACTCACACTCGAACCTCATTTTTAGAAAATGATGGAAGCTCAACGCGCTGCTGAAGAAGAGGCTCGCCGAATTGAGGAAGAGGCCAGACTTAAGGCCGAAGAAGAAGCAAGAATTGCCGAAGAAGAAGAGCGCATGAAGGAAGAAGCCAAGGCCAAGAAGAAGGAGAAGGAGAGAGTAAGTTAAACTTGTCATGATGGAGGTTTATATTGCTGTGTATACAGATCTATTGCTTACGTTTCCCTTTATTGTTTTTTTATTTTTTTATTTTTTTTTATACTGCTATAGCTCAAGAAGGAGCAATTGCGCAAAGAAGGAAAGTTGCTCACCAAGGCACAAAAGGAAGCCCAGCAGCGCGCTCAACTTCGTCTCCAACAAATGATCGACGCCGGTGTTAAGGTTGAAGGTCTTATGAATAAGGATAGCGACAACAAGGTCAAGAAACCTGTCTACGACAACCGTAAGAAGAAGAAGGGTCCTCAGTCCGCTAATGAAGCTGCCAGAAAGGAAGAGGAAAAGAAGCGTCTCGAAGAGGAGAAGAAGCGCAAGGAAGAAGAAGAAGCAGCCAAGAAGGCCGCAGAGAAAGAAAACGAAGAAGAAGGTACAGCATTAATGTATAAATCAGTGCAAGTTATGCCTATTCATACTAACGTGATGAAAATCAAAAGATTCTTGGGAAAATGCTGCTGACTCTGACGAAGATAAGGCAGATGTTAAAGACAGCTGGGATCAAGAAAGTGAAGAAGAAGAGGTCAAGGATAGCTGGGATGCAAGCAGCGATGAGGAAGAAAAGGAAGAAAAGGTCGCAGCACCCGTTAAAGCTACACCTGCCGCTAAGCCTGCACCTGCCGCTAAGCCTGCTGCTGCTGCTAAACCTGCTGCTGCCGAAGAGTCTGAATCTGAAGAAGAATCTGATGAGGACGACGACGACGACGAGGACGATTCTAGCGATGACGACAGCTCTGATTACTCTGATTCCGATGATGAATCATCCGAAGAGGAGTTGACCGTCGCCCAAAAGATGGCCCTAAAGAGAAAGGAAGAAGCTGCAGCTCGTCGTGAGCAGCGTCAAAAGGAAGCTCTTGCTGCTCGATCAAAGGACGATCTCCGCTCCCCTATTGCTTGTATTCTTGGTCACGTCGATACTGGTAAGACCAAGCTGTTGGATAAGATTCGTCAAACCAACGTTCAAGAAGGTGAAGCCGGTGGTATTACTCAACAAATTGGTGCCACTTATTTCCCTGGTGATGCTATCAAGCAAAAGACTGCCGTTCTCGGTGACAAGGCCGTCGGCGAAGACCTCAAGCTTCCCGGTTTGCTCGTTATCGATACCCCTGGGCACGAGTCTTTTACCAATCTTCGTTCTCGTGGTAGTTCACTTTGTAACATTGCCATTCTTGTTGTCGATATTATGCACGGTTTGGAACCTCAAACTTTGGAATCCATTCGCTTACTTCGTGATCGCAAGACACCCTTCATTGTTGCTCTCAACAAGATCGATCGTCTGTTCGGCTGGAAGCCTATTCCTGACAATGGTTTCCAAGACTCTCTCTCCAAGCAAACCGAGCACGTCAAGCGCGAGTTCGAGAACCGTGTGCAACAGACCATGGTTGCCTTTGCTGAACAAGGTTTGAACGCCTGTCTCTACTATGACAACAAGAACTTTGCCAAATATGTTTCTTTGGTGCCTACCTCTGCTCATTCTGGTGAAGGTGTTCCTGATATGTTGAACCTGTTGGTCAACCTTACTCAGTCTCGTATGAGTGACAAACTCATGTATATTACCGAACTTGAATGTACGGTGCTGGAAGTCAAGGTTATTGAAGGTCTCGGTACCACTATTGATGTTGTCCTTGTCAACGGATGGCTGCGTGAAGGTGACAAGATCGTTGTCTGTGGTCTTAACGGTCCCATTGTCACGCAAGTTCGAGCACTGCTCACTCCTCAGCCTATGCGCGAACTTCGTGTTAAATCCGCATACATTCATCACAAGGAAGTCAAGGCCGCTCTTGGTATCAAAATTTCTGCTCCAGATCTTGAAAAGGCTATTGCTGGTTCTCGCCTCCTTGTCTGTGGCCCCGATGATGATGAAGATGACTTGAAGGAGGAAGTTATGTCTGATTTGACCAACTTGATGAGCTCTATTGATCGATCTGGTCACGGTGTTTGGGTCCAAGCCTCTACCCTTGGTTCCTTGGAAGCTTTGTTAGAATTCCTCAAGACCTCTAAGATTCCAGTATCTGGTATCAACATTGGTCCTGTTCACAAAAAGGATGTACACAGAGCTAGTGTCATGTTGGAAAAGGCTCGCGAGTTTGCTGTTATGCTTTGTTTCGATGTCAAGGTCGACAAGGAAGCCGAAGAACTTGCCAACGATTTGGGTATCAAGGTTTTCAAGGCTGAGATCATTTATCACTTGTTTGATGCCTTTACCGCTTATCATCAACAACTTCTCGAACAAAAGAGAAAGGATCAAGCTCCTCAGGCTGTGTTCCCATGTGTGTTGAAGATGGTTCCTCAAGCTATTTTCAACAAGAAGGATCCCATTATCATTGGTGTGGATGTCGTTGAAGGTGTCTTGCGCATTGGTACTCCCATCTGTGTCATTCGAACTGATCCAGAAACGAAACAGAGGGACATCATCACTCTTGGTAAGGTGACATCTATGGAACAAAACCACAAGGCTGTTGAAATTGTCAAGCGTGGTGGTGCTGGTGGTGGTGTTGCTATCAAGATTGAATGTGCTGTCTACGAAACTCCAAAGACCTACGGTAGACACTTCCTCGAGACGGATGAACTGTATTCTAAGATCACCAGACAATCCATTGATATCCTCAAGGAGAGCTTTAGAAACGATCTTAGCAAGGAAGAATGGGCTCTTGTTGTCAAGTTGAAGAAGGTCTTGAATGTAGATTAGTGCAGTGGTTGTGTAATTTTTTGTTTTAACCATTTCAAAATCACATGTTCGATGTCTGCTTTTATTTATCCATTTCCTTCCGTTATACACATATGCCAAGTCACTGCCCTTCAGCTTGGTTTTTTTTTTTTTTTCTATCACAAAAGCATCGAGCATCTATCATTTAGAAGCTTCCCGTAAAAGTAAGAGAAAGTAAAATTTCAAACAATTGAAATCATTAGCCCAGCGCGCAAATATCTGTTGATGCGACCGACTCTTTTTTTTTTTTTTTTTTTTCTATCGCGTAAATGCCTGCGCTATAAAATATGGCTTACCTCATAAAAGATGGACGGGTTGAGCCGGATAAGTCTCTGAAACCTGGATGGTAAATTGCGGGACAGATCGGTCTGCAAATTATGATACCAAAAACTTCCGTTCATTGTTCTTCAGACTTACCGGAGCCGTTGTACGTTCGCCTCCACTCTGAAGGATCTAGCGAACAAATATAAGAATAGTGACAGCAACATCAAGAAAGCACCATAGTATCTTGGAGAGTCTGTCTGAAACATCCACTTGCCCAGGAAAATTTGAAATAGTTTCATTTCTCGATATCAGTCATTGGTCCAAATATTCCTTTATACAAATTACATGTGTGGATGTAGTAAAAAATGTTTACAGTTGGGTGTGATAATTACATGTAAGCCTCAGGTAGGCTATATAGCTAGTGATGTAGTATATATATAAGAAATGGCGAGGGAGATTACATTGATCATTCAGCGGTAACGTTGACCCAGACCGTCTCAACATTATTCAGGTAGTACTGGTAACGGTGAACAATCACTAGTTCTGAGTACTGTCCAGGTAGTGATTGAGCTTCCCATGGAACGAAAACTTCAAACACCTTCTGATAAGCAGGGCCTCCTGCCAACAGGGCATCGCGGTCTTCATTGAAGAAGATGGCTACGGTATCGTCTTCGTGGAAGTCGCCATCGATCTCAACAACTTGCTTAGTACCGGGAGGCCAGACTTCATATTTATATGGCTTGATAATGTCGGCAGCGACGACGAAAAGAATGGTGCAGAAAAGCAATGCAGTGGAAACAAGCTTCATCTTTGTACTGTCTTGGAGGATAGTATAGATCGGACTAAGTTGACGATGATTTTAGCTCTTTATATATACAATCGCTCTTGGCTGAAACTTTTACCATCGGCGGCCCACAGACATGAAATAAACGGTTTCACATTTTTTACGTTTGTGTGCATGTAAGAGTAAATTTACTGGGTAGGAATGTTTCGTGTGGTTCCAATTTGTAGCTGCGGAGTATGCTATCACAGTGTCTGCATGACGACCTTTAGTACAAACTCGGCAAAATCACCATTTCTCTCACAGATCGTGTGAAAAGGAGATATATAGCCCGATTTTTGGTAACTAAGTCTGTGCGTTTGTTGATTTTACAAGAAACAGGTCCATTCATATTAAATTTCTAGATTTAGCCCCAACCAATTCAATTCCCTGTAGGAACAGCCTACTGGTGGAACGTAATGATAGGGAAGGATTGGGGTTTACCTGTCGATCCGATTATCTTTAGCCAAACTCGTCCTGCTATCAATTATATTCCGTAATGCGAAACAACAACGAAAAAATTGATTGTCTAGACGAACTTTACGCAAACGGCTCATACAAATGAATGTTCTCATCATCATGGTACTACTGTATGCGCAATATCATGTTGAGCATGCGGGGTAGTCAGCTAGCTTCAGTTATGACGGCAGTCTTTGATTAAAGGCTGTAAAGCCACAAACAGAATAATGACAGACGCCGTTAAAATATTTTGCTTACAGTAGTCCCATCGCTGGCTGAAATTCAACTTCGCACCAATTCACATAGCGTAACAAGTAGTCATGGGACTCAGCTGTGTTCAAGATGGAGGATATCAAATCAAACAGCATTTATTTAGAGATGTTATATTCGTAAGCATCGGTCAAGAAGGTCTTAATTTGTCCCAGAAAATAATAATAATGATTTTTTTTTTGTTTTTTACAATTCATCTCTTGCTGGCTGACTAGCAGCCTTAATCTGAGGATCTCCTTTGTAGTCCCAAACTGGAAGTCTGCCATTAGAAATCATATCTAACCAAGCCCTTATGCTAAGTTCACTCCAAGCGCCAACGTAGGGTCTGTACAGGTTTTTGTTCGGCTTCACTGCGACTAGCGTAGGATAATCTTGGCTCATGTCGAATTTGCTGATAATATCCTGTCCAACTTCGGATTCAACCCATTGGAAAAGGAAAGGCGAGAGTCTGCCACTCTTGTCATGTTCAGCTTTCTTGATCCCTTCCATCACTTTAATAGCATCGGCCTGCTCTGAGGCAGATCGCTCGTCTTCCTCGAACACCGTGGGTAAAATGGCAATGACACAAATTCCGCTCTTATCCAGACAGTGTTCAGAAAGGTCTTTTTGGGTAGTCAGTCTAGGAACGGCGGGATCAACTGTAGTGAAAAAGATTGCATAAGTGAGCTGATTCATAAGTTCCTTTCCTTAAATACGTTCACCTACATGGATCCTCTGCGGCTTCCTTGTTAGGTTCCTCAGCGTTAGTTTTGGTTTTTTGGCTTTTACCACCCTTCTTTTTGCTGGGTGCTGGAACTGCATACTCCTCCAAGAATTTGTTAAGAGCGTCGTGCTTGAGTTTACCATCGTAAGTGATTGCACCTGATTTCGGAGTTAAAACAACTAGGGTAGGGAATCCATTGACTCCAAACTCCTTAACAGCTCGCTTGACGGAGCTCTTTACTTCGCCAAAAAGCATGCGATCTTGGAAGTCGACAGAGAGCGCCTTGTAAAGTGGGGTAGTGGTAGCTTTATCGGTGAATAGAAGGGCTTTTGGCATTGTTGAGTTCTATGGAAGAGGAGAATGGTCAGCCATTTGTCCTGGGAAGCAGATTTTTCGTCAATATGCTTACATCAATATCCAAGAAATCATCTAGCGCAATAGACTTCTTTGATTTCACATCAGCGGCATCGCCTTTGACGAATCGCACATTAGAAGGTTGCACCGAGAGTAAATAGTCAACAATGGGCTTTGCTTCGCGAGGACCTTGATAATCTGCATGATTCGAAACAAAGTTAATGCCATGGTTCTCAGTATAATGCCCCAAGAAATATAATACTTACCACCGACGCTTTTGTTGCCCTTCTTGCTCTTGTCGGCACGAGGAGAAAACGTCTTGATGGTAGGGAATCCTTGGATGCCATATTGCGAGCAAATTGGCTTATTTTGATCTTCGTCGCAGTCAATGGCAGCCACCTTGACTAGGCCACCAAGGTTGCCAGCTGCCTTCTTCCAGGCGGGTGCTAATCTACACACGATTTGAGAATCACACTGTTAGCCGGGAAAAAACTTCGAAAATGGTGTCAATCCTGGTGCAATCTCTCACTTTTGACAATGTCCACACCATGGGGCATAGAATTCAACTGCAACTAAGTGCTATAGAGGTAAGGCATTAGGCATTGCTTACCAACATTGCAGAACAGAGTTCAAATCCTTACCCCGTTGTTCATTACTTCCTCGTGGAAGTTCTTTGCATTAAGTTGTACAACTGGTCCATTCTTATCATATAGCGCTTCAGTACTTGTTGCCAAGAGAGTGGCACCCAATAAAGTCAGTAATGAAAGTTTCATCTTGTTACTCGGTCAATGCAAAGGGCAAGTGGGTTACTTGAGGGGCGTTTTTTATTAATTTTTGAAAGGCAGACCAAAAAGACGCGGCTTCGTTTTATTGGCTCATAATGAACTGCATTGTTCCATTAAAATTTGTGCCATAGTGGTGATAGCCAGGTATTGGTACATTTAGTATAGTAAAAGGTATGGGTGATGTACAGTAGCTTTTTAATTACTTGAATTAAATATGCTCGATTTAATATAACTGAACAGCAGCATATCCAGGCACACGGTGATTCGGACCTGCAAACCTGGTCAGATTGTGCAGGGTCCAGTATTGCGTGTGACCACACGAGCGCCTCTGACTCCATCTATGGCTTCCCACATAATGGTTGGTCATCAGTATCCAGAGCATTATGAAGTGTCAAAGATAAAGGAGCCGTATGACAAAGAACAATCCTTACACTTCAGCGTACTTTCGCTTCCTGTTACCACGCATCAACAAAGTCTCCGCATTATGGTGGAAAAATAGATAATGCTTGGCTCCCTTATATAACATATATAGCGTAGGTGATCTTTCTTTTTCATTTTATGTAGTTCAATTGCCTAGATACGGTATTATTGTACAAGAAAACTTAATCTAAGCATTGAAATGTCACTGAAGCAGATTGCTAAAGATCATTAAGATCCCATTAAGTGCACTGTCCGTATAGAACTTATCATCTAAACTTTTAAAAACATTTAGTTCAATGTAAAAGGACTCGTTTCGACATACTAACCAATACCGTGCGTTGATGACGACTTTTAGGAGACTAAAAAAAGTGTTTTCAACAAGAAATGTTGGTAGTGGACTAAATCGGACTTTTAAATACCAGACGTTGGTGACCCGTTGGGTTACACATTCTCGGGCACGTGAGAGTCGCATATTGCACTCGATCAAGTTCGACACTTGTAACGTCCTGGAAGGCCTAAATGATGATTTAACATTGGTCCGTGTTGCTGAGGCGGAAGTAAGACCCCGCCAACTGAAGTAACAACAATGCTTCTGATCCCTTTCTTTCTATTTTGCTATTGCGCCTAATATTACACAACATTTGCTGTCTATACCATTCGCTACGTCCACAACCACGCTTTGAACTGATGCAATCATATTTTTATTAGCGGTCATCTCGCTTTATGCACATAGACATAGTGTCTGTAAATTCATCACTTATTTTTGGCCTCAATGCCGACTGTATCATCCGGCAGTGACAATATAAATGAGCTAATGCTCGTGGGCAGTGTCTTTTCGTGTTCAAACTGTTAGAATTCCGAGACTGCCACCAAGGAAAAATTTTTCGGATGACGCATTGCTCACAATTTCCAAAAGTTGCTTTTCCCAAATTTCGTCGTTTTAAGACAACAGAATGCAGGGAGAGAGTAGTATATCGCTGTTTGCACTCTCAGTAGCAAAACATATATGCACATTATTCTATTTCCAAGCTACCTGTCATTGTAAACATCCTGTAGCCAAATTGGTATGGCCGCGATCGAGACCTATGTGTTCACAAACTCTATTTGAATTACCTACATCCGTTAGCAGAAACAGGTTTGCTTAATCTCGATCACGGCAGAAATATTCTGGAGTTGTCTGGTTTCATGATCTGATCGAGAGGCATAGTCCAGGAACAGACGAGCGTACCTATCGGAGAGTCCAGCTTGATTGATCTGAGATCCAAACTTCATGTTTGCAGTCTTAGAATGTATAGCAAGGTACATAGGAGACTCTGAAGCAAGCTACTTCGAATACCAGTAGTGGAATATCTTGTTTACTGATCAATTTTGCTTTTCATCACTCAAGGATTGTTGATTTTATTCCGTAATCGGGCACACTCCGGGCACTTCCTGATCCAGAAATTGGCCTTCGCCGCCTAAATTGGTTAACCACTTGGAGTAACGGACGCTTCGTTTCGATAATTCAAGGCACCAGAGTATATCTCTCACAATATCTCTCAATATATGCCTATGTATTGAGGTTCCAAATTCTTTAGCAACGACATGAATGGTTTGAATCAAAGGTTGGTGGCACTGAATCAGCTCTCCACAATGTATCACCAAGGATATGCCATGTAAGAAGAATAACAGGGTCAACATTTATTGCCGTTTCAGTTCATCCTGAGCTTCTGTTTCACAACACTGTAGTAAAATAAAGAGCGAAAAAAAATGACTGGTGCTTGGCAGACTCACAGGCATTATGGCACTGGCGGGGTATTTCAAATGACCGCATGCCCAATTTGGAAATAATGATTGACTATTTCATCATAGCTACAAATTGCGTATATAATGATTCTCCTTTTTGTCTCGACTGGGGCAAAAGAGTCTTTTTCAATTTACCAAACTCATAATGCGCTTCCTTCCATTCAGCCTCAACAGGAAGCGATCAGTGCATGACAATGCTCAGGAAGAAAGCGAAAAGAATGCTACAGCACAGCATGTTGTTGATATGGACCAAGTGAGCAATGATGCCGATAGCTCAGTTGTCGGTAACGGCCCAGCCGCCGGTGAAAATCAGAAAAAAGAAAGGCGCAGTCGCTGGACAGGTGGAGTCAGCAAAAAGAATAGACGCATCGTACGAATTTTCGGTCAAGTTGGCTTCTGTGCGAAAGGCTTGGTTTATGGGTAAGTGAACTGATGATCCGTGGTTAAAAAAATTTGCAATTACCTAACAATTTTGCCCAAAAAAAGAATTATTGGTGTACTTATTCTGACAAATGTCAGTGGCCAAGAAACTCCTAACAACAGCACTGGAAATGAAAGCCCTCAAGGAGCATTTTTACTTCTTGGTGGCATTCCTGGAATTGGTAGACCCGTTTTGATCGTCATGGCTATTGGACTTTTGACATATATCATTTGGAGGTAAAAATCAGAGCAACATAAGACATGCCAATGCTAATGGAACGCGCCAAGAACTAAAGTTTTATTTTATTATAGAATGTGGGAAGCCGTTACTGGCCAAGGAAGTGACAAGTCATTTAGTAAAAAGAAGAATTTTTTCCGCTATCGTCTGTCGCCGTTCGTATCAGGACTTGTTTATATCGGTAAGCAAATGACTCCTACATTGACTATACTACCTAATCGTTATACTGACAGCGTTGTTCAGCATATACCTACTACATTATAAAAATGATTTTCGAAACACCGGAAGAACAGGCACAGACCGCTTCAAACAACCAATTTCCTGCAAGCTGGGCTACAACCAAGCTCGGAATGGCTGGTTTAGGCGTCGTAGGCGTTGCTTTCATCATTGCCACTATCACCCAGCTCATCAACGGTATTGGCGGTGGATTCATCCGGGATCTGAAAACATCTGAGCCTGAATTTCCTCGCAAGTGGGAAGCCTTGATTGTCCATATCGCAGGTCGCATTGGATTCTTAGCTCGTGCTGGCGTCTTTTGCTTGGTTTCAGCGTTCATGTGGAAGACATTAAAAGATCCTGTCCCAAGCGGCAATGTCAGCGTAGTCGCGAAAAGTATCAGTTCACTGAATACCAATGGCGGTGGCAAATTCTTCCTCGTCATTCTTGGAGTTGGCCTGATCATTTACGGCCTCTTTGCCATGTCCAATGCTCATTACAAGTACTTCCCAACTCCACCTCCAAACCGTACCCCAGAAAGAGACGTCGAATTGGGAGAGCATGGCGTTGACCCCGATCGTGATCCTCAAGGAGCTGAAGAAGAAATGCAAAGAATGAAAAAGGAAAAGAAGGAACAAAAGAAGGCAGCTTTGCAAGGGTTGAAAACTGACGAAGACAATCTAAGACGCACACAACTCGAAATGCAGACAAATGCGAAAAGTGGGTCCCACTTGGATCTATGATGATACCCTCTACTGTACAGTTGCTCATATTGTAGAGCGCTACAATTTTTTTTTATTCGTTTCAAATATCTTTGACTAGGTAGACACGGCTGTCATGTAAATTTTTCAATTGTTAATTTTTTAAAGAATAATAGAAATGTACTGTTATCAAGTAGATATTGTGTTTGGAAAGCATGCTGCAGTATGGCGGTTACTTCTATGATTGTTGACACCTGTGCGAGATCAATATATGGATGACATGTAGGGAATATGGGGTTTCGTGAAGTCCACCTATCCAATGCTCTATCATTTAGCTTAGATGTGTTACTTGTTCTACCACCGCATATGTCTAACATACATTTCCGCCTGATAGTCTTCTTGCTTGCTAGGCAATTTGATGGCTCCCTGGCTTCTCGATATGAAGATAAGGTAAGTGAGAGGGTAGTAATCGTTCATCGCCCAGGTTGAAATTGACAAAACGTCAATTTTTCCCGACGCGTACAAAATCAAATATATACTTTGAAAAAAAAAGTCGAATTGCACTTTTTCAAGATCAGGACGTGACAATCATAACTATGGACGAAGACTTTGATGATCCCACAGACTTCGCAAACCCTGCATTTGAAGGTGTTGACGAACATCTTCGATGTCCAATCTGCTCAGAGTTTTTTCAAACAGCCATGATTTTGAAAACATGCTCGCACACATTCTGTTCACTCTGTATACGGCGATCGCTTACTGTCGAACAGTGCTGCCCATCCTGTCGTACACATTCCGTAGAAACAAGTCTACATAATAATTATGTGGTGGACAACCTGGTTAGTGTTTGGAAGAACAACAGGTAAGGTGGAGTATATATGGAGATATAACGGCACGACTAGAGTTGACGCAATCTCGGGTACGAACGATTCTAGGAAATCAATTCTCGAATTAGAGGAACAGCTAAAGCAAGCTAACGAGCGTGATAAGAATGAGGTTACGATATTAAATAGCCCTATGGATACATCGTTGAGTCAACCAACGGATGATAATGAGCGTTCGCCGCCAGCTCGCCAAACTCGAAGCTCATCACGGAGGTCCGCCTCTCAAACTTCAGCTGAAGCACCACCACCACCACCACCACCACCAGTGCCGGAAGGTAAATGAGCTGAACCCTAAAGAAAATTTTGAGATGCAAATCGTAATTGAAACGGGTCTTCCCTTTTTTCATAAAAGATACCAGAGTAGACTGCCACATCTGCCATAGGAAGATAGAGCTAAACCATTTAAATCAACATTGGGATCTATGCGAACAGGGTAAGCCAGATCCCGCGCTGGATAAGCCATCGTCTGCTTCGTCCAGTCCTTCAGCAAAGAAACCAGTCATATTTGGAGTACAGCAGCCCTCAACGAGCAAGCCTCTGTAAGTGCGACATTACTTCGTTCGTTATGAGTATTCAGCTCGTAAACTAACGCTGTATTCATAGAACGCGGATAAAGAAGGCAGTGGATCTTGGAAAGAAGCCGCAGAAAATAGTGTACAACCTAGAAACGCCGGTGGGCTTACGCAAGGTGCTGAGGGTAAGTTGATGATGGAATTGGCTAACCTAGGCGATTGTTTTACGGTATACTGAGTACAATTGGTGAACAGGAGCTCGGGTTGCCCGACAAGGGAGACAAAAGCACTCTCATAAGGAGACATAAAGAATGGATCTCCTTGTATAATGCAAACGTAGATTCAACAGACCCGGTGGACGTCAAAATATTACGGAAAAAGTTGCTAGAGCAAGAGGAACGACTCGCCATTGTATCTGAGGAAAAGATTAACCAAGATACCTTTGAGCAGCACAATATCCTTTTTGAAACACTCATAGCAATGCATACCCAATAGGATAGATAGACATTGAGCATACGTACATCCTTGACCTTTTTTCTTTTCTTACAGCGTAAATATGGGTCAGAATTCGACAGCTTGATTAAGGCAGCACGAGAAGCGAAAAGGTTGAAGGAAGAGAAAGCAAAAGCGAAACCAGTTTCATCACCAACGTCTGAGCAATCAAAATGTGAGTGTATGAAACAGACAGATCGGTACTCTGCTTGAAGTGTGTGGATATTGACGTTCTGGATGACCAAATTAGCGCCAATGAAGGGTTTGGAGGAACCACAAGGAGCTTCAAAGCAAGCAAAGTTTCCTGAAGACCATGATGTATCTGGTGTTGACTGGTGAGCCTGGTCTCTGTTTAGCCCTGACATAGCTTCGTTATTCAAGCGATTTTAACAGCTAAAGAATACTTGGCGGTTAGGGATGATATATACGAAGACGACGACTTTATGGCGTAACCTCTGGAACGTCGCACTGCGCTGCGCTGCGCTGCTTTGCTTTGCGAACCACAACGCAATACACTATTTATTCTCGGATCCTCATACCACGCCTGCATATATCACATACTATCAATCCTCCATTGTAGCATACACATAATAGCATTATCGGTTTCTTATTTTACATGTGTTTTAAAATTCTTGTCAATGTACATACATAAAACCATAGTGTATATTATAATCACTCCTCTTGCGTTTGACGGAACTTGGCATATATGTCGACTTCGACCGTCTTGAAAAGCTTTTGCATTTCAAACAAGTATAATTTTGCTGCAAAGCAAAGTGAGCGACTAAACAGTTGTCATATAGGTGGAAGAAATAAAGCCTTACGTATCATGATTCCCATTTTCAGCTTCTCTCGTACCATTTCCTCCACTTGCAAGATCTGGTTTGCAGCGAATTCTACCGCTATCAGTGCCGGCATCTCTGTCACAGTTGACTCCAATACGTGTCTTAACAGACCATTGCGTTCTCGCTATAGGGTGATAAGTATTGAATCATTTGCAAGACACTATAGATACCTTGACTTACAATAGGTAGCCGTAGAACCTGCTCAGCACATATCAATATGAAGCAAAGACTAAGCTCTATAGTCCTAAACAAGGTATGGATTATGGACCACTTTTCAAACATTTGTACAGCTAGTTTTTCCAAAATATACCTTTCAGTGTTTGACTTTCGAATAACATCAAAGCACACTCTATACTGCTCTTCGGTTGCTTTAATACCAAAGAATCCAAGTAGTCCTATAATAGCTCGCAATATTTTTGCCATTTCTAATTGAGTTGGAGACTCCTTGCCCTTGGTGAATTCCTCGTGTCAATACAGCATTGTAAACATGACATAGATAAGCAATTCACTTACTGTTTCTTCTTTAGCCAACTCGCAAAGTTTGTTTTTCATGGCGGTAATGAGTGGAGCGATGTTGGTTGATTGCGATAGGATCCAAGACGGTAATCCCGCAAGCTCTCCGTTCAAGAAGTTTACCTTTTTTTTTTTTTTTTTTTTCAATGTGTCTTCATTAGCAATCTTTCCTTTGCACATTTACAGACCAATTTCTATTTTACCTCGTCGTGAATATGTGTTATCGTCAATCGAAGAGCGAGATCTGGGAGTAATTGAGCCTGAACTAGCTTGAACCTGACGGCCAATGCGTAGCTTGGGTATTTTTGAACCAACGCGTACACATTTTCACTATGGTATTGTTAAAACTTGTCGATGGTGATTGGAGTTGCTTCCAACATGATTCGGTCTATTTACCTTACGAAAAAAGTAAGCTGGCTAGAGCCATTACTTGCAATCTGGAGAAGAGTATCTACAATCTTAAGAAGGAGCCACGGCGTAAGCTTTGTGAGCACTGACGAATGGGGCAAACCTTTCGATCCCACATACCCTCATAAATGTCGTTTCATCATATACCAGTATGCTGTCCAAAAGGATTGCTCGAGTAGGAAGATAGACGAAGCTTCTAATCAACGGCTATCACGTACATCGTTAACAACAGGCATAAACGCTGACGTCGATGGGTTTCCCAGACACCTTACCTCCAATGATGATATTTCATTGTTACCATCGAGTTCAATAAACCATTCCATGAGTATTGGAAGCATAGGTTTCACATCATTGATCATGGCTTCACTTCCTATAGTCCTGACACAAGACTTGACAAACTTTGATGACAGAGCAGCGTCGCGGTGGCATTGATGATACAACGTGAACAGATCACAGAGAGCGACTCTAGTTGGATATGCTAAAGGTTTACTCATGTGGGCTCATGAAATTAAAAATTCCTCTTAACGTTTCTTACATTGCACGATCATTAAGCGACATTTCGGTCCATATTGCTGGGGTAATGAGAGGATTCTAAGATACAAAGACATAGCTCAGTGAATGCGCACAGTAAACGCGGTTTAAGGAATCGAGCCGACGGCTACACACCACTTCCTCCCTTCCTATCTTGAAGTAGTTCTGCTTGTACTCCGAGTATCGCGTTGCTATGAACGCAGTGTCGAGTGATTGCTGATCGGACATGGAGGATAAGCATTGATCGCACCCCGCAGAACAAAGAACAGGCACAAAAAAATTTAAGAGGCAGAATGAAAGGAAATTTGACAGTGTTATTTGTGTTATTTGATGTATCAATATTCGTCATTTAATAATGTTCATAACGATAGTGCCTGAATAGCCGTTCACTAGGTTGCAGAGCTTTCACATGGACGTCAGTCTATGTCCACATGCCGTCTGGCCAGCGACTGCTCATTGAGGATACATTCATATCAGATGGTCATACCAAAGTAATAAAGCAAATTTCCATTAAGTATGCAAATTATACAGGGGCATGGATCTTCTCTCGCCTGGTTGAATAATGCCGGAACTTGTCAACGAACGATTGTGACCAAAGAGACCGTCGCTCGCACTTTTCAAGTTCTTTTGTCTCCTCCAGGGGTACAGTACGCTTTCGAGCCATCCTCCATATGTAGAAGAAAAACGCCAAGAAACATATCACAATAAATGCAACAACACAATAAATTGCTACAATGTATGGTGAAACCGGACGACGCTGTTCGACCGTGGCAGGCATTTGTGGCGATAGAAAGTTTGGAACCGAGTCATGCGATGAAGTGTGATCTGGAACAAAGCTTGAATAAACAGAGTCGTACGCTAAACCACCGCACTGCTCTACTGGATCGTTGGGACACGAGACATCACAGTAGCTGCTGTTGACCGGGGCTTCCTGTATAATGATAAAAGTATATTTATCAAACAGCAGATGAGCACGACGAACTTTTTGATCGGCCAATTGACAGGTCTTACCGTTGGCAGTACGTTGGAGCAATAGCACATTATGCCATTTTGCACAGCCATATAAGAGAACTTGCGTTCAGCGCAATAGTCGACACATGCCGCTGTGGAGAGATCTAAATTGATGTATGGACCCTTTTGGCCAAGACCATTGAACAAAGGTTTGCTCAAACTGTCCTTGTAACAGCCTATGTATTGATACGCAATGACATGTACACATAGAGAAGCTAGATACGAGCATATCAGCAGTATCCTCTGCATACTACAAATTTGATTTCTACTCTATGGCTTCGGAGTGATAAGAAGTAAAGTGAGGTCGAAGGAATAAACAAGCTGATTCATGTCTCAGTACAACGGCATGCTTGTGTCGATTGCACATTCAGCGGCCAGACTGCTCAAAAAGTGCAGAGCAGGAAATAAAGCCTTTAAGGGACGCGATTGATGACACTCAAGGGGGTCAAAGGGCCATCGTTGCGAGCGCTTGTAAAGAATGGAGGAGCGCAGAAACAGGGTTCGCTTTTCTTCTTCGATTTCAATGGTCAATGTTTGTACTTTTCAACGCACGGGTCCGAGTGGACACAGGATATCAAAACGTGAGGTCGCCGCTTATATCGTAAATCAGCCGTATTTGTAAATAATGGCTGAGCCATTTCTGCCGGACCCCAGCCAGTGTATATGTTTCATTTGACCACATTGAAGTGCTTGACAGGGAAAAAAGGAGACACGAGGGAGTGAGGGTTTGCTTTTCAGAAATACGACGGATTGAAAGCCTTACTGTCGTTAATGCCTTGGATGAGCTGCTATAACATTATCTATTTTATTGTCCTTTTTCTATGCAGTGCCCACAATCTTTCATTGTTGTACACACGGAATATGAGAAAGTGGAGATTGAGTTCGGTGGTATTCAAATCCCGGGAAAAACCGTTGTAAAACACGACCATTACTTTTACGAAATGCTTTGTAGGAGCTAAGAAGTAGCTATAGAACTGTAAAGAACCGTCTTATTTTACCTGACCTTCGTACGTTCACTTTCCCAACCAGCTTCCTGTGATTTTCGTGTGTTATCAGAATTTTTGTGTGATCAGGTTCACAGGTCGTACTGGAGTGAAGAGCCAATCAGAAGCATTCGCAGATGTCGAGGCAATTTTTTTCAAGTGTTTTTGTGTTTCCCAGCGTCACCAAAACTTTACACCTAAATTTACTTTTTCCTTTCCTTTCACCTCACCATCTATACTTTCAATATTATTACGCACGCATTTGTACCCTGAAATTCCATGCGGCTGACATTGTCTTCAAAGCGAAGGCATACAACCTCGTATGCTGTAGTTTCATATCAAATCTTATTGGTCATGAGTGTCATCTGCTCTATTGCTCTGGCCAATTCCCCCCCTGCGACCACCATAGAAATATCAGGTCTAGTTATAAAGCAGCTCGATAAAGATATGCTTCCTAGCAAAACAGCTGAAGCAGTAGAAACAAAAACTGTCACCATAGTTGTCGAAGCAACGCCAAAAACATATAAGCCTAACGACGACGACGATGATAACTCGGGTAACTCATGGCAAAATGGTGGCCATGTAAAACCAAATATAGTCGCAACAGGAGATGCGACCTCATCGGCCGAACCTACCAACACTTCTGCAGCAGGGGATGATCATCCTCAACCTTCTCCTCTGCCTAACAATGATGGTGTCAACGATAACTACACGGATCCAAATGCAAACGGTGTAAAGCGACTGGTCCTGATTTCTTCGTTGGTTGGTACCGTTGGCTTTGTTTCATTATTGGGGGCTGCAACCCTTTTGTATTTGAGAAAGAGGAGCAATAGCCGAAAAAGCAAAACGCGAAATGGCGATATAGAGTTGAATGAGCATCGTTCCAGAGGAGGCGATTCAAGCAACGGCTTCGATGGTGGCTCTTCTCAACCAATAGTTCAGAGACCTTACGGTTTACCTGAAGAAGCACACAGTCTTCCTGACTCAGAGCCATCTGCACCTATGCTTGCTCCTTTACCGATGGCTCATACTCCAGGCAATAACTCTTTGAGACAGCATTATTTAGACATACCCAGTCTGTCTCACGACGGGTCATCTTCCAGAAGTATGCGCACACTGGCCCATACTCAGGCCATACCACCACCATCGGCCCCAACGGCAAAAGAACTTAACGATGATCATGACAACTTGTATCATCTTGTAGCTAGAGACTATTCATCGTCTTCAGCAGGACCACCATCAGGTAGTCGAACCATTTCAACTTATCGAGATGATTCATCCGTAACGTCAAGTCAAGATGCACCTCCAGCGTACACGCCGAGTGCACCGCCTCATTACATCCTCGCAGACTATCCTGAACCCCATATCATCGGCACGAGCAGGTCTCGGCAGCAGCACGACAGAGCACCTTCTAGGCCCTCACGGCGTGAATGATCGCCCTCCATACCTCTTTTGCTCCTCTTTCTGTTGTTTCCTCTGGTTAAAAAAGTACCTGTGACGTTCATTGCACTTTCTCGTCCTTCCCCACCCCCATTTCTTGTAACAGTACGCTTCCTTCTTTTTTTATATATCTTTTTCAAAGCATCGCATCGGAAAAAAGTAACAGGCTGCCGGGTGCTGCCTCTGTTACTACCATTTCTTTCTTCCCCCTTTTTTTCTTTTTTTTACTATCGATACCCATCTTTTGATAGCACGCATCCCCCCTGACGAGGAATAGCAACTACAACTGCTTTGTAATTTTTCCTTCTTCTTCTTTTTTGCCTTTATGTTTCTTACATTGCAAATGATCAATAAAATAAAAATGTATTTTGCAAATAACCGGTACGTAATTGACAATTAGAGAAATACTCGACCGCATTTAGTGGCCCCCCCAGGGTTTGCCAGATGATTACACTTTGCTCGATTGAGAAGCAGGTCTGCTCTCATTTATTATCCTTACTGACCAACTAAAGCATAAAACCCCAAACTAGATTCACTAGATTCACTCTTGCACGTAATAAACACGCTGCCGTCTGAATAAAAAATCTCTAACTAGTGTTCAATATCTTCCCAGTCACGGCCTTTCACCTTTGCCAGGTCCTCAGTGTTGAGAGCCTGTGCAGTAGAGAAGTACCCTGAAGCAATCTTTGCATCTATCTCGACTCTACAGTACATAAGGAGGGTGTGAGCAATAGTTGATGTGGGGTAATGACGAGTAGATGTTTTTACCTTGAGTCGGCAGGAATCATCTCGTCAGGAATAGGAACGCGTTCAAGAATGGGAATACCAGAGTCAACAATAGCGTCATGTTTCTACAGTGGGGAACACAGTGTAAGTGAGAAGACACGGGGTCTGACAGAACCTGAATTTAAAATCGCTTACCATATTGGACATCGACTGTAAAACGACATAAAAGGTACAATTTTATACATTAGGCATTGTTCGGTCTGGGACGTGTCATGTCGCCACTTACCATCATACGATCGATCTTTTGGATGCCTAGCCAGTGAAGTACATCAGGCATCAGCGCCTGGAATCGCATGTCCTTGACGCCAGCAATACATTCTGTTCGCAAGAAATAGTGGTCGGCTGTGTCTCCGCCTTCTTGTCGCTTACCTGGTATCACAAATAATTATCAGGACAAAAGCGCATCATGTAATTTTTCGCATCACATGTGTGTCTAACTTACGTGCGTTGTATACAAGATACTTGGTGACTTCTCCCAAAGCGCGACCTTCTTTCCTGACTGTGACAAGCTGGATTAGCAATAGCGAGAGATTATTTTTTTTCAAGTTGGCGAAAAAGGATACGTACAGTATACAATGACACCAACACCGCCTTGCTGTGCTTGTTTCACGCATTCTTCTATACCATAGATAAGGTATGGGCGGCAAGTACAGATGTCACTTCCGAACACGTCCGAGCCGTTGCATTCATCATGAACTCGAAGAGTGAGTTTCTTGGTAGGATCTTCCAGTCATAACTGTTTGTTAGGACCGCTGGCATTCTTTTAGTCAAGCAATAAAAGACAGTTACCTGATATATAGGCAGGATTGCCAAAAATGTAGACACTGATACCGCCGATCGGGGGTAGAAATACTTTGAGGTCAGGTCGGGTGATAAGCTCAGGGTACATGCCACCTATTAATGCATAGAGATATGGTTCATTGTGAGCTCTCGAATAACCACAAGTGTTTTATCGGTTGAGATTAAAAAAAAAAGGTTTACCAGTATCTTCACTAAATAGTGCGAGATAAGAAAACGTTAGTGCTGCAGCTGGAAAGATCCTTATGATTCGAGTCACACTTACAATAGAGCGCGTCGCAATACACCTTCTTCAATACCAAAACGACTTGCAACGCCAGGTAAATACCAAACCGGCTCTACAGCCGCCTTTGACACAGCAAGCTCTCCCATGTTGTTTATAACGACTTTTCCGTCTACTTCCAAACCTCCACGCATGGCGCTCATTTCCATTTCGGCCAGCTTCATGTGTGCCTTGGTAATAGCAATAGTAGGTCTACCAGAATAGGGGTACCATGTTAGTTTAAAAATGTTTGCAGTAATGTATACAAGGGATGGATCTATTTAATATGTGACGTACCTGACATCCAGCCCTTCGTTTATTTGATCGCGGTAAAGGGTTGAAGTCAAATGTCCCCATGGATCAATGGACACAATTTTAGTGGGATCAAACCACGCACCGAACGGGCCAATCTTGAATGTAGGTTCGGTCATTTCAAAGTTGGGGCGATGGTTGGAAGGCAAGTCTCCAATAGCCACGGCCAAAGCTCTATACACACAGTATGAACCTCCGTAGGCACCAATGGCATTTCTGTACACAAACAAAAGAGTAACATGTCACGATCGTTTTAAACAAACTGTACACACAGAGGAATCTCCATTCACCAAACAAAACAACTTACCTTAGCTTGATACTGCCTGGATGGCGGGATGCTACAACTGGACCTCGCTTTTGTGGATCCGAGGCGCCCCAATTGAGCGCCACAGGATGTATACCGTGCTGTCCAGGATAGGCTATAAGCAATTCATGAGTAAAACAATCCAAATTTATCCCAACTTTAACGAAAACTCACTTGTAAGAATCACGCGCTGTGAATACAGAGACTTTGCTGTGATGGATGGTGGCGGAGACACTGACTTTTCAGTCGCTGCGTCGTCCAGCATCGGGGTCATCGATGGGGATGGAGGCACCACGGCAGTCACACTGGGTGAGTCTGGAATTCTGCTATCTGGTTGAGAGTTGGCCATGGAAGCTAGTACGGACGATTTTGGTTGAGATAAGGAAAGCTTTTCCACCTATACAAACACAATGGATAAGCAAGCAATACGTCAAGAGGGCGGGACGACCATTTGACTTGACATACCTGCATGGAAAGTTTGAGCTGGTCTTCTCGCAAAGCTTGTATTTGAGTTACGAGCTGATGAAGTAGGTCACTGTCACTTGAAGTCATATTTGAAATGAAAAGAGGAAAAGAAGAAGAGAAAAGGGGCAGCGTTGATGGGCCGCGGCAGGAGTTAAATTGAATGGGACCAACTGTAAGCAAAGGGCGCCAGCTGACCAGCCCATCAGCGAGTGTGGTTTTTTTTTTTTTGCCCTTATCAGTTTTACCGTCTTTTCACACGGGTCTTGCCCTTGTATCTCTTCTTATCCTGCTTCAACATGTCTCCAAGCTCAACGAACCTCTATGTCAGTTCACACCCTGTCATAGCCACCAAGCTAACTATTCTGAGGGATAAGAACAGCTCACCCAAACTCGTGCGTGACACTATGCGTGATCTAACTGTCCTGCTAGGATATGAAGTTACAAAGGACCTGGAGTTACAAAAGGGCGAAACGGTAAGCAGCTGGGGGGTTGGCCGTGGTGTTGTTATCGTTACATAGATGCTTTACACTCTCTGACTTGCTTGAACCCTGTCGGCCTTAGCTGGAGAGTCCTTTGGAATCGTTTCAAGGAGACGTTTTGAAAGAGAAAATCGCTATCGTGCCAATATTGCGCTCTGGCCTAGGGTTCGTGGACGGTATGTCTTACAGGCTTGTTGTATAGGTGTTGTGTCAAAATTAACTTATGTTGTCCGGTTACTACTCTAGGTATGCTGAACCTTATTCCCGAGGCACATGTGTTGCATCTAGGTCTATTCCGGGAGAAGGTAAACTTGCTTGCTTGGAAGTTGTATAACGTTTGATATGGGTAAATTGGCTAAATAAGAAAGGTCCATTTAGATGAGCTTGCAACCGGTGGAGTACTATAACAAGCTTCCAAGCTCGCCAAATGTGGACTCATGTATTGTGCTTGACCCAATGATAGCAACCGGTAGGTTTTTTTTATACCGCAAATCAAAGCAAGACAGCACTATTCTAAAAACGCGGAAAATATAGGCAATACGGCCATTGCAGCAGTTCATATTTTGAAGGAATGGGGTATTCCTGGTGATAAGATTCGATTCATGGGTTTGGTTGCCGTAAGATATTGTTCAAATTTCTCTGATACGTTGCAACGACCGATAATTATACTAACTAGCTGGCAGTCTAAACAGGGAGTAGAAAATCTACAAGAAGCTCATCCAGATATCACTCTATACCTGGCAGCCGTAGACGAAGTATTGGACTCTCATGGGTAAATATTTCGTATTCACAGACTTTTTGGTGTGGTGTTCGTGTTTCTCACAAAGACATTTGTAGCTATATTCGTCCCGGCATTGGCGACTCTGGTGACCGATTGGTATGTCATTTATGTTTTGCTTGTTTTGATGTTAGTTACGTGCTTACCAATATTTGTTTGACAGTGGAATACTCATGTTTGAGTCGTTGGATACCATGATACCTGACACGGGGCTGTCCATGTGGTCTATTGTCGTGTCTCACTTACTTTGACAGGCCATATGTTTGTAATAGAGGAAGTTGGTTTTTCAATAATAAACAATCGAAATGAACGAGTATGGGCCTATTTGAGTTTGCTAAAATATATTTATTTGCAATACTGAAAACACATGGGTGGGGGCAAAACGTATAGGCAAGAAAGAAAGCTAGTGCGGGGTATGAGTCAAAAACTCGTCGGGTGAGACTCATTGCGTGCAGTATTTTGTGCCCACGACCTCTCCGCACTGTAGAGTCCTTCGGCTTGTCGTAATGCTACGAAGAGCTTTCAGTGCATGTTCTTCAGCGACGCCCCGTACCGCGACAGGAACTCTACCCTATCTATCCCTTGGCACAGTGCCATATGGAAAAGCGCTCGCTTTACAACGACATCTTGTAAAAAGGCGTCATGATCTCAACCATGAAAGCCACGATCCAGCTGATCCTACCATACGGGATGTTTTACTCTTGGTTCAGCACCCGCCGACATTCACAGCAGGCCGGCGCATCAAGGGTAAATCTGAATTAGAGCAAGAAGTACGACTTAAAGGTCTAGGTGCCGAATACTTTGAAACCCTTCGAGGCGGCCAAATAACCTTTCATGGCCCGGGACAGCTCGTTGGGTATCCCATTCTAGATATCCGAGATTACCAGGTAAGCCATAGAGAAAAAAAAGAAAGATGTACCCTAGTTGGTAGATACTCATTCTGCTGCTGGCATTAGCTCAATGTTAGGTGCTATGTATCATATCTTGAAAAGGCCGTCATTGAAACATGTAGGAGGTATGGAGTGAAAGCGAAGACAACTGAGAATACCGGTGTTTGGGTGGATGACAATCACAAGATTGCGGCGCTAGGTATGTTGATACTTTGAATGGAAAGTGATGTGCTTGACAACCTTGAATAACCCCATGTCCAGGTGTTCAGTTGCAGCGCTACGTTAGTAGCCACGGCCTTGCCATAAACTGCGACGTGGATCTCTCTTGGTTTAAGGAAATTGTACCTTGCGGACTTGCCGAAAAGGAAACTACCTCATTATCGGAGCAGCTCACCCGAAAGGTCACAGTGGAAGACGTTCTTCCACAATTTGTAGATAGTTTTGGCTTGACTTTTGGAAGAAATATGGTGGATGCACGAGACTCGGAAGAGGGTCAAAAATTACTGCAGGAGGTGCATCAAGTCATTTCCGGTGAAATCATTCCACCATGATATCCTTGGGGACGCTATTGACGGTTGGATTGAGGCGACGTATCGTATTCGACAGAAGTGTATCAAAACTTTTTAACTTATCTGCTCCGTCGATTTTGAGTGGCCATCAATTTGTAGTATTACAAGGGATTTTAATTGTTTGGGCAACTGTTTGGGCACTTTTTGTGCACTATTGAATGCACTTTTGAATATACTTTTGAATATACTTTTGAATATACTTTTGACTTTTGAATGTACACTTTTTCTTTAAAACGATAAAGGGATTTTAACATTTCGAATTTCACAAAATAAGTATACTTTTAAGCGTTCTATACTATTCAAGAAACAGTTAGGAGTGGGTTCTGTTTATATTCTAATACGCAACACCATCTGTCAAAAATATACGTTGCTTGCTCATTGGTAAATAGCAATTACATAAAATCTGGAGAGAGTCCAAGCTGGCCAAGTTAGTTCAGGCAGATTTTGTGAATACTGTATCACTTTTCCGCTTTGTTCAACATTTTTGTTCATTTATGTTGATCGATAGGAATATTATAACTTTTGTATCTTGTATCTCTAACTGCCTTTTATTTTGCCTTACATTCCATCATGTCATTTACAACAGTATGTAACAATGGCAATATAGAGAAAGAATGGGACTGACACCAGGACGTCGAACTTTCCACCAAATCAATAATATATACTCGCGACCATTGAGTTAAAATATGAGATTAGTCGACCATATAAATTAAGAACGGACGATAGAGTAAGAAGTCATGCCGAAATCCATCAGACCATTAAATGCCTATTACAGTAAAATAGCTTGAAGAGTAGTAGCTGTCTCTACAGTAATCGCTTGCCATTTTTCTCTTCCCTATAGCATGTACTTGCGGCATTGATAATTACATCGATGGTTCCATGCCCAAACTTGTGCCTCTCTTCTGTGCTCGCAACTTTTTCTGGGGACTGACGATCCGCTGGTGAGTTCTGCATACATATGCTCAGACCACGTATCCACCATACTATGACCCTCATTAACTAGGCACTCCTGGATGCAGTCCTCTCAAAGCCCTTGTTTTTGGTTTCGTGTACCTTTTAAACGTGGGTTTTCAACTTCAGATCGAAATTTCAGATTTATCAACATCGTTTAATTTGCCCTTTTTCTCTTCAAAGGTCTTTTCGCCCAGCCCATCTGCACAGGATGTCGCGGCTGGTACCCAGATTAGAACATGAGTATTGATAAAATTTTCAGTAGGGATCTTGCATGTCTGCATCCAACATATGGTATCTGAAGATTGCCTTTGACCTATATCTTTACAAGTTCCTCTGCGAGGGACTGAAATTCTTCTCCTGTCATGAATTTACTAATAATTACGATTTCATTACTTCAGATTGTGGTATCGTGCTACTGCTATACGATTTCATAAGTTGCAGATGGCGGTATCGTGCTACTGCTTTTCAAGTTTCATATGACGTGTAATCATAATGACATTTTGGCGCGCAAAATATTTTCTTTTTTTTTTAAATAAACAGTATTTGTCAAGAGTTTTGTACAGAATGGAACAGCGTTTTAAAGAAATAAATGGGCTAAACTACAGAGTTTGATCATAGTGAAAATGTCCTAAGCGGCCATGAACCAATTATCTGGCACAGAAAACGACATGTGAGCAGGTGGCATAGCAGACGAAAATGTTTTCCTTTGGCTTCTTCTCATCTCAACCATTCGCCGTTCGTCTGCAAGTCTCTGAACCAGATCTGCCTTTTTGCCATTCGTCGCCTTCTTTCTTTCTCGTAACATCTCTTTGAGCTCTGCTACAGTGATATCATCAAAGTCGATTTTAAGCAATTGTTCATCTAGCTTTTTCTGTTGTTCTTCTTCGGACATGGCCACAGTTTGAGGGTGAGCTTTGGCTGTTCTTGGGATTTGTATCGGCAAGGATTGGTTGTTGGCAGCCTGAGGCGTATTAGGAGCTGAAATTGCATTACCTCCATGCATGTCAGGTACGCCTAGCGCCGGCATAGAGGATGGTGGTAAGGCTGGTGGAAGTGAGGTAGATCGACGCCTTTCCGATCGTATGTGCTCTCCGAATCCGGAGAAACTATTGTAAATGGGTTGTGGGGAGCCAACATGGAAGGCATCGCTGAAGGGCATGGTTACGGGTGATGAAGAGAGTGGCACTGATTGAGAGAGTTCGAATGAGTCATGGTTGGTTGCCAATTCTTGATTCATCCTGTATGCAGCTTGCATGTCAGAAGTGACGATCGCTGGATCCTGGCCAGGAAGAGTGGCCTTCACAACTCTAGGTGAAAGTTGCGATTTCTTCCTTATTCCTAGCTTACCATTCGCAGACGCGGACCTCCGTAACGGTTGTTTGTCCGTTAATTGTTGGGCTCTTGGACCAGCAAACAAAGCTCGAATACCACCTTGCTCTCTTTGTGACATTCTGCCTTTCCTATCCACTGGCCTGTTTGGGATACTCACAGGAGCAGCAAACGGTTGATTGGCAAGGGGTGAGGATTGTACGGGATAATTGAACATGCCTGCAGCCGGTCGTTGTGGAATGGGCTGTGGACAGGATTGAGAGAATTCCATTTGGTTGTGATTGTTGGTGTTAGAAGGGTTCATGACATTAGGGATCATCATGGGCTGTACATCCTCATTAACAGACTGATCAAAGGACATGATATTGGCCCAAAGGTCTTCGGCAGTGTAAGGGTTATAATCATCATCTTGAAGCGGCATGTCAATTTCTGAGGTAGGCGTGTGAACAAGGTTCATTGGATCAGACAAGCCAGCTTGGTTGGCGTTTACGGGATCTATATACATATCGGCTGTAAGTCCAGCGAGGAAGGGATCAATGTTTGATTCATATGAGCCGAAATCAGTTTGCAGTCCATTGATGGATTCGTTCAGAAATGTGTCAGAGTTGGATCGTTGCATAAACATTGTGAAAGAAGTACAAAAGGTAGGCTTAAAGTTGCCAAGTGAGAGTAAAGGATATGGGAAACAGTATAAATTCAGTTCCCTTAATTGAAGGGAACGGAGAGATGTGATTCAATCAGTGCGATGGAAGAGTGAAGGTGGCAGTGAATTGTTTGACAAAATGGCGAGCTTGGTACTATTCGAAGGAAAAAAAAAATTGTTTCAGGCAGAGATTTATTCTCAGATTGTCTCAAAAAAGTTGGGTGTGTGTGGTCACGACATTAAAGTAAATACGGTGAAGAAGATAATGATAGTTGCGAATATTTTGAGCATTAGCCCTCTATTTGAAGAGATATTACGGTAATATCGTAGTAATTCGCTTTGTGCGACGTTGATATGGCTCTCAATGTCTTCAGTGTTTTGTCCGATTCTGCAATAACATTAATTAAAATTGGGGGAAAAAAGCTTGTTAGAGGACCCTGCCTTAACCTGCGTGACCCCTAATAAATTTCTGCCTAGAACTTTTTGGTTCCTTACCTTTGTACCGTCTCTCTTTGCTCTGCCACCATGGTGACTAGTTGTTGAAACATGCCTCCTAGTTCTTGTATGGTATTTTCAATGCTCTCGAGAGCATTGCCCCGTTGTTCGGTATATCTTGAATCAGCTTGCAATTGCTGCTGTTGCGGAGTCAGTAGCGGGATTCCTAGGGAAAGAGTCGTTTCATCTTCTTGAGGTGGAACCGTTGCTGAAATGGTTTTAGATACAATTATTATCCTTTCATGGATGTTGCCAAACTTCGAAAATCAGTACATACGTGCATATGTCTTCCTCCGGTGGAGTTCTGAAACCTCGGGAGGAGTGTAGGTATTACCGCCCGCGGGTGATGGCGCCTGAGGTGCCGGTGATGGTGTTCTGGTATCACTTGATTGGAAGAATTGATCCCGCCTCTCTTTCGAAACTTTCATGTTCTGATATCGGAAAGTTAGTAACAAAAAACATGCCATCAGCCCAGAGTATATGTTCTAGTGACTACCTCAGTTCGCTTCTCAAGAACTTCTTTAAATCCTACTGAAATGTTTGCGAGTCGGTTTTGAAGACTGCTGACAACTTCTGAGTAATGTTCTCGAACTTGATGTGGTTGCTTCGGTCCGGCTTTTGTCGTACTTTGTAATATTGATATTCCATGATTCAGTTTGGTAATATTTTGTTTGATAATATAAGTCAATTCCTACCCAATTTAGTTTTAATAATTGATTAGTACCGGCTGGAAAATGAGAAGTAAACTTACAGATATTTCAACAGGCTTTTCATCAAATAGAGCTCGCCGGTTTGTCACTACACCGGGTAGGGGGCATCGTATGAAATGAAGGAGATTAATGAAAGGTGCTTAACATGCTGGATCTATAAAAGTAACTACTCGTACAGCTTTTCAACTTATCCAATTCTGCTTCGGTTGTCTTCATGTGTCGTCCTAATTCCTTTGCCGTCAAGGTGAAGGTGGATGAATTTCCACGTTTTGGAACATGCTGTACAATGTTGATTTGAGCGCGACGGTTATTTGGATTAGTTCTAGATGACAGCCGTGATGCAAACGCCTGAAATTCCTGCGTTCGATTACGAACGGACATGGCTAGCTACAATGGATTTTGAGGTAGCAGTTGTGATTCTATTATCGCTATCTGAAAGAGGTAGGACGGTTTGCTGGCGTTGACCTGTTCCAATCACGCTGCCTTTTAAAAAATCACCAATACTGCCAGAAAAAAAAATTAATGTTGTGTGTACACTGCTTGAATTCGCAGCACTACAATCACTGCGATAAATTGCATTGGAAAGCGAAATATTAATCTTTGCTCGGATCAGGGTTATTAAAGTAGAATATGTCTGAAAGCTAGAGGTAATCGCTTCCAAGTGAAATTGAAAGTTCATGCGACTACTGTGTTTGAATATATTCTATCACCAGTGAATCAAAATAGATAGATGTCCATAATGCCCAAACAAGATCATCACCATCAATGATTTCAACGTTTTCCAGCCACTCACAATAGAAAGTCTGCCTTTTCAAAATATATCTGACAGGGCATTTTCCAAAATCGCACGCCAAGTCAAGTCACGTGTAATTCACCTTCAGCCTAACAACTAGGGCGAACGTGCGTGCCAGCGCTGTGGCCACTCGTTTCTTCCAGACAAACTCAATGTCCTCGATCCCTCAAGGTAACTTTTGGATAATCTCTCGAAAGAACGGCACAGCACTCGATGTGTTTGACGGACAAACAAAGGTACATTAAACATTGTTCGCGAGCATACCATTTATTTTGACCACTATCGTACTAAAGTATGACCTATACATTACCAAAGGACGGCGCAAATGTGATTATTTGGCCACAAAAGTTCAACGATAGCGACAACCAGTAAGCATTTTATTCTTCAAGGATGTTTTGTAGGTTTGATTTATGTGCTTATTGTCCCTGTTTATAGGCTGTGGGCTTACGACAATGGATGCTTTGTTAACAAGAAGTCGGGCTTAGGTAACACAAAGCGACTGCTTCAGAAACTTCCATTTTGCAATACCTCATATGCTAACCGAAATGAAAATTTTATTGGCCATCATAGTGTTGGACATTAGTACCAGTAAGTCCATCGAAACATGGTATATATAGAAACAAGTACCGCGAAACCTGATCATGTGTTTTCTCAGGTGCCTTTAAGAAAGAGAAGAATGTTGTGCAAAACTCCCGCAAACCGGGCAAGCAGGAACAACAGGTTGGTTTTTGTATAAGCAACGGCGACATGGTTAGTGTGTACATCCACTTCACGTAAAGCTAACTTGATTTATTTCAGTTCGGATTCGATAATGGGTTTATTTATAGTGCTGCCTACCCGAATCTCGTATTGGATATTAAGGTATGGTTTCATTATTCATAGCAAGATGATGCATTAGCTGGAGGTTCTGTAGAGTACTAACCATGACGGCTTACTCAGGGCGAAGGCGCCAAAGATGGAGCAAGTGTCATTTTATATAACCGCAAAGAAAATGATAACCTGAATCAACTTTGGGATATGGAGCCACATGCTCAGTTCGAAGGATCCTTGAACTTGGCTGCTACTGACTCCATGACGCATAAGAAAGAGACGTTTGGATTACCAACACCTGGTTATGGCGCTCAGATCAATGTACCACCTGGCTTGACATCAGTGCCGGACAGACCTCAACTTCAGTATTCAGGAACAGCCAACTCCACGGTCTCCCAGGAGGACTGGAGCGCTCAAGTTCAAAGTTTGCACCCTGCTCATGCCCAAGGTGTCAATCGACCAGTACCACCACCTCCTCAAAGTCAAGGCCCTCAGTCTTCACAAGGCAATTATCCACCACCTCCTCAAAGTCAAGGCCCTCAGTCTTCGCAAGGCAATTATCCACCGCCTCCTCAAAGTCAAGGCTCTCAGTCATCACATGGCAATTATCCACCACCTCAAGGGTATAATTCGCCACCTGCACCAGGCTACGGCACATCTCCAACTCAAAGCTACGGTGGACCCCCGCCTCAGCAATATGGAGAGGGTTCATATCAGCAGTCAAACTACCCACCCCCACCACCGCCTGATAAGTACAATTATGCCCCACCATCTGCTGGAGGCTATAGCAACTACCCACCCCCACCTGTACAACAGGGTAGCTATGGTGCCTATCCTCCACCACCTCCTGGTCACGGTGGATATTCAAGCCCTCCAATCCAACAGGGTGGGTATTCAAGCCCTCTCCCTCCTAATCAGCAAGGTGGATACGGGCAACAGCAGCAGTATTTTTCACAGAATAGCTATAACCAACAACAAGGCAGTTATCCACCACCACCTCCTGGATATTAGCCCATTTGACTCTCATATATTTGATAACCATGGTTTTACAAATGCAAAATGCAATAAAGAATTTATTAAATATATATACTACTGACTGTATGTAGTCTAATTATCTCGGTAGACTTGTTTACAGTAACGTTTATCTGCGAGTAGAGTAGAAAATTAGTCAACTAATCTCGCGGTTAAAGCGATCATGGAGCAAGTTTGAAGTAGCAGTAACGAGCATCAGTTTCATTAAATCAGTATTTTGGTGGATCGTCAGGTAATCGGACGTAAAAGGTTTATGCATCACTTGTTCGCTACAGCTACTTCAAACATGCTATAGTTTCATATAACTGAAATACTTACTTAAAACGAGAAAAGGGTGTTTTGAAAATCGAACATCGTGAACAAAATTTTTCTACTCTTCCGGGATTTGGACGGCAGTCACGGCTTGGCCGACTTGACAGCAAGCCTTTTGGTTTTCAATCACAGATCAAAGGTACAAGTAGTTAGCCCGATGCATGGTCTCAATATCATTAGAAGTAACCCCAAAAGACACCGGTTTTTCATGAAATGTCATCAGGTGCGCAAGTACATATCATATGCACAAGTAGCCATCGTCCATCCACCTTGTCCTTACAATGGCTCGATTTGATTGGACATCACTCGTGACAGCTCTGCCAAAATCTCAATATTGAGAAAAACGGCCCGAGCGGGTTTGGGGACATAGTACCTATGAGCAACTTTCCTGCCGGCTGGTTTTATGTCCAATCAAGATGCGACCACAAGATGGTGCTCGATGTCGAATGGGATTCCACTAAAGTAAATGTTCGCGTATGACTTGGAAAAAAGTAACCGTCCGAAAACTGATCGCCTTTTCGATAGTCCGCAGCCAGAATCGTCGCCTGGCCCAAGAAAGAAAAGTTGAACGATAACCAGGCAAGTGTAACGATACAAAATAAAGGAAATTAGAGGCAGACTATGAGCTGACTTGCTTCTTCCAGCTGTGGAGCTATGATGGGGGCTACTTGATCAACAAGAATTCGGGTTTAGGTAAGGTTTATGCCAAGCAAGTCAATTGATGCAAGAAGCTACTGACATAGTTCTACAACCAAAGTTCTGGACGTGTATGGAGGTACGTTTGAGCTTTCTCGAGAATGAATAGTAGAATATGAGATCTCTAAAAAAAATAATCCGCCAATATAGGGGTTCTTCAAAATGACCGCCAGATTGTACAGCAGAAACGCAAGTTTTTGGAGGGCAACAACGATCAGAAATGGTTCTACCGGGAGGACGGCTACCTCTATCCTCGAAACGACCCTAACCTTGTGCTGGACATTCGGGTATGTGCAAGGCCCTACGCGAGATCTCTCCGGGAACATGTTTACTAACCATGCTTGACAATCAGGGCAATTCGCTTAAACCAGGGGCGCAGGTTCTCCTGTATAACCGAAAATACGAGGATAACTTGAATCAGTTGTGGGACTTGGTCACTGTGTCCACTAGCACATTATCACCCACTGAGCAATCACAGACAGATGACGAGGAGGATGACTACTCCTTCTCCAATGCTACATATGACTTGTAGATAACAACGGGTGCACGTTGGGCATGATTTGATATTTTGTTTTATATTTTCTGGTGTTTTTTTTGATACCAAAGGTCCATTTTATACCAAGGTTTAATGATGTTTTTTTTCCAACTTGCTAAAAATAAAGCTTGCGATACATTTAAAAAATAATTCTCATGGCTGTACCGTGCAATAGACAATTCCTATCGTTTTTTTTTTTTTTTTTTTTTTGCGGTCACAGTAAGGTATAAATCGTACGGATGTAATGCAAGAGCTATCGTACTGGCTACGGAGAGAAGTGCAACGGTTCGACCATAGTATGTACGTTCACTTTTGGTAAATCTCATCATAGCCGACACCTTCAAAATCCCAGTCACCCTTCAAATCAAGTGCCACCTCCGCTGTTTTGGCGCATATCTGAGAGAAGGAGTCCTCAGCTCCAAAGAGAAGGTCTCCAAACGCACAGGCACGAACAACCTTGGTCACATGGACTTCATCGATATCAATGGCTCGCTGGATGAGAGACAACCATGGATTGCTGGCATTGAGCTCCTGCTTTCCTTTGTAATTGAGCAGAGCGTCAACGTCAATTTTAGCACGTCCATGGGAGATGTAATACATCAGAACAACACCAAGGTGGGATTTCATCACTGACACAGCATAGCTGGGTGGAAGGCTGTTGGCGATCTTATGAGTAAATAATACAGATGTTACAGCATGCATCCTAGAATATAAAAAGTTAATACCAACCGAAGGGGTCTTTTTCACGTGTAAAAACTGAACTTACAAGAAGAAATCTTGTTTGACTTGACCAAACTTTAGCCCAGTGGCACCAAGAGCCAGTACACATGCTTTGTACAATTCAATTGACTTGGCCGCAACACCTTCCTTTGTTTCTAAAAGCAGTTCATTTCAGAGAATAATGAGTTAATGAAAGAGAGGCACACAATGCACTTGATCAAATTGGAAATTGAAAAAAAAGGCATACCTTCAACGTCCCACGCTGCTAGGCATTGCTGGATCTTGTTAATTGCCTTTTCATTTTTGGCACCATGTGCGGTCTTGTCTGGCTGTGAGAATGGGCATACGTCGTCCAGATCATGGTCTTCTCGAATGCTTGTTAACATATCCACAATGGTTTTGGGTTCATTACTGCTCTTCGTCAAGGAGAGCTGTGTAGCGACTTTAGAGGTGACCTTCTCGATGGAGCTCATGGGCCGCACGATGACGTTGGCCATCAAGCCGGACGATAGGGCAGCCATAGCAAGTCCTTCTACCAATATGCCATCCACCTCAAAATCAAAACCATATCCCATATGGATGAGAGGATGGAAGGCTCCAGAGAAGGAACGACTAATCATATCGGGGTCCAAAGCATACTTGATAAATGCATCGTTTCGACCGAGTTTGGCTACTTCTTTGTGAAAGAATTCCAGATAGGAAGCATAATATTCACCATTGCCAAGCTGGGATTTCCAATCGGACTCTGTAAAAGTGGTTAACACGGAACCGACAGGTCTCTGATAACTTGCATGGTCCCTATAGATGGTTTGAATTCTGTCCGGCTTGGCACCCAGTGAATATGCAGCGAGGACTCCGTGGCTCAAATGGTTGTGGAATTTCTTTTCATTGAAAAAGCAATGATATTCAACGTGATTTTTTAACAGTAGATCAGCAACAGTGTCTCTTGCTTCTTCTGTAATACCAGGGAGAGCCAACGAGATGTTATTGGAAGGTACTTGAGGCCGAAACATATTTCGGTTGGCGTTGACGGTTCCAGTCATGATGCGTCGGATGGATTGTATGCGGTTAATGGCGTTTTTGTATATTGTAGAAAAAGTTTCTTGTTGGGAAAAGGTCAGCTAAAAAAGTTTGTCTTATATGATGATCCACTGAGCGCGGCTACAATTTTCCCACCTTACAAATTAAGTGTTTCATGCAATTTACCCGTTGCCTTTGAACAGTAGGTTGAAGCTGAATAATTTCAACGTCATCGAATTTATCCGTTCCCCGCATACATTTTTTTTTATGACACATATCCAAAGTCATAATTGTCCCAGGGTTTAATGCAAACACGAGTGCGCAACTCCTCCACCTACCAGCAACTGCTGCGCTCCTGATGCTGCGGCAGAAAAAGAGGCGGTACTGAATCATGTCTTTGCGCCAAACTTCAAAACAATGCCTTATTTCATCTAATAATAATAGCTTATAAGCGTATTTCATTATTAGGAAAATTTGGGAGTAATAAAAAAAAAACGAAGTCTTGAATAAGAGTGTACAGTACAACAAAGGAAAATATAGAAAAAGATGATGGACACTACAGACCAACGGAATGAAATTGAGGTGACTACATATGCAAATCTTTGAACAGTTACAGTTGAGTGGGAGTTGATCGCATTTAAAAAGGCGATGAGTATAGTGGAGACAGTGTACAAGGAGTGTAAGTATTGGGGGTCGGGGTGGGCTGTGCTATTCAACAAAGGTAGGATCAGAATCAAACATCCAACAAGGGCGTGGCCTCAGTGGAGTGGTCGTCCATGACATTTCTCTTGCAAATAGGACACTATAGCATAAAAAATAGTTTAGTACGGGATGGGATTTCCATATTGCAGACGAGGGAGGGACTTACAAATTTCTTTCGAGTTGTTAACCATGCGTCAACGCATCCAACGTGAAATTCATGCCTGCAAGGTAATATTCTCAGTTCTTCACCATCAACGTAATCCTCTAGGCAGATCGCACACTCTTCAGGCTCGTTTTCTTTCCTCTCCATCTGTCGAAAGACCTTGACCGGCAAGTTTGTGACGACGTTTTGCGGAGCCAAATCTTTTTGGCGGCGCTGGCGTTGACGAACTCTCCATGAGATATAAATAAAGATCATCATTATGGATGGAGAGAGGATAACAATAACTAGAACGTCCAACAATGGCCAAGTGAGGAGATCATCTGGAAGCATTTGTACCAGCATAGGAGTACTGAAAAGCTTTGACAGATAAAGCAGTGCCAAATATTCATGCTGCGATAAAAACACGGAGGGAATCTCAACGTCCGAAGTGTCACCTGTTTTTTAAAAAAAAAGTGTGAGTTGAAGGAACGGGAAGCAAAGAATGCAAAAAAAATAGCACCTACCTGGAGCAAACATGGTAGTCCATCCAATATGGTCAGGGTCGCCTACAGCTACGGCAATGGCGCCACTACTTTGCATGTTTCGCACCTTCTCAATAAATGAACAGCCGCCTCGTTCCAACAATGCTATCCAATTTTCCGACCTGGCAGGCTCCACTACTGAACAGCCAGAACGATCTGACGGCTCTATCAAGAATCCATAGATACCTTCTTCCGGAATTCGTGGTCCAAACGCTGCGATACGATCCAAGTAAGTTTCATTTGTAGCCTTGCAGAGAAGAGAAATAGAGGTTAATGCGGGTTTACATAATTCGAATAAAAGAGAGAGAAAGGTATATGTAAAAGTAAACCGAACTGAGGGAGGAGAAAAAAAAAAACTGCCCCCACCCCATGGTACATGCACTAAAGCTAATGAGGGTGAAAGACTGAGTCAGGAATTTACTTACAACTACGACAACAGCGGCATGAGCTGAAAACAGGCAGCACGTCAGGCATGCCAAGTAGACAAGCCAAGTGTGCATTGTGAGAGGAATGTGAGATTACTTGCGAAGAGAAAAAGGGAAAGAAAAAAAAAAAAAGAGCAGCAAGGGAAAAAGAGCAAAGAAGAGAACCCTCACAATGAGCGTCACACACACACTCCCTCCACCAACAACAATGCTGACAGACCCCATGATGTATCAGACGTTTTTTTTACGAAGTCATTCAAAGGTCTCGTTGTTTCAACATGCTCACTCACAGCTGCTGCTATCAATCCATTGCACTTGATGCCAAATAGTCTCCCTTTGCTTTTCCTCTGGTTGAAGACCTCACATCTTATCCGAATACGGATTAGCATTGAAAGTCCGATTTGAATGACGCGAAACGGGAGGCTGCAGCTTCAATAAAGTTAACTATCGTACTTTATTTTTTTCTTTACACATAACAGTTTTATTTGGCACTTTTTATTTTATTTTTATTTTAACCAACCAACCCAGCATGTTGCCTAACCACGGACTTGTGGGAAGAAGAAGGCGAGCAACGACGTCTGCTTCGACAGCACCGTTCATAGATGCCCCCCATTCTCGGGTCCCACTTGGTGCTCGGCGACTACCATCCTTAGAATCCTTACCAATAGACACCCACCAAGCACCATGTCCCGACCTGGCTGATCAGCGTAGACGCTCATTTTCACCATTATTCCGTAAAGCATCGCAGCACGACTACACTCCTCCACCATACCCCAATGCCCGTGAAGATTTATCGTCCGATTCAACATCTTGGTTCACTCCCCGATCGCGAAGGTCTTCCAAAGTCCAATCTCCTCCTCCTCCACCCATGGACATTTTACCTCGGACAAAACCCGTCATTGAAACCCACACCATCAATAAGGAATACGATCCATTGACCGGAAAAAAGATGATTAACGATTATCTTATTATCAAGGAACTAGGCCGTGGTGTTCACGGCAAGGTGAAGCTCGCTGAAGATACGGAAAGAGGTGGTTTGGTGGTAAGATATCCGAAAATGGCAATGGCCAGACGATCCCTTTTGAATGTTTTTTTCTATCATGACTCAATTGTTGATATAAATCTCCATCTTGTTTAGGCAATCAAAGTCGTTGATAAGGAATCTCGAAGACGCCAGCTGGGTTTGTCACTCCGTGTGGATGAAGAGGAGAAAGCGATGGTCAACAATCCTGCCGAGCAAAAAATCCAGAGAGAGATCGCTATTTTGAAAAAGTGTGTCCACCCTCATGTCGTCATGCTATTCGAAGTCATTGATGATCCAGCGAGTAGGAAGATCTATATGGGTAAGTGAAACAAGTGGAATGTTTAAAGAAATATGGATCCAACTTTTTTTTTTTTTTTATAAAAAAAAAAACTATGATCTGACATTTTTGTTCTTTGTAGTTTTGGAATACATGGAAGGTGGTGAGATTCACTGGCGTGATGAAGATGATCGTCCCATCTTGCCTATCGATGATGCGCGTGCGGTATTTCGGGATGTTGTGAGCGGCTTGGATTATCGTGAGTACCATTCAAATCAACGAATGAGCATCCATCCCAAAATTAAAATTTTTCATTTTTACCATAGTGCATTATCAAGGCATTGTTCATCGCGATATCAAGCCGGCGAATCTACTTCTTACTGCCGATCATGTCGTCAAGATCTCTGATTTTGGAGTATCGTATTTCAGTGAACTATTGGCTGAAGATCATCACAGCTCGTACGATGCAACTTCACGAAGTCGCATTGCCCGTGAATTAGCCAAAACCGCAGGGAGCCCAGCTTTCTTCGCCCCCGAACTGTGTACGGTTGGAGATGATATGGGTCTACGAATCACCAAAGCAATTGATGTGTGGGCGTTAGGTGTGACGCTTTATTGCCTTGTGTTTGGCCGATGCCCTTTCGAAGCAGAAACAGAGTACGAATTGTTCAAGTTGATCCCTACCCAACCCTTAGAATTCCCTGCGGATATTGAAATTGAAGATGATCTGCGAGATTTACTTTGCAAACTTTTGACAAAGGATTTCGAGCACCGTATTACGCTGGACCAAGTTAGACTTCATCCTTGGGTCACGGCTGATTTGGAGGATCCGGAATTATGGAAAGAAGAAGCGGATCCTCGCCATTACAAAGCCGTGGAAGTGACGGACGAAGAAGTGTCTAGAGCTGTGACCATTACTGAAAAGATCCGCCGTGGTATCCAGCGACTCTCGAGCTCTATTTCCCATTTTACGCAAGCCTTTGACATGAAACGGAAAGGCAAAAGCCTATCTAGTCAAGGCAATACACCCCAAAGCCATTCACCCCTTACCAAGACTGCTTCCTCATCACCCGGTCTCCCGACACCTGAAATCATCCATTTTTCTCCTAATCGCAATAAGGAATTGCCAAGTCTCGGTGGTGACACCACCACACCTAGTAACTTGACGAAACTGCGAAATGCTCAAGCACAAGCGGATGCATCCAATGTCATGCCTGACTTTGATGATGATAGGTTTGAAGAAGCAGATCAGGAGAGTGTTTTGAGTAATCATCATAGCTATAGCCATGATAGTTACGACTACAGCGACTTCGACTCCAGTCCTTGGCCACTTGAGCGAAAAGACTCTTCAGCATCTACGCTGTCTGGCCTAGTCATTGGCCGAGGACGACAGCGTTCAACCGACGCTGATGCGACGTAAATATCCCCCACACCCACCAACGCTTGTTTTTAAGAAAGCATTGTGATGGTTCATTGTACATTCTCCCTGCTGCAATAGTTTTTTTTTTTTTTTCTTAATAGGCATCAATATACACACACTCATTGTCTTCAGATTCAGAGATGGACTGAACAAAAAAAGTTTTTCCGAAAATCCCAAAATATCAATGTCCGCCATATCAGTCGTCGGTTGTGTCGACGAAATTTAAACTTCTTTGATCTTGGCAGGGGTGGCGGTCTTCTAAACGCAAAAGCTATCGCCTCAAGGCAAGCAATACGTTAAGCATCCTCTCCTCTTCTTGCTATGACTCGCATTTCAGCTGCCTTATAATAGCACATGATTGGCTATCATTAGGCTGGAAGGAGAAATAAAAAAAGTGCTGGGACCATTCGGTCGCACACGCGTTACAATTTTGGAGCGTTTAAATTGCTTGTGCACGCTTTTGGTATCTGGCCTGCCCAATCATGCTCCCATATGTTCCTTCAGCATGTCTGGAGCGCAAGGGCTAGTGATAGAAAAAGACTACAAATTGGTTAACCTCTAGTTGTACAAAGAGTACATGTTCGTTTCCCTAAAGTTGATAGTCAGATCCCTCATACTTTTGGGGTTGCACAACCATCATGCCCTCTGCTAGAAAAACTACGGCAGAGCTTCTTCGCGACCATAGGAAACCTTCGATAGGGTTGAAGTGGGATAGGATAAAAAGCCATGCTTGTAGCAAAATGTGCGGATAGTACGAATCTGCGCCATTCGTTCCTGTAATTCCTTGGTGGCACATCAAGGCCTGTCTGAATGTTGTACAGTAATGAAAAGGGCATTAGACCCAAACTCGTAGTTTCAAAACAGCTGGAATTACTTCCCTAAATAGCCCATGGCTGGACATCGTTGAGCACGAAAGGCCCACTTCCACTCTTTTACTTTTTACAACTTTTTCCACCATCGTACGTTTTATTGACTCCTATGCCAAGTCAAAAGCCTGCATACTAACCATTTGCTCACCAATAGATGAAGTTCTCTCTTCTTGCCTTGACCGCCCTCGCCAGCGTCGCCACTGCCGACTATTACTCAGTCAACTTCATGCCATGGGGCACAACTAAAGCTCCTACTGGTGCCGTCACTTCCACCTACATCAACCCTACCTTGATCGACGATGCCGCCGGCAACAGCTGTGCTCAAGGTGGCTTGATCGTTCTCGACAGCAAGATTGACTGGATCTACTATGCCAACTGCTCTGGTGTCGCAGCTCATTTCGGTCTCGCCTCTGGCAAGAGCGAGCTCGAGTATGTTTTGAACGCCAAGAAGGACGTCTACCCTTGTCTTGAAGTTGGTTCTGGCAGCACCCCCGTCAGCTTCACCAACTACGTTTGCTCCAAGACTTTCACCGCCTCCAAGAAGGTCACCGTCCCCAAGCTCTCTGCTCCTTCCTCCGCCACTGCCGCACCTACCACCGCTACCATCACCCCTTCTGGAGCCTGCACCAGCGGCTTCAGTGGTAAGCGTAACGGCGGTGGCCCCACCGGCGCCTGCTGTACCGCTAGCAATGACTGCAAGGCAAGCTGCCATAACGGTATTTGCAAAACTCTTTAAATTATAGAACATGTAGACCCATTTAGTTTTCTATGCGTGTTCATAAATGACCACCCCCCATTAAATACGTCGTTATATGTGCAGACATAAACGACTCATAATAATGATATTAAAGAGCTGGTTTCCGGATATATGATTTTATATTAACGCACAAAAAAACCGCCCCACTGTTTTTCATTGTTCACTACAAAGCCGTGCCGGGTAGGATGGGTTCATTCATAGGTCGAGATGAAAGGGGAATGTATAATTTTTTCTTTTTATATTTTTCTTAAACCAACAACAAGAAAACATTATGTACCAGCCCAAAACGCTATTCTATGGCTGTCTATCCTATAGAGTGGGAACCGGGAATTGGAGAAATCATTGCTATAGACAAAAAGATATGTTTGTAAAGAGAGTTTTTGAGATCTCTTGGTGGGTTTAGTGAGTGCCTTGCAGAGGCTGACCTTGCTGGACTTGAGGTTGAGCGAAAGGAGCGCCAGGGTTGATCATCTGGAAGAGAAAGAGAGCGTCAGCACATCACATCACACCACTAATATCATGTTTCATCCAAGGCTCTTTCTTACCTGTTGAGCAGCACCCTGTTGTTGCATAGCTTCCTTCTCATATGCAACCAAAGCCTGTTCCTTCTCAATCTCCAAGGCCAAGGGCAGAACAAGAAGAAGCATAGAGGTGGTAATGACCCAAGCGCTCTTGCCTACAAATGTAGCACCGGTCTTGGACCAGCTGGAGATAGTTGTGAATCCAGAGGACAGACGATCTCGCTGCTTTTGTGGAATGATATCCTTGAGAGCGGTAATGCGATCAAGGATGGACTCTTCTTCGTCTTCGTCAAGTTCGGAATCAGAGTAATCGGAGTAGTTGTCGTCTTCTGACAAGACTTCAATCTCATCAATGTGATCGGGAGAAACTTCTTCGAGTTTGACCATGGTTGTGTGTATAACAGCCCCCAGCCGTCACTTTTTTTCAAGTCAAAAAAATACTGGAAGACAAGACTCCGTGACGTCAAGAACACTAAAGTCACGTGTCGGACCTTACCACCCGCACCAACTGGTTTTCGAAAAATATATATATATTTTTTTTGTGTAAAAAAGTAATGGGTTGGGAGTCAAAAGAACGATACCAGGTTGGAATAAAGCATGCAACAGTTAAAAAAAAAAAAAGGGAAAATGTAGTTTGGAAGGGTAAAGAAATGCGTTGTACAGTTAGCAAACAAACATGGAAAAAAAGAAAACGACCAACGAGACGTCAATACTACAAAGGAAAGGAAAAGAGCAGCAGAGCAAAAAGGAAAAAAATAAAAAAAGAGAGACGAAGAAGGAATATATAAAATGTATATAAGTTGGGGAATGCCCAAATTATTATTTTTCGTGACAGGTATGCGTATGAGAGAAGGAGGTAAACGGGGTTTAAGGATCCACATCCATCATGACATGGCGTTGGTCTTGGTCCACGTCGGTAGCGATACCATGGGTATTATCGCTACTACTGCTAGCACCGTTGAGAGAGCGATCAAAGACGGTGAGAGGCGGTGGAGTGGCCACCTCGCCTACTGAAATTTCAGGTGCAGGCTGATTAAGAATAGGTTGAACGGCTTCTGGTTCGACAATGGGTTGTGGTTCTTCTCTAGTAGGGAGACTGGGGGCATGGCGTTCAACACACCACCATCGATGGCCTTCGCTCCAAGCTTTACTCTGACAAGTCTTGCTACAATATTTGGCTTTTCTGCATCGGCGACATTTGGCAAATTCGCGAGGGAAGCGTTCCCATTTGCCGCATTGCATATTGGCGCACTGGCGTATACCTCCGTTAGTCTCATCCTTCCGACAAGCATTTCTCATGATGACTCCAGCCCAGTACTGAATGGCGGCGGGGTGTTGTCGGTGCGTGAATTGCTGGACGACACTAAACACATTTTCTTCGTATTTAGAATGCAAAGTCTTTCTGAGATGAGGGTATTTTGAAAGATATGCGAGTAGCTGAAGGGAGAGTAAAACATCCTCCTCCCGTTGAAAGGCTTTGACGTCGGAAGGTTGTTGTGGAGGTCGGGGGAAGGTGGCAGATGGAAGGCGAGTGACAGAAGGCCGAAAGATGGTCTTCCGACGGGCGGGCGTAGAGGCTGGGGGTAATACTAGTGAAAAAAAAAATCAATGTGTGTTAGAACATCTGATGCTTGGGGGGCATGTACCACATGGCCACACTCCTAAAATAATAATATTTGGGAACATACCATCATCGTGGGCAAAGGGTGATTTTTCCAAAGTAGAGGCCGCTGGCATGGTGTCAAGTAGGCCATGGTAGCCTGTGGATGAAGTAAAAGTAGATGCCTTGTCTGTGCCGAGTTGGTCTAGGGTCTTGAGAAAGTTGCCGAGCAGTTGCATAACCACAGGAATCATTTCAGCTTCAACCACACTGGTACGAATTTGTTCATTGCCGCGGACGCCGACATTGACAACGCATTGAAATGCAAGTGACCATTTCCAAGTTGACCTTTTGTCCGATCGTTGGCATGTTTTGAGAATGTGAATGAGTCTTTCTAGCCCACCATCCAGTACTAAAATCTCTCTGATGCGAGGAGAAGTCGATGTCAGATAAGACAGATGAGTCAGCGAATTGATGAGTGGTAATATGGCGGTGCAGTCCAAAGCTCGTCGGTCGTAGAGAGCCGAGGTTATGCAAACAGCAGCCTTATTTTGAGCAGGGAATGAAAAGTTTGGCTCTCTCATAGTATGAAACGAAAAGAAAAAAAAAAAAAAAGAGAGAAAAATAAGCTGTGAGAGAAGAAAGAGGGCCTTCGTCACTTGGCTAGTCAAAAATAATCGTATGAGCGACCTCAAATAAACCCTAACCCGCCTGATTGGGCTTTGGTGTCAAAAAATTTCCGCTGATGCTGTTGGTGCGCTTTGTCACAAAACTACTTACTTTCCCAAAAAAAAAATTAATCCGCCAACTAGGGTTATTTTTCCTTCTCTCATTAAACCCTCTCATTCGCAATGACAGGGATCACCGTCTTCCCCGGAGAAATCTCTCCATTCACAGAGGCCATTGCTGTGTTGTCTGGGTTTATCGTTATCTTTGGTTTTGTCTCTATGTTCGTCAAGGAAAAGCTATTCATTTCCGAAGCCTGTAAGTTCCCCTTGCTGCTCTGCTCTGCCCTGCCCTTACATTCAATAACATATATTTCTCACCCCTTTTTTCAGTCGTTGCTGTGGTCGTGGGTATCATCGCTGGCCCATTGGTGGCCAACGGAATCAATCCATATTCGTGGAACGATACAGATGAAATAACAAAGCAACTCACTCGCTGTGTGATTGCCATTCAGGTGCAGTGATGGAGGATGACTTTTTGTTACGGTTGTTTGCGTCTACTAACCTTCAAAGGAATCATTATGGTCTGGCAGGTCATGGCTTCTGGAATCGAATTACCAAAGTAAGAAACGCCCGTCCTTCCCTCTTTTCCCCAGGTAGCACCATTTTACTCACCTTTATTCCCTCTCAGACATTATCTTAAGAAAGAATGGCTCACCATGCTTCTATTACTGGGGCCTGTCATGGTCTACATGTGGCTCATGAGTGGTTTATTCATCTGGTGGCTGATACCACCGCTCAATTACGTATGTCAATCATTTCTAAAAAATCACAGCAAATCAATAGAATACTGACATGTTTCTATTTGATTGTGTTTTTAATTCTCAGATTGAATCATTGGCCATAGCCGCCTGCGTTACCCCGACCGATCCTGTAAGTTTCTTTTTCATGTGGTCAAAGCCATTCTTTTCATTCTGTAACGCATGACCGTATGTTGCCCAATTTAGATTCTAGCAAATTCCGTGGTGAAAGGCCGTTTTGCTGAGAAGCATGTCCCTGCTCATATCCGAAATGCGCTATCCGCTGAGAGGTACAGCCTGATTGCTTTGCATGCCTTACCAAAATGATATGTTGACTCAAATTTTTGTTCTTTTTTTTTTTTTTTTCATCTCCAGCGGTGCAAATGACGGCATGGGATTTCCTTTCCTCTTCTTAGCGGTTTATCTTTTGAGTGAAGAAACTGTGGGTGAAGCTATCGGTAAATGGTTCTATCTCACTTGGTTATTCCAAATTGCTCTGTCTTGTGTCATTGGTCTCGTTGTGGGCTATGTTGCTAGAAAAATTTTACAATGGTCGGAGAGACGGTAAGTACCAAAATAACCAAGGAGGGCCAGTGTACACATTGCTGCATCATACTTAACCCCCCGCCTTTTTTATTTTTATTTTTTTAACCTAGGCATTACATTGACAAGCCCTCCTTTCTATGCTTTGCCATTGCCTTGGCTGTAAGTTCATGGGTTTTTGTGTTTATGAGATTGTCAAAATATTTGCATACTGACCCAACCCATGTGCAGTTGTTCTTGATGAGCATGACAGGATTTACAGGAAGTGATGACTTGCTAGCCTGTTTTGTAGCTGGTAACGCATTTTCATGGGACGACTGGTTCCGTCAAGAAACCGAGGAGGCACATTTCCAAGATGTCATTGACATGATGCTTAATTTAGCAGTCTTTGTATATATAGGCTGCATCATTGTAAGTATGATTTTGGTATCATCCCCCCTTTTTATGTTCCCTAATCTGACCGTTAACATATGTGATAGCCTTGGTCGTCATTCTCCATGCCTGAACTTGGTGTAGAACCATGGCGCCTAGTTGTCATTGCTATTCTGATCTTATTGTTCAGAAGACTGCCGATTGTTCTGTTGCTCAAACCCGTATTGCCCGCACTCAAGACCTACCGTGAAGCTTTCTTTGCTGGATGGTTTGGTCCCATGGGCGTTGGCGCTGTTTTCTTGTCCATCTTGGCCAAGGAAGAACTTGAAAAAGTCCACGCAGAAAAGAATCCTGCGTCCGTAGAGTTGATCGCTCCCATTGTTTTATTCATCGTCCTGTCTTCCGTGCTGGTACACGGTACTACGATTCCCATGTTTCAACTTGGCAAACGTATCCATACTCGCACCCTTTCCATCGCCAGTTCTCATAACCAAGTCTCACGATTGCCTAAACTTCAATTTGGTCAAAGTATCAGCTTCAGCCGTGACGATGATGCACGCAGTCGTCATAGCCGCGATCTCGAAATGTCTCTCAGCAGAACTGAACGAAATACATTATTTAATACTCCTCAAGAACGACCCAGAGCCGGACGACATGAACTGGATCGCGATAGTAGCGGGGATACAACCGTGGTGCCTGGAGGAGGTCAAACGCCTGTTGACTTTGAGGCTGTCGATATGGGTGAACAACGTTACTCTGATGAGGACAGCGATGTGCCAGATGAGGAGTTCTTACCCAATGACGATGAAGATTACGATGAGCAAACCTATGGCATACATCCCAAACAACCTGTTCCACAGCCCACGCATGAGATCAGACCAGTAGAGCCTGCAGCAGTAGAAGGTGATGGTGGTCAACGGGAAAGTTCTGCTAATGAATTGAGCAGTATCCGGTTCCTTGAACCCGTCAAACCACGATCGTCCACGCAAACGAGTCTCAATGTTGAACGGAACGAAGCGAGTGTCACCAGTCTTCGTAACTTGTTTGGTAAAGGCAGTCGAGAAGACCGAGACACTATGCGACAATATGAAGATCGTTCCAGATCACGATCTTCACAAGATCAACAATCGCCACAAGAATTGGTTACGCCTACTGAACCCAAGGCGAAGAAGACGACGATGGGTGGGTTTATACCCAAAACCTTCCGCGGGCTCTTTGAACAACCTCCTGCATCTAGTAGTAGTAATGAAAAGGAACAGCCTGTTCAACAGGAGATGGTGGAGGAGCCTGGCCATGGCTCCCTTCCTCCTCGTATTCAAGTTTGGGAGGAACATCATCGTGTGGTGATTGAAGATGCGAACGATACCATGGACACGATTGTCATAGAAAAGTCGGATCCAGACTGGCAGCAAAAGACGAATGAAACCGTCGCTGCAGCCAAACGAAGGGCTAGTCAGACCAGTGTTGCTGATGAATCTTCTGGTTCAAAATAATGATGCCTTGTGATTTTTGTATTTTGCCTTGAGTGGTTTTTTTTTTTTTTTTTTGTGTGTTTTTTAGCAAATTGTAGTTTTCTGATCAAACAACGAGTATACCTTCTTCTCATCCCCTCTTGCTCTATTCCCTCTCAAGAGCAGGTGTAATTTTTTTTTCCTAGTGTCTTAACAATTCCAATCCATTTGTACTTACTATCCATACACACCGAATTTGTCACCCTGCAATAAATCCCCAGTTTGCATACTTGTCTTATTCATGGCTGGTTTTAGCCGTATACATGCGCTTCACAGTAACCAAACACCTGGGTTGGAGGCGAGAAACAATCCATCGTTTTTTATTTCTCCACCAGGCCAATTAAATTACGGCCTTACGTTTTGTGATACTCTGGGCTATCCATTACAATTTCTGCTTTTGGAGTTGTAGAGCTTTGTCTTGCAACTCAGCGTGAATGCGATCCTCGACATCTTCCCAGAATTGGTACCGAGCAGCATCCTTGGTATCCTCTAGACTTTTGACTTCATTGCCATCTTGTCCATACACCATGCAAAGCTTGGAGGCATTGTCGTATTGTTTCCAGCCCACCTCGGTATCAAGGTCCAGTCCATAAGCGAAAGCCAACCAATGGCTGAGGATGACTTTGCCAGCCTCCGTTTCTTCGGCATTCAAGCGATCACCGAGAAACACATAGGCAACATCTGCGCCATGGTGCTTGCCTAGATTGAATGGACGAGAGGCTTCCAGGTCACGATCCAGTCTGTAGCGATATAACTTGACTTTGGAGCTGTCATCACTGACAATGGCGTTCACGGTACGCTCAGCAGGACACAAGAACAATCGCTCAGCATAGATGTCATCCAACATAGGAAGGGCGGCTTCCTCCTGCTCCAGAGCGGAGGGTGGGTAAAGTTCATGGAACCTGTCCAAAAGACTTGCGGGAATGATCATCTCTGTGCCACGGTACGTTTGTGCAGGCTCTCCACCCAATCGTGTCCAAAGTGTGCCTTCATCTGTATTATCGCCAATGATGAGGGCCTCCAACGTAGGGTAAGCACCTGGCGACTTGTACTTTTTCAAAGGATCTTCACACACTGCTCCATCCAAAATAGCAGTGTATTGATAATTAAGGTCGGTTGCGGTTTGTGCCAGGTCACCTGCCGGAATATTTCTCAATTCGTCCACCGAAGTGACTTTATAATGGTCCAAAATACGTTTCCACCACCTGTCAAAGAAGAACGGTGGTTTGGCAGGCATGACGCCAACAACACCAGATTGAAGAATGGCGCGTTTGAAGGGTGCATCGTCCAGCAATAACAAGTTATGGAGAATGATGGCACCAGCCGACTCTCCGAATCCAGTCAAGCGATCGGGGTCACCACCAAAGTGTTGGATATGTTGCTTAACCTTAAATGTTTTAAATGGGGAAATGGCGTTAGTCAGTGTGCTTTCCGAACAACCAGTGCAGGCAAACCTACCCATTGGACGGCAAGACGAGTGTCATCAATACCCCAACTGCCATAAACATCCTCGCCATCCTGATCTACATCCTTCTTTAAGTCGGAGCTGGAGAAGAATCCGAAAACATTGAGACGATACGTGACATTGACGACAACGACAGGGCGGCCAATTTCCACCGAGTGCGCAACTAACTTGGTTGCATTGTAGTTGTCAGGTCCTCCACTCTTGTTCTTCATTGCACCACCATGAATCCAGAACAGGGTAGGATACAATGAACCGTCGGTGGGCGGCGGAGGAGTAATAATATCGAGATTCAGACAGTTGAATTCGTCGTATACGGTTTTAACACGTTGAGGACGCTGAAAGAATCCTTCACTGGGCTGAGGGCATTCTGGTCTATAATTTCGCCCCGATGAAAAATGAGCGAAAGGTCTCGGTGCCTTGATTGACCAGAAACATAAACTTACCTTTGGTGCCTGGCGTCGAGGGTACCTTCCCACAGAGGAGAAGGTTGAGCCTTGCGCCAGCGCTTGGGGACAGTAGCGTAGGGAACATGGAACTCCCGGAGACCACCTTGGAGCAGATTGCCCTGGACATTTGCGTTGTTGGAAATTTCAACGGTAGTGTTGGAGGATTCTGTCTGGGTCATAGTGAGGGAAGGGTTGCGGGGATGGAAGTGGAGTGGCAAAGGATGACACAATGATCTTTAGCTTTAAATGGGAAAATCTGGGTTGAATCGGTGACCTCAGTCAGTTTTTTCAAGCCGAGATATCTTTTTTTTATTATTTCAATACGACATTATCTCTCTTCACTTCCCTCTTGCTCTCAAAATGTCCAAGATAGCAGAATCCGCAAGTAAAACCATCTCAGAGACCGACAAGAAGCTGATCAACCCTACTGGTCACTTCTCCATGGTCCGTAACTTCCAACTCGCTGACATGATCACCTTGTTGAATGGAGTGTGCGGTGCCATGTCCATCTTTTCCAACATGCGTTACCTCGTTTCCAACGATCCAAAAGACCTTTATACTGCCATGGGTTTCATGCCCTTTGGTCTTTTCTTTGATTTCATGGACGGCCGAGTCGCAAGGTGGAGAAATCGTAGTAGCTTGCTCGGACAGGAGCTGGATAGTTTGGCCGATGTGGTAAGTAGTGATCCGAGCACTGAATAGGGGTTTTTTTTTCGCTCTCGTGGCCTCATACTCATTTGCCTCGTATAGATTTCATTTGGTGTGGCCCCAGCTGCCTTAGCGTTCACAGGTAAGATGCGTTAGAGGATTGTGTGTGAAGGTGGCTCGGTTCAAATTTCTCACATTCTCTTTTTTTTTTTTTTTTGTCTCTAGTCGGTATGCGTACTACTTTGGATACCCTTATTTTGACCTATTTCGTTTGCTGTGGTATTGCCCGTCTTGCTCGTTTCAATGCCACCGTTGCTTTGTTGCCCAAAGATAATACTGGCAAGATCTCACATTTCGAAGGTCTTCCCATCCCAAGTTCCCTCGGTCTGGTCGCCGCACTTGCTTACCTTGTCATCGGCAAGGGCTTTTTGCACGCTGACCAGTTCCCATACGGTGTGATTGATTTGGCTCAGTTGGTTGGCGTTGACTCCAAGCTTGGTCAAGTTCATGCTTTTACTCTGCTTTTCGGCATCCAAGGCACAGCCATGGTCTCCAAGACTTTGAAGATCCCCAAGCCGTAAATGCTTCGTTCTGATCGTACATAACGCCATGTAAACCTTGTCATAAATAAAGATGAAACGTAGACGATGTAAATACAAATTGACCTATTTTTTTTTTCTTATTTTTTTTGTGTATTGGGGACGTTCACTTGATCATTATGGGTGTTTGTTCAATCAGTTAACGAAAGATGGAAATAAAGGGGTTTTACAAAGTACTCGGGATATGATTTTGCGACAACAAGGAAGGTTGAGGTTATAAAACGAGCAACAGGCAAATGCAAGATCATGTACAGCAGAGAACAACATCAAATAGTTATCCAGAATATGATTATAGAACAGAAAGTAGCCGTCGTCTAAATGGATGGGGGTGTTCACTTGACGCCAAATCGAGGAGCGTTCTGCTGTGGCATGGGCGAACCAGTCGAACCATAAGGATTCTGCATTTGCTGTGGTAATCGCTGACCTGGTAGTTGCATGCCAGCATTAGGGAGTTGTTGCCCAGGCATACCTTGCATTGGGTGTTGACGTCCTACGGCCGATTGACCCGGGGGGAAATTTTGAAATGCTGCAGGGTTATTACCGGACATCGATGCCATATAGGCTGCTTGTGAATTGGGAGGTATCATCTTGGCTGCAGCAGCTTGGTTTAATCGAGCTTGTTGCTGCCTGTAGTCCGAGAAGACAGGGTATTAGTTGTGGGCGAATCGCGTGCACCTCACGTCACTTTTCAACTTACATTGCAAAAGGTATTTGGCCATTGGCCATGCTCATCCCATAAGACGCTTGTTGTTGATCTGCGTATGGGTACCCTTGTGGAGGTTGTGACATGGAATGCTGTTGAATAGTGTCAGGTATGGTAGCAGGTTTGGTAGACTCTGCTCTCTGATCACCCATGAAGCCAGCTTGATCGGCCGCTTCAGCAGCAGCGTTCAACGCTTCTTCAGTGGGAGCGACTGCGTATTGAGGCTGCATGGATGCTGGAGTTTGATAAATGTGGGTGTGTATATCGTAGAACGATGGATTCTTGGAACGATACTCTCGAAGTTGAGCGTTAAAATCTCGAACAGACAATGCGGCATGGAAAATCCAATTCAAGTCAGTTGGGGGACCTCGATTGGGGACAAATCGATTGGTCAGATTGCTTCGTCGAAACGATAATGAGGATGCTCCAGCTCCGAAAGCAGTGTCCTGAGGCATTTCAGATGCCTTGGTGTAAAGTCGAGCACGCTTCTTTTCTTCTGCCTCTTCCTTTTCGTCTTCTGCTTCACTGTCTTCTTCAGGTACGCCCGTAGCAAAATAATCATCTCTACCGCGTCGTCCCTTCTTGATGACACGATGTCCAAAAGTTTTAAATATAGAACGAGCAGAAACAATAGTAATATCTCTCGTTCGAAAAGTCGATCTTAAATATCCGTGTTCAATCAGGTAATTCTTATCTTCCTGTGTAGCGTCAACCTTGACGACCAAGGGGTTCTTGTTGACAAGTACAAAACTGTCACGCATATTCAACAGAGCAACCACATCTTTACCAAGCATAAGCAGTTCGTCGCCTCGACTTGGCATAGAAAACGCTGGTATCTTGTATTCACGACCTGGCATGGAGGTTTAGTATTTAGATCAAGGCGCGCGCAACCATAAAAACACACATAAAAGCCGCTTACCATCGCGCAAATGGCCATCCTTGTCAACTCTTGATTCGCCCAATTCATCGATCTCTCCTTCTCCCATGACAGCTTTGACGACTTTTTCAGCAATCGATTCTTCTCGTTTTTCTTCCTTTCTTTCTTCAGGACGAGCTCGCTTTATGGATCGCGGTCGGCCGCGTTTACGACCGGTGCCAATGGAAGCGGAAACAGAATGAGCGTCCTCTTCTTCTTCACTGAACTGATCCCCGGTATCACTGTGGAATGAAAGGTCGGTCATGTCGTCGTCATCTTCTTTCCCTGATGCATCCGAGCCGTAATGTGCTTTCTTCTGTGGGCGTCCTTTTCGTTTCACTGGTGCTGTCATCTGTCCAGCATGTGCTGCATTATACCATGAACAGTTAGTAGGGTCAACAGGGTAGCCTGTGGTAAGGTATGGAATATACTTACAGTCCGACATGTTGTATAGTAACGATCTACTCGCTTCCCTTGCCAAATTCAAGCTTTTCGCTGGTGTGCTTGGCCAGTGTCGCTTTGTCCAGTGAAAGTGCTGGCTGGTGACGTCACCAAGTTTTTGAAAAGCAGATTTTTTTTTTTTCTTTATGAATCAGCAGAGGCTGCGGACGGTGAGATCCTTCTCTTTGTTTAGCTTGTGGATAGCGACGAAGGTAATGATCAAACCAACTATAGTAGATCTCCTACTGCATTGCACATGTTTTTAAACCGATCACTTACCCATTTTTTCTTGACATTTTCCAACCAGATTCCTTTTCAGCTGAGAAACAATCCAGTTGTCACATAAGCCAGCATGCAAGTTTTTGTAAAGTCTCTTCAAGGTAACACCCTTGCCTTGGACGTCTCCGCCCACACCTCTGTGGACGCCGTCAAGGCCTTGATCCAGGAACGTGAAGGTCTCGCCTCTGGTTTCCAATGCCTCTCTTTCGCCGGTAAGCCCCTTACCGACGGTCAAGATCTCGCTTTGTATGGTGTTCAAAACAACAGCACCTTGCACTTGAACGCCGAGCTTCTCGGTGGTGGCAAGAAGCGTAAGAAGAAGACCTACACTACCCCCAAGAAGATCAAGCACAAGAAGAAGAAGGTCAAATTGGCCGTCCTCAAGTACTACAAGGTTGACGAGTCTGGTAAGATCACCCGTCTTCGTCGTGAGTGCCCCACCGCTACCTGCGGTGCTGGTATCTTCATGGCTTGGCATCATGACCGTCAATACTGCGGAAAGTGCGGTTTGACCTATGTCTTCAAGGGAGATCAAGAAGCTTAAATTTTTTAAGTCTCTTGACCGAATCGCATGGGCATGTTAGTTTGTGATGATGGACTTTTGTTGAAAAATAAATTATCGCCCGCTATGTCTGTACATGCGGTTGTTACCAAATATTTTACGATCTGAATTGTATGATTGGAAGAATGGGCAGGTAAATAATGTTTGCACTTAATGATTTACTACTGCGACATCATTGTGATTATTGCAAATGAATGTTGAGGAGGAAAACGTATTATGTACTTTTTTATTGCAGTTAAGTGCGACATTATTGTGATTATAGACGTTGCAAATGAAACATGGAAAGATGGGAAAAATGGAAAGGATGAAAACCAGGTCTTCCAACCTAATGCTTGGGCTCAGTCACTAAATTTACTTTTCTGGCAACACTCGGCTGTATACTGTCGATATGCCAACACCAGCAACCATCTTTTGATCGACTCGAGCGGTTTGCTCTTTGTTGGACCCAGGTACCTTCACTTTGACGTGGGTGACTGGTGCAAGCTGTAACCGGTTGACAACGATACTGTTGACATCCTTGCTGTGGGGCTCTTGTTCGGCCATCAGGGTTTCAGGATGGATAGGTGTTGCAATATTATTACGTTTGCCATTTCCAACTTGTGAATGGAAATTGTGGCCCCATCCATACACATCGTGACCAAAGTTGGGTTTAGTTGTATCTACAGTACGCTCATCCACGTTGGTGACATTGTCCAGGACCGAAAACACATGGGTAGCACCTGCCACCATATCAGCAATGCCAATGGGAACCATCTTGCCTGACTTTTCATCGTCTGTAGGTGAGCATAGTAAGTAAAAATCCTCAATCACATTCAACACCTCTGAGGTAGGTGGAACTTACACTCCGAGTTATTGCTTATTTCCTTGACCTTGACCGGTGTGAGCTGAAGCTGACTGTACATGGCGTTGCCTAGTTGTCCGTATTGGCCCATACCTGCCGAATACACCTCGGTGACCGATCGCTTTTGCTTATCAATCTTGTCAACTACGAAGTAGCTGTTTTCTCCACCAGCCGCGATACGAGAGCAAGCAAAACCTGGTGGCTTACTAGCACGTCCGGAAAGCGAATACAACATCCTGACTTCCAGTGGGTAGTTGCACTGTCCTTTAGCCACGCCTACATCACCTTGCCCCAATTGCTAAGGAAATCGAAGGAAATTGAAGGAAATTGAATTAATGCCATGGCTCTAAATGCCATCAAATGAGCTTGTTTACTTACCCCGAAATTATTTGCACCAAAAGTGAAAACTCGACCATCTTCAGAGCTACCATGACGTGAATGGTTCAAAAGTTAGCATACGTATATATATCCTCCCTTCCATGGTCATAACGCTCACCGAACTACACTGTGGTAATGACCAGCAGCTGCCTCTACGACCTTAACACCGTCCAATGTATCGTTAACTACATTCCATTTGATATAACCGTATTCTGAAGGAGCCTCGATGTCAAAGGTGCCAGTACCAAGTTGACCACGTTCGTTTCCTTTCACATCAGCTGGTGCTGACAAAACTCGGCCGCTGGAGGTGACTGCCAAAACATGATGCAAGCCAGTGGCAATGCTCGTAATGCTATTCACAATACATGCCCATATTAATGCCTGCCAGATTAGCTCTTTAATTTTTTTGTTTACACTTACCGTTCACCAGATTTGAGCATATTTTGCTCCATAGGAACCGCATACGCATGACCTTGTCCGTTCACTGGTTTACTACTACCCATTAACCATGATACCCATGAACCGCTTGACTTTTGCAATTCCTTGGGCAAAGAGCGATCGGCATGTTCCTCTTGAGAGGAAGCAGCAGCTGGAAGGACATAAAGGTGGCCGGACTTTGACAATGCATAGACGTTGGATGCACTAACAAACAGATGGTTAACATCAGAGAGTCTATGGAGGGGGTTCGGAAAATGGCAAATGCCTTACCTTGCAGCGACTTGCACGATATCGCCATTGGCCAGCGTCAGGTTCGGTTGTTCAACTTGAGAGTGACCCACACCCCATTGATACACATTACCATGGTAATCGACGGTCACTGTGGAAAAAGATCGATCAATTGTCCGCGATCGATGTTGGCGCCAATGTTTCAAAAATAAAAAAAGTGAAAGGTATACCTGCATGATCGGGGCCAAAGGCAACGTCTCGTAAGTACTGACCCCGGAAGAACTCGTGTTGGTGAGGATAGGGGAAGGATTGCTTGGAGCTTGAAGACTGGATGATTTTAGTGCTAAATGTAACATGATATCAGTGATTTAGCACGAGTTGACTGAAAAATATTTGCATTAAAAGCACGTACGTATTATCACCCCAAAGGAAAAGGCCAGGTTCCTTCAATCCACGATTGACTTGGTTTTGCTGATCCCAAGAAGTTGGAGTAATGTTGGGATCTTGCTTTTCGTGACCGGCTGCTACGTCTTGTGGAGCTGGAGTAGATTTCTTCCAAGGAATCCAGTTGGAGGCATCGTTATGCACAATGCCACCGGCAGTGAGAAGGAGACCAAGGCCAGCACCTATGGCGAGAGCATTCGCTGAGCGAATAGGTTGAGCACGCGTCGCATAACAGCGTACACGAGGCGCGAGCGTTCTGGTGGTTGCGTGGAACATACTGAGCGCGGGCGGGCCAGCCAGCCAAATTACGATGAAAAAATAAAAAAATAATAAAAAACTGTTAAATTTGTGGTGGTACTGGGGCATTTGCGACCTCTGGGTTTTTTTAAATCATTTGTTTATCAGGAACATGGCAAACGAATGCTGCCGATCACATTTGCTTCAAGTGAATATTAAACAAAACTTGTCGTTGCTTTGCAAGTTGTTATAAGCATCGCAAGTCTTTACACTGGTCCGTACTTCATTAGAAGGCAATATAACGTTGTGGCACTTAAGGTCACCAAATCAAGACAGGGCTCGATTTTTTGGACCTTTGACCCGGTTTTTTTTTTTTATATATATCTCTTTTTATATCACATCCTTACATTTTCCCTCTCCCTTTCCTCTCCTTTTCTATTTTACCCGTCAATGACATCGTTGCTGGTATCGTCCGTCCTTTTATCGATTGCCTCGGTCATTCCAGTGGAAGGAAGCCCAGTGAAGAGGGCTGAATCGTTTGCTAATAACTCTTCCTCGGCCGAGTCTACCAAGGCTGCTGGTATGTCCCATTTTCAAAAAAAAAAAAAAAAAAGAGAAACGCTGAGATCTGTTTATTTACTAACTTCCGTTCCAGCCAAGGAAACATCCACGACCAAAAAGACATCAGCTGCTGCTACTCATGCATCGGCTACATCATCATCTGCAGCCGCCAAAAATTCATCAGCCGTAGTTTCAAGTTCAGCTCCTGGTGGTATTACCCAACCCGCCACCATGGTGTCCTCAACGTTGCCTCCTACCATATCACCAACATCTAGCGTTGCCTCATCTACTGCAACTCCTGCTGCTGATACTAGCTCTGGTGGGATTTCATCAGCTGCTATTGGCGGTATAGCAGCTATGGCCGTGATAGTGGTGATAGGTGCAGGCGCCTTTTTCATGTTGCGTCGAAAGCGGCAAAGAAACCAGACCCAGAAACGTAATACAACCATGTCAGTCGACCCATTCACTATGGGCTTCGGTAGCAACCAACCTCCACCTCCTGCACATTACCAACAACAACCCATGCAATCGCATGCCATGACCGATACCTCTTTTGCACAACCACCACCCATGTTATCTCAACCGGCTCCTATGCCACCCGCCGCCCCAGTTGAAGCTGAATCTCCATCACTCGGCACCTACACTGTTATATCCACATACACCCCTACTCTAGGTGATGAGCTCGAGATTCATCCTGGTGACCGCGTAGAGATTTTGGTGGAATACGACGACGGCTGGGTCACTGGCCGTAATGTTAGCAAAGGAGGTGTCAAAGGAGTGTTCCCCAAGCACTGCATTGACTATGCCACGAGTCCTTCCCAACACCAACCTGCGATGCTGGACGCCGCCGGTGACGAGACGGGACGAACAAAGAGAATCAGTTCCATTTACGGTGCCCAGTAGGCATGAAGATCCTTAATCTGCGTTTTATGAGAAACATTTACATAAACAATTTTACTTGCTTGCATGGAAGCGTCAAAAAAACGATGCATGTATTATTATCATATCGTAGTATGCTACTTTTTGTTCGATCCCAAACGTTCCTTCCATGTGTTTGATTTGGTGGCACGCTGGTGCGCAGTATGGATGGTGATACAGGCGTCTGATAATAAAAGAATGGATGCTGAAACGGTATACTCTTCTATTAATGTAAACGGAGGTCCATGTGCCAAAAGCATGGTGCGCTAAGGCAGTCAAATGCTATTCTTCAACTGAGGAGATCCCAACTCTAAACGTTTATCTGCTCATATAAACTACTACGTTCTCAATAACCTTCCTAATCCAGTTTCGCTAGTGCATGCATGACAATTTCTTTATGATTTTATTCACAAAATAGAGTAGTATTTACATTGAGGAAAAATGTGAATGAAACTTGTAGGTTCCCCCGAATGAAGTTAAAACCTTGGGCAAATCTATTATTGGTATATTCTAAACAACATCGCCTGCTCGTACAAGACCTTCGCTATACCACACAGCAACGCCTTTACGTAACTCTCTTCGCCAGACAACGCCTCGGTATTGGAAGGTCCAGAAACTCCAGAAACAAACCATGGCAACGCCAGCAAGTACATTTAAGATGAAGACTCGCAAGATTTTCCAAGGATGAAGGAGATAGAATAGGGAGAAACCATCAGACCAAGCCAGTGGCACATAGATTAAACTCCAAACGCTACCACATCCTAGCAGACACCAAATACGATAGCTCGCAACTCGAAAACCGCCTGTTTGCGAGAACGACAGCAGGGTACGTGGCAGCAGCCATGACTTTGTTCTGGCTCGACGACCAGGGCCACTATCGAATTCATCAAGACGACTAACGAATTCCCACATAATGATGCCCCAGGCACTTCTTCGTTCCAGGATCAAGAGGCCGAAAAAACCAATGGTAGGATGAGCCAAATCCAATGGAAGTCGTTCAGAAAAGGACATTACTCCGAGAACCCAGCCGACCCAAACGAGCCACGAGCCGTAGATGACGCAAATCCGTTCAAATCGAAGATGGACGAGAGAATGGGCGAATACATGGGTGGTGTGAAATACTATACAATAAATTTCGTACACGGCTGGAAACGTATAATTGGTAGACCGGCTGTACAACGACGTGAAGTGAAAGACGATGGCTAGGATAGTAAGCAGATAGGTAATGGGGGTATATGACATACGTCTATAATCGGAGGCAGAAAACGAGATAGTGAGCTCATGAAAAAATATTCGCTAAAAGGCCTAAGGTTGCATTCACTTACATTGACTCTGCACTTCTCATGATAGGGATCTCTCGGTCCCATTTTCGTTTATCATTGTCAAAGGATTTTGACTTGTCATCGGGTGATGGACTAGTTGAATTATAACCTTCGTCGGCCCAGTCGTCGACATTAAGTGTGTGGTGCTGATCTTTTGGAGTAGAATGCAATTTCTGAGACGAAGACACTCTTTCCATGCAAGTAAAAGGGTAGCTAAAAGCTTAAAGTAGACAGGAAGGTGAAGAAAGAGCTGCAGTCAACCCAAAAAAAATAAAAGGGATTGGCTCGTTCGCCGGAAAAATCTTCCACGTGAAAATGCTTACCCTCACAGACATGTGATTTATCGATGGCTGTGTCGATCCGCCTTGCTTGATTTCAGCAAGTGTCGATAGCACAAACGCTACTCTGTCCTACAAGACCCTGCCATTTTAGCAGTGCGTGAGGATACAGTGTGCTAAAAACGCATGCCCCCATCAAAGAGGATGTCAACACGCTGAATAATACTGCGCCAGAATCATGGCCGATTTGGATACAAAGCTGTAACGAAAAAAGCCCATTTCTCCACTGAATTTTTTCATGAGCGAATGAAACAAACAAATACAATATGGGAATGCTGAACCCCAACACAGCTGTCTATGATAGACATGTGTGAAGCTCTATTCTAACACAATTGTGAAGTGGATAGAATTATTGTATGGGGCGAGTGCTCATTATCTTATGCTTGCAGCTGAAATTTTGTTAATATACTGCTGCTGCTGATTGCGATATCGTGACAAAAAAAAAAATAAGCTTCCCAAGGCAGCCTTACAGCTCCTATGCGCTGATATTGTTTGAAAGTCACAAAGGTATTCGCCCAACTCTTTGCAAAAAATATGACTGAGCAAGACCATGATCTTTGGCAATTGGCAGCATTACAGACATGTTGTCAAATATTTTCTTTGTCTTGGAGGCGATACCTGAACTACTTTAATCATATGCTTGCTCTATCAATTTCGCTAGCCAGCAATACTGTTGGCCTCCTCTCTTACGGCTTTTGCAAGATCGAGTCAGTACGCTTTTCGCCAAGTACGTCATGTCCGTTTTAACAACATGTAAACATTCGTTCAAGGTATTCCGATCCCATCCAAAAAGGTGTGCTGTTTGTCCCAATGCTTAACGCACCTTTTTCATTGGGATGATAATCACATGAAAGCAACTCATGTATTTCCAGCCATACGGTATCCAGTATGTTTGTAGAAATTTCGGGAATATTGACGAACTTGCTTCCTTATAGAAACAGGCATATTTGTATATATGGTCTTCGGTGCCTTGATCCAGAACAAAGCAACCCTTTTGCAATAAATTGATTTGACACCTTTATCAATTTTCTTATTTTTCATTTTTTTGCTCTGCATCGAGGAGATAAGTGTGAATATAGTTGGCTCGTCTTTTCACGCAGTCAGTGATTCCTGATACGAATACCATACAGAAAAAACTTTATTCCGTAAGCACCTGCCAAAACTGGCACTCAAGCCGGTTAAGCTCGCAATAGCGCGTCTAGTCCATAAAAAAATTTGAGAGCCATCCCTAAAACACAGACCAGAACGAATTCTATGATTTTTTATTTTTGACCATTGATATCGTTTCTGATACTTTCATTCTAGATTCCTGATTTTAGATAGGAGGGTAGCAGACTCATTTTACTGAGACCTAGTGCCCGAGCCTGGTGTGTCGTTATTGACAGAGACATAACAGCGGTCCCCACGTTTTATGCTTTGACTGTTCATTTTCCCCGCCACGCCAAGTATCTGGGACCTTGACATTTCAAAGAGCTTTTTCCCATTCAACACAATCCTATAAGGAGCCATGTTTACAGATATACCATCATGGGGATATCTGCTTCAATATGCGATACATTTTGTGAATGGTCCCCAATTTAATAGCTGCTGCAAGGGGTTATGGGACCCAAAAATTAAATTGGCCACAGTCGAACACGTACATAGGACCCTGTCTTCATGACATCTCCAGCTGAAACATCATGCTGTTGAAAAAATTTGGATGAATGGTCAGCATATCGCGCGACGTTTCACAGTGGTGACCCAAGGGCTTAACAATAAACGCTTGGGTACCTTTTTTGATTTACGAAACAGGCCATTTACCGATCATCGTAATATACGCTAGAAGTACACTAAAGGGTAAAAATATTGAATTCTAGACCGACGCATAGACCATAAGAACTTGAAGGGTAGTCCAGCGTAATCGAGCTATCAGTCTCGTCGAGTCGGGTCCCCATCATCTCCGCCGTCAAAAACACTTTTTTTTTTATGTGTCCGCTCGCGTGTCGAGACCTCTTGGTCAAAATGTATAAAAGGACCCGATGGATTACGTTCATACTATCAACCACTCACCTCTACATCTAACGCTGGACGTTCTCCTTCATTCCATTTCTTTCAAACCCAATCCTACGACATCATGCAAGTCACTAGCTACATCTTTGTTCTGCTCGCCGCTCTTCTTTCATGCGCCATGGCTGCTCCTGCTGCCTCCGTTCAACGCAGATCTCAATCTTATTCGGGCGATGGTACCTATTATTCCGTCGGCCTAGGCAGTTGTGGAAAGCACAACGAAGATTCTGAGATGGTAGCTGCCCTCAACGCACCTCAAATGGGTGACAACAAGGAATGCGGACAGACCGCTAAAGTGAAGGGTCCCAACGGCTCTGTTACTGTCAAGATCGTCGACACCTGCCCCGAGTGCGACCATGGAAGCTTGGATCTCTCTCCCTCTGCCTTTAAGAAAATTGGTGACATGGAAGATGGCCGTATCGACATCTCCTGGGAATGGGCTTAAATAACAGTAGCCAACCCTCAATCCGTTCATTCTCTATCTGACCTGGCATGTAAAAAAAAAAAAAAGGCTAGGTCCTTTGTACCCTATAGAATGTATTTTTTCAGTGTAGAAACTTTTGCCAATTTTGCTTGCCAAGATATCAATCGACCCGGTGTCGTAAATACTTGTCATAGCCGCTCCAAAAAACAAGCCAGTTTTACCAAAAAAATAAAACATCATTTCAAATGCACACATCAGGGACGTTTGCATATGGCAAAATATATCACCAGAGACCGAATAGAACAATATTCAGCAGAATAATCGTAACTATGAGCTAGTAATGAGAGACTGTGGGTGATAGATCAAAATTTTGATGTCATCTCATATCTCCAATCCTCAAACGATTTAGTGGGTTTAATATTTATCGCTAGACTAGGAAAAATGTGAATATCGAAAATTTCGGATCTAATTTTTCTTAGTGTTGCCGGGTGATAATGGTTAAAGTCAGCTAGGTACTGTATTGTACTATTGTATAAGGACCATTCATTGCATATGCAATGCACATACCATTATCAAATGACTTTTTCTGGCTGGACCAACAGTAAAATAGACTCAGAGCAACATGCTTGGGCCAAGCAACGGTACTTAACACGGGCAGTATCCTGACCGGCGCCTACCGGTCTTTCCCCATGACCTTTGGAACCATCTCTTTGGAGCCACCTCAAACAAACATTAAAGCCATGATGGATAAGAAGTGGTCTCCTGGCATAACTCATGGACGGTACCACTCCACGTGCTAGGAGCGACCTGCTGAAACATCTGTAGTGAAAAGAAGATACTCATTGGTGTCAGATGGAACCAATGATGTGTTGCAGACCGAATTTTTTATTTTAGTCATAAAAGACGGCTGTTTTTTTGGCCGAGGCTTGCCGTTCCGTTCCATTTCCAATAGTACACTGCACTGTAGGTGACTAAGTTATCGACTTTGCAGCTGTTCCGACTGAGGATCAAAGTTGATGTGATCGTCTGGTGCGGGAGTAGAAAATGATGTCAAGGCAAGGATGGTCATGGCCATCCACACGTGTTAACAAAGAGGTTAACTTGCCGTAAATGTGACTAGGGGTGAGTTAAGCAGATGGGTGTGGTTATACCGTTACGATTCGTTGAGTGGTGCAAACACCACAAACAAAAGATACATTCTGGATTTGTGCCAGTTCGAATCAGTCTCATCACGTTGGTAGATATCTAACCGTTGACGGGGATGACCTAGGTGGTTTTTTTTTTCTACTTTATCCTTGGTTTCTTTTTCGGCTGGTTTTTGATAAATGCAAGGGATATAGGGAGAGATCTGTCCGTCACTTAGGACCACCACTATGCAAGGTAACTGTATGTAGGAGATTGTGATAACGGCGTATTAGCAGCAAATGGTCTGCAGGCTCAGAGGCTACGGCTGGGCAAGGGCTGGTGTAGACAACGAAACTGGGGAAAATCTTTGGGTGAATGCTGCATTTGGCTCCGAAATTGGATCTGGCATCTAAAAAATAAAACAGCTGCAATTTAGTTTCGTGTCAAAACCCGATCTTTTTTTTCTTCTCTTCTCTCTCTTCACTTTGTCTCTCATTCACCATGTCGACATCAGCGTTGGCAACTATTACTACTGCTCGCACACGCAAGCCACAAGTAATCACCCTGAAGCCTCCGTCTCCACGTTTGCATACCCGTAGACACTCTCAATCCACCGCCTCTGAGGCACTTGAGAAACATGACCAACCTTGTCGCTCACGATCAATGTCCACCTCCGTTTTACCATCACCACAGGAGGATGGTTCGTTTACCGACCAATTGCTGGCTTCTGTCAATTCAAAAATCCGAGAAATCGAGGATGCCGATAGTACGGGAATTCTTCGCTATGTGGACGATCAGGTACATGAAAAGTGGGATACAGCCAAAGCTGCCGTGGTAGGAGCACAACGTCTTCTATCCTTCGATGAGCTGCCTAACGAATGGCAAGAGAACCAATACATTCTTACTGGGTAAGTCCCCCCTCCGTATAGAGCCTAAATTTTTGTTGTGTTTTTTTTTTGTTGACTAACAAACTCAAAACCCCTCTCTCATATTGAAATTCAGCTATCGATTTTACCAAAGTAACAGAGCATGTCTTAAGTCGATTTTTGCTCTCCACAATGAAACCATGAATATCTGGAGCCATCTCATAGGATTTGTCTTCTTTGCTGGATTAGGCGTCTATGCTTTTAACGTAAGTGGAACACCCATGACGAATTCTCACAAAAAAAAGAATGTCTAGTTTAATTCATATCCATCTATCTCGTTTATAGAAACAATTTCCTGAAGCAACCACCAATGATCGGGCTATCACGCTCACTTTCTTTTTGGCTGCTTTAAAGTGCTTGATCTGCTCCTCCATTTATCACACTTTCATCTGCCACTCCCAACATGCCATCAAGAGCTTTACAGCCACACTTGACTATATTGGTATATCTATCTTGATCACTGCATCTGTTCTCATGACCGAGTACTACTCATATTACTGCCGACCTGTTGCAAAGTTTCGCTACATGATGTTTACGGCGTTGGTGGGTTCCACTGGAATCGTCATGCCCATGTTCCCATTTTGGGACACCAAACCTTTTCGACCTGTTCGTATTGGTGTGTTCTTGTTGATGGCCTTTAGCTCGGCGGTACCTGTTGTCCACATCACCTTCTTGAATGGACCCAGCAGCACCTGGGAATTCTTGAAACCTGTGTGGTACAGTGTAGCCATGTATCTCTTCGGTGTGGCAATCTGTAAGTTGTTGAGCTTCAATGTGTACTACACCAGAACCCCACCCCGTGACTGAACTTTTATCCGTACAGATGCAAACCGCTTCCCGGAAAAGATGTACCCCGGCCGCTTCGACTTTGCTGGTCTTCATAGCCATGCGATCTGGCATATCTTTGTTTGTTTGGGAATTTTCTTCCACTATCGCGCCTCCTTGCACTTTTATGCCCAGCGATACACCTTTGGATGTGCTATGCACTTGGATTCATGAACGACATAAACGATACCAACCCTGTGGACTCCTATAATTCGCTTTAATGACGTCCCCTTCCTCGCCCCCTTCGTGAGTAAGCGTCCTCCACATTTTTAGAATCCCCTCTCCCCACCATTCCTATTATACACATGGACACGAGCCATATCTATATCTTATGCAGCGCGCTAAAAGATGTAGTGTGTGTTGTATTTCTTTCTAATAGCATGTTGTTGCCGAAATGGTCATGCTATCTATTTTACCCACTCGATTTAATCCCACATAAATAATAATAAAAAGTGCGACGTGCAAAAAAGAACCATACAGAAGTTTTTGATCTACCGTCGTTGCGGCACTTTCCGTATTTGTGCCGGAGCGAGTGTTGGCGCTTTCGGACGCTACACACGCTAAACCCAAAATTTGCCGTGGGGCGAGCAGCAGGCCAAAAAAGCGACTAAGGGTTGAATTGATGGACAGTGATAGGACTCGCTCTGTGGGTATCGATGGATGGTTTCCAGCGTGGTACACTGCTCCCTGTCCCTCTGTTGCATGCCCAAAAAGAAAAAAATCTGTTTTACACAAGACCATGATTCGTTTCAAGCAGCAGCATACAATACAGAGCCGGTGCTCATATAGCCCTCAACGCATACTCTGATGCTGCCCTTAGAGACATGACTCGATGGTTTTGGTTTCTTCGTTTGTGCGTTGATGGTTCCACCTGTGGGATTTTTGGGGGGCTTAGTTGAGGACTGGTTTTCCTTTTGCTCGAGGTTTGGAGGAGGATCAAACTGCATTCTACCACCATTGTCATGTACGCTTTAACTTGCAGGAACGCCGTCAGTAGGGCACGAATTCCTTCTCGATGCTTTTCCACTTCGTTCATAAGGCAGCAGTCGGCATTGCCAAAAGAAGCTGCTGGTCCATTCACGTCCAACAGTAAGATCGCTCCAACTTCAAAGCCAGAAGACAAGACCCTGGTGTATTTAGGTACGTACGAACTATTCGAGCCATAGACAACTCCACCGTATTGCCCAATTTCTAGCTCACATTGTTTTGTTAACGCGTATTCTTCTCCTTTTTTTTTTCTAGGACCGTTTGCTGAGACTATTCGAAAGTACAAAATCACAGCTTCATTATTTACCATTTGCGGAATGTGCGCTGTCCCTGCGCTGCTAGCCACCGGACAAGCTCCTGTTGCGGCATCAGTAATGGGTAAGCGAGCAATCTGCAGCTGAACTCGTAATTATTTAATAATCATTTCGGTGACTAATTCCGTCTTTTTCGTTAGCGGGTATATCGGCTGTGACGCCGACTGCATTCATCCATTGGTTGAGTGGAAACTATGTATCAAAATTGATTGTATATGACCAGCCTCGAAACATTCGACGAACAAAGGATGTCAAAATCACAAAGGATATGTTGATGGAGATGGAGACCTTCAATGCCATGGGAAAGACCATCACTGGCAAGGTCATGCTCTCGCAATTGAGAGAAGCCCAACTTAAGAAGGATACACTCATCGGATGGACGGAACATGGCTCTGCACAACGTGCATGGAAATTAGAACGTGCCGTGATAGAAGCTGACCCTTACCTCAACGCTATTGCAACTAGAATTGCTTCACAATCACGTCACTCACAATTAAAATAATAATAAAAAAAGCGGAAGTGGAAGCTGGAATGGTTTTAATTGGTTCCATATAATTTGACACGTATTGTTAGCTCCTCTTCCTGGCGTTGATTTTGACGTATGACAAGCGAGGTTCTGCTCAGTGTGGTTGATTTTAAAGTCCAGTGACTGACCGACATGATGAAATACGTTGTCATTACCGGGAAATACTATGTTTCAGAAGAAGGGGATCTACAGGGTGATGAAAGAAGATCGTCCCAGAAATACTCTCAGCGTCAATTGAATGCTTATGAGACAGATTATTCGAAGGGTTCATCTTCCAAAGAGAAAAAATTCAAAAACCTATTTTTGCCGCCACATTAACAGCTCTCGCCGCCATTGGCTGTGTTTCTCTTCAATTTCAAAGACAATGAAAAGGTTTCGTACTCCGCATTCCACGTTGTTACCGACCTTGCCAGAATTAGACACTACTCCGCCTATGACTATATAAAAATAATGGCTGGTGATTTTTTTTTTCTAAAATTCTTCACTCTTCTTTATTTCTTTTTCAATGGAAGTCGAACAACCACATCGTCCAAAGTCCATTAAGAGACGTCCATCTCGTCTCAGCTTGTCTTCAGTCAACATCAATGATTCCGCCATACTCTCTCCACGAACTCCTAAATCCATCAACAAGGCACCTTCTTCACGACGACAGTCGATTGCAGAGCAATTCACTATGTCTATGTCTCGAAGAAGTAGCAACACATCTAACAACACCATTCCCGAGTACTACACCAACCCTTCTGCTCCTCCATTCACTCCCAATTTGTTGTCAGAGTCCATCTCCTACTTCCCTGAAGAATCTAGCGCAGCTCCCACCTCCGGCCGCAGCCGTTCTTGCTCTCTTTCCAGCTTGGCCAACAATACCACATTGTCTAATTCGGATGGTCATACTCTGTACAAAGTTAAGACCACCAAGACGAACCGGAAGCTGAACAATTTCTTTGGCGAACAACCTCCCCTGGACATTTGTGTTCGTGAAATTCGCAAAGAGGGTCTGAAGGCTCTTTTGCAGAGCAAGGTGCCTTTGTGTTATTTCCTTTATCACCTTTTGGAAGAGTTCTCTTCGGAAAACTTGGTAAGTTGTTTTTCCTGGCGGCGTGTGCTCGATGACGACCGAATTAATTAATCGTTTTCGGTCTGGCTTTTTTTTTTTGGGGTGGTACTAACCTACTATTTTATTTTTACCTTTCTATCTAGTTCTTTTTCATCGAGGTGGAACAGTACGAGTCCTTTGTATACCAAACTCAAACTCAACAACTCGCCACAGCCCAGCATATCTATGAAGCTTACTTGACTCGCAACAGCCATTTTGAAGTGAATCTGGATGACCGAGTGAAGCGAAATGTGGTCCAAGACTTGGAAGCAAAAGCCCTGGATGGCCTATTTGACCAAGCCAAACAAGCTGTTTTCGGTTTATTGGATCACAGTTTCCACCGATTTACCTCCGCCAACGTTTGGGACGCTATGGTCACTAATTGTGGAGACTTAAATACCTACTATGATGAAAACTGCCGTAATCGCGCCGTCAACTTCTTATTGCAATACCTTGAACGCCAGCATGACTTGCTTTACACCAACCCGCATACCGATGCACAAATGTCTGTGTCCAACTCTTCACGACGGCGGTATGAGGTGCTGAAGTCGATGATTCACGAATTTTGCAAAACTTTGCTCAACGTCGAGTTCAACTACTATCGCCCCGATACCACCGATAGAAACTTTGTCTTGAAGAACAGAGATTCACCTCCTAGAGACTCTAACGACAACATAGAAAACAGAGCTGGCTCCAAAAGTCCTATCAAGAAAAACAAGGAGCGATTTGATCTCTTCAGTCGCAAAAAGTAAAATACTTCTCCAATTCCCCAAAATATATAGACAGCTCCTTTTTATTTTTATATATTGTCATGTACTTAGTTATACCTTGAATTTTCATTCCTAAACCCCTACTTTCTCTATGTACCCCACTTTAAAAAATTATGCCATTTTATATGACCCCCAGTAAGACAAACCCCAAAATATTAGATTTTCAACAACAAAAAAGAATGGCAAGCGTGTTTAATTGATTGGGAATATAGAGAGATAGTATGTACAGACAAGAAGAGGGATAAACAGAGCGAGAAGGGATAGGAAGGCGGAGTAGAACCATTTAGTGCCATCTTTTGGCGCTAATTGGTGTTCGAGTGGGGTGCTGCCAGCGCACGGATTAAAATGGAGGGTAAGCGAAAAGGTCCAATAGCATTACTGCTGACCAATTGCATCCACCATGGAATCGTCCATGGCTGACCCATCATTCTGAACGGTGGCCATAAAATCTTCCACCTTGCCAATATCGAGATTTGCCATTTGTTCGCATTCAACGGCTTGAATGAGAGGCTGCAGAAGATCATCCACTCGTTCCAACGTAATACCACAGCATACAGCGATAAGTTTCTTGTATTGCATTTCCTTTTCGCTTGTTTTTGCCACCATATCCTCTAATTGTTTTTTCAACTCCAGTTCCGACTTGGTACAACTGTTGATCTTGAGTTGCAACTGTTGTATCTTAGCTTCCTGTTGTTGTACAGTGTCCGTTACATTACCATTCGTTAACAATTGATTACTAGGACGTGGTGATTGAAGGAGTGCTCGTCGGACGGATCCATTAGCAGGCGTGTTGGCTCCACTGTCGCTTAAATTCTCTTTTTCAGTATCAGGATGGGTCATGAGGCTATCATTGCGTTGCTCCTCGTTGAGAACGCTCAACACCGAGTTCGGGTCTTCTACCATGTTACCTCCATAACTGTCAAAGTGCAAGAGTCCACCATCACGACCATTAAGAGCAGCCTCAAGCATTTTGATTCGCTTCTCTGCTTCTTCAAGTTTCAATGCTTGGTTTTTCAAAGTCGCTGTCGTCAACTGAGCTTCATCCAATTGCGCTTGCAGCAATCTCAGTTCCTCGCGGGTTTCTCGTATTTCTTGTTGTTTCAGTGACAACTCTCCGGTATACTCCGCATCTAAATCGTTTACAATCTTTTGTACAGCTGGAAGAGTCAAGGTAACAAATAAATATTGGTTTGTTTTGGAGAAGGTGAGACATCTGCGCTTGCAGTATTTAGATCAAAGGGCAGCGCTAACACTTACCAGTAACGATTTCTCGACTGCGTTTGCTCGGCGCTGGAAAGGATAGGGAGGTGTCCAGTGTGTCATGTTGAGTGTTGTCGATTCTGCTGAATAGACTGTCGGTTCCAGAAACTTGGCTACTGTTAAATACTTCCATCTCCAAATCACCGTCGCCATTCTGTAAAGTAGCAAAAAGATGTTAATTACGCTAATGTCGTGTGGATAGCAATGGTACGATGAAAAAAAAAAAAAAGGTTTTTCCCACTCACTTTCAAATCGTTCACAAAATCTTCAGGTTTTAAACCAACGTTGTTGGCAGCATAACGATCCGCACCAGACTTGATCAACGTCACCATCATTTTGCGGTTTCCTAATCTTGCAGCAATGTTGAGTGCAGTATCACCATTATTATCCCTGGCCTCCAATAATCTCGATCTTTCGTCTTCCGTTAATTTCTCATGTAGCTTCTGAATTAGGATATTCATGTAATATGCACAGGCCGTAGCACGTCGAGGGATGCCGGCGGTTAGAGCCATGTGATGCAACACTGTTCTCTTTTGCTGATCTATGCTGTTGATAGAATCAAACAGTATATCCAAAAGGTCTGAGAAGCACTGCTGACCATAATTATTGGTAACAAGCACGGAGCGCATCAAAGCTGTCTCGCCGGCAAAGTTAGTTCGTTGTATGTCGGCACCACGTTCTACAAGCTGTCGAAGGGTCTTGAGTCGAGCCAATGCTGCTGCCCAGTGCAAAGCGGTATGCCCTTGGTCGTCTATCACCAGTTCAATGTTCAAATCTCTAGGAGTGTTGTGCTCCAAGAACAGATCAGGAACATGATCGGGATCTTCATTGAGAAAAAGCGACATCAGGACAGCTCGATGTCGTTCTCCAGGGGTATCATGTTCGTCTTCTTGCTGGCTATCGTATGTGTAGGTTCGACTAGGACTGCCAAATGGCGACATGGCTTTAAGGCGTTTTCGCAAAGGCTCCTCAATGTTCGAATACGAGCGATACATGGGTGACGATGCGCGTGCAGGTGTATCATTTCCTGCTGTGCGATGCGGTGACGACATGGGATGATCATGATTTCGAGTGTCTTGGCTGTGGCCATGTGGGCTGGACACCAATTTTTTAGTGATGGTGGATTTGGACGTATTGGGTTTACGAATACCCATGGCTTCATCTTTGGTAGGGGTAATATCTTCTCCTGATTCATCTTGATGTTCTGCTGGATCATATTCAAATATCGGTATCAAGTATTGTGCAACTTCATAGCGTTCAGCAAGCTCCTTGCCCTTCTCAAAGGGTATCCTAAAAAAAGAAAAAACCACCAAGTTTATGTGAGTTGAGTTGATAACTTTCCATACAATAAGAGGAATGGGGTAGTGACGACGTACCATGTGCCTTGGTATTTACCATAGCCTCCTTGTACCTTCTCATGCTCACCAATGAGAACTTCACGTTCTAGGATTTTTGTTCGTTTGCCTTTTTCAATTCCGGCGACTTTTAGAATTTGGGTGGCATTGAGGTAGCTGTCACTTCGTCTACGCATCACAGCAATGCCGCGAGCGTTCATTTCAAACACTGGCACTCCCGAATAGACGGCAGAGTATATTTGCGCTGCTGCCGTATCACTCATTGGAATTGGTGTTGGGAGAGCGTGTTACGTGTAATAAAAAGAAAAATAATAAAATAATAGGGATTTCAAGTTACGCGATGGAAATTGTTGGACGCGTTTTTTGTGTGTGTGTGTTTTGATCAGGCATGTGACTTGCCGTTCATTCCAAAAATCGTGTCCCCCTTTCTCCGCGCTTGAAATCTCATACCTCCTTATCCAAACATTAGAGGTGCCAATACTCTCAATATTGAGTTTGGATACAAAAAATACATGGAAGCTTTATTTCATCATTTATACAAAGTAACAAGCGAAGGTGAGTGAGTGTGCAAAGCCCATTACAAGGCGCCCTTAAGCTTGAGCCGCCTTCTCTGCTTTAGCCTGTCGATAAGGCTTAGGGTCAAAGCCATGTGCACCATAACGCTTTTCCATGCCATTAATCATCTCATCTGTCCATCTTTCATCTCCTGCAGGAGGGAAAAAAAGAAGCTCTCGCTGACGAGGAGTTGCCTCGCCGATCGCACGCAACCATCCATCAGGAGTACCCGTGGACTTGATAGTAAAAAACCGTCCGCCTTCCCACTACAGAAAATCATCAGTGCCATGCTTATAGTCAGCTACAATGGAAAAATTCAACTCACCATACGATCATTCTTGTTGAAGCCTAGCCACATTGTAGGTCGATGACCTTCCTTTGCGGTGAACTCAGATGAAGCGTGCCAAGTCCAAGTTGAATAGATACAAAGGGAACCCGCAGAACAATAAAATTTCTCGGCCTGAAAGGGACACCCAATTAAAAAATGGGTTACTATACGTTTTTTTTATGGTGTGAGATAATAGACTGCTGTAGATTCAAACTTACATTTTGAGGGTTGGGCTCCAAACCGTTTTTAACCATTTGTACGGGAGCCATTCCTTGAAAAGAGAGATGAAGAGTACTTTAGTTACCCAGGGTCAATACGAAACCAAGGCAGTTAGTGTTTCTCCTCTCACCTTCCTTTACATCATCAAGGCAATAGAAGAAAGCGGGGCTGTTGAAGTCTTCTGCATGATGAGGACCAATAACATTGTTACGCCAATCTATAGGAACGAAACGTTGTGGTTAGCAGCGTTGGAGTAGCCTGCTGAGCACCTTGACTCCACTTCACTTTACCTTGATGGAAATCATTAGGAGCACTGTTGTTACTTGGATTGCCAGCATACTTCATGCCAAGATGAGCCTCACTGTCATAGTATTATGTTAGCATTCAAATGCACAAAACAACATTTGATGCCCTCTACACTCACCTCAAATGAATATCCTTAGTGCCAAGAATCCGTTCAGCGGCATCAATAAGATCATCATTGAAAACGACCCTATAGACCTAAATCAGCCATAGTCTACCATAGTGCAAAATACATTGATAATCAAACACTTACTTGTTGAGACCAGAGTTGTTCCAGGGGAATGTCATGATTTGTGGACTATTGACCTTTCGACCCGCTGCAACATAGTCGTCCCAAGAAGGGGAGTACCATTCAAACACTCCACGGCGGGCAGCCTCTACCTCCTCCTTTGATAAAAAGTTGGGAATGAGCACGTAGCCATCGCGACGCCACTGCTCTATCTGTTGGTCTGTGATTTTCACCATTGTATTGAATAAGTAAAAAAGCTTAGTACGTACTTGCAACTTTGCTGGCGCTCTTTTATTTGATTTGAATAAGGTTGATGCCGACTATGGAGTACTGAGGAAAAACACTAGACGGATTATTGTAAAATTCTAATTTTGCCTCTCCAGCTTTTCCGCACTTTTCACATTTACGGCTACACCGGTCATGAACCCCGTAATTCCACTCTACCATGTCGCAGTCTCCTCCGCTTCCATTCCAACCCTGTATATTTTTACCCCACAATGTCAGTATACCATGACATATGTGTTTTAAAAAAACAGTGGGGACGTCTTAAGCTAAAGTAAGGCTCTTTCAACCTCACTCGCCTTTAATTCGTGTAATAAATCCATGTAGATAATAATCCTGTCAACCGCCTATTTCCCTCTTTTTTTTTTTTGGGGAGTTTGAAGAAAATTCTTTAATTAATTACTTTACATGTCAAATTATATACTATACAAAATGCACAGAGTTTGTGTGCCTGGTGGGTTCATTATACATCAACTTTCTACCAAGTCGCCGAAATCATATCCTCATCTTCGAGATCGGTGTCTTGAACTTGCTGGCTCTCTGCCAACACATCGTCATCCCACATCAGTTTTACGGGTATGTCGCCCAGATTATTCAACGATCGATAATGCTTGAGCAGCGCGCCAATTGTGGTGGTCTGTATAGGGTCAGAATGAGAAGGACATACTATATAACACAACCATGCTTTCTGCACACTCACCGGCTTCACTTTCAAGATTGTATCTTTACCGTCTTTACCTCTGATCTTGAGGAAGAGCCCATTGTCTTCTTCTGGGGGCTGAGTCGATCCACCCTGGATTTCTATCTCATCATCTGATAGCTCTTCCTCCGGTCGCATTTGCGCAAGTCGTTCCTGCCTGGACTGCTTTTCCGACTCTAGCTTTTGCAACCACGCCTCGTGAAAATATACATCTACAGAACGAAACTAGATATCAATTTCACCTCCGCTTGCCTATATTGCTTGCCATCCAAACTTCTGTACATACCAATATTATTGACATCCTCAACTTGCATTCCCAAGTTAACAGGGGTAGCGATTGGCCAAACTTTGGCATTATTGTAGATAAATACTAAGTTGCTCCCCTCCAACTTTTTGTGACGGACAAAGGCATTGAAAGCTTGTTCCAGAGTATCGCGCTATAGAAAATGTCAGTATAATTGTTAAGAACCATTGCTGTGCCGATCATGGGGGTACTTACATCCAGCACGTAAACTTTCAAGACCTTGATGAGAACTTGTAAATCGGGCGCAAGAGGAGTCTCTATCACTGGGTATAATCGCATCTGAAACTTGAGGGCAATCTTATTTGCAGGTAACTGGTGAATGGATGTCTCCTGGAGAGAACGATCTGGTGGAGATTCCATCAAGGACGATGCAAGGTCTGGATCTAAGTCGTCAAAATCGTCAAGAAGTGAGAGTGAACTTGGTTCTTTTTGTGATTCGATCTCTTTTGGTTTCTCAACCATGGATGTTTCGTGGGCAGTCTCTACCGGTGATTTTACGGCTGCTGGTGGTGCCTTGGCTGGCTGATCATCATCGTCCGAATCCAATATAATGCTGATCAGTTAAGGTTAGCGACCATAAATTGAGCACCTATTTTGCACTGCAATCAAAAAACTTACAATGCGTTTTTTTCCGTTTCGATACTGGCGGCTGCCATAACGACAGTAGGTCCCTCCGCTGAACGCGCAGTTTCCCCTGAAGACTGTGTTTTCTCGGTAGGTTCTGGCTCGCTGGGATGACTAGTCTCAGAGAACTTTTGTGATTTTCTTTTTACGTCCACCTCCTCAGCATCTTCGTCTGAGTCATCTAATCCTAATTCTTTTCCTAAAAAGTCAAATGTTAGATGTCTCTTCACAATTTCAGACACGTCGCAAGAACTCTGAATGTGTCGTACTTTTTTCAAGATATTTGGTAAATGAGGTAGCGACGGATGAAGGATTTCGTCTAAGCGTTTTCTTTCCGGTTTTCTTGGACTTGGAACGAAATGTAGTAATATCAAAATCGCTCATAGTTTCATGATCAGAACGCAGCTAAGGAACAAAGCGCGCCAGCACAATGACTTTTTCTTTTATTTTTTTAAGGCTCGGCACTCAATTTTTTCATGCCCAGAAAAATCTCCCGCTTTGGGTATTTCCTTCCCTCCATCTCGCCCCTCCCCTAACCGGTACAAATGAGTTCAGCGCTCTACTCATTTATCAATTCTATAACAAATAACATTACATCGAGGTATGATGTGAAGAGTCAAATCGCATCCGCCGGATTGTGGAAGATTTATTCTGCCAGTCGCAAAACAACCGGCCAGCAAGTCGCTATTTTCGTATCCTTTTACCATGCAACGTCAACGACATGCTCCATTCCATAGTATAGATGTATAAAGTATGGCATCATGCGGTGTACCTTGACTTGCATTGTTGACTTTTGCAGATTTTTGAAAAGCGGTCGTTGGAAGCTGGATCCAGAAGAGAAAGAGGCGCCTCCAAAGCCGACACCGATCGAGTGTACGAAATGCTAAAGAAGGAGGTAGGTGTCGTTGGAGATGGTTTGAAAAATCTACAAGGACATGGTTCTTACTCTAAGTCACCTCTTTTAGGCGAGCAATTTGACTCGCCTGCGACATCCAGCCATTTTGGAAGTTGTTGAACCCGTCACAGAATCACGCTCGTCAATTGCGTTCGCAACAGAACCTCTTCTCGCGTCACTACACAATTTAATGGGAAATATAGATGGCTTTGATGGACCAGTTCCACAAGAGATATCCGGATTCGAATTGGATGAGCTGGAAGTTAGTAGAGTGAAACATGGGTTCGATGGATGATCTTTTTTTCCATCTCTGCAACGGCTGATCAATATATTTCTACACGACAGATTCAAAAAGGTCTTCTTCAAGTTGGAAAGGGATTGCAGTTTTTGAATCACGACGCAAAAGTAGTTCATCGAAATCTCGTACCTGAAGCCATCTTTGTTAACGCCAAGGTATGTGTAACCATTCAAATCTGTAGATCAAAACGTGATTGCAGACAAACTCACCATTGACCTTGCAACAGGGTGACTGGAAAATTGGAGGGTGAGGAGGAAATCATTTGTGAGAGTGAGGTTAGCTATCTTAATTCGTATATTAAGCGACATTTCAATGATAGGCTTGGATTCAGCGTTTTCTTGAACAACCCCGATCGATCTGCCGAATCTTTTGACGACTACAGCGAGTATATGCCAGACTCCTGTCAGATGAACCTGGACTATGCTGGTAAATAACAGTACATACTAGACTCTATGCAATTGGCAGTAGTACTCATGTTGGAAACCATTAGCACCTGAATTTGTATTGGACAACGATATAGCGGTGACCAACGATGCATTTTCACTTGGATGCCTTGCTTACACGGTGCATAACAAGGGAAAATCATTGTTTGGCACATTCAATAATATGCGGAAATACCAAAGGTGTATAGAAAGTCTCACATCTCTTACTTACAACAACGTTCCCGCTCACCTGCAAGGTTAGTACATAAGATCACGAAATGGGTCGCTTTCATGATCTGATAGGAAATGCATCCATTACAGAGGTACTGCGTCGATTGATTGTTCGTCAGCCGTCTATGCGAATGACGCTCATAGAATTTCAAAGCTCCAAGTATTTTGACAATATCTTGGTATCCACCATGAAATACCTTGAGAGCTTCCCTGAGAAGACCAAGGAAGAAAAATCTCAATTCATGAAAGGCTTGTCGCGAGTTCTGGGTCAATTCCCTGATCGTGTATTGACCAGAAAGGTAAGAAAGTTTTCATTTATATGAAGCGTCTACTATTCATTCAATAGCTCATATTCATCTTTTTATGCCCTATATAGATTCTCCCTTCTCTTTTGGAAGAACTCAAGGACCACAGTCTGTTACCATTTACCCTTCCTAATATCTTTATAATTACCGAAAAGTTGGACCAGCAGGAGTTTTGCGAAAAAGTTTTGCCTTCCCTGAAGCCCATCTTCACCCTGCGTGATCCACCACAAAATATGATTGTCCTACTGGAAAAGTTGGATATCTTCCAAAAGAAAACGCCAAGAGAGATTTTCCGTGACGGTCCGTATTTGTTGCATGGATGGTTTTCCCATTGACGAAAATGTCGCTGATTGCTATTGGTTTAGATGTTATGCCCTTGATATATGGTGCACTTGAAAATCCAGTTCCAGTAGTGCAAGAGAAAGCCCTGAGAATGGTGCCTGTTCTAGCCGAGTCGCTAGATTACACGACTGTCAAAAACTCATTGTTTCCACGTGTACAGGTAAGTCTTCAATTCAATTTGATTCACCGTGTTGCAATTGTATAGTAAACCACGCACCCTTAACCCAGTCATTGTTTGTAACTACCACGGTGCTTTCTGTAAAAGTTAGTACGCTTATCTGCTTTCATGCTATGATCAAAGTCATCGACAAGGTGAGTAGTAATTTGCTGTAGGAGGAGGTTTGTCAATACAGTAGCCGGCGGTTGACTAACGGCGATGCCATGTTTGTTGCAGTTTACCATGCAAGAAAAACTAGTCCCATTGTTGAAGGGTATCAAGACAAAGGAGCCTGCTGTCATGGTAAATAATTATAGTACAAAGTTGCTGTCTGGCTTTCTTGCTGCATTTATACTGACTCCATCTTGTTAGCTGGTTACCCTGGCAGTTTATGATGAAATGGGGAAACATCTTGACAAGGAAATTATCGCCACAGAGATTTTACCACAACTGTGGCGAATGAGCTTTGGACCATTATTGACTCTCGAGCAGGTAACGATATAACTACAAGGCTTTGCTCAATTATATATTTAAAATACTGACCTGGTTGTACAGTTTCAAAAATTCATGAAAACCATTCGTGAGTTGACTAACCGAGTAGAGGAAGCTCATACGAAACATTTGCGTGAGGTCAAGTCGTTGGAAGAGCAAACGAAGAGGATCACATCGGAGCAGTCAGCTATTGTGACAGGCGGCAATCATGCAGCGACAAATGGCGGTGGAGTCGATTTTGAAAGCTTGGTGAACGGAAAGATGGGTAACGGTAACCCACTTGCACAACTTGCTGCTGACTCCGATATGTTTGGGGATATGACCAGTAGTATACCAACCTTCTATCAGCAGCCGTCGGTACCTTCGCCTAGTCCCCTCAATTACTCACCACAGCCCATGAATCAACCCATACCCACCCAAGCCTCGTTATACAGCACCAATACCACTCCTTCCACCTATTCAGCTTATCAGCAACCACAATCAGCTAGCCCATCGTTTGGCACCATGAGTCCCATGCAGACTCCAATGAGACCAATGGGTACTGGAGGTACAACTTCCAGCTTTGGGTCTCATAACTCGAGTTTCGGATCTCAGCCCACAAGTTATGGACAGCAGACCTCAAGCTTCGCGCAGTCTTCCATGTCTCCCAACTTTGCAGGCGGCCAAACGTCACCGCCTATTATGTCAAGTAATCAGCCTGCCATCAACTGGAATGCCAACACATCCATTCCTGCTCTCCAACCACCCAGAAGCAATAACCTTGCACAAGGCTTTTCCAACAAAGCGCCATCCACTACTCCCAACTATGCTGCCATGCAAAGCCTTTCTCTAAACTCAACACCTTCCATAATGCCTGCACAGCACCAACCGATGTCGTCGGGTATGCTGCAGCCACTGGCACCAATGTCTAGTTCAACCAGAAATACCAACAAGGCATCGAGCAACCACAAAAAGTCCTCGGACCTTGATCTGTTTGATCCATTGGGCTAATTCGTCTACTTTGTTATTATAGAGTAACATCCTTAAGAATAAAAATCTGTTCGTTACATTGGGATTAGAAGAACAAATGTATTATTGCCTAGCAATTTTTTAGGGAAATGTTTTTAATTACAAGTGATTTCTATGTACTAAGCGCTCCCCAGTAGCGCAATGGTGGGTGGGAGTTAAAGGAGATGGATATGTAACAAGACAGGGTTTTAAGTTAATGATATACGGATGAGATAGGACCACTGCAATTGATATTAGATCTTTCCAGACGAGACGTAGTCCTAAGGAAGCAATTAACGTCATTAATGGTGGGTAATTTAACCCGAGACCCCAAGTAGTCATACGTACCGTGAACTCAAAGTTAACATCTGCTTTACAGAAGGGATGGGCCAACAATTCCGATGCAGTAGGCCGTTTTTCTGGGTCGCTAGAGGAGTAGTAATAAAGTTAGCACCAACGATAATTTGGTCCAGGTACATGAGCGACTACGTACATGGTAAAGCATAGGTCCAAGAAGTTCCGAGCAACGTCGGATATGATTTCAGGAAGAGGCGGCGTCTTGTAATGACCTAGGTTATACAGAGCCGCCAACTGATTAAGCTCCAGCCAGGGTCGTTGGCCAGTGAACATTTCAATTACAGTACAACCAGTACTCCTATCCGATGGAAAGAGATGAATAAATGGTATTACGGGAGATGCATGTCGAAGAATACGTTACCAAATGTCCACTTTTGCGCTGTACTTCTCGCTCTTGACCATTTCAGGCGCCATCCTAAGTGAGATAAATTACAAGGTTAGAAAAGGTTGGGGTGTTTGCTATGCTTGCTTCACGACAATTACCAGTATATTGAACCTATCACCATGAAGAAAAGCGAAAACAAATGTTAATAAAACAATGCAATACGATCGAAACTGAGTGTCTCTTCCACTCCACTCCATGAATTCAGCTCATACCTCGAAGCGACATATGTGAGTTCTGGTCATAGGGATCTTCATAGTCATTCTTTTTCGATAAACCGAAATCCGATATTTTACAGATACCGTTTTCCTCCACAAGGATGTTGGCACCCTTGATATCCTATATCATACCACGGAAAATTTAGTATTCCTGAAACCGCTGTTGTGCCAAATGCAATGTCACCACGACTACTCACCCTATGTAGAATACTTCTGTCATGAAGATATTCAAGGCCAAGTAAAATTTGTCTGGTAAAATGTCTAACGACTGGTTCTTCAAAGGCACCATGCCGTGCCAGTCGACTTGATATACTACCACCAGAAACATACTCTAAAAAGATGTTAATGACGTCTTCCGAGTCATCCTTATCATAGCCGAGATATTCAACAATATGTTCGTGGTCGAGATCCTTGAGCAACGTGATTTCTTGATACAATGAATCGACAGCATCTTGTTGCTGTTGGTTAAGACGATCGCCACTGGTATGTGGCACTTCCACTTGTTTGACAGCAATGAAGTCACCGGCCGCAACGTTAAATGCGTGATAAACTCGGCCAAACGATCCCTTGCCAATTAATGCACCCCTGATCCATTGAATTTTGGTACAAACTAGGGAAAAATCCAAAAAAGAAGGGTTAAACATGGGGAATCTCTTAAAAAAAAATTGTTTGGCTGGTAGATCATCCTTATTTTTTTTTAGGATGGTTTGATTTACCTGGTGCATCCGATTTTGCAAAATATCCCATGGCTCTGTCTACAGTAGGTGTTTCAGAGGCATTCTGTCCAGGCTTCACTTCAACGACTCTTTGTCCCCACATCTTGGTGCTCTTTCTTCGCAGCATAGGACCAACAGGCGCATTGTTGTTACTACTCCATCGACGACTTGCTTCTTTAGCAACCACGCGAATGGACTTCTTATGTCGGAGAGGTTGTCGGTTCATATTAGGAACCACGTTAGGTTGACCTGGTGGCTCAACGACCGGTGGAGTCTCCACAATAATCTCCTTGTCCAAATCATGGCCCGAAAAGTATCGATCCAAATACTTTTGCATCAGCTCTACCGGTGGTCTTTCACCCCAGAACTTGTCAGCAGACGGTTGACTGGTGGGTCGTAATAAGCCAGTGTCAGCGGTAGGTGTTTGAGGCGGTGTACCTCCAGCTGAATCTGTATTCTGCGAACCTGATAGATCTTGAGTGACGATTTTCGGTATGGGAGGTGTTTGCGACTGATCACGAAAGGAAAGATGATCAAAAGAAGCTTTAACGCCGGAATCTGAAGTGCTATGTTTCATGGACGGTGGCTGGACAGCCCAGAAGCTGACGGAACATGGTGCAGGCCGGTGTGCATTGGTTGTTGCTACGGGGGATGTTGGATCATTTTCACCCCCTGAAAATCCACCATTGTCATCACTTGAGTAAATACCAGTAGGGATACCATGGCTGTTATCGAAATGATAGTGGTCATCACCTCCATCGTGACAGAAGCCAGATATGGGGTCCTCCAGAGGATCTGCGTAAAACTGAGGAGTAGGTGGATCTGATAATTGGACGCCCTTGTGCTCAAAACCAGTTTGATTGACATAAGGGTGTCCATTTGCTGCCATATTTTCAGATGCACGCGATTGTTTACTTCGACTCGTGTCGTATGTCAAATCTGGCGAATTTTGGTGTGACGATGGAGTCGAATACAGATAGTTCCTATACGCATGATATGTTAATTAAGGTCGATTTACCGCATGTCAATTAGAACATATAGCGCTAGGCTCTTACCGAGGATATGTAGGGGAGACTGCATGATCTTTAATCTTGAGATTACGCCTTGAAGATGGTGAAACGCCAACGTCTGGAGTGGTAAATTTATGAGGTGACGAATGATTGTCGTATCCTGGGTTAGCAACAGCCTCTTCTTGCAACTGAGGGTTGGATATATGTTTTGCATCAGTTCCATGTGAAGCAAAGTTGTTCCATACTTGTTCTTGAAAATATGCAAATGTTGACTGTTTTATAGGCTGCACTAATATGCGATCTGCTGCCGAATAATCTGCCATTCGACATAACTGGACTAGACTATGTGATTGTAGTGGGACATCTATTGGTAAATTTGAATGGGATGAGTATGACCGTGTCTGTTCAGCTTGTTGTTGCTGATGCTTTCCGAGTATAGACTTACCTGGTTCCACTCCATTCTCGTGAAAATAATGGTATCGATCTGGATCGTTTTTCAGCCCCATTTTCTTCAAGATGCTTTCCTTGATCGTAGCTGCATCGTTGAGACCAGTCACTATCAGACTATACCAAACCTCACCATCATCTGTAACTTGAATTCGTTGTTCAGGGCTGCTAGGCTAGATTGAGATGGAAAAACATTAGACCGTCATGAACATCTTTTTGGTTTTCCCCATTTTAGCGCCATAGACTTTCTTACCGTATGGGCATGTCGCTTAGGTAATCGGGTATATGTAGCTTGATAAGATGTCGACTTTGGCATATTCCTTTGCGTACTGGTAACTGTTTTCCCTACTAATTTAGGGGGAACGTTATAACCCATGAACGAGGTCGCTGACGAGCCTAGAATCTTGGAGATCTTATCAGGTGTGGAGGAGGTTCGCGAAGGAATGAATGGTGCTATTTTTGCATAATCTTCCACCTCTGAATCAGTGAGGGTCGGAGAGGATGTGACAGGATGAGGTACGGAAGCGACAGGAGTTTCATTTTTAGGCGAAGGCTGATGAGAGCTTTTGAATTTAGAAAACATAGACCAACCGCTATGACTGGATGGAGAGCCACGGAATTTCGACGATTTTGATACAGGTGAGTCTGGCGATGAAACATGGTCTTCATAGTGAGAATCAAGATGCGCCTGATTTAAAGTACGAGATAGAGACGATGGGGTAATGGGAGACGTATCAGAAAGGTGAGCAGATAATGGTGTATGGGCTCTCACAGGACTTTGGCTTCCGGAGCTCGAACTATTAGTTGCAGGTGATATCATCAACGGCAAATTGGTATCGATGTGAATATTCTAATCAGAGAGATTGGAAATCCGTTTAGTCTAATACAATGGTTGTTGCAATACACTATAGAGAAAACTCACAGGATCTCGTATTCGCTGCTTTGGTCCAATGTCGGCAGGTCTTCCGATAGCTCTAATTTCGTTCAGTAAACGACGTCTATCGGCATACGTTGTAATAGGACGTGGTAGAGTTTCTACGAGATCGCTTAAAGTGATTTGAAAAAACTTCTTTCCGTATATATTGGCGTCTGCAGGGTATCGAACATAGGAGCTTAGTGGAGTACAAATGAAAAAAGGTGGTATGTGCACTGCACTCGGAGTTTACCTCTGAACCTTGGAGCAATGTGACCCCAACCATGCTCTTCTAGCCATTGAGTCACTTTATCTAGATCCCATTCCTTAATGTATTCTTCACCCATAATGTCTTCAAGATCGCGCTCACTGGGGGTTCCAATTTGGCGAAACATTATGAAAGTGAGGAATGTGATCTGGAAGAGCTGAGAGTTTCAAGCAAGAAAGTTGAGAATTAAAAAAAAAAAAAAAAGAACGAACGACTAAGTAGGAAGCAGCGATTTCCTTTTCTGGGGAGGCAGTGCTTTGTTGCAATAACTCAACCAGTCTTGAAAATGAAAACAAATGTCATACCGACTCTTGAAATACTACAAGATAAACACTAAAGCATAACATAATAGAACTGTTGGCCTGTCACTTGAAGTATTGAGGTGTATGCTGCTGTAAGATGCCAGTAAATGATATTCTACAAAGTGTAAAAAGACCGGACCCCACGGGCCAAGAGATTTTACATGTCTTACGTGGACATCGCGCCCTATTTGATTTCCATGCGTTGAAGATGGGTAACAATCAAATAACTAAAGTTGAATCCCAACCACTATAGCTGCTTTTCGTTAGTAGTAGGCTGTTATTGAATGGCCCGCAAAACTGAGTCACATTCACAAAGAAGCATGCTCTTCATCGCGGTGAACCTAACGTAGGAACAACATACACATTGTTTGAGATTTTAGATCGGTTTAGATCGAATCGGACTGGGTGGTTGGGAGGTTTTTGATTTTATATGGGTGAATAAAAAAAATGTGTATGTAGTTGTGCCTGTATTTCGCGATTTTGAGGTCTCTACACCTAAGCAGCTATAACGCCGTTCCTTTCCATAACGTCAATAAGCTCTTGCAATGGTGCGGTTTCCTTCTTATCCAATAGATCAAACTCTTTTGCGAACGAAATAAAATGCGCGAACAGTGAATTGAAGTGTCCTTCCTCATGCAATGACAAGACCTTCTCATAATGATGGTAGTAGATATGTGCGAATACTCGGAAGAGTTGTGAATAGATCTTTCGTACAACTATGGGCAGTTCTCGTGGAAAATCACGGCCTGTATCACCCCAATGGGAATGCAATGAATATGGGCTTTTTGTCCAGAAAAAGCGGAACCGAAAAACCCCTTACCGGCTTTGGTGGGGAATAATGTCTCGTCATTAAGAGTATTTTGTATACTTGTTGCCATCAAATCGACATATTGTGATGCTGGCAACTTCATTTTCTTTGATTGTGCGTCTGTCCACGTATATTCAATGCTATGAGGCAAGAGGTTTTAGTTGAAATACAGCTAGCTGTGATTTGAAACTCATCCCCACACTTACCCTGGGCCTCCTGACATACTGGGACATGACTGTATTGTACAAAAGTCTGCAATAGATCCATAAAAGAGGTTGATATAGGTGAAAAATTCAAATGCTGCCAAAAAATTAAATTAATGAGGTTTTAAACACACACTTTACGACTATGGCTGAGCTGTTGTGTTTGCTTACTGTTGAAGGCTAGCCATTCATTTGCATCGACATATTTTGGCAGTTCTACGATCGTCTTGAAGCTTCCTTTCACTAGCATATTGCTAACAAACGGATTGCATAGGAACAGTGGTTTGTTGTTTGGGCCGCTAGTCGTTGGTTTGCTTTTTGGGGCCTTCTTCTTGCCACCTAAGCTAGAAGGTAGATGGGATTTAGCTTGATTTGTCTTAGAGGGGATTGTAAACGTAAAGCATCATAGCTTCTTTTGCAAGATGTAGAACAGATTGTTCGCAAAGGTTTCGAATGGTGGCATACCTAAAGCTCATAAAGTTCATTTTTGACGTTGGTAAATGGGTGTTGGTATAGATGAAATGTATGGAGCAAGAAAAATAAAAAGAACAGACACAAGCTATCAAAATTGAAGCACACACGCGAAACCTTTTTTTTTTGGTGGTCGAGACCACGCAACCCAACCTGTTCCTCCACACTTGTTTTTTTTTTTTATTGAAATCTTTCAGAGCTGCTTCTGTTCTGTTCTGTTCTCAGAAGTCATTCTATACCCGTTGCCGACCGATATTTTCTGAACATGCGTCTGTTCGCATACGAACCGCCTCATTCCCATATCGTCCTTTAAGTCACTCACCCATGCCTATATTTTGTCCGCAACTCCGCTATATGATGTGTTTGACAGGCCCATCATTGTGAGAGGCAATAGGCTCGTGCAGAAGTTCCGCAAAAGTGTCAGTATGCTGAAAGGAGACTGTTTTAATGTCTGCAATAAGTAATTTACAGTCGATAACGTGCATATATAGACCATGCAGGATGGCAGTAGAGCTGGTTACAACATGGTAAATTTTTAAATGCTATTAAACTTTAGTTAGATGAGGAAGGTTGCCTTTCTTTCATATATTTGCGTCAAAATGAAAAGGTTTATCTTCCATCCTGAAATGTGATTGCGCAACGAGCCATTTTATTGCCGTTGTAAGCGCCTTGAAGTTCTAGTGAAGTAACATTTCAAATGACCCTTTTATCCTCGTTAGGGGCAGGATCAGTAAATACCCCACTAAAATACAAGAGTTACCGAAATGTTTGTTACAAGAGACATCCATCATCAGTCACTGTTTCATAATATAGCCATCGCTTCCCAGTTGTGTGTGGACATGAAGGTCGCATTGTGAGGCAATACAGCCTTGACCTGGGATACCCGACTCATAATCTATTACGAGCAATTTTGGTTGTTCAAACAACATCATGTCAACCATGCTTTGTGACAAAATAGCATTTTATTTTTTACTTCATGCACTACTTTTCAGTATACCTGGCACTATTACCTAGCCTATACATTTGATTTTTTTTTTTTTTTACAGTTTTTACAAGATTTTATGTACTTCTTGAACCTCCATATTTCACATCTTGGTCCTTTTTTTTTATGTTCCTTTTTGACAATGTTGATGGGCTCAGCAGCCACGCGTCAAACATGTCATTTAACACTTGCAAGAACTACCACAGCCGCAATCAGCGCCAGACTCTACAGCAATGTAAACACGTTAGTCATAGGGCACACTATCTGACAGAAAACTTCAAAATCACGTACTCTTGCATGCACAGTTAGCGTTGTGGGTAGTGGCTTGATCCTTTTGGCTGCATTGGCAGACACATTCCTGTCCGCACTTGCACTCTGATTTTTGGCAAGTGCATTGGTTATCCTTCATACAGGCGCAGGGCATATTTGATTTTTGGTGGGTTTAGAAAAAGGTAAGTTTTCAAAGAGTGCGGGCGTTTTACGGGCGACAAATTTTGATTTTATATCAACGGCCCCGGTTTGCGTCAGCTGACGCAAAAATGAAGTCAACGCCGTCGCCATCAAAGAAAAGGAACATGCGAGAGAAAATTCTATTGTGACTTGTTTTATTTAGTATGCAGAGGACGTGTTTGGCTGATGCTTATTTTCTCCTCTCCAACAAACAGTATTCACCCCATTGAAGGCGCTTCACTCCTGGAATCCAGAATGCTCGAGACAGTTTGGCGGAATTCTCCGCGTCAAGGAATCGTTCACATTTCAGTACGTTCCAATGGTCAGTGTCCTGGATATAACGAGGTTCATAATTGGAAGGCGCTTTGCCATCCATGTATCTCAAAGGGAAATCTGAATCCACCAGGAAGTCGCATTGAGAAATATCGGTCTGCATAATAGATGATTAATTATTATTCTATGACGCCCACACACAATGCAGTATGTAAAGACACTTACATATGCCGTTAGATCTTCCTTGTTGAGGTCGTTGAAGCCGGGCTGGATGACACTTGCTCCAGCAAACTTGAGTTGGCGAAGCTTTTGTGAAATAGTTTTGCCGGAATTGATATCTTCGTACTCGAAAACTTCTAGATCCTCCACAAATGGCTTGGGCATAAGTCCATCAAAGTCGCTCTTGATAATTCCAAGTCGCACATCATTGGGTAAAAAGTAGCTGCTGGGGAAACGATACCATTCCTTTCCTACACAGAGGATTTTTTCGCCGATGTTAGAATCATAGCGGTAGTTTTCGTCCAAATAATCATATTCAAGAGTGCGTGAATCAGCTTGATGGTTCCATAACGCACTATAGACTTCCTTGGGAGCTCCGTAGTACTTGACCAAAGCCAAAATACGAGAGAGTGAGAGGAGGGTGGAAATAAGTAGAAACACTGCAGTGGTGTACTTGACAGTGTAGAGTCTCGTGGAGATAGAAGCTCCAAATACGCCCGTCACGCGATGAATCCATCCCCTGACTAAAAATAAGGCTATGGATGCGTTTAAGCAGATGAGAGGATAGGCTACAAACAAGAAACGCTCCTCCTTGTGTGGCTGTAAAGTAAATATCACAAGCCAAATGTAGAAAGGAACGAGTTTCAGAGCCAATAGTATGTAAGGAGAAACAGCATCAACAAATCCTGGAGTAGAGTTGTTGCTGACGCGGTTACGATCGACATACATTGTGATGATCTGTGTCCTTTTCAATTAGTTGTCATCTCCCACCGGTGGACAATCAAAACCTTATTCATAACTTACCACACACACGCCAGATGCAAGAGCCAACAAGAAAATGATATTGAAATTCAAAAAGCCATTGACGATATAGAACCACCAAGGCTCAGTACCGAATATATTGGGGCCACGGTCGGGTCCGCCAAACACGTTGTAAAGAACAATGTTGAGAGGCACAAATTCGAGTTTCTCATAAAAGTAATAGTCAATTGCTAGGATAGGGATCTAGTGCAGGAATGTTGATCAGAAAAGTTGCGTTCACAAGCGTTAAAAAAACCCACTGACAAAAAAAAAATATAACTTACCGCAATGGCAAGAAAAGAAAGCCCGACTGCCTGAGCAAGACGATAAGCTCTGTTTAATCTCCAATAAGGTGAACGAGTCATTTGCACGACCTTGTCATTCTCGTCTACCATAACTTCCCTTCCATAAACAAGCAACTCCTCAATAACAAATGGAACACCCAAAATGGCACTGAATGGCCATCCGAACAATCCACCGAGACCAAAGAAGAAGGTGGCTCCAAAGGTACGGTTTCGAGTAAAGAAGGTTGGAGGCTGCAACACGAACGAAAATGCGAGCATGGTGGTAATCATTGAAAAGGAGGACGGCAAATAAGCTAGATATAACGTAGATGTCAACTAAACCAAATAGCAGTTCGCTGTTCCTTTTGAATTAGACCCACTTACATACAGAGGCATGGAACATGCCAGCACTTCCAATAAGGGCAACCAGTAAGTACCGACCAACGTGGGCATTAATTTCCTCAACCACGGTACGATAGAATCTCGCTTCAGCAAAGGCTGACATGGCACCCAGCATAATTCTCATGAAATAGAATACTTGAATCTACAGCGTAACACGTTAGAGTCGAACGAAACACCAGTCCTGTTTGGCTATATGTCGCTCACCTTGCTCTTCGCGAACCAGCTACCAACCCAGCCAAGGATAGCATGGAAACTGATATAACTCCAACTACGAATGGCGAATTCTGGCGAATACTCCCATGTCTGCAACCCAAATCCATATTGCAGCCAGTGGGTAGGCTCCCAATAATTGAAGACTTCGTCGCAGTCACTTAAAATGCTGAACAAGGCGGCCGCACATCGTACAGCAAAGATTAATCGAAAAGCATTCTTAAAAGAAGGTGCCCATGCTTGAGATTCCACCAATTGACGTGCCTGTGCCAAACTCGCACTAGGTAAAGAGGACGAATGCAGGCTTTAGCATTTGCATAATAGCATCAGCAATAGTATAAATGCAGTTCAAATCACCTCGGAGAAGCAGCTGCAGCAGCTCGAGCTTTTGGCTCAGCAGGCGGCTGGTTCTGTTGCTTTTTGGCAGCAGCTTTCTTTCTTTGTCTAGGCTGTTGGTCAGGCATAAAGAAGGAAGCTGATATTTTTCCACTGCAGACCGTGACAATTTAAATTTTTGTTTTCAATCACGCAAGGGATCCTTCAATTATTGAAAACCAGCGGAATAATTGAGACAGAAAAAGGCAAAAGGCCCATTTAAGCAAATCGGCCAACTAATACCAGTTGTAGAAATAGATATCATGATTGAGCGAAAACATAGGCTCCCTCCACAAAGCAAGAACACGTAGATTCACGCCATAAGTCCTAACAGATTCATGTGGGGTACTCTGATGGTTTCAACGGTATAAAAAGCATTTTATAAGAAAAGTTGTGGCACAAACAACTTGTGTTCTCTCTCTGCAGGTCCTATAACAACCATGAGAGACTGGTCTGCTAAAATACTATAGCAAAGTTGAACTACTCAAGATACAACTACCATAAAATACGAAGGTTGAACGAAAAAAAAAGGACAAAATAATAACAAAAAGGAAAAGATGAAGAAAATACATTATAAACAGATGAATCAAGCGTTTCCTGCGCTAAAAGTTCGAAAAGTGACATGGCGTCATTCTCTTTGACGGCTACGTTTTGGTGGGCTGCTGCTATGATAGCCTTCCTCAGAGTAAGTCTCGGTAGTGCAAGCTCCTTCGGACCAGCCTTCGTCGCTGATATGAGACCTTCGTCTGCGTCTTTTCAACTGTTCTGATAAGACTTCACCTTGTAAGCCCAAGTTTTCCTTCCCAATCAAAGCTTGGTGAACATGTTCGATGGACTTGAAATATTTGACCGTCTACCCCCGATGGTTAAACATGACTGGTGACCTCACGCGGTGGCACAAACTTTTGTCAAAAAACTCACCTTTACACGTAGTTCCAAAGTTGAATCCTCGTCACAGACAATAAGACCTTTTGGATGCATCTGAATAGCTGAAACCGTCCACAAATGATTGACTCCTTCTTCAATGCATTTCGCGAGAGCAATACTGGGGAGGACAAATTAGGTAACTGTTCACAAAAAGAGGCATTTTCCTTCCATTTCAATCGATGTCTCTACCTTTTATGAGCACCGGTGATGATGATGCAGACTTCGCGAGCATCCATGATAGTTCTGGTAGGTTAGAGAAAAAGATGTTGGTTTAGTGGCATAGTTGGTGGAAATTGCATGGTGGAAAGGTAAATTCTCAGGACTTACGCTACTCCAACCGTCAACGCCAGTTTTGGTACCTTGCTAATATCACCTTCAAAAAATCGAGCATTGGCAATGATTGTTTCATAAGCAAGCGTTTTCACTCGAGTTCTCGAAGTCAAAGAGGATGCTGGTTCGTTGAAGGCAATGTGACCGTCTGGGCCAATGCCACCGAGAAACAATTCAATTCCGCCAAATTTTGCGATGGTGGCTTCGTATCGTCGGCACTCGGCATCCAAATCTAGAGCATTTCCATCCAACATATGAATATTTTCTTTGAGTATATCAATGTGGTCAAAGAGTTGTGTACACATGAAGGTGTGATACGACTCTGGGTGATCACTAAAACCAGCAGAAAAAATTATGAGTACACTAAATTTGGAGACGTTCCGCGGAGAACACCTGAGGTTATTTCTGTGCTTAGCTTACCGCGGAAGGCCCACATATTCATCCATGTTGAAAGTAACCACATGCTTGAAGGAAACTTCCCCTGCTTCATGAAACTCTACTAATTTTCGGTATACGCCTATTGGAGAAGAGCCCGTAGGAAGTCCGAGAACAAATGGCCTGTCCCTTGTAGGAGCAAACTGCAAGATCCGTTCGCGGATATAGTGAGCTTTTTAAAACCCCCAGGGCAGGGCATAAAGGAAGCGGAAAAAGAGAAAGGTCAAAAAGTTAGGAGAGCAATACCAATAATTTATGATATGTCTCTGAGAAATACACACCAACATAAGAGGATACTTCGTCGTAATCTTGTCGAATGATGAGCCGCATTGTTCACAATTCAAAAGAAGGTGAAGATGGAATTCAAGACGCCAGAAAGCTTCCCATAAATAATCTTTTTTTTGCAGTAGAAAAATGAAAAAATTACTGCAGCCCGCCAATGCTTAATTGACGGGTCTGCATTTCCCAAAAATTGTAGTTCTGTGCCAGGTATTTTTATTTATTTTATTCTCACTTCAGTTTTCAGGTGGTCCTGCCTTTGATCTTCATTCTGAAACGCTGCAATTGCAATAACTATTTACAGTGATGTGTGGGAATATTACAGCGACTAGGTCGGGGAGGGGGAGAGGTAATGTGTATGTTGATTTGGGAGAAAAGATGGGGTAAAAACAGAAAAAAAAAACATTGATTAAGGTCCAAAATATAGTTGCAGTTGTGTGTTTCATGGGCTGTTAAGGAGAATAAGGTGGAGGTGAGGATGACATGTCTCCTTTGTCTCCTACAGAATGTTCTTGTTGAAGGCGCATCTGAAGATTTCGTTGCTGCATAGATGGTGTAGTGTGTTGAGAGTCTGATTCGAAACATTGTTCAAAGCTGGCCAAGGTGTCCTGCACGATTTCCTTCTGCGAGCTGGCAGTCTTTTGATGAAGTTTTTGACGTCGCCGGAGTATAATCAGGGCAATAAGTGCAGCTATGACAGCGAAGACTGCACTTAGCGTTCCAGCAAGGATATGAGAAGTGGGGATTCCTTGAGATGGCCACGTTGATTCACCACCATTGCACCGGTTAGAGACACATTGGACAGAGTCAACACATTGATTAGTCGATTCGCAAATCCCGCCTCGGGAAATGCGATTGACACATTGTGACGTGTCCATAGAGCAATAGGTGGTAGAGTCACAGTTGGATAGGAACGGGTCGAAAGGATGGATACCATCGGGTACTTGCCAAATGATATTGGTTGTGTTGCTGGTTTTACTATAGGTGGTATTAGACGTAAAGGTATTCAATTTTATCTGTGGCGCAAATATGCAAGGTTGGTTAAGTGTTGCTGTATCCCCGGTAAACACTGGAGATGTGCTTTCAGATAGCATGACCCATCTAAAGTGTCGTAATATGATCAGTAAACGAGGACAAGAAAGTGGGAAAGGGAGTTAAGGTAAGCGAGCACTTACTGTGAACCACTAGAGGGAGCGCACTGTATGGATGTATTAGTAACTTGACATACTTCGTCTCGCGAAGAGCAAGGCCAAGTACAGTTGACAGTTGCCAGGTTTACCATGCCGTCAGCAGCAGCAAACGAGGAAAAGAGGGAAAGCAACGCCAATACACACAACAACATCAAAGGGACAGGAGATTCATCAAGGAATAGAATTTTGAGAAAAATGGAAAAGAGTCAATGTTCGGTTCGTGTAACCCAGATCCAAGCGGGTGCTAAATTGGTAAAAAATGACTTGGGTTCTCAAAGCCCTGTTTGAATATCACACATTGTCCTATTTTTGCAATGACATCAACCAACTTTTGCTCTCAATTCATTCAATTCCTTTATAGCGTCTTCTTTCCAGTTGAGATGTAACAAAGTGATCTACCTCGTCTTGGCTGGTCTTTAAATTATGAAAAAAATTATTTGAGCATGAAAAGGAGCATTATTTTACTATGGGAAATGGATTGTCTAGAAACCGGCGTAGTTTGTTTGCGTACAGATTCGATAACGCTCTTGCCGTTCGTTACGTGAAGTTCCTAAGAAAATAACGCAGTACATCATTTCGACGTTTATCTCAAGATGAAATTCGATTTCCCGCCATAATGGCAAATCAACTTACCCCTTACCAGCAACCTGTGTTCGGTAAGCTATATGTAACGCGGAGATTTTCGTTAACCAGCGACGTTGAACTCTGAACTGTCTGCCTACTACCATCCAACCTTACAAAATATGACAACGGCTACACCCTCCTACCATATCTCAATTCCATAGCCATAATTGTTTATCTTGACTACATGCTATTTTGAAGTTGACATCTAAGCAGGCTATGGGTACACCCGAAATGGGCTCAAGGCTAGGTTGAAATCAACGTTGGACAATGTTTGCCTGTCATACACTCCTCAAACATGAGAAATATGATTCCTCGTTTACCACAACCCGCCTTGTGCCACCTCCTCTAGTCGATGTATGGAGCGCTATGCTATAAGCACTGCATTTACCCACCACAAAAATGTGGTTTCTTCGAATGACTGTGGAAGGACCTTGACAAGCCAATCGACTTCACGATTGCAATTGATGGTACTGGATAGTATTAACGTTATATAAAGACGTTTGGTCTTTACGGTTTGTATGGGCAGACCAGTGGTGTAACCAGTGGTGTCAGAATAATGGTGACGACGTATCTATGTAAAGCAGGTCTTTGATATCGATAGTCGCGAGGACACTCCATACAGATATTCTCTCTTATATGACACTACAGCTGCCAGTTACTCATCTATATAACCCCATCATGCGTTGGAAATGATACCCTGTGAGCTACGCCTTGCCTCAAGCTCTTGACTTTCTATCCCTTACAGGCAAATATCCTTCCTTATCGTCGTTATTTTATTTTCTCAGAGTTGGGCTGTCCTCATGTTGATCTGGTCAAACAGACAGCATGTTTTGCTGAATTATCAAGCTTGATCATATAGTCAAACAAAATTCAATTTAATGAGCAGTGTTTCGTCTGTATGGATCTCTCAGTTTCCGTACATGTATTGGTGCTAAAGAGAGTACCTGTTGCCGTGCAGGCTGGCATAATTCTTCCATCAAGGCTCCACTGGCGGTAAGTTGAACTTTGTAGACGCGGTAATATCAATATCACGCTGTTTAATACTTTCACTTCAATAGAAGCAATGGTTCCTAGTGGTTTGCTCTTTACATTGGTATTGTCTAGCGAAATTTCAATTTGCGGTGGGACTTTAACGCTGGTGCAAAATTAAAATTCAGCTCGCTCAGCGCCGGTCGACAATGCATTTCACAGTCTTGGTGGCCAAACGAAAAGGGTCCGTGATGATGAAAATGCGGAATCACTGCGGTAACCGCTTTGGGTATCATTCATCCTATCTAAATCATATGAAAATTTCCAGGTACCTGCCATCCACGCGCGTGCGCCAGTATGATCGCTTTGTACTACTTGATAACCGGACATCAAGATGGAAGGAAAGAGCTGTGAGAAGTAACCTTCACGTTGCCAGTGTTTGTGTGTGTGTTGTGATCATTCAACAGTAAAAGTCTACCAGCTATTCTGTTGGCAAGAGGATGACGTCAACTTGGGGTTGCAATGACTTCTCGTTGGTAAGAGCATGCACATGTGACAAATGGACTTGCCCTTAATAAAAAAAAAAAAAGTCGCGAAGCGATCGCCCCAATTATTTTTTCCTTTCTCAACTCTTTTCTCTTACAAAGCTTTGAATTTCAGCACTACGGAAAGAAACTATTATTCTCAGTTTTACATCGCATTAAGCTATACGACGCTTGCTTGATAACCAGCTATTTTATTATCTCGCAACTTTTTGCGACTTGTAATCAACTACTGTAACAAATAGAAGCAAAAAAAAAAAAAAAACCATGGCACTACAATTAGCAACATATCATACTTCTTCCTTCATCAATTCACCTACGCTCCTCCCAGAGAACGTCGCAAGTCTCATCACAGCTGTTTCTATCGCAGCTCGCCTTTCGCTCAGATGTTCGTCGTTGTTTATCGAGGCACTACTAGAATCAGCTAGATACAGCACAGCCTTCTCGTTGGGCATGTCTAGACAAACTCTGATTGCGGCCCTCAGTACAGCAAAACGTTTGCATATGATTCGGTTTTCGACAAATCCTGAGGAAGAGATCAGAGAAGCAAGGTCAGTCAGCCTGTTCTTATCGTTGTCATTCTGACTGTGTAATAGCTAAACCCTTTTTTCCATCGTACCGTAGGGGTGGCTTTCTGCAGGTGTTGGACAAATACACTAATCTTGGCGTTTATATCGTCCATCATTCCTTCACACTGGCCGAGCTTTTTGCTATGACAGGATTTCACTTGACCACACAAACCATCAAAACTGGCTTTCGTGTAAGTAGCGACGGTCAAAGAATGTCAAAAATACTTTTTTTTTGTTATACCATGACAAATATTCCACTCACCTGTACGATTTCCTAATATATATTCATCATTTTAGACTGCAGAAGAATCGGTTCGCATATTAGACGGCATATTCGGAAGTAACGAGACCTCTCGCGCCATAGCATCTCTCGTATCGCTAGTACATCGAGAACTACTGCTAGATCCTGACTTTACTTTGTCTAAAAATGGCAAGATTGCTATCTTAGCGGGCCTAACACGGGCGCTGACTTCGTTTGCAGTTCTTCAAAACGTCACACATCATAGGATGATGGCTGTTATGCCAATGACAGTCGTATGGGAAGGACTCGTTATCGAAGAAGAAGAAGACGAGTCCACATCGGTTCAGGTGGCTGACAATAACCGTTCCCTGGGATCCACCAACTCCGAAAATGTCGATAATCCTATCATGCAGCATCCAGATATCATACATGAACTAGAAAGTATTCTGGCCCACGAGGAATCTTCTGTTGAGCTTAAGGTTACGCCGCCAGAAGGTACCAAGGACAAGGATTTGATTGTTGATTCTGCTTACTCAAGTCCTTCCACTTCATCCACGTATGACGCAGATGTTTATGAGATTACGACAACCACTAAGACTTTTACGACCAAAACCACCTCATTTCGACCGTTAAATCCATCTCGACAAGGCCATGAGGATAATAATGAGCCTGCTCCAGCAAAATATGTCATTGTGAAATCAGAAGATGAAACGCAGGAATCGTTTGTAGCGATTGTGGATCGCCAGAATTCCGAGGACGATTCTAATAGAATCGACGCTGCAAAAGCATCAAAATTCGTTAGCAGCGATGACCCTGGATCTACTTCATCAGAACTACGAACTTCACGAGGCTTTCGAGTTATGCTTTCTGCCATGTCGAAAAAGTTCAACAAAAAGAAAATCGAGCGTCAAGAGCGTTATGCTGCAGCCAGCCTTCACAAACAGATTGCTGACGAGTCTTCAGTCAACGGTAAGCCTTCTGACAGCTTGCCTAGTCAGAGGGTTGGTCCAACAACCACCATGACAAGTACATCGACGACAACTAGATCAACATCTGCTCAATATCACGAACGTTCCCTTAAAGCACCGGCTGTTCCACCAAAAGACCACCAGGATTCTTCGGATGACGAGTTGTACGATGATGATAGAAAGAAGGAAAAGAAGAACTGGAGTCGTTTCAAACTCAAAGGTGTGGCCAAAAACAAATCCATGAACAACATCTTCCAACAGAAACCGAACGGTAGTAACGGATCAGGTGAACTGGTCCCCAGCAATAAAAAAGTTAGATCTCGTACAACAACTCCTCCAGTTCCTTCAAAACAGACCAAGACCCCAGTATCTGGTGGTGGCCATAAGCGCATCTCCTCTGCTCACAGTATTACACCCATTCCTACTTTATCCACATCATCACGAAGGCGACCACGTTCAAATTCAATTACCTCCATGACATCCATCCAATCCGTAGCAAGAACCACAACGACCACTACCTTTACCACTTCTCCAGGACAGTCTTCTCCATCTTCTCCCATGTTGAAACGAATGCCGTCTGCCCCTGTTCAGGGTCAATTAAGCAAACGCCGACAAAACAGCCAACCACTGTCAGATGTCAGTATACGCCATAACTTCCCTCGAGCGCATTTGGTCACCAACATTGCCAGATTTATGCGTTATGCCTCGGCAGCGTATGGAGAATCATTCATGCGCATTCTTGGCATTGGCGACATGCCTCATATTTTACCAGCATCCCATCATCATCATCCCAACCATCATGCTTTCTCTTATCACACCACAGTCCCCGTCGAAGATATTTTACTCTCATCGTACACCGATAGTTCACTGTTATCTATTCAGAATCCTCAAATCAACGCCCTTGTTCACTATGTGACGGTTGATCATGCTGCTGAAGCAGTTGTTCTCACATGTAGAGGAACACTTGGACTGAGTGATATTCTGACGGACTTGACTTGCGAATATTCAGAATTTACCCTTCCACAAACTGGTCCAGATGGAAAGGAAAGACGGTTCACGGCGCATGGAGGAATGCTTGGCGCTGCTCAACTCTTAGCAAAGCAGAAAGGCAAAGTTTACCGTGTGATCTACGATGCTCTCGAACAATGGCCAACCTACGGTTTAATTCTATGTGGTCATTCGTTAGGTGCTGGTGTAGCCTCCCTTTTGAGCGTACTGTGGAGCCAAGAGACAGATGATTTCGCCAAGATGGAAGGCGAACTGTATTGTCGAGCACTTCCAGGCTTTCCCGCAAAGGATACCATCCCATTTGTGACTAATTTGGAATCAGGTTTACCTCCCGGACGACCGATTCATTGTTATACATTCGGACCACCGTGTGTAATGTCCATCGAACTGAGTGAATACTGTGGTCATGGTCTGGTCACCAGCGTTATCCACTCGTACGATATTGTATCCAGTCTTAGTCTTGGGTTACTCAAGGATTTCAAGAACGTTGCTATCAGTCTTTACGATGAAAGTCGCATCACAGATGAAATCATCAGTCGCATCATCGGACGGTACCAGAAGAACGGAACTGAAGGATCCACTTCAGACGGACCCGAATCAGCAGCCGCCAAGCAACCTGAAGAAACGCACCAACCCGATGACGACGAACAATGGTTTTGGGCTCTTATCAAAACAATGAGAGCCGACATGAATTCAGAAAAGCTTTACCCTCCTTCAACTATATACCACATTGAATCGATACCCCAACTTGTTCAGCACACCGACGGACGATCGGAAACGTTGTATACCAAAAAGCGAACGGCTCAGTCCAAACGCGCCCATACCGTTGTACTTCGTAAATGCGAAAACGTTCAAAAGCGGTTTTCTGAAATCATCTTTTCTAGAAGTATGTTCTTAGACCACTCACCCAATAATTATGAAAAGTCCATAAGACAGCTCTGCCGCGGTTACTTTGGCGAATTTGAAGCTTATGAAAACGTTTAAAAAAAAAACGTTTGGAAGAATAAAAAAAAAAAAAATTATGAATATTTCTCATAGAAAAAAAATTGTGCCTAAGCCACTGTAATTGTTAGCAAGGCTTGGGTTTTGGCCCAACAAATATTAACGCGGCCTGTGGAAAAAATTGCTCCTCCTACCTTCTTGTTAAATCATGCCTGCGGCAACATTTGATCCCAAGAACTTCCCCGAAACGGAAGAAGATATCGACTTCACCGATATCGAGCAGGCTTATCCTCTTCCCCAAGATGAGGGTTTCGACTCCCTCGTTGTTGTTGATAATGTTCCCGTTGTTGATCAGTCCAAGGAAGAGAAATTGGTGACAGTGTTGAAGAAGTTGATCACAAAGGCAGCAGGTCCCATCAAGGAGAACGGCTTGTTCATGCCTACTGAAAACAAGGACGGAAAGCGAGTCACCAAAGGGTATTGTATCGATTGCTCATCATCCAGCACCTGTTCTGATTTACATTTTGTTAACATCCTACATTCCATGTAGATACTGCTTTGTCGATTTCGAAAATGCCGAATCCGCCCATACTGCTATCAAGAATCTTGATGGCCATCGTATGGATAAATCTCACGTCCTTGCTGTCAACCGATTGACCGACATTGAAAAGTTCACTGCTTTGGACGACCAGTATGTTGAACCTGAGCAAGAAGAATTTGTTCAAAAAGAACATCTTCGCAGCTGGTTGACCGACTCCCAAGCCCGTGATCAGTGGGTTATGTACCGTGCCGACGATGTTAGCATCTTCTGGAACAGAAAGACCGAAACTCCTGAACATGAATACTCCAGAACTGTAAGATTGCATCCTTCATAGATTGGCAGGAGAACGAAACCAATACTGACTAACATGCGTGTTGTTGTTTTTTTACATAGAACTGGACTGAAACTTATGTCCAATGGTCACCTCTGGGTACCTATCTCACCACTTTCCACAGACAAGGTATCGCACTTTGGGGAGGACCCTCTTGGAACAAGATTGTTCGTTTCGTCCATCCCGGTGTTAAATTGATCGACTTCTCTCCCAACGAACGTTATCTTGTCACCTGGTCAAACGAGCCTATCAATGTTTCTCGCATTCCTGAAGGTTCCGTCAACCCTTTCACTGAAGAAGATGAAGGCAACCAAATCGTTATCTGGGATACCTTGACCGGTGCATTGCTTCGATCTTTCCCTGTTGTTCAAACCGGAGACGCACCAAAGGCCATCAGCTGGCCCATGTTCAAGTGGGCACCCACTGAAAAATACTTTGCTCGTCTTGTTGCTGGTCAGCAAATCTCTATTTATGAAGCTCCTTCTATGGGATTGGTTGGCAAGAAGAGTGTGAAGATTGATGGTGTTGCTGACTTTGAGTGGTCACCTGCTAATCCTAACAGTGGAGACGATAAGATTTTCCAAAAGGAAGAAGTTTTGGCTTACTGGACTCCTGAAGTCGGTAACCAACCTGCCAGAGTCACCATTATGGGTGTTCCCAGCAAAGAAATTATTAGAACCAAGAACTTGTTCAACGTGAATGAGGTAAGTTAAAAGAGCTGACGTACTTTTGTATGCTTGAAAAGGCCATCTTTGTCTAATTCCTCCTCCTCTTTCTAGTGCAAACTTCAATGGCAATCACAAGGTCATTACCTCGCTGTCAAGGTTGACCGCCACACAAAGACAAAGAAGTCAACATTCGCCAACATTGAGATCTTCCGTTTGTGTCAAAAGGAAATCCCAGTTGAAACTTTGGAACTCAAGGAGGCTGTCATTGCTTTCGCTTGGGAGCCAAAGGGTGACCGATTTGCCATCATTACTACATCTGACCCTAACCTTGGCGTTAGCGCCGGACCAAATGGTCAAGCACCCGCGATATTGAAGACGAGTGTTGGTTTCTATTATCTCGATAACAGCAAAGCTGTGGTCGCATATCGACCTCTTAGTAAGGATCCCTTTCTGCTCACATTTGTGTTTTTTTCCTACAAACGCTGATCATCCCATATATTTTACAGAAATTTTCGACAAAAAGACTTCTAATCACCTCTTCTGGTCACCAAAGGGACGACATCTTGTTGCCGCTACCCTCCGAAGCACAACTGTGTTCGATTTGGAGTTTTACGATTTGGATCTTGAACCAGCTGCGGATAAGAAGGATATTGCCAAGGAAGATGTTGGTGCTAACGTGCATTTGATCTCAACACAAGAGCACTATGGTGTGACTGATGTTGAATGGGATCCTACCGGTCGATTCGTTATCACAGGATCCAGTATGTGGCGACACACTGCTGACCACGGTTACTGCCTGTGGGACTTTAAGGGATTGTTGCTTTTCCGACAAACCATTGACAAATTCAAGCAATTGTTGTGGCGTCCTCGCCCAGAATCCCTTCTGTCTAAAGAACAAAAGAAGAAGGTCCGCAAGAACTTGCGTCAATACTCCAAGGTGTTTGAGGAAGAAGATCTTGCTGTTGGTGATGCTGCCACTGCTCAGCTTGTTGCTACCCGAAGAAAGCTTGTTGAACAATGGTACACTTGGAGAAAGCAAACCGAGAAGAGAGTCACCGAGGAGCGTGCTGAAGTTGGTAAGGAGATCAAGACCGCATCGGATGAAGGCAAGCTTGAAGTTGTTGAAGAATGGATCGAGGAAGTCGTTGAAGAGACTGAGGAGATTGTCGAATAAATTTGATCCCCAAGACAAAACCCAACCTTACACATCCCCACCTTTTAAAAAGAATCTCATTTCCCCATTATCCCTTTTTTTCTATTTTTCTTTCTTCATCATATTTTTGTTCTTTCTGTTTTGTAATAAACATTCATTTAGACCACTAGCACTTGGTTTTCCTATAGTATCATTGCTTTTGATCGTTGTGGATGAAAACCACGGTTAAGAAAAAAAAAAAAAAAAAGAATAAAACAAATTCGCTACAGTATGTAAGCTCTATACTAATTTGATCGTGGCCAAAGTACGCCAGTGTTTATTCACATCGGCATTATGAAAGGAGATAGGTTTGCAGTTAATGTCCAACCCATCCATGTTTAAGCAGCAGCGTCACTACCATCCCAGTGTATGTGCTTGCCACTCATCACCATGACAATGCTATCGTTTTGGAACGTTTGATCCATTGAGTATGCGAACCTGTAGTGCAGACTCACCGCAAACTCTATTATTCCCCGCATTTCCACGTTGACGTTCGTCAAAGATGACATCTTTCGTACACATTAGGCAAGACTTTCCATGAGAATGATAAGTAGAATACTCTTTACAATTCCTGACAGCATCCAAGATATGGCCAGAGCAGTCTATTCCAGCACTGTGACTCTCGATTGTGCAGATCTGCGACTCAACATGAAAGGGCAAAAATAACGACTGGCAAATTGACACTTGTAGTTTGTCATGTGTGTTTCATGTGTGTTTAAGCAGCCAACAGTAGAGAGTACGAGCAGATATATATATAAATGCACTGCAGATGTTTACATCATTAAGAAGGCTCTCGTTTGTTAGAAGTAAGGAGCATTCTTACGATAAAAATCCTCATCGGATGTTCATCCAGTCACATGGCAGCTGTGGCAGATACTATGACTGCTGGCATCACAGTGTGGTAGTTTAGAGCGTGGTGGTTTGGTTTAGTTCCGCTCAGTGTCACTTGAAGCGCAGGAAGATTAGGTCGCTAAGCACGTACAAAGCCCATTTTAATCTGCTTTTACACAAGATCTTGCTTTTCAATCAATGTGTGCTACCGCGAGCAATCTATTCAGTACCCTTTTATGTGTGATGCTGTTTTCTCTTGTTGTTCTCAAAAGAAACTTTCCCTTTAGCTACATTTTCATCCTACCATATTAATATTGGGAGACTGCGAAATGAATGAGCCTAAGCTTTAGCTTCAGTGTAGTCCAATGTACGGACCATAAATTTTAAGCTAATCTTTGAGAGGCAGAAAAATGACGCAAAATTAAAATTCAGGACACTAGATGGCCCCAGAATATTGGTAAGGTCAATAGAAAAAAAGTCTGGCTTTCGTAGAATTCCAGCTGATGATGGATTTGCGCCGCGCTAATCTTTACCAGAACGGATACATTGTTCTTAATAAACTTGCGCGTGTGAGAGTCATTATGGTATCCCTGTGGACTGCGGCAGCCCTCAACATACAATTTTTTTTTTTGGCAATACAGCCATAATACCACTTTCAAAGCAGGGGCATGCTGCACTTGTAGACGACCTATTGCACCAACAACCATTAAATTGTTTAAAGTCTCTGATTTATTTATTCTTCACATTCATGGTTTGGAACTCCATAGTCGGAAGACACGGAGTGTGCACGGAAAGACGCCATTATGCAAAATGTTGACAGCGTGCATGGCTCCAAAGCTTGGCTACTGTTATTTTAAGCCTCAAATTCTGAAAGATCAGAGGATCTGATAACTCTGAATAATATGATTGGCTGCCGAGTGTCCGCGCAATACCCGCCGTGTATGAAACCAGTCGTGCATACGAACAAGGGTTTCGCATAAAAAAAAGGAAGAAGATAATGAGAATGAGTCTATTACATTATTTTAATATGAGCCATGAGAGTCTACATTGGCACCATTGCTGATGGCTATAAAGCAAACGGCAAAGGCAAAGTTATCAGATTCAATTTTCACAAGGAAAATAATTGAAAAAATTATCAGATCTTTTTTTCCATTTCCGATTGGCCGTTTTGTAGCGCAATATTTGCTCATTCTCAGAAGTAGCCGCTGTTCATCTAAAAGTCCGAAAACAATCTGATAACCCCAGACACTGTACCCATGTAAAATCTTTCAAAGTTTGCTTTACAATATCAGATGTACAGGACCACGAAAAAGATCTGATAACTTTTTTCAATTCCAGACTATGCATGCCCCGCTGTCTCCTGACTGCAGAAACACCTAATCTCACAACTGTTTGACATCGTTTAGAAGATACAGCAGCTAAGAATGAAGTAAGTTTATAGACATCCAGACGTTTACTACTTCAAGCCCTTGTTATATTTAAGAAAGGAGGATAGCGGCGAGACTGTCTTGGGTCTGTCGTAGATTGTGCAGAGTTTCCGGAAGGTTCAGAGGAGGCAGCGGAGATAGTGGTCGGTCAATTTGGTCACCATAAAAAAAATCTGATAAAAAAAAAGTTCCCAACACCACATGCTATTCAGTTGCCGACACTATCGACTTCTGTTGAAAAAGAGTGTCAAGTATCTATAATTGTATTGGAAAAGTGTCTGCGCAAGGAAGTGCATGCTATCTGATAAAGAAAAGCATGTGTTGAGAGAAAAAACAAATCTATAACCCCTCTGAAAATCTTCATCAGAGTAGAAGATCTGATATGGCGCCTGCAGTTTGATTGGCCGACCAGAGCTCCGTGTCCCGCTCAGTGAACCAAAAAACATATATAAAAGAGCCACCTACTTTCAACCAAATAAAAGTACCATCCACCTTTCTTTCTTATATATAATGCCCTCTAAGACTACTGCTATATCCTCATCGAATGGCCACGCACACACTATGTCAACACAAGATAACGCCTCTCAGCTCCTGGCAGCTCTGTCATCTCGAACGGTGTCCGCCGGAAACTCACAGCGTGCAAAGACACACTACACCACGTCTTCAAAGTCATCCAAGAAGTCAACTAGAAAAAACGCTCTCCATTATATCCAAGATTCTTATACTGGCTCGCATCAACTAAAGAAGGTGGTTGCTAATGCCGTCCGCTTTAGCCACGCTCCTTCTTACAAAGCTCATCACAACCAAGATATTTATGTCGCCATACCCGTTGGAAAAGTCATCTCCGCAGCCACCAACGAAGGAAATGCAAATATTCTTGCTGCTAAGCGGGACGGCAACCTCAAGGCTGTCATGTCCTATTTTCTTACCATGAAGCGACAAGGTGCTATTCTTACTCACCACACTTATAACATGGTGCTTGACGCACATGCTACCCTTCGCCGTGAAGGCTCTCCCATTGCTGGTCTTTTGGAAGGTTAGTCTCATTTGTTCCTAAGCTCAGCATCTGATAAATCTCATGTTAAACCGTTTTGTACTCCGACAGTCTATTCTGATATGATGGAAGCTGGCATTCACCCTACCTCCTATACATATGCCCTGCTTATCAGAACACTCTGTAAGCGTGATGTAGAAGTCCAAAAAACCATGGCTATGCTTCAGAGACAGTCCGTTCGCTATGGAACCGAACCTGAGGATGTATCTCAGCTGGAATGTGAAATGAACATTGAAAATGCTCTTGCTGTCTTTGAGACCGCAGTCCGTACTGGATGGGTTCAAGACTTTGAAACCGAAATCTACAATCAGTTGCTTCGAACTCTTTCACATTATGGAAACACTGAAGATGCACTTCATGTTTTTGCTTATTTAGAATCTTCCAACAAGGCTGCACCTAATTCAGGTACCTATGCTGCCCTTATCACCCTCTATGGTCGTGCTGGTGACCTTGATGGCGCTCTTGAATGCTTCCAAGATTACCGTGAATGCAAGGATAGCCTTGGCAGCCATGATGCTTCTTACGTTTACAACGCTCTGGTGGATGCTCATCTCAAGTGCCACGACGTCCCGGCTGCCCTCAAGGTCATTGAAGAAGATATGGTACAAGATGATGTCCAAGTGACGACTATCCCTTACAACTCGGTCATTAGAGATACATGTAACCGAGCTAGTTATCAGGAAGCTCATGATTTGATTGCTCGTATGGAGTCAGATGACCAGCTCCCTAATCCTGATGCAAGCACCTACGGCCCTGTCTTATCAGCCATGTGTCAACAGAACAACTATGAAGTATCGGCAAAATTGTACAATGCCATGCTCAAGACCGATATCACCAAGTCTTACGGAAACATGGCCAATTTTGCATTTTTGTGCCTCTCCCAAGGTCACGCTGAAAAGGTTTTTGATATCATCTCTGATATGCGTGGTGTTGGATTGGAGCCCGATGTCACCCTTTGTGAACGCTTTGTCACCCACTTTACCGTCCACGATGACATCTCAAGCTCCATTGCTGCTCTTAAAACCATTACCACGGCCGTTGCCCAGAAGTCGTTTATCAAGTCCACCGCGCATATTTCTGGCCCAGCTTTGCAGCTTTTGAATCACTGCTCTACCCTTTCTCAAGCCTTATCTGTTGTTCACATCGTATCTCCATTTGGTATTCGCATTTCGGCTGACATTGCTGCTGATATCTTGGAAAAATATGCAAAGGAAGACATTGAAGACCTTGACTTGTCCCACAAGGACTTATCTGCCCTCTTGGAGCTGGCTCTCGCTGCTGAAAGTGAACCTGTCGAGTTTCAACAAACTGTCTTCAACGTCTTTCAGGACATGCGATCTCTCAATCACAAGCCCAACAAGCTACTGTGCTCAAGAATCTATCAGACTTTGCTCAAGAACGGAGACGAAGACCTTGCTGAGGAATGGCATCTTAAAACCGACAAATTCATCGAAGGAAGAATGAGCCCTGATCCTGTGCGTCGCCGTTCTAGTACTATGTCCATTGAAGCTGATGTTCAATCCAATGAAATCATCAAGGCTGCTACTCGTGGCAAGTTTGATGAAGCTGTTCATATCTTGGAGCATGCTATCATTGAACAAGGCATGATCCCTACCCCTGAGGCCATCCGTGATACCATTGTCCTTGTTGCCAAACAAGGTAACATGGACACCGTAACTTACATCTATAAGCTTGCCCTCGAGGCTTATGAAAAGTTTGAAGACGAAGACAAGATCAAGCGAGCAAAGCACATGGCCATGAACAGTGTCCTTATTGGCTATGCCCAGATGGGCGACATGGTCGAAGCCAAGAAATACTATCAAAGCAGTAAGTGTGATTGTTAAACAAGGTTGATCCCTGAATCCCCCTCGCAAACATATTGATTAACACACAAAATTTTTTTTGTAGTTAAGCAACTTGGTGAATATCCCGATGGAAATGCATACGCATCCCTTCTCTTGGGAAGCGCCAAGGATACCACTGATGAAGCTACCGATGCGCTACTTATCTATGAGGAAGCCAAGCGACATGACATCAAGCCCACCACCTTCTTCTATAACGTGATCATTTCCAAGTTGGCCAAGGCCCGCAAGCTAGAAAATGCCTTGAAGCTCTTTGATGAAATGCAAGAACTCAAGGTGGCTCCCAACTCCATTACCTATGGAGCTATCATTTCTGCCTGCATTCGTGCTGGCTCTGAGTCACAAGCCATTGGACTCTTCCGAGAAATGACTCAACATCCTAGTTACCAACCTCGTGTGGGACCCTTCAACAATATGATGCAGCACTTTGTCCGCCAGCATCCTGACCGTGAGCGCGTTTTGGAATATTTCCGGGAACTCCGTAAACGAGGTATCCGACCTTCCCACCACACTTACAAATTACTCATGGAGGCTTACGGAAGCATTGCTCCTTATGACATGCCTACCGCGCACTCTATGCTCAAGGAAATGGAGAAACGGGACCGGCTCAAGCCTCAAGCCACACACTACGCAAGTTTGATTTACTCTTATGGTTGTCGACAACGAGACGTTCGCAGTGCCACGCGGGTGTTTGAAGAAATGAAGCGTGCCAATGTGCAAGGCGATGAAACCGTCTACCAAGCCATCTTGGACACGTACATTGAAAACAACAATATGGACGAGGCCGAAAAGCTTTACAAGGAAATGTTACGGCAAGGCGTCAAATCCAACACGTACATTGAAAATCTCTTCATCAAAGGTTACGGTATGACAGGCAATGTCACCAAGGCCAGAAAAGTGTTCGATAAAATGGAAGATGACAAGCGTAGTAGTCTCTCTCGTGAACCTAGTACTTATGAGGCCATGATCAAAGCATTGCTTCAGAACGGCCAAAAGCCAGCGTGCAAAGACATTGTCAAAGCTCTCCAACACCGAGAATTCCCTGAAAAAATAGCCAACACCATTGCTGGTTTGTGCAAGTAAATTTTGTATGTGAATATTTAGAAAAATAAAACCCACCATGTATATATTTTTTTTAAAAATTACCACCTTGGCGCTGTTTCAAGCGTGTCTTTGAGCCAGTCATTCACATTGAGTCATGGCTGGATATTTTTTTCATCTCCGCACAAGGCTAAAGTATGGAAATGCGACCCGTTGGACGCTTTTTTCTCCAACACCCTCGAAATTTATTATAAAAAATATGCCAGTCTACAGACAAGGTAAAACCACTTTCTATTTCTCAACCACCTAATCTCATAAGCATGAACTCAATGTCAACCACATTCTCGGACAAAAAAGCTTTAAATGACCTTGACGACAAGCGAATCAAGGAAATCCGTCCTTTGATCCCACCTCAGATCTTGGTCGAGGATATCCCACTTACACTCAAGGCTGCTCAGACCATTGTCGAAGGTAGACAGTCTGCTGAGAGCATCATCAAGGGAAAGGACGATAGACTTTTGGTTATTGTTGGTCCATGCTCAATTCACGACGTGAACGCCGCAAAGGAATATGGTACGTATTGCCCCGCTGTAGGCGTCTGTGTGTGTTTCGGTAACCTAACTGTTCCAACCTTTAGCCAAGCTTTTGATCGAGTACAACGAGACTGCTAAGGAAGATCTTTGCATCATCATGCGTGTGTACTTTGAAAAGCCACGTACCACTGTTGGCTGGAAGGGCTTGATCAACGATCCTGAATTGAACAACAGGTAAGGCAGGTGGTTGTGCATATATCGATGGTAACGGTCATACTGATCGTGTTCATCGTTTTTAGTTTCCAGATCAACAAGGGGCTTCGTGTTGCTCGCCAGCTTTTGTTGGACTTGGTAAGAACTGTCAAAAAAAAAATGTGGAAATTATGGTTGGATGGGCATCTCATTCACGTGTAAATCTCTTTTTTTTTTTCTTTTCTTTTTTTCATATTACAGAATGAAATGGGTATTCCTACTGGTTGCGAATTCCTTGACACCGTAAGTACACTATCAACCACTGCATTCAAATTCTCTTCTTCCGTATTCAAACAAATCCTCCTCCATTCTAGATCTCACCACAGTACACCGGTGATTTGGTTGCGTGGGGTAAGGTTCTGCATATGATTGGCCAAGATGACTCAGCTCGCCCATCCTAACTTTGTTTTATTGGTTTGCAGGTGCTATTGGTGCACGTACCACCGAATCACAAATCCATAGAGAACTCGCCTCTGGTCTTTCATGCCCTGTTGGTTTCAAGAACGGTACTGATGGTGCCATGAGCATTGCTATTGATGCTATCAAGGCCTCCAGCAATGGTCACCATTTCCTTTCTGTCACAAAGCAAGGTCTTTCTGCCATTGTTCAGACTGAGGGTAACGATAGCTGCCACGTCATTCTTCGTGGTGGAAAGACTGGTCCCAACTACGAGGCTGATGAAGTCAAGAAGACTGCCACTCAATTGGAGAAGGCTAAGCTTCCTGGACTTGTCATGATTGACTGCAGTCACGGTAACAGCAGCAAGGATCATAACCGACAACCTATTGTTGCTGATAACATTGTAAGTGGTTAGCACCTTATATAATGAACCTAGGGAATAGCTCTCATTGACGCTTTATGATTTGATGCTAGGCACAACAACTCGAACACCCCGAGGTGACTGGAGATAACATCATTGGTGTTATGATTGAATCTCACCTTGTTGAAGGACGTCAGGATATTCCTGCTGAAGGTGCACATAGATTAACTTATGGTCAGTCTGTGACTGATGCTTGCATAAATTGGGAAGCCACCTCCCGAGTACTCGACAGACTTAGAGAAGGTGTTCGGGCAAGAAGAGCTGCTCGCCGCGCTTAAATTTCTATCGGCCACCTCACAAACCAAAAAAACCTCCCCCTCCCCCAATTGTCAGGTCATGCTCATAGAGACGTTTTCATCCATCGCAAAATTCCTTATCCTAAAACCCCAAACACATTCCCGTTGAAATAAAAAACAAATTAGGAGCTATTTTAAAAAGCAATATAGCCCATCGATTGATTGTGAATTTACCACTGTTTACACTCTGTTGGGTGCGATGAAGGAGGAGAGCACAGTGTACGAAAAGTGCTTCCCTTATCATAACGATCATTTTCATCCGAGCATAGGGGTCCCACCAGCAATAAGAGACCGCCACTTTCTGAGCGATGGCCCTGCATGGGTGACTGACCTTTTTTTTAAAGCGGCGAAAGGCTGGCTGATGGAAAAAAACATCCTTTGTGCTCTTCACTTTTGACCGACACAGCGTAGGCTGAGCTACTATGATGAATGTAGCTAGCATCCTCAATGATGTGCCCAAACCTAAGACGAGTGAAAAAAAGGTACAGGTCTCTTCGTGGGCGCCTGTGTCTGATGACAACGACTGTAACTAAATTCCTAACCGTCTCCAACAGAACACTGTATTGAACATGGCTGCTCAACTCCAGTATACCATTGCAGCAGGCGTAAAACGGCCAAGACAGGATGATAGACCAGCAGCAACTGTGAAGATGGATAGTTCAGTCTATCCAGTGAACCCGTCTTTACCGCGCTCAACGTCAGGTAAGCCTTTTCGTCCGTTCCGTCAGCAGAACTACAACGAACTCGTCTGATCTCTTTTTATGGCCGCGGCGAACCAGAAACCCTCACGCCACAGCAACTGGAGAACATCAAATGCCCTCGATTTCTTCCAGCCGTCACTCAGAATCCGTCTATCTGGCGACCACAGCTTATACTCCCTGACTCCAACGACTCCATACCGCTTGTGACTCGCGAAATTTTGCACAAGATGGGCGATCCAAAGTTGTTATTGGAGGAGACCTATGATGTACCTGGCGCGGTGCCGCGTAGTTTCTTTGTAGTCATGGCGCACCGTGGAATTGCTCATAGTTTTATTTTCGACTTTCCTGATCATGCTTGGTTCCATGATTTGGCTGGTTTACGCAAGGTGAGCCCTGAGAAGTTCCTGCGTATGTTAGGCATCGCATGTACTCATCATCATCATCTGGACAGAGTGCCTATATTGTCTTGAGAAGTGAAGAAGGGGACCTTTGGGAACTTCATTTGAAGCCAGCACGCGACAAAGCGTAAGTTGAAATTGAATGTGACAACGGACAAAGTTGACTGCGTACTCATCCACCGTGCAGAAATTTATTTGGCTATTTATGCAAGCATTCTGATATGCTTCGCATTATCAAAGAGCAACAAGAAGGACTGCTTCGGCAAAGAAGGTTGCCTTTGGTGCTCGACTTGGACGATACACTTGTGCGCCTGGTGGGCAATGAGACCGGTCGATATGTACCAGAAGACCAACTTCACTTATGTAGGTGGCTGTAAATTACAGACTGGGTGGATTGTTATGGTGTTGGGTTAAGAGACTAATCACTCCACCAGGTCAAGACCGCGTACGAACATTACGAGATGGACGCAGGGTCGTCCTCACCGATCATGTCCATGAATTCTTAGACTGGGCCAAAAACTACTATGATATATCAGTGTGCTCACTTGGGTGAGTTAATGAATTTTTTTTTGGTGGGAAACAAGGTCTTTTGTGGATGAGTTACTAATTCATCTCCTACCCTATCAGTGATCAGAATTATGTGGACATGGTGGTGTCCGTCCTGGATCCAGCACACAGTCGAATTAGAGGAATTTATTATTCGGCTCGATCTGAATACGAATATATATGTAAATCAAGCGATGCACGCCGGCCATCCAAGGATCTTTTGGCATTGTATGCGTTCTGTGCCGTCAACGATAAGGCACCTGGCTGTGGGTTTTCATTACCGCTTATTGTGGATGATTTAACGCATATGTGGCCCGTCGATCAACACGATAACATTATTGTTGTCAAGGAAAAGAAAAATGCCACAGTATGGACTGTATGTTTATTTCCAATGGTGCAAACAGCTCTAGGCTATGTGCACACTGAATTCTTTCGACAGCTGGATTCTTGGTACAGTAAACAGCACGAAGCTGAAGCCAAAGGAATCCCATTTACCAAAGATCCTCCTCATGCTGTTGGCATTTACAAGGAATTCCTTCGCAATAGTCTTCGAGATCAAATTGCCAATGGCCCTCCGTCTTAATACTCCATGCCTTTGTACAATAAACTTGCTTTTTTTTTTTTGGCTGAGCTTTCAAGGTGCCTGACTCGCATGACCGTGAGAAACTGAGGCTGGTCTTGACAGCAAATTCATCATTTTGGAGCTCAGTAAAATTGTCGCACGCCTCCATCCACTTTTTCTTTCCTTCCTTTCTCTTCATAATTTATCTATGTATCGCCTTAGACTAGCTGTGCCGCGTCCTCAAACTCGTTCAGTGACGACAATTGCTCTTCGTCGTGAAAGCAAGAGCAGGTGGGAAAGGAGAGTCGCTTTGACTCCACAGGGCGTTGAGTCGCTTATCAAAGAAACAGGTGCAAAGGTCCTTGTCCAGCCCTCTACCAACCGCGTGTACAATGAACAACAGTATATAAAGGTATGTTCTTGACATGAACGGTGGTAACCAGTGCTCTGCTGATCCATTTCAATAGGCAGGAGCACAAATTGCAGAGGATATCTCTTCCGCGGATGTCATATTGGGCATCAAGGAAGTGCCAATCGCAGAGCTGATTCCCAACAAAACGTACATGTTCTTCTCTCATACGCACAAAGGCACGCCAAAGAACATGCCCATGCTTCAGTCTATTCTTGACAAGGTAGGTGATGGTGATGAGGGTTTTCCTGTTGTCGCGCACACACTGATATAAATGGCTGGCCATGTCTTGTAGAATATCACTCTCATCGACTATGAGCAGATGACAGCTGCCAATGGTAAGCGTGTTGTTGCATTTGGAAAGTACGCTGGAAATGCAGGTAAGAATTGGAAATGGGACCAAAAAGTGTTTATTCAGTTCATACACATAACTCTCCTTTGCAATCCCTTCTAAGGCATGATCAATTCACTACATGGACTTGGCCACCGGTTTCTGGGACTGGGATATAACACACCTTTTATGGTAAGATAAGTCCCCCACGGGAGGTGCACTTTGTTCTCAGCTGATGCCCTTGTCACCCTAGTATGCCGCAAGTGCACACACTTATCGCACCTTGCAAGACGCAAAGGCTGCTATTAGCGCCATTGGATCTCAGATAGAAAGCGAGGGAACACCAAAGGACTTTGGACCTCTGACCTTCACATTTACGGGTGCTGGTAATGTCGCTCAGGTGGGTTTTGAAATAGGCTGTGGATTCAATTGTTGGTGGTCCATGTTTGCTTATTGTTCAATGTGAAATACAGGGAGCTTTGGAAGTTTTTAGTACACTTCCTCATGAAGTCGTACCTGTGGTCGATCTTCCGAAAATTGTACAGGACAAAAGTAGGTCCAGGCTGATAAATTCTATACGCAAAAACTTCTTTCAACGCAACTAACATCTTCGCTTGTCAAGATCCCAATTTGAAAAAGTTGTACGTTGCTCAGGCGGCTATTGGAGATTATACCAGCCGAAAGGATGGCTTTGGATTTGATCAAAGCGAATATTTGGCTAAGCCAGAGCTTTATCAGTCGGACTATCATACCAACGTTGCTCCCTATACTACGAGCACCATCACCGGTGCTTACTGGGATGCACGTTACCCTAGACTACTCAGCAATGAACAGCTGAAAGACTTGCAGCTCAAGAAAGAGCGAGGATTGATTGACAAGGGAAGGGTCATTGCCTTGACTGATATTGTGGCGGATGTAAATGGAGCTTTCGAATGCTTTTCGCATACAACTCCAGTGGACGATCCATTCTACTATTATGATGCAGTCAAGGACATTGTTCACAAGGACGTGGAAAAGCCTGGCTACCAGATCCTAGGCGTGGATATCCTTCCGGCCGAACTACCTCTTGAAAGCAGCGAGCACTTTAGCAACGTCCTAAGTCCCTATCTCAAGGAGCTTGTTTTGAAGAACGGTGACAACAAGGAGGCGAAGCAGACTTTGGATAGTGCTATTGTTGCCGACAAAGGTAAATTGACTGAGAAACACCATGGCCTTTACAAATTCTTGGAAACACCATCTGGATCAAAAACTCCTTCTGGCGTCAAGCCTCAGAAGAACGTACTATTGCTTGGTTCTGGCTTAGTTGCAAAGCCTCTCGTTGAGCGACTTTTGAAGCGTGATGATGTTCACTTGAAGATTGGTGAGTTGCTGAATTGAGTGAAAGTTAAACCTGTACTGTGGCATGGGTTCACTAATTTTCATTTGGTTTCGTCTCTCTTTCCCACATCTTCATCTACAGCCAGTAATTCCCAACCAGAAGCTAAGGCTCTAGCATATGGTCACGCGAACGCCAGTATTGCTGGCTTAGATATAGCTGACACTGAAAGCCTCGATAAACTTGTATCTGGCGCTGATGTAGTCATAAGGTAAGAAGTCAACCTATACTTCCTTAGGCATATAGCACATCGTTGCTAATGACCTCGTTGCATAGCTTGGTACCGGCTTTCCTCCACACTAAAGTAGCGGAATCTTGCATTCGAGAGAGAAAACATATGGTCACCGCAAGTTATGTTTCAAAGGAAATGAAGGCATTGGAGAAGCGGTAAATATTAAACAAGCTAAGGAAAACCAGTGGCAAGGCGGCGCAAGTCACTCATATTAACATTATCCTCTATCCAGAGCCCAGGATGCTGGCATTCTTATTATGAACGAGATTGGATTGGATCCCGGTATTGACCATCTTTCGGCCATGAAAATCATTGACTCTGTTCACCAATCAGGCGGCAAAGTAAACTCATTTGTGTCATGGTGTGGTGGCCTTCCAGCGCCAGAAGCTTCCGGTGTGCCTCTTGGGTATAAGTTCAGTTGGTCCCCTCGTGGTGTTCTTACAGCTGGCGGTAATGATGCCACTTTCCTCATGAACGGAAGTACCTATCATATTCCTGGCACGGATTTACTGAAGGAGCATTTCTCAACCGTTCCTGTACCTACCAAGGGATTTGCCTTTGAAGGTGTTGCCAACCGTGATTCTCTGTCTTATATTGAAACCTATAACCTTGGATCTACCAAAACCATGGATACCATGTTTAGAGGCACTTTAAGATATCAGGTATGTCTTATAGTCAATCCGGTATGAATTTATCATCGATCACTCCTTTTAACCTATCATGTGGGCCATAGGGATATTCTGATTTGATGCATGCCTTCAAAAAACTGGGCTTGCTAGAAGCGAACAAGACGGTTGGACGATGTGATACCTGGGTGAGTGTTTTTTTTTTTTGTTTGAGCCAAATTCGAGGGGATGATTGTGCTCTAACCGACGATTGTATACTAGTCAACCTTCTTCGATTCCGTGGTTGGAATAAAGCACACAGATGCGGCTTCTCGTCGTGATGCTATCCTGGACCGACTTCAGCTTTCACCTAGTAACCCACTTGTACCCAAAATATTTGAGGCGTTAGAATGGCTTTCTTTGACAAACAGCCACGATTCATCAGCCTTCCCTGCTGTTGAACAAATTGCGCCTCTGGATGCATTCTCCGCCTTGTTGGCTTCTAAGCTGAGTTACCAGCCTGGCGAACGAGATATGGTTGCCATGCATCACGAGTTTGGCGTGGTTCAGCGTAATGGAGACTTGCAGACCATGACATCGACTTTAATCACGTATGGTGACTCCCAGCACACTGCTATGGCCAAAACGGTCGGCTTGCCTTGCGCCATGGCAGTGGAACTCGTGTTGGATGGCCGTATCCCCGAACAAGGCGTTCTTGTGCCGACGGCAAAACACGTGTATGAACCTATCTTGCACGAGCTCGAACAGGAAGGTATTCAGTTCTTGGAGCAGTCTCGACCTCGCGCTAGCTCGGAAAAACCATTAATTCCAGGAGGTAGCGGTCTTTGGAATTCCCAGTAGATGGTCACCGATGTTAAATTATATACGCTCTTTCATTTATTTGGACTATGTTCATAACCTCGATTTCCTTTTATTGCTTTGTAAGAGAAAGTTATTTGTATTTGAAATATAGACTGTTTTTTACCATGTCATGCTCGATAGCGGATACAATGTTTTTATTAATGGCTCCAGCTACTTTGGCAGAAACTCACCACCATTGAAGCAGAGAAATTCGCTAGTTAAGCATCACAAAAGCGTTGATGCTAGTAACATTTAACATGTTCATACCATAAAAGTCATGCTTAAGTCTGTCTGGCAAAGGTCTTATAGACGATAAATGAGCCGGCAAACTCAAAATCAGAAATACTCTAAAAACTAGCGCAGCTCTGCTATTAAATTTGAGATTTTCTTTTTTTAGCATTATTCTTTTTCAAGACAGTAGCTCTCATGTTTAGGTGGACATAGCAAGGAATTCCACGAGAATCACGACTCACAGACGAGCCACATTCTACCTCTTTTCCGTTCATAGCCCCTTCTCAGAATGTCATTTTTTTCAGAGTTATCGCCATAATGACAGTGCAAACATTCAGACGTCTTTGAAATTTTCCCATTCAAGTAATGTTCATACGAACACTCCAATACAAGTCGACATCGATACGTAATAAACTGTTTCTGACATGCTGTTCTAAAATGTAACAAGTGTAACAAATGTAAAGAAAGTGCAACAACGCCAGAGACAAGATGTCTCAACCTGTCACTTTCGATGACCTACTGGCGTTCCTGAACCTGCAGGTACGTGTGTAGCAGGCCAAGCCTAAATATAATTATAGGATCGTTAGGAAGCTTAGCCTGCCCTTGGAGGATAAAAGTGGATCCACAACAGTGTCTTTCCTTGGCGCGTTGCCTCATCATTCGACGTTGAGTCTCCGATTTAACCGAAACTTATATTATGCATCATTCTAATCAAACGGCTGCTGGTGCCGAAAACCCTCATAATGACATTTATAACCAATTCACATCGTCGTTCTTCTTGGCTGTCATCTCTTTTCTGTATTCCTCTTAATTTCATGTGTATATGACTTCTCTTATAATAACTTGTGTATATATTTGTCTGCTACACTTTGCAAACGCCATTCAAAATGGTACCGTTGTTCCAAACGGTTCTCTATACCCTTTCTATGCAGCCATAGGAAATCCTCGTCTCTGCGGAGGCACCTTCATATCGTTCAATCCAACGTGGGTCCTCACTGCCGCACATTGTTTTGTTAACGTATCGACCTCATCGAACGACTCATATTACGTCATGTACGGGAACGCAACTAGGTCGACATCACAAATTGCCACCATAGAAAGCTGGACGATACACCCACAATATGCCCAAAATAACTCCAATTACGGCTATGATATCGCTGTGGTCAAAATCGCCAACAACTCCATCAAAGCCAGCTCCGGAGTTTCAAGGGCTCCCCTTGTCTCCAATGCTGGATCCCTTACCGTCGGCCAACAAAGCTGGATAATGGGATACGGGTTCACCGCCATAGGTGGAAATGAATCATCCTCACTTCGAACTATAAATGAAACGATATCGTATGTAGACTCAAATTCGTCTGACTTGATTAAAGCAAATACAGCGGCCTATTCTGGCGTGTGTCATGGCGACTCCGGTAAGTGACAGATTTTGCGATCACGTCAAAACAATGACGAAAAAGAAAAATTAGATTTGGGTTGCTCAAAGATTTTGTCTGTCTGTCTGTCTTTTTTTTTTTTTTTTTATGTGCGTGGCTGGCAAACAGGTGGACCTTTGGTTGTGCAACAAGATGGCATTTGGAAAGTCGCTGGAGTGACGGCCAGAATATTGAATGCATATGACCCCATCCCCAACTCTCCAACATGTGCTATCTCCTACAACGAAATGCAGCAGTCCGAGGATGGGTATGTCAACGTAGCCTATCAACTGAACTGGATCACCAGCGTGACTGGCCTGAGCGTTGATCAACTTGCTGCGGCACCATCTGGGGTCAACGGTAATGATAACACATCTTCGTCGTCGCCAGACAGTGAAGGGTATCAAACGACCAGCAGCGCTACAAATAGCTTCAGTCGCCCATGGTGCCGTGTCACATTATCCTTGCTCGGGCTGTGGTTTGCTCTTTCCTGAACGGGAGATCGACTGATGGATATCAATAACCCGCACCTCCTGGTTAATCTCGAGACATTGTACCAGAACACAAAATTACCAGCATTGGGCCACGCACATGTGACCCAAGGTTTATAATGAAAATAATAAACAGGCCTATCGGCATCGCGAGCTCAGCTGTTCCTCCATTCACCACTGTCGTGGCACTCTCAGATTTTGCTGATCCTACCATAATCACTCAATTCTGAATCCTGCATTGCTGTCTTCATGTGTCTTCCCGTGGTCACGAACGTCCAAGCTCAACCATTTTTTTTTTCTTTTCTGTAAGCATCCGCCACGCAATTCCCTTAAATGGGAAAACTCCGTATCAGACTTTTCATCCATACCTTATGAAAAACCATGAAAAGTGAGAGTGTCATCCCTGTAGAAAAATGGAGTACATTGTTTTTATTGTTAATTGGCCCGAGAAAGTGATAGTAAAAACTAGGGTTGCTTGAACGTTGACGTGTTTGTGATTGTGGTTTGCTAGAAAGGTGTCGGTGAAATTGGGCGTAGCACACAACATGTCCATGCATATCCTGCCGAAAGCTACAATGGAGCACAGATCCTCCGATCTCATCCCGCCGAATTCCTCCTTAAACAATCGATTGGAGTAGGTGGCTATGAAGTCGACTTCCTTTGATTCAAAAAGACGATTGTCGAGTGCTTCTACTGTCAGCTGTCAATCAGCCGCAGGTAGACAACAGAGCTGTTTTGGATATTGTATGAAGATAAAAAGAAAACAAATGAACGGGGGAGCGGTATAAATTGTTCATTTTACTCAAGTGCCTTAGCCCCCCCCCCCAAAATCAGCAATGCCCTTGAAAGAGGTCAGGTCATATTACGTTCTCATTATTATATAAACCAAGTTGTAATTTGGTGGAGCTTCCCGAAGCTGAACACCATTTAAACGGAAGCCTCCAGACATCTCAATCGAGAGATTCCCTTTTGACGTCTGTATCAGCACGTCTTTATACTTATTGATCAATCTCCCCACCACGCGCGATAACTTACCGATGTCGGTACCAGAAGAAAACCAAACCTATCGATGGGGATTCCTATTTGAAAATGTACACTTCACTCCCTTTGATAGCGTCAACAACCAGTTGATAGAGATGGAGTACCAAGCGCGAGGGGCTCATTACAGTCATAATATTGATATCGTAGATAGCAATCTCAAGTACCCTGCTAAGATATACTTTGGAGTCGCTCAAACGCATCTCCGCATGCCAGGCACTCGCTACTATGTGCAGCGTCGAGAAATCAAAATCCAGTCACCAACCGTGGCTCCCGCAGCATCACCGATGGCTCCAGCACCGAATGGCCAACATATCGCGGTAGACCAAATGTACTATGCAATCCCAATGGGAGTGTGGACAAGAGACGAGTTATCAAAGCTTGGCTTAGGTGCTATCTTTCAGACCCCAACTCTCAGCGTTCAGTGGCAAGAATGCATCGCACAACTCTATCAGGTGTCAGCCACGCCTATCAACCTACTTGACGGACAGCTTCAAAGAAAGTGATTCCAGCTTGACTCCATACCCTGCTTTTTTGATCGTGGGGGGTTATTTTTTTTCGTATTTATACTCTCTATATATAAAAAAATTAAAATTGGAAATGAACAAAATATGTGTATATTCTAGACTTCGTTCTTTAATCATGATGCATGCAGTCTTGAAAAAAAAAAAACTCTTAAACTTTATAAAACGTCTTTAAGTGACTTTTGTGCAGATCCCCTCTTTTTGGGCTGTGGGGTGGTTGCTGAAGGTTTCCAGCCAATCTAATTGAGAAGGACAGGTCAGATGGGGTGTACTATTTTGGCTGCCACTTCGTATGCACTGATTTCATGGCGTAAACTTACCATATAAATGATTGAAAATGTAGCAGGAATCGAGCCGTCAGCATTTCCGTGAAGCTCTGATAAGACAAATGAAATAAGTTCCAGCTTTACATGACACATCGCGTCGGCATGTATCACTCACCGCTGTAGATGGCAGAGGTAGCCAGTAGTGTATCTCGCTTCATCAAGGTTTGACTGGAATTTGAAAACGTTGTGAGTGCTAATATGACAGATACACGTACAAAAGTCATATGATGCTTTACCGATTCAAAACGGCATTGCTTTCTCCCATTGCACGTAAATCTTGCATAAGTTCAATCGCTGATGGATAATTCACTTGGATTTCATCCACATCCACCGTGGTCAAAGTGAATCCTGCTCGGGTCAATAAATTGCTCATATCTTTAGAGTCTATGTAGGAAGCACAGCGTTAATAAAAATTAAAAAAGTCCGTTTGGGCATGCTCCTTATATTATCACCTGTCAGTGGCGAAACTCTCGGTGAGATACCGCCTTCACGCTCCAATTCTGCAAGCTGTAACGAAGTACTAAAATCCAAAGTTAGGTTCTTTGTATACTAGCGTTTGACCTAACAGTAGCTAAGAATCTAACCGTAATTCAAACAAAGTGTCTCCACCAAACATTGCTGCCACAAAGACACCATCTGGCTTTAGGGCCTTTCGGATTTGGATTAAAGCACCTATCGTTGACATTTCGAAATGAGCAATGGGTTTCGTAACGAGCACTTGTCGTATGTCACCTACCTGGCAAGTCATTGATCCAGTGCATAGACAGACTGCTCACAACGGCTTCAAGAGAATTTTCCTCAAACGGTAACAATTCCTCATCCACTACCATCCTTTCCACCTCCACTAAAGCATTCGATTGTCGTAATTAGTACAAATTTCGCAATGCCATTCTGTTATTTAATGCCAATGCAAACCAGAAAAGATCTTTTACCATCGTATTTGATATCCTTATCTCTATTCAATGCATTTTCTGAACATCCACATTCATGGTTAGCATGGTTCGGGAAAACCTGAGGTATAGAAAGCGAGCCGTTCTCCACATACCTGATGTATCACACATGATCACCTTGTCTACGGTATCCGAATCTATATGCTTGACAATATGACCACATCCAGACCCGAGGTCTACAACGGTATTGAAGCTACGCTTGATATCCTGCGATGCGCAAATGGAAAGGCGAGGAAGTAAAAATAGATGATAGGTGTCTGTCAGCTCGTGTTCAGTTGAGATAATCATCAAAGAGTGCTTTTTTCGAACTTTACCAGTAATCTATCAGCAACACGAGCTGCGATTTCGTCTTTGAGGTAGTCAACAACGCGGCTCTCTTCAGCATTCATGGCAGCTCGATCCTTTTGCTTCCGCTTGGCTTCTCTGTGGAAGACTTGGAATCCAGCTGCTTCGGGGGCAGGGGTGCTGGGTGGTATGATAGCATAGTTTCTCGAAGTAACGATGGTTGATGCGACTCTAGGCAAGGTCTTGGTCAAGACCCTGTGATTTCGGGTAAATTGAGACAGCATTGGCGGTGGTAGGAAAGCTGGGGTCAGGCCTCAAAGCTGAATTATCACTTTTTAGTGACTGCTGTATTTTCAATGGAGATGCGCCATTTTGCATTGAAACGAAAGGACTGGCAAAAATGACACAAAAGCAGCATCTTTTCACCTATTGTATAGCAAATGTCGTATACAACACTTGATTATGCTTCATTAATTGTCATTATTTGGTACACAGGCAGCGGCCCTGTTAACCTTGAGACGTGTTGCGAAGGGTCAATAGTGGAAGAAATGGAAAGAGACCTTCTAGTTATAATCTAATATGCTAGATGCATCCTTCTATAGTCAACAGAATGACTGGTCTACAACAATTATTTCCCGACTTCTTTGACAAATTTCATGAGAACTCTAGAGCTTTAAAATGGATAAAGTCGGTAGCTAGATGAAGCACAACAGCACGGAACGACAAGTTCATACGGTACACACACAAGAAACATACATACTAATGTGACATTTTTAAAAAGCAATATTGTAATACATCGAACCATTTTACATTTGAGTAGTTTAACATGATGATTATATAGAAAAAAAAAAAACAGATCAAAAATTAACAAAATAACAAAAATAAATAATTTACTTCAAGTCCACCTCGGCTTTGAGTTCATTGAGAATTTGAACCAAGCTGGCTTGTTCTTCGTTATACTCCGTGACACCATCGTCTTCTTCCATATCAGGCCCCTCCATAAATGCTTGAGAAAAATCACTAATGTCTGTGCGTTCCTCCAACCCGTACTGCTCTCGCAACTGGTTCAACTCTCGAGAAAGCTCACTGAAAGAGAGAGGTTAGAACCAAGTTTTCAGAGCAGGCCAAAGAGAATATCAAAAAATAAAAATAAATTACCTTGCTCGCTTTCGCCACGAATTACGATCCAGCAACACGTTTTTCAACTTGCGTTTGATCTGGATTTCAGGCGAAGGATGGGATGGCCGAACAGATAAACCATCGTCACTATGGGAGTCGGAGAGAATTTGTTCAAGTTCATCGTTGAAGGTCTGACAAGAAAAAAAAATGAGTAAGCTGGTGCGATAATCAAGGCGTGGGTGGCTGTTTCTCACACATACCTCATATAGTATTTTATTTTCATCGGTGGAGTCTTGGTAATCAGCCCTGAGATCCGCAAGCTGCTTTTCTTTCTATTACGCATTGACAACAGCATTAGCCTTCCCATCTCGGTGTTGTGTCCCACCCCACCCCCAACATTTTTAATTTTCCATACCTCTTTCAATTGCATGGCAAGACCATCCACTTCTGAACCCAAGATTTCGCAGTTCTTGGCTAGAGCCGTCCACCTTTCTTCAAACTCTTCTCTGAGTCGCTCCATAGCCACCGCGACGTCATTGTTGCCCATAGAATAGTGATCGTCATGATCGAATTTTCGAATCATCTCCTCATCCACACTACTGATACTACTGCCAGAGGCCATGGTGGAGAACCCGGTGTGAGCACTGCTCCATGTTGAGCTGGACAGCATGCTGTTTCTGGAAATGGAACGGATGGTACTATCGATGTTGCCGGCAACCGATTGGATTTCATCCAACTGTGTCTCATACTGGCGTTTGGTTTCGGTATCACGGTTGATACTAACGCGCAATTGAGCAATGTGAGCCTCCAGAGCAGATATCTCTCCCAGAGGCGAGATGGTTCGTTGCGATGCAGGAGAAGACGATGGAGTGACTACTCGGAATAGCATCTCCTCTTTAGGTAGTTCGTCAGTGCGTTTGAACATACTGAGCAGACGATTGCTAGCAGGTGATACGGGCGAGTCACTTGGCACAAAGTCATCTGATACTTCGCTGCCAGTGCTACTTTCATACGATCCTCTGGATGAGACACTATTGTTACTTCGTACGGTGCTGGAAGTAGAAATGGATCGAGACACTTCTAATTCTGAATGATGGGGTATAGGGCCACTGGTGGAGATAGGCCGTGTTCTTGCCATGGATTGTGCATTGAGGTAGGCTACGTATTGAGGATTGATACCGGTGTGTACGGTGGGGTTAAATATTTTGGTGAGTGTGGTGATACTCTTGGCCTTTCGTGGCCGGGAATCATGTCGCTGAATCTTAGAGTGTAGGTGCTTCTGTAGACCCATCAGTTTCTGTTGCTTGGCTGCCCATCCATAGGCAATGATATTGCTCCAGAAGATGGATTGGAAATCAGTGTGGTCGCTATCCGCGTTAGGGTCCCGCCCTTTCAAACTCACGTTTCGTTCGCGAGCGACCTCCAATGCAACCCGACTGCGAACTGAAAACCTATGGGAGTATGCGTCAGTATGTGATCAGAGGTAGTGTTTAGGAAAAATATCACCTTTTGTGATGGCTTACCTGAAACCTTCATCAGGTACCACTTGGACTATGCCAAGGACGGGTGGTAGGTTTTTCATTCTGGCTAGGCATTGCTGGACATCGACATTCGGGTCGTCAACATACAAAACAGCCGTGTTACTCTATGAACAAGATAGCAAAAACACATGTCAGTCAAATTGTCAGATCTCATTCTCACGGGGTGGGAGCTGAGAACGGTCCCAGTCAAAACTTCTTTTTTTTTTCCTAACTCACCTTATTGCATTCAGCAGGGTATCTGTCTATATCATAAAAATTACTGTACAGGTTGAATTCTTTCCACATTCGGTAGTAGGTGACCAAAGTGGAATCTTTTAAAGGAGAATGGTTGGTTAGATTTGACAGTGAGAAAGAGGCACCCCGTGGCATGGCGGGGGGACTCACCATTTTGGTTCAAGATGGCCTTGGACTTGTGAAATTGTTTACAAAACTCTTCCTTCTTTTGGTTATGTACGGAGATTTGCGATCGGGTAATGGGAACTTCCTCTTGAGGAGGGCTGGTAGAGAAAAGTCTCAATGGCTGCTCGAGGAAATAGTTTTCAAGAGCCATGTTAGCCGCCACGGTCGGTGATGCGGGCTGCTTCGCAGCAGCAGCGGACATTGATGTGGCATTGGTTTGCAGCATAAATGACGGCAACAAGTCACCAGAACCGTCCAAGAGTTCCACGGCTTCAAGGCCCACCCATCCTTTGAATTTCAGACGTTTCTCCTGAGCACTATTTCGCTTGGACTTGTCACTTCGTTTTGGAAGAAAGGACTCCAATCCACTGGCTGAACTGCTTCTGGTGCGCATGATGACTTCAGGGCCATTCACAAGTCCGCATAATTCAAATCCGTTGACATTGTATGCAGGACGGCGGACAACCATAACCTTATCGGTGAAAAGAAAAATGGTAACTGGTCTCAGCGGCTTTCTAGAGATGATGTCAAGTTCGGTTGCGTCAATATGTCGAATGAGATGTCGGTTCTGATTAATTAACGGTGCCTTGAAAGAAAAAAAAAAGTTGGTATGACTGTACATCGTTACACCACAGACTAGGAAGGAAATGGCACTCACTGGACAATTTTCAATCGACTTGTGCATGTTGAAGAACGTTTTGGCCAATCTGGTATTAGTATCGTCTGCCATGGTGGCAATTTCTTCGGCGCGCTTCAAAGCGGCCAAAAGACCAGGGTAATCAGGATGATCATTCGAGGTATACTTTAGCAATTCTACGAGAATTGAGGGGGGAGGTTAGTATTTCCGCTTAAAATAGAAGTTTGCGCGGGCTAGTGTGTAGAAACGCAAGTATGGGATGATTACCTTTCAGCATCATGGTATATCGGCCGATTCGCTGACCTGGTTGTACTAAAAGATCATGTAGGGTTTGTCGCTTAGCTTCTGGATGATCTTTTGCTCGCTGTGAAAAGAAAACATGTGAGAATGTGTCTCGACGCTGTTTACCATCAATGGGGTGTACTTACATCCAAGAAAGCTCGATAAGCAGGATTGATTTTTTGTTCTCTTAAATTGATAATTTGCGCATCTTCAACTCCAGAGAGGAACTTGCTATAGCATTCACATCGAAACATCTATCAAAATAAAAAACCAGATAGTCATATCGATGGATGGAAATGTGCGTTAGCAAGAGGCGCCTATAAAGTACTGCATATAAATCAATCAAGTCACCGTACATGAGTGGCGCATATATCACCAAATAAAAGATTGGACCCAGGTTGTCTCCAACGATACAGGTTATCCAGAAAGCCTTTGTTAGCTTCAACGAGCATTTCAATGTTCATGAACATGCTGTTGCATTCATACAAGCCCAGTACGAAGTTTCGCTTGTCTTTGGCATAGGCACGCAAGGGCCGTGCAAACACCTATGACACAAGTTAGGGAACGTTCCATTTTTAAAAAAGGGAACCCTATTGGGGTCATTGGATAGAGGCGTTTCTAGAAAAAAAAAAGTGACTTACATCGCTGAGTACGTTCATATTCTTTACGTAGTTTTCTTCAGTTTCTATGAGCTCTCGGATTACATAGGATCGTCGTTCGTCATTCTAGCGGTATGAAGCACCGTAGCAAAAAGCAAAATGGTGAGTGATCGCTGCTGAGAGAACACTAAAGTGAACCACAATATAAATAAAAATAATAAATAAATAAATTGACTTACGGCAACATATTCGCGCTGTATACGTGGTTCGATTACATATTTGTTGGTACGAGAACTGGATATGCCAGCCGTTAAGGTCGTGGATCCAATAACATTGATAAATTGCTGATAAAACTCTTGCTCCTCTTTGAGTAGTAACGAGTGTGTAAGTAAACCATTTGAAGTGGATATCCAAGAGGATCCCAACACACGAGGTCGGTATGCTACTAGGGAGTGTTGGGAAAAAATAAAAAAAGCAAAATTTATGATACTCACCTTCGGTTCTGCTACGCCCAGCTTCACTGAGAAGGACATCGACGTGTTGTGCCTAAAAAGATCTATGTCAACCCCGACATTGCGATTGCTGAACGACATGCGGAAATGTCACCTTACCAATGGACGTTCAATCTTGTCGAGCAGCGCTTTTATTGGGTCGCTGTACTCGCTTGTTGATAGGCGATTGGATGATGCCGGGAGCATTCGGACTAGTTTACAGTGGTGAATATATCCATGATCCTCGAGTCGTGCTTCAAGTGTCTGGGGGGAAAAAGAAACGATAGCATAAATTCAGTCAGCGTTCGCAGGCGAGTTTGGATCTTTTTGTTTTTTTTGCAAGTATGTTACCTTTACCGACATGACTATTTTTCGATCGAGTGCTTTTCGGGGGTAGTATTAAGGGTAGTGAATATAAACGAGAGGGATGGATATGTAAGAAAAAACGGACAGGGGGAGAAGCACTAATATGAGAGGAAGAGCTGAAGAGAGAAAAGTAAAATAAAAAAAAAGTGATAGGGGCCAGTGCTACAGTCGAAGCACTTGATGCTACTCCACTCAGCCACACCTGCTACAAGGCTTCTCGGCTCTGGTGGAACGCATTCGTTCGTCATACCACCGTCTATCGATAATTTCGTATACCGATCAGGAAGTCAGAGTGGGAGCGGTGGTAAAGGAGATGAGGTCACGGTTGGGTGGAGCGCGAGAATTGCACAATTGCCTCGGGTAGTCCCTATCGGTCCTCATATCCTAACCCCCTTTGAGCGGGAACGCTCGGTAATTCCCAAGACGTTTTTAATTAAAAGCACTGAAAATCACCCATGGAATAGAGCTAATAACTTTTTTGGGTTCAGCTCGATCCATAGAGCCATTCATTCAGAGCTGTATTTCATTTCTACAAGCGGTGAGCAATACGTAGGTTATGTTCGGCTTCCGCTGAACAATTTGGCGGTCAGCATGATGGTCCCAAGGTGAGCATATGACTTGCAGAAGACTGCAACCATGGTTGAACTTTGAACACAATTTGCCAACCTAACGATCAGCGGCAATTGCGCTTAATTTTCCTGTGGCCAAGCCAAATGGTAATTCGTGAATACGTAAGCCAGTCCCAGACGGTGGTTCTCGTTTATCTTTTTGGTGGAGGTGGGTGGACCCACAGAAGGAAAATTCGGCCGAGAATTTTCAAAGTCATGATGCCGACTTGCTTTTTAGTGAACTATGGCTTTTTTCCTTGGCTATTCTTTCGTACCCCAGAATGCATTGAGTCTTTATTTTTTTTTATTGCTTCCATTCATGGGCCATAACCCTATATCTTACCAGCATTGGTCAAATAGTGAGTGAGTCAGAATGATCTTCTCAACTCAGACTAGTAAAAATTTATAAAATTGTTTAAACCACCGGGGTTAGAAGGTTCTTTCGGACGAGACACCATTGAAGCTATATGAATCGATCGATCTGTCAATTATCAGCTAGAAAGCTGTTCAAGCCAGCATCCGGTCGACTGGCTGCAACATTTAGACCATGCCCGAAAATGACGTATCCCCGTCATATGCAAGCCAACTGGCAGCAACGTCGGCACAATACCGCTGCACCGAAAAGCTTTTATCATAACGAAGTGTTAGATCGTTATGTCGATCAAAGCGTCAATCCCAACACCATTCGCCAACTGGTCTTTTATGGACGTCATATGACAGACGATCGCTTGATCGATAGTGCCAACTATGTCCGCACTGAAATCACCATCCGCTTGGCCCACCGCATTCGAGATTTCCAGAAACTACCATTCATTGTTGGTACCAATCCGCACATAGAGGTGAGTTGGATAGGAAAGAAACGGTAGTGTTACGATGTGACCACTTGTCTAATAGTATGGGCTTCTTTTTTTTCATCTGTCAGCGGATCTACCGAATGTACTGGGAGGCTTTTGAAAAGATTCGTCAATACCCCGCCATCAAGACTTTAGAGGATAACGAAGTCTTCTGCAACTTACTTAACGGCCTGCTTGATGATGGTCTTTTTGTCATACCGGAACTAGCCGTTGGTGCGACAGAGTGTGCCGGATTCATCGCTCCCGCGTCTTTTGATCGATTTATGAATACTATGCTGAGATCAAGGATATCAAGAAGGGTCATTGCTGAGCAGCATTTAGCCATTACTGCCAACCACAACACCGCATGGGATGAAGAGGGTTATATTGGCATTATCTTTACTCGATGTTGTGCCCGAGAAATGGCAGAAATGTGTGTGACGCTTTCAACGCAGCATATTCTAAAGAGCCACGGTCGAACCGTCAATGTTGTCATCGACGGCAGTGCGCGAAATGAAGCGGTGTTCGCCTATATTCCAGAACATATAGAATACATCCTGTATGAATTGCTGACCAATTCCATTCGACATTCATCCGAGTGCGAGGACTGGGAAACAAAGACTGTCCGCTTGACCATTGCTCAGAACAAGACGGACATCTTATTTCGAGTGTCCGACAATGCTGGAGGCATCCCCAACGATGTGTTCAAGACGCTGTGGAGTTATTCCAATGCACCAAGCGATTTCAAGAAATTTAAGAATATAAAGAAGATGGGAGGTAGCATGGCTGAACGTGAAAACCGGTCCGTCAACGAGAGACTTGGCTTTGGACTACCCATGAGCAAAGTGTATGCTGAGTACTGGGGAGGTGAACTCAGCGTGCTAACCATGGATGGATTCGGCACAGATGCCTACGTTAGAATCCCGCGTCTAGGAAATCAGGCGGAAAACTTGACTTTGGATGAGATCGACGAGGCTGAATATTCCAATCGAAGTGATACGGCTCTTCTATCAACGAATGGCTACTCTACAAGACCAAGCGCTCTAGTCTCCGCATGACCGCTCTATCCATATCAACATTAGAGACATTGTAAATTTTATAGTCTTATGAAGATGTGTGTATATTCGATTTTACTGTACATATCATGCCATTATGATGTTTTTTTATAGAAGAACAAAAATACAATGTCGTTTAGAGAACTTTCTATGGTTTTGATCCTCTTCTAGTTTAAGCACGATGCTCACCATCAGGAGCAGAGATATTGATAAATTCCAACCAGTTTCTTCTTGTGATTTCAACCACTTGCTGAATAGACCACTTCTTAGCCTTGGCCACCACCTTGGTGATATCAACCATAGCATCGTCGATACCCGTTGGTGTATTGTAATCTGACTCGATTAAAAGTCGATCGTCTGGAACTTTTTCAATCAACTGAAGCAATTTGTTCCCTAATCGACCATTGATAGCAACCGAAAAACTCATGTAAACTTTGACAGGACGTTTGATGTCAAATAAGCTAGGTAGTATGCCTGGGCTACCACCATAGCTATGCAAACAGATGCGAAACGGAGTTTTCATATCCTTCTTTCTCCATTCATTTGCTTTTCGTAGAAGCAAGTCTAATACCATTCCATGCGCTTGAACACAATGTAAGCTGACAGACCGATTAAGATCACGAGCTAATTCAAACTGACTGGACACAACCTCCAACTGATGTTCAGGAGTGCATCTCACTTCCGTTGGTCGTACTCCATGCCAGTGTTCTGCCCCAGCCGGTAACAGACGAGCGGATCGATCGAATCCAATCTCTCCAACTATTGCATGTGGATACTGCTCAAGGTTGGCTCGTAAGGTTCGAAGCCAATCGCTGGACGGTGTGGGTAAGTGTTGAATCAAATCTGCCTTTTCCGAGTCGTCCTTCGATGTCAGTACGCGATTGTAATGCTGTTCATCTGGTTCTGTTTGGTTCCTTGCTGCTCCCCGCACCAAGTGTGCATACCATGGGTGCACGCCTGAAGTGTATCGGTGTTATCTGGCTGTTCTCAATTGATCACACTACAATTGAAACCGGAACATACCAAAACTTGGTATACATTTTTCTATGCCATCTTCGTTGTCTATGGAGGACTGGTCAACTACTTTCTTGACCGTATCCCAATCTTGTTCACGAACCCCCATGAGCGTCAAGTGGCCCGTCCGTAACTTTGCGATCTCATCGAGCTTGTCAACGGCATCGTGGGGATGGCAGTGATTGTCACAAAGATATTTGTACAAGTCGTCGTCAAACTTTTCTTCAGTCATGAGATCGGTATAAGCCGATTGATCAGTGGAATCTTGGCACATTGGTTTTGAATCACGTCAAAAAGTGTAGGGTTCAGTGGGTGGCAAACAAGACCGTCTAAACAAGCAAGGAATAAAGTGCTGCAGTCGAATTTTCGGTCATGATGACTCGGCCATGACATTATGATATTGCAATTTTTTTTTTAAAAAAAAAAGACAGGGTTATAGGACACAAGGAAAGCACTACGCAGTCTCATTATATTATTCTTGAACTAACAAGTGGATGAAGGAGACGTCGTCATTATACGGATTATATCTGGTTAATTAAACGCACAACACTTGGCCAATGTCCAAGTTGGTGCAGCCACTGTTCACTTTGGAATTCTTGCTAATGATTTTGGCAGCAGTAGTGCCACCAACTTTAGAAGCAATGCTGGAGCAAGTATCACCCTTCTTTACGGTGTACTTGGTACAGCTGGAAGTGGCAGTGGCAGACTTTGTGGTGGTCGCCTTCTTGGTAGTAGTAGTCTTCTTGGTAGTAGTAGTCTTCTTAGTGGAAGTAGGCTTCTTAGTGGTGGTAGCCTTCTTGGTGCTGGTAGACTTCTTGGTGGTGGTGGCCTTCTTGGAGGTAGTAGACTTCTTGGTGGTGGTAGTAGACTTCTTGGTGGTGGTGGTAGACTTCTTGGTGGTGGTAGTAGACTTCTTGGTGGTAGTAGACTTCTTGGTGGTGGTGGTGGTAGTTGCGGTTGAATCGACGCTGCCAGCACGAGGAGCAAATCCAAGACGCTTGTTATCAGCATCATAAACGGACACGTAGTTTTCCAAGAACTTTTGTCCAATAATTTGAATACCAATGTCTTCGCCAACAATGTATGAGAAGCACATGTTAGCGTCAGGAGTACCCCATGAAGAAACCTATCAGAGTGAATGCAAATCAGTATTACTATTGATTTTAGGATGTGAAGTATTAGACACTCCACTCACCTCCCAGCTAGGAACTGTGTATTGCTCAGGTGTGAGCGGGTATGCTTTACCGTTGATGGTAAAGGTAATAGAAGGAAGCGAGCTGAGGGACTTGCAAGGCACTTCCCACATGCCGGCATCATTGTTATACTGCGAGCCGCTGACGTGGCTGTAGATAGCATCAGCAGCAGAGGAGCTAAGGATAATCAAAGTGGTTCCAGTGTCGACGATTGCACTGAAGGAACTGACGGCAACAGTGTTACCGACCTTGACATTGGTAAGAGGAATACCCCAGTATTTCTTTTAGGGAAAAAGGTGTGTAAGTCCATATGCATCATGTTACACGGAACCCAGGGTCTGGAGGTCACTTACAGATGCAGTACCGGTTGTAAGAAGGGGTACATATTGAATAGATCCAGAGTATAAGCTGGAATCGGGAAGACCGCCAAAGGTGACTTGACCGTTTACAGCACCTGAGAAATCACCAACGGGGTCGTGAGCAAAATAAACGCTGAAAACCTTTTCGGTGATCAGTTTATTTGCCACCATGTTGGAGATAGGGGTCTTCAAGACCTTGCCCTCTGGAAATTTCATAAACAAATGAATTTTTTGCTTTGCTGGCCATAAGCAAGTTGGCCCAAGATTTCACTTACCACTGTTGAATCCAGCGCTCAAGCTATCAGGGCCCATACCAAGGATACCATCCACACCACTGCTGGTGATAGTGCTGGCAGCAGTGGTAGCCAAACCGATTTCTTGCTTAGTTACCTTGAGCGAGCTACCGAAAGCGAGGGTATCTGTTCCAAGAATTCCCGAGCAGTATCCGGAGCCATACTGGATATCCATGGTGTTGCCACTATCGTTAGCCCAGGTGGAGGATTTGCTGGGAGTGAATGAGTGAGGAGCACCACTGCAACTGCTACCACAGGTGTTGTCGGGAATCCACGTGTTGGAAGATCCAGTGTCGAAAATAAGAGTAAATGGCTTTGCGGGAGTGCCAACTTCAACATCGATCAAGTACTAGTTAAATATAGAAAGTGTTAATATTTTGTCGATCTTATTTTGTTTTTCCAATGCAGGCACCAAATATTTTTAACATACACTCCAAATCGAGTTGAACATAGGGTAAGTTGTTGACCCGGCGGCAAGGCTGCGAGTATGACCATTGGCCAGACTTTCGACACGAGCCTTGTTGGCGGCCAAAGCTTTGGAGGGGCTAGGGTGCTTACGGCCGAAGCTAAGGGTGACACCAGCTCCTTGGGCGATTTCAGCGAGTGCTAAGCAAGCAATCGACAGGGGAGTAAAAACCTTCATTCGAAAACGGATTACTTGATATTAATGTTCAGTGTAAGGAATGGACTGGAAGGATGCCGATGGAAGTGGCGAAAGGAAGGGGAGGGGGAAGTAAAGAGCGGTTGGGAAAACTGGCACGATGAGAGAACAGCAGGATGTTATATATAAAAAAATAATTACAATTTCCCTGGTGTTGCACAAGTTGCTGGTTGAGGATCTTTTTTGTGTCAAACTCAGCTTCGATTACTGACTTTCATTTCCACCTTCTCGGCCATATTTTATGCTCACGCACATCTTTTGGCTGTACAGGTATGTGTCGCTGTGTGAGAGACCATAGCCATGAGCGAGGTATCTGCTCATGCTATCTCGAGAACTAAATAAGACCTCCCAGCTCATTTGCCACTGCACGTTTTACTCAATCTATTTCAATTAGCACTTTGGTGCAACATGAAGACTTGCATATATGCTCTAGTAGCAGCGGCGATATTACCGAATCTTAAGAATCCCCTTCTTGACAGAATTCTCTTATGAGATGCAATGTATTTATTTTGCTGTGTATTGTGATTTTTTCAGTCAAGTGAATTGGTTTTCAACTGTGGAAGAAGAAGGATAAAAAAATTTGCGGTGTTGTATACAATTGTGGAGGACTTCAAAATAAAGATCAGTATGAATAGACAAGGTAAGACAAGGAAAGAAATACAGCAGCCTATGTGAAAGTAAGAAAGAGTGGATGAAGAGAGGGAATATGAAATGGGTTGTTGTCTATTCGATGGTGATAAGGGTTGTAGTAGTCTTTTTTTTTTTCAGGGTAGGATTGGTTCATCCGGATATCAAATGCTGTTATTTAGTTGTCGCCACGCAAGACGGTCTCAATACAGCTATTGATATACTCCTTCTTGCTAGACATGGGAACTCCAAACATTTCACTTAGTCTGTCTCTGACTTGCTTCTTGGTAATGGACATGAGATCGGCGTTGGCAAGAATATTACGAACTTCTTCCATGATCTGCTCGTTCGATGGCATGGCCTCGCCTTGAACCGATCCGGATGTTGCTGCTCCGTAATAGTCCATCATGGACGATGACGCCGGCATCATGGTGCTACCAGGTCTTGACATAGCGTAAGCGCTAAAGTCTGCTTGCGATCCGAACGCAGGTCCGCGTTGACTCATCATATCAGAGTAAGCCGTAGACATGCGTGGGTTCATACCCATGCCTCCACCAAGCGAGGGATGGAATGAAGCGGCATCATTGAACGGTACCATAGGCGCGGGTGATCTTGATCGGCTACGTCCACCATAGAGTTGTTCATCATACATGGAGGCTCCTTCACCATAAGCCGATTGGGCGGCCATTTGGTGGGAAGGATGGCTACGGTAGCTGCCTTGAGTGTAACCAGTACGATGAGATCCAACCGATGCATTATCATTCCAAGCTCCTGCTCCTTCTTCTCGGAATAAGCCTTCTTCATATTGCGTCCAGGTCATGGTTGGGATAGACTTGGGATCAAATTTGCCTTGATCTTCCGGAACAAGGACTCGCTTTCCACTTTCTCCGACCACAACACGAGTGTTACCCCAAGAAAAGTCATCGAAATGCCAGAAAGAGTACACCGGAATGTAAAGAGAAAAGACAGGAATAGCGAAGATACTGACAATCATCCATCCAATATGTTCCCACTAAGAGATTTTTTTTAAAAAAAAAAAAAAAGGTTCAACAAAAATGTTAGGTTATCGCTATTATACACACCATAAGTCAACGAAATGCGAATGAAACATACCTTGCGATTAATGATAAAGATAAAGGCTTGAAGACCATACACAGCAGCAATAGTGACAATAGACCAGACGGGAACACCATTAGGCGAGGTCGCCAATTCGTAAATCAAATACGCCATATAACCAACGGTAGCAGGCATAACGAGGGTACTGATAAGATCGACAAAGACAACAAATCGCATAGAGAAACAGCAGAAACCACACAATTGAGGCAAGAAGACCAGCTCACCCAAGTTATGAACAGTAGAGTTAATCCACCGACGTCTTTGGGAGAGAAGAATAGACCAGGTGTCTGGAGCATTGGTTTTGCAAGTAGCGTCAGGTGTGAACTTGGTCTTGTAGTTGGGAAAGTGCTTGAGAATCAAGGTCGTCAAATAACGATCCTCACCCAAATGAAGCAAGTTCTTTTTGTGCAAGGTGTCGACAACGTTCACTTCATAATCTTCTATGACTTGATTAGAAACCAATAAAGGTTGATTTTTCAAGGCTGAACGAACGCGGTACATGGAGAAACAACCAGGTAAACAGGTGACAGATCCAAACAAAGACTCGAAAGCTTTGGTAAGATGATGGGAAATATAGTATTCATAAACCTGAATCATAGTGACCCAAGAGTCCTTTTCGTTAGCCAAGGTTGTTTCGCCACACAAACCGATCACCTTTGCGTCATGTACAAAACAAGACACCATACGGTTAAGAGCATCAGGTAAGACCTCCGTATCGGCATCCACCATTAATATGAATTCATAGAATGAAGGATTCACACCAATAACATTCTTGATCTGATGGAAGATTTCCAGTTCCATAGGCGTCATGGCAGCATCAAAGTGAACCTTGTTGAGGAATCGCATCAAGATCATTTGAGAATCACGTTTACCACGGTTACCAGGCTTTTGACGTTCGCTAGGCTTGCCAACCTTGGCTACCACAATATAAGGCACAACGTGACCGGCAATTTCATACAGACCAGAGTACACCTTGCCCATGTTATGTTGCTTTGGACCTTCACCAAGAGACAGGAAGGAAAGCGGTTCGGGATCGACATTGGGATCAACGCCAAGAATATCCAAGACAATTCGAGGTGTTGGGCGATCATTTCCGCTACCGATCAACATACCATCGCAAATAATGAAGAGTAACTTGCGCTTATCGTCGTATTTAAGCACGGCAATGGAATCGATGGTCTTCTTGAGAGACTCTTCACTTTCAGTGTAACAAGGGACTTGGCAGATGATGAATTTGTCATACTCCTCTGGTTCGCGCTTACTTCCAAGTTGCAATGCTGCCAGGAATTTGAAGACAATGACCGAGCAAAGTAGAATAGTGATAATAAGTAACAGATATTCTGAGAACAAGCAGCGGGCTGAGTTACGACTATCGACGACACCGACTTGGAAGAGATTTTGAAGACACACTTCCATACGATTGCGAAGATCAGGATCTAATGGCAATTTGTTCCAACTATCGGTAATATCTTGCCCGGCCAGTTGGCGGAAGAGTTCGACCACAGAGGTATCCAAAAAGTCGGTTGACGTTCCTGCGGGAGCGGTTTCATTGTTGGGACCCTTCAAGTAGCGACCACCCATGATATAATAAGTAAGATCATAGACATTGTTGTTCAAGATCGCCCATTGTCGGTACGCTGAAATGCCATTCATAACTGTACTTGTGGTAGCTTGCTTGTAAACATCGTTGGGATCAAATGCCATTCTGCCAACTTTGTAGAGCTTTCGCATCATTTGCATTTGCTCGAAATACCAGTCAGGTCTGTAGTCAGTTGTGAAGTAACGGAAGTCGTGGTATTGAGCATTGGTATCGGTCAGGTTGATCTGATAGTCGAGAGACACAAATGGAGAGACGGAGCCAGCTGTACCATCACACAAGGCAGAGACTTGTACAGGGAATAAGTTGGTTGCGTCGGTGCCCATATAATTGTTGAGGATCGAGTTCACTGGAATAACGTCGATAGCCCAATGATGAGGGGCAAAGGCCGTTAGATCGAATACCTCACCACGTACAGCAACATAGGCTTGATTCTTTTCATTGTGAGACTGAAGTTCCGATTGCGAATAGACATCCTGACGAGGACAGATCAATTCACCAAAGAAGACCAAGAACCAAATGACAAAAGCTGACATTAAGAAAATGAGGATACACAGCGCAAACTTTTCACGCCATGCTACACGAATATCCTTGCGCTTCATGCGTCCACACCAGATCATGAAGGGTTTAGGAACCCACCAGGTCAAGAACATAACGAACCAAAGCCATCTTCGACGACCAGCCGTTGGTTTGGTTTCTGTTTGGTCGATATCAACACCGTCGGCTTCGGTGGGCAGCATGCGCTTGGTTTCCATATCACGGCCAGGAACATTTCCATACGCCTCTGAGCCAAAGGCGGATTCATTCTCTTGATAGCCACTATAATGTTCGTCTTGAGCATATTCGTCTTCAGAGTAATAGGAGTGTTGATCTTCAGAAAAGCCAGATTTCTCTTCATACACGCTGAGAAGGCCACCAGCAGCTGCTGCTCCTCCTGCTACTGCTGGAATCAGCTCTGATCCTGATCCATAAGATTGGTTAGACAGCCTATCAACGCTCTCCAGGCGACCCATACGAGTAGAACTTAACGCCTGCATACCATCATCTTTCTTTCTTTCCTCTTTAGCCTTGCGCTGCTCCTCTTTATCTTGGCCGCGCAAACTATCTTCCAGGTTTCGCCATGACGATTCACTCAAGTATACCTAAAGGGGTTCGAAATTTTAGTGACAAGCTCTGATCGCTTGCATAAATCGCTTTTTTTGCCTCATTCGACTTACATTCATACTACCAGTAGCCATCTGGGCAGAGGTCCATCCAAACATAGTACCTACAGCCTCACATTTCGATCGTGGAAGTCTGTCTTCCTCAACGCCCATACTGTGTAGAATATCTTGATAGCGAGTAAGGAATTCTTCGTGGTCCAGGATCATGGTGTAATTATTTGCCCATCGCTTGGCAATTTCAGGAAGACCATACGATCGTACTTGCGTCTTGACACGCTTGGAATCAAACATATTCACAGAGCCAGACGTGTTGGGAGAGAGACAGAAGATAAACCATGGTGTAGTCTCTTCCAAAGTAGCGATAAGCTCTTCCAATGACGATTGCAATTGTGATATAATGCCGACAGATGCCGCAGCGGCGCCTTTGGTATCCCCTTTCACCTTAACGAGGTTGTCTTGATCCTTCTTACCCAGTCCTGACTTTCGTTGCGACTTGCTACGTCGCATGGACGGAGCCCGTCCAGGTTTAGCGATTTGTTGTGCAGCGACAATATCGTCAGAGCTTTTGGGGTGAGATTGGGTAGAAACAGCTTGCTGAGAAAAGAGGTTCAGAACAAACGAGTTGAACGATCCAGCAGTTTCAGCGTTGCCTCGGAATAAGTTCACAAAGTCGGCACTAAGAGCATCCCCGTTGTCTTCAATAAAGCCATAAGGCGTGTAAGCCACCTGACCGGCAAAATGCTGAACGGTGAACTGCCTTGCTCCGGTATCAGCATTGCGATTGGAGAAGGAATCATGGTTGTTGTTGTATTTCACCATGGAATCCAACATATTGTCGTCTGTACGTTTCTGAGCTTTGGCGGTGCATTCGTTGAGAATAGCGTTCAGACCATTGGAGGGTTTGTCAAACAATTGGACACAGGCTGCATTGCTAAAGTAGGGCACATCGGGCATCTTGATACCATCTTGTTCATAAATGTCATTGTCTTGCTCGAAAATTTGGCGCAAAACGAAGTCATGAAATTTCTCGTTGGAGTAATTGACACAGTATTGTTCGAATTTAGCTTGACCTGGATTTTGGGTATTTTGCGGACCGGGCAGATCAACAATACCAATAAAGCTATGGAAATTGTCGTTGCACAGCTTAATATTGATCTGTTCAACGATCCAAGTGAACATCAACGAATACAACGCTGTTGCCAATTCATCCCTCTGTTTACTGGCCTGCTCCGCATTAAGAAAAACGGTTGTCACATCTTTCTTGATCAATTTAGTTTTGTAAGTCAGCACGAGCTCAAGTGCATGGGGGTCCACGCCTAGAAAATCAGCTGCCAAACTCAAAACTTCGGCATTTTTCACATTAGCTGCGTCTTGTCCTTTGGAAGGGTCGTCAACGAAGATAATGTTTCCCAAGTGAAGAATAGCCGCAAGCAATTGCATCAAGCGAGCAATATGCTTCTTCTGGAACCCCAACGCTTTCAGGGAGGTTTTAAGTTCCTCAAACTTGGTAGCGTCATCGGCGGTGGTTTGAGAACGGCATCGACTGAGGTAGGCAAAGCTGGAATGATCGGATAAACGTAGCTCTGTCTTCTCTTCAGTTGGAGCACCAGCCAAGAGGTAGTAGAAAGCATGGAAGTTACGTTCGTCTGCTGGAGCGCTTGTTACGCGGCGCTTTTCTAAAAAGTAATTTAAAAGTTTTGCACCAGTAATACGACCTCTTTCTGAAAATTGAACTTCCGTATAGCGGCCGAAACGAGATGCATTGTTGTTTTGGGTGGTCTTTGCATTTCCAAAGGCCTCCAGAATAGCTTGAGAATGCAACAACTGAGTCTGGATCTTGGAAGGTTTCTTATGACTGCTCAGGGCCACTAGATGACGCAAGGCCAACTTGTGTGCATCGGTTTTACCAGAGCCTGAATCACCACTGCCATAATAAAAAAAAAAATAGATAAAAAAAAAAATTAATGATCAGACATAGGGCGTCCTCAAACACGAAATTTTTGAACGGGGTCCCTGAATAGCCAGCCCCCTTGAAGCAATTTCATTACATACCTGATAATGATACTTTGATCCACACCCGTCCTTCGCATGTGCAAATATGTTTGGTTGACCAGCTGGAAGATATGCGGGGGTAGCTGATTGGCGTTCTGACCACTCGTGTCTTTGTATTCGGCTACATAGTTTAATGACTGATCATCCGTACAAATACTGAGGCTCTTGTTGGGATTCACCGATACCAAGGCTTGGTCTCCAATACGTGTATAGATGCAATCTTGTTCATATCGTGCCTTCAAAATTTGAGTCAAATCCTCGTCCGTAGTGGTTTCAAGCTGACTGAGGTCGATGGTTTGGAGGGCGTTGACACCCTTGTTACCAGTATTCTTTCCTCTGGGCATAACGAAATCAGCAAATGGCTAGATTCGAAATCAGAGAATGCAGATTGATTGGATGAGGAAGACGAACAGTAGTAAACAGAAGAGAAAGAAAAAAAAAATAGAAGCCGAGGAAATTAGGCGGGTATTGATCAAGTTATAGTTCAACCACGAAAATTAAACAAGATGATCTTGGTCGACTAACAACAAATCTTGAGTAAAAAGTAGTGGTTGAGATAAAGAAGAAGATCCTAATAGCTTAAAAAGATAGAGGATTAAAAATAACAAAAAAAATAATAGAGGCAGCAGATGAATGAGTGGGTGAAGTGCTATTTCTGGGAGTGAACCCAGATATTTTCGGTTAACAGTCCGCAATTGGCAAGAATAAATACTTTGGCATTCTGGTTTATTGATTATTTAGAAGCGAGGCTTTCTTTTACGACCAGTGTATTTGGAATCAGCTACAACAGCACGATCACCTCTTGCTCGTACCGTTTCTTTCTTGTGCATAATCCATTTTTTGTCTTTGACAGGTCGGCGCTTGTCAGTTCGTCGACGTTCCTTGATTCTTCGCTTTTCAAACTCCACGCTCGCCACAGCCGGATGCTCGCTGCCATCCTCTCCCAACGCAGTGGGCATGCGGTTCTTGTGGCCATCCGCTTGTCCAGCAAATAAGCAGAGGTAATACTTTTTGGCTTTCTTGGAATTGGGATAATCAATTAGCAGACCACCTTCAAAACCACATTTGCTTGCTGTGTCTGTCAACATTTGGATCTGATCATCATTCTCTGGGTAAAATTGGAAGACAGCACGAGCTCCTCTTCGGAGAGAGGAGTACAACGTTGAGAAAAACCTTGCAATTCGTGCCTTTGGGTTATTGATCTGTTTGTCAGCATTGCATAACCACTGTAAAACGGAGATACTGTGTGGGAACCCCTCCTTCAATTAGTGATTTGAGTCCGGATATGGTAAAATACTGGAATTTCCCAAATTCCATAAAATCTCTTTGTCTTTAAATACCTGATGGCTCCATCAAATGTTCCTGGTCTAAAAGCCATTCCTTGTCCTGCATCCTGGAGGAACAAATCTCCTTCCACTTCCCTGTCTTTAGCGACGTCTATATTGAGAGATAGATGATTAACAACTTTTTTGGAAATCATGTGCTTTTGCCCTGCCTTCAAATCTTATAGACTTACCAAGCATGGATGGAGCAATGTCCATGCCTACCCATATGTGACCTTCTTCTTCTAAAATCTCGCCACTCAATCCTGATCCACAGCCAATATCAAGAATATATGCAGGTTCGTCTTCTGGTAAATTGAGCAATTCAAGAGCACGATATGCCATCTCTGCCTGAATAGCAGCTATTCGAGAGCTACAGTAGTAAAAACATGTTTAGTCAGAGATTCAATCGTGCAAGCGAGATTAAGTGGTCAAGCAAGCACAGTGTTAAGACCTACTTTTCAGTGTATTTGACAGCCTCAGTCTCGCCATAGAACTGAAAGATTGGGGTCAATGGGTCAGTCTCGAGATTCGAAATTTATGTCACATTAGTGCTAAGCCATTGCAATTCGTCGCTTACGATTTCTGGAGGCGCAATGTGTTCTGGCCGTGACATGGTGTTGAATCAAATGGAGGCGGTAATAATTTTTCGAAGACACAAGAAAAAAAAAAAGTGGTGCACTGTGACTGGGTTTTGGTGGCTTCAGGGCCTTTTATGATTTTGTGTTGTTGCTTGCAAAAAAATTAAAGAAGACAAACAACCATGCTGCATTTACTAGGTGTCAATTTGCCTGACAGAAAGCTAGTGAGGTATGCATTATTCCATTCGACAATCTAAAAATTTAAACAGTTTCTAATTTCTACTTTCTCTGAAAGCACTGCTTTGCAATATTTTTACGGCATTGGACCCACTAGCTCCAGCAAGATATGTGATCAACTCTCCATTCACAAACAATGCAAACTCGCCGAATTATCAGAAGCACAAATCAACTCCTTGTCTAACGTATTGGCCAACATGAACATTGAAACCGATCTTAAGCGAGAAGTGCGAGACCATGTCATGCACCATCGTAGCATCAACACCTACGCTGGACGTCGCCATGCTATGAGCTTACCAGTGCGTGGTCAAAGAACGCGGAATAACGCAAAGACCGCTAAAAAGTTGAATGGAAGATGGGTTCAAAGAAGAATGTTCAGCTCGTAAGTACACTTGCACACTCCCTTCAAAGCTCCCCTTTTCAGTTTCTTAACCGTCATTTGCCGTCTTTCAGATTATCAACTGAATCATTCCCTAGTGTTCAATCCCCTTTGGAACGTTTCTTCAATACCAAGTTTTTCTAGACGTTTTGTAGTGTATCAATAAATATATAGACGCGTTTGTACAGTCCATCATGGCCATTTTGGTCATCAAGTTTGTTATAGGTTAGACGATGAGACCCCCCCGGTTTGACCAATTGTAGGCAAACTCCAAGGTACAGAACGATCTGTATAACAGCATGATGTGCTGACTACTTTCAACCGTGTTTACTGCCCCGGCATCCGATGTAGTAATACAAGAACACAAACGCATGCCGCGGTCAGCATTGTGTCAGTTTAGAGGTGGTAAGCGGGTCGGTGGTTCGTTCGGATCTACCGCTGGATTGCCTCCTAATGGCTTTTTTTTTCACGGATGTTACACATGTTAGAGACCAACCAACCACTGTCAATATACTTCTAAAAAAGTTTTTTTCATTATTTACTTACACATTCAAATAGGAGTGAAGCCTCTCGTTCTATAATCCATGGATTTATGCATGTGCCGATTGAATGGATGGCTAAGACGACGACTGGTAGCCCTCATGTGGTTACTGGCTCAATGTGGAATGACGCATTTGTTCAACGCGTCCCACGTTTTTTCAAGGATACATGAGCCACGGCATGCGGACTGCCCTCTCTTGTATTTGGAGTATCTGTCAAAAATCGACCTTGATCGGCTCCCACTCTTTTTATAGCTTTTTCCACTTTCTTCCTTCGTTGGCTTTTTTTTTTTGCTTGTTTCTTTTTTTTACATAGCTTCTCATAACACTCATCAACTGCCTAACTCCCAGCACATATGGGCTTGTTTACGTTTGGAAAGAAATCATCAAAATCAGTAGCACCAGTTGCAAGACCAGCACCACCAATTTCAACGACTGCGAAACTTGCCGACGACAAAAATGGGCTAGAAGTGACGGTCGCTCCTACTGATGCTGTTCTCCCCTTGACAACCAAGGCAGATACCCAGAACACCAGTCTTATGGACGACATCTTGGGAGAACTCAGTGTGCAATCGAATGGAGAAAACAACTGGAAGCCACTAGGTATGATATTTGTATGTTTACATAGGCAAAACTCGAATGAAATCGATCGAATGCTTTCCTTCGTCGTTGTTGTGATAACGTTTTGGTCAAGGGAAGTAGCTTGAGGAAGATTTGCTCAGTAGCCAGTCAATACGTGTTTTGGCATGTGCTTGTTACCAACCAAATAGCTTGCTGAACATGACCATTCGTTAAACGCTGCATAATCATCGATCATATGTTCTGATGATGTACAATGTTTGTTGACGCGATTCTTACAATAGATGATCTACAAAGTGATGTTGGCTTGAGTCTCCAATTAGCTCGCGCTTTAGAACTAGACAACGCGATGACAAGCACCACAAACGTGGCTGCCAGCGCGGCAAATAACACTGCACACGAGTCTTCAAGCCATGGTCGACTTGATGGTAACTTTGGTTCCAATAGTATATACGGCGGTGGAACCTCTTTGGCCTCCAGCACGAGGGCTGATAGCTGGCTACACGATTACTACAACATTACTGCAGCGCTGTCTTCCACAACGCCATCGCCATTACCACCACAGCCCACTCCGTCGGCGGACAAACCCAAAGCGCCAATCGTTCTGGACTCAGATATTTCTGACTCTGAAGAAGACGAAGACTCTGAGTCTTCTGACGATGAATATCGTGATAACCGTAAAGTGCCTGGTAAACCAAGTCATTTGAAGGTACAGAACAAATACAAGCAAAAGACACCAGCGGAGACTCAACAAGAAATGATTGAGAAAATGAAGGAGAGACATAGAGCAGAAGCTCGCATGGCCAGTATGCGATCCACTGGTCTCAGGCTCCAACAGCATCCATTGTCTTCATCTAGTCGTTACCATTCCTTACAAAACATTCCTTCTTCAACTAATATTATGAACGCCAACCCTATGACAACTCTTCCGAGTAACTACCCTCCACCTACTCATCGTCTACCCAACGCACACTCTATGCAAGAACTAAGTCCTAGGATGGATGACCGTGAGCCTATGGCTTACCCACAAGGCGGCCGAGCTAATCCTATAACCTATTCCAGTCCTCCTCACCAGACATTCAACCGTGGTCATTATCTTGGAACTTCCCCGTCGTACTCTGAACAAATGGTTCGACCACTGCATGCATCTCGGGAATTTATCAGCGATGTTTCACTTACGTCCCATGTACAATATCACCACAAGAAACGACCCAATAATGAGGTCAGAGTCAGTCATCAAGGCGAAAAGATCATGCTCAGAGAGAATGTTCTGCGTAAGAGTAAAAGCTTTAACAGCGACCCACACAGCAGAAGGCGATACATAGACAATGATTTACCGCCTATGCCGACTTCTCCTACTTCTGAACCAGGCTTTGATAGCGTAAGAAATGACCAACACAGTCACGTTAAGCAACGTGCCCAATTATCGCCAACCTCCCACAGAATATCATCCAACAATTCATCCATCACCGATGAAAGTGATACCCCCAATTTACCACTCACTCCTTCAGACGTATATGACGAATCACCACAAAGAGTCAAAACACCTCTTTCTTCAGGTATAAGTTGCACCACAGCGCGATGACAAATGAAAAAACCAATTTGACTAAAGCACGTGCCCCCAATACCAGATGCTGAGCCAAAGTTGACTGCCAGGCCGGTAAACGTTGTGAAGCATAGGAAAAGCGAGAGCTCTCTTCGTCGCACACAGCAGGTCTGTCCAGAAGAGGATCAGGATGCTTTGGCTATGAATGAAGATATGGAACTTAAATGGCATTACCGCTGTTACCGACAGCAGAGCCTGTATACCAGCTTTTCTGATTACCTGGCAGCAACCCAATACCAAAAGATGATGCTTCAACATCAGCAACAGATTATTTATAATCCATACCCCGTGCCTGGTTATCAATATCATTAACCTTTCCACTATGCCTTTTTTTTTGTTGTTGGAAGCACCGTAGGGCTAGCCCTTACCAGCCAACCACCAGAAGAAGGATATACCATTCCAACCATTCATTTCACTTGACCATCGTTTGACATTTAGCCCCATGTAGTACGTTACGAAGATCATCCATATCAATAGAAAAACTTGGCTTTGTATGCCCGCTTACGCTCTCCATATGGAGTTTATACCTAAAATTCCCAACTTTTTTTTTTTTGATGGGCTCACTGTACCAAAGTTGAGACTCAGCGCCCCCAAAGTCTACGGACTTTTGATAATTTTTTTTTTTGAATTTTAACGGTCCCGTGTTGATGATGGATAGCGATATAGCGTTTGATCGTTTTATATCCGCACCCATCTTGCAAAATGATAGACAGTGTAGCTACAGACGCTTGAAATATCGAATAGTCCTCACGGCTTCGTATCTCGCGGAGTCAACGCATACAGTTTTAAGCGTCTTCGGGAGGCTGCGGGAAATTTTGGGGGGGATTTTTACTACATAAAAAAATCATCCTAGCTTAGTGAAAGCTTACGTCAGTCCGGGGCTTTCATCTCATCCAATCCCCTGCCGTCGGGCGGCATAAAATGTAATCAAAGCATCAATTTTTGGAGAATCGCGTTGTTTCTTTTCTCTTAACAACTTTACATTACTTCCAATATGTCCACTCAAGCTGTGTAAGTGCCCATGGTTCCCCACTTTTGATGTTAAGCATAGCATGGTGCTTAAAAGTAGCGATCCTAACCAAAAGCAATCGACTGCACACTCTCTCCCGTCATATCCGTATTTCTCCCAGTGCTGATATTGGTCTCATCGGTTTGGCCGTTATGGTGAGCGTCTTTTTCATACGCGGCTGTCATAACCAATGGAATCTTGCGGGTTTACCGGTTTTGGCCTTCCGTCTTTGGCGTTCGCACCGGGAGTTGCAGCTATTTGTCAAATGGCGACGGCAACGGCGGTGCTGAAGGTTCATGTAAAGCGGGAGAGCCAAAACCTGTTGCTTACGCATGTTTCATGGGGTTATGACGCCAAAATTTAGCCACACTCAACTGGTGTTGTTGACACGGCCTCTCAGAACCTATCCATGCATGATGTCTAACTCGAACTCTCTGTTTAGGGTCAAAACTTGATTCTCAACATGAACGACCACGGTTTCGTCGTTTGTGCTTACAACCGTACCACCTCCAAGGTTGACGCTTTCTTGGAAAACGAAGCCAAGGGTAAGTTGTTCATGTCCTTCACCGCGCGATAGGAGGGTGTGTGTGGATGGGTTTTTATTTCTGTCAGCATAAAGACAATCGAACCTCGTCAGCTTAAATTTGTCATCGATTTTCTTCCTCCGACATACTGGGTTTCTTTTCTTTCATCGCGATAAAACTAGTATTTGACAGTCATGTGTAACTAACCGGCGTTTATTTTATTCTCCCTTTCAATTAGGTACCAATATCGTTGGAGCTCACTCCATTGAAGAGCTCTGCGCCAAGCTCAAGCGCCCACGCAAGGTCATGCTCCTTGTCAAGGCTGGTGATGCCGTTGATAACTTCATTGATCAACTTCTTCCTTTCCTCGAGGAGGGTGATATCATCATTGATGGTGGTAACTCTCACTTCCCCGACTCCATCCGTCGCACTGCTGAGCTCGAGAAGAAGGGTATCCTCTTCGTCGGTTCCGGTGTCTCTGGTGGTGAAGAAGGTGCCCGTTACGGTCCTTCCCTCATGCCCGGTGGTTCCAACGCTGCTTGGCCCGCTATCAAGCCCATCTTCCAGGCTATTGCTGCCAAGGCTGATGACGAACCTTGCTGCGACTGGGTTGGTGAAACTGGTGCCGGTCACTACGTCAAGATGGTCCACAACGGTATTGAATATGGTGACATGCAACTTATCTGCGAAGTCTATCAAATCATGAAGGAAGGTCTTGGTTTGGACCACGACGAGATGGCTGCTGTCTTCGAGGAATGGAACAAGGGAGAACTTGACTCTTTCTTGATTGAAATTACCCGTGATATCCTCAAGTTCAAGGACACTGATGGTTCTCCTCTTGTTGAGAAGATCCGTGACACTGCTGGTCAAAAGGGAACTGGCAAGTGGACCGCCATTGACTCTTTGGACCGTGGTATTCCCGTCACTCTCATTGGTGAGGCTGTCTATGCTCGCTGCTTGTCTTCCCTCAAGGATGAGCGTGTCCGTGCTTCCAAGATCCTCGATGGACCCAAGGATGCCAAGTTCACTGGTGACAAGAAGAAGTTCTTGGATCAACTCGGTCAAGCTTTGTATGCTTCCAAGATTGTCTCCTATGCTCAAGGTTTCATGTTGATGCGTCAAGCTGCCAAGGAGAACAACTGGAAGTTGAACAACGCCGGTATTGCTCTTATGTGGCGCGGTGGTTGTATCATCCGTTCCGTCTTCCTTGGAAAGATCAAGGATGCTTACACTCAAAAGCCCGACCTCGAGAACTTGTTGTTCGATCCCTTCTTCCAGGAGGCCACTGCCAAGGCTCAAGAGTCATGGAGAGCCGTTATCGCCAACGCTGTCTTGCTCGGAATCCCAACCCCTGCTTTGTCCACTGCTCTTAACTTCTATGATGGTCTCCGTCATGAGATGCTCCCTGCCAACCTTCTCCAGGCCCAGCGTGATTACTTCGGTGCTCACACCTACGAGCTCCTCAACCAGCCCGGTACCTGGGTCCACACCAACTGGACTGGCCGTGGTGGTAATGTCTCTGCTTCCACCTACCTTGCTTAGAAAACTCCACTCCATGTGCTTTGGTTCCCACAACAATAGCAATCTCCTTTGTATAGTTTATGGAAAGCAAACGTTCTTGAAATAACTGTTTGATTTACAAGCAGTTCAATGTGTATAAAAAAAATAAAAACGGTTCACACACAAAAAGACCATTAGCTTTGTTGCTTGATAGCAGGTATTGACTTTGGCACGAAAAATATGCGCCATTCATTTTTTTGAAATGCCGCATTTACGAGGGGGTGGCTATTCCTTGCGGCGGTGCTATTCCCAACCATTGACTCGTCATCTATCCCAATGAATTCATTGTCACAATTCCAGATTCCAGACTTGTGGGAAGTCAAGGTAAGGCTTCACAAGCTTAAGCATGAGCGTACTCCTTTGAGTTCTCGCCTGGGAGTGTCGTAATTTCAAATCTAAACTTAAGCATTCTAATGTTACTCATCTTTCCACTTTAAGGATGTCATCAACAAAGTGTAAGTCGACTCAGTTTGCATGCTTATCTCATGTCAGGAGCCAGCGAAAATAGACAGAAAGAGCTAATGTCAATTGTTATAGTCGCAATGTCGTCTTGAATTACACAGAGATGGAAGCTAAAGTTCACGAAGCGACGAATAACGAGCCTTGGGGTGCCTCAAGCACACTGATGCAGGAAATCGCGCAAGGAACATTCAACTAGTAAGCTTGACTACTTGATCATGGCTATCCGCTTGAGAAATATCTGTTTAATATTGGGTGTTTTCGTATAGCCAATACTTTAACGAAATTATGCCCACTCTATTCAAGCGCTTCACCGAGAAGGAAGCTAAACAATGGAGACAAATATACAAGGTACGCGTATGCCTTTTGATACGAGTTTCAAGCATCAGTATGGCGATTGACCAAGAAATGTTTATTTTGTATCGTTATTTCAGGCACTCGTTTTACTGGAATATTTGGTGAAGAATGGCGCTGAGCGTGTTATTGACGAGGCAAGATCCCATATGGCCACCATCAAAATACTACGCAACTTTCACTACATAGATGAAAAGGGTAAAGATCAAGGCATCAATGGTATGTTATATCAAGATTTGAACCCTGGGAAATACTAGCGTTTGAAGTATTGACATTTCCCTGTCTCCACTTTCTTAACAACACCAGTCCGTAACCGAGCAAAGGAGCTTGCTGAACTCCTTAGCGATGTGGAAAAGATAAAGGCTGAAAGGAAGAAGGCTAAGCACAACCGCAACAAGTACACAGCCGTTTCTAGCTCCTCGGGCGGCGGTGGTAGTTACAGTGGCGGTGGTAGCTCTCGATATGGCGGCTTTGGCAGTGAATCCGCTTACACTGGTGGTGGCAGTGGTAATGGTGGTTTCAGCGCAGGTGGTGGTTACAGCGGAAGCGGTGGTTTCGGCGGAGGCTATGATGATGACTTCTCTGATTCATACGATAAAGGCAAATACGATGACGATGGATCTTTTGAAGATGATGAGTCAAGCGACAAGAGTAAGACAAAGACAGCAAACTCGGATACCAACTCGGCTGTTTCTCCCAAGCCAGCCAAGCAACCCGTTAAAGAGGTTAATCTCTTTGATTTTGATGAGCCCACCACCTCCCACACCAGCAAACAGCCCACTTCCAACATGGCTGACGATGATGAATGGGGTACCTTTTCATCTGGTGGAGTTGCCAATGGTAAGAGAGAAAGGTTGGTTTTAAGCTATAGCTACCTTCCCAACTTTTAACCCGATTATTTAACTTCCACAGATGACTTTGATGATTTCCAAAGCGCAGCTCCCATCAGTTCTAGCAATACATTCTCAGCACCACCTGCCGCAAGCTCCAAGATGGCTGCACCATCCAAGCCTACTCAAAGCAACGATCTGTTTGATCTCCTTGGTGATGATAGCTTTTCACCCGCTCCTTCCAATATGAGTGCAGCTCCTGCCACCATGAATGCCCAAAATATGTCTTCAATGGCACCCATGGGTCAACATGTAACTGCGAACAACCCTTCCAGTCCTCCTGCTACCACGGCAGGAAAGAGCAATGACTTATGGTCCCAAGCATCAAGCTTGGTTTCTCTTGATTCCCTTGGAAAAGGTAACAATCAAAACAAGCCCACAGTTGGTCCTTCCATGAATTCATTGAAGAGCAGTGCAACAGCATCAGAATGGAGCTCATGGGCCAACGCCTCTTCAAAGCCTCCCATGAACAACTTTGGCAGCTTCACCAGTCAGCCTGCTCAACAGCAGCAACAACAGACTAAACCATCTACAAATGCATTCGATGACCTTTTGCTATAGAAAAATTCTTTTATCTCAGTTCATTATGGATATGTAAAACGTTGACCTCCATAGAGGTATTTTTAAACCCATCCAATCTGTGGCAAACTCATTCTCGTGTGGTTTTTGGATCTTTGGATATGACACACAGTACATTAAATCAAAAATCAAAAAGATATGCGCATCCTAATATTGAATGTTGGCTACCCACTTCCTTTATTATTACAGGGTTATAATTTTGAACAATTCCACCTTTTGTGAGATTAAGCGTCTACCGACTTGTTTTCATCGACTTTGGCATCACCAGAGTCGTTGTATTGAATGTAGCCTTCACGCTGTCGATGAGTGTACTTCTTGTTTTCCTTCTTATACTTGCTTTGAATCAAATTATAAAAGTATCTGAAGTAGAAGAGCAAGTTGTCGTATCTGCCATCATATTGCTTGCCATCCATCTCGTAAGCCTCCGCATATTCGCGGTAAAGGTAGTATATGGCTTCTATGGTTGCCAAGTAATTTTCACTCAAGCTCTGGTACCGCCAGAACAAAGTCTTCCTCGGCGCTATAGTGACTTTACGAACATTCTGCAGCTGAGGAGACAATCGAACTATTTTTGAAGCCTGCTTCCATGTTCCATCAATGACGACAAATTTTTTGAACGACCCTTTCGGTATTTCCTCGAGCGTATTAGCATCCTATCATTGTTGGTAGCCTAATTAGATTCTGCAATTGGGCTTGGAAGACGAACGATGATGAAATATTGAAACTTACATGTCCAGGGAAGAGGAGCAAGACTTCTTCAGGATTCTCGTATTGTGGAATGGATTGCCAATTGTATATCTTGACATTGTGAGGAGCAATGACTGCTGCGTGCGCTGCCGTTGATTTTCCATCTAATTCCTGTTCATGTTTGATACTGGTAGAATAGTTTAGATCTCACAATCGTAAGTCGATCTGCAGTGTTCTGTAGTACCTACACATCCATTGGTATTGGTAGTTCTAACTGAGGGATCTGGCCCTCGCTAATAGTCGATGGCTTGAAGCACCGATAACAGAAATACATTGCGCTCTTTTTGCAGTCTGGACATGTTTCTCGATCGCTGTGTTTGTGCAGTATACTATCGTCTTGTATTTTAAGGTCGTCAAACGTTGACGATTCGGAAGCGGGAGCAGGTCGCTTCTTAGATTCTATATAGATTGGATACTTTAGCAAACTGCAAGGCGGCAATGTTTTAGAATCCTCCGAGATGGAAGCCATTACATCTACCTCTTGATTCAACGGGTGTCTCACTCATGACAGCAAAGTATTGTTTGGTGTGAAATCGTTTGACAGGTAGATTCAATTCGCAACAAAAAAAAAAAAGGACGAGAAATTTCAAAAAGACCAAAGAAGCAGTCCTGTAAAATCGATGTTTTCAAAGAGTGGTTCAAGCGATCTCTGTTTACTTGAAACCAGCTCACTCCAATGTCTCTGCTAAGAAGCTTGCGCTTGTCTCCACACTTGAGACAAGGAAGTGCCTTTGCTCATATGTCAAAAAGGCCATACAGTGGTAAGCAGACTATCAACGTACCGACCATTGCTCTATTTCGCCATTGCTGAATCTTCACTTTTTTTCATTTAGCCGCTAACCCATCCCCTGATAAGACAGCCAAGGCGACAGTTGGTATGTGCCACGCATAATCCTTAACCCGTTTCAATGTTCCTATCAATAACCTCTTTGTCTTTTCCGCTTTCAGACGCTGTCAAGGATATAACAATCTCTGAGAAGGCAAGCGATGAAAAGAAGGATGATGAAAGCAAGAAAGATGAAAAGAAGGACGACAAAGAAGTGTCCAACTTTGTAATGCCAAATTATCTCGACGGTAGTTTCCATTGGTCCTACGAAAGATTAGCTTCAGCTGCATTGATACCATTGATCAGTACCCAAGTCATTTACGGAGCACATCCCGTTCTGGATGGCGTACTTGGACTGGTCCTCCCTCTTCATCTTCACATTGGCTTCGACTCATGTATTACAGATTATTTCCCCGCAAGAAATTATCCTCGAGCAAACAAATACATGGCATGGGGATTGAAAGCTACATCAGCGGCTGTCATCTGGGGTTGCTTTGAGTTCAACACGAACGACGTTGGTATAACTGAGCTGATTCAAAGAACATTGACCGCTTAGGGTTTTTTTGGAGGAGAAAAAATGCCACTACTATAGAACACATTGTACATTATTTTTTTTATGAGCTTTCTTTTCAAACGATCAACTTGACGGATCAACATAAATAAGAAATCCCACCTAATTTAATTCATACATGTCTCGACGGTCAGATGACGATGACATTGCCAAGAGGGTTGCAAACTTGAAGGAGAGCCAAGACATAGATCCAAGCCAACTAACGTACAGTACCGTATAAACTCGTTCGCCCTCATGCATCCAGTCGTTAACGTTCTTGACATTCCAGCGATGAGGCTCTTAATGCGAGGTTCATGGCTATCTTCGGCCACGAGCCTATTGCGAATAAGAAAAAGTTGGACTACTCCGTTCCGGACCATACCAGCAACGAGGTACGGAAAGACTTGCAACTGTGGCATCGGTTTCTCACCGCTTACTGAGAAATGTCTCTTTACAGCTCGACGATAACATAGGAGCCGACTTTGTTTCGTCGGATGATGATGATGAAGACTACCTTGCCGATATATTAGGAAGTGGCCCTGAAGTATCTGCTAAAGCAGGCATGCATAACACTAAACTAAACGCCGCTGTCAATGCCTTCCTCGGCGAGGATGATGAGTATGTGCCTACTGGCGAGGAAGATGACATTGTCCGACAAGCCAGGGAGGAGGTTGCGCTCGAAAAGAAATACAAAGACCTCCATGGCGACAGCGATGATATATTGGAAAGGAGATTTGCTGCGTTCAGTAAGGATATGAAGACTGTCTTGCAAAATGCCAAACCAACATCTGGAACCGCTGAGCCCGTAAAATACAATCGTGTCTACGTTCCACCACCGAAGCCATTCGAAGAAGATGAAGAAGATGAAACAGAAGGATGGTGCTGTAAGTATTCGCGCCATTCATGCGGTATTGTATTGAACATTCAGAGTAACTTTGTTGCCAGGTATTTGCAATGAAGATGGAACGATTATATGCATTGACTGTGACGACGACGTATATTGTAATCACTGTTTTAAAGAAGGTCATCAAGGCCCTGATGCTGATTATGATCTCAAGTCGCATAAGTGGAAACGCTATTCCAAGAGACGCGGCGCCAGATGACGGACTGGCTTCTAGTGCCTTTGTTACGTTGGACAGCTATCACTGTAGATAGATGTAAAGCGTACATTGGTCCATCGTCTGATACTTGTATATTATCATATCACTTCAACCGTTTTTGATTAATAGGCAGACATTGATGTCAAACCTCATATTCGTATATCTCCCTGACGGCACATCGTAGCATAGTGTAAATTTCCATTATTATTTTCAAAGGAGATATAAATTCGTTTGTTCTTTATCAATTTCATTTGGTCCTTTGATTATATACATATCTACAATGCTTCAACGACGTTTAACGGCAATGAATTCTACGTCCCATCCACCAAACCACCGCATACGCCATATTTGCTTGATATTACTTGGATCTGTTTCCAGGAGTCGTATGGTGGCAGCCTCATTATCAGAGTCGATAGCTAATATTGCAAACGATCGTATTAAAACTCCAATTAGAATAGATAAGAGGAAGATGACAGCAAACTGCCTCAAGAGCGCATGTGATCTTGAATGCGAAGGCGTTACAACGACCGTCTGAGTCTCGGCGGTAGAAGATCTTATAGATTTCCTATCATCTAAGCCGACAATGTCATTGTCATCGGTGAATAGCTCATGCATGATCTCGGCACTGGCTGGAGAGAGTTGTGGAGGCGATGGAGGTCCAGGTATAAAAGGTGATAGCACCATATTACTGATATCCTGAATATGCGAACTCACTGACTTGCTCATAGGCTCGGTGTCAATGGAATCTTGTATTGAGGTTGTGGATGGCAATACAGGAGATACATGCTCTTCCCTCTCTATAGTCGCATTGCCAGCACTCCCACTCAAATGGGTAATCCAAGACAAGGCAGGATGGGATACAACATTGGAAAACACAGCTGCGATGGTTGTTTCGCTTTCTCCAGTTTCCACTTCTTGTTTCGATGGGCGTGCATCTGTGACATGGCGGTCGCTCAAAGACGTCAGCTTGGTGTCTTGATTCAAGGTTATTTCTTGCCCATTGATTAAGGTGATGCCTTTCCATTTATCCTCATCTTCACCAAGGACACCAGATATGGTGAGCTTGTTCGTTTTCGCCAGCAAGTGAGTATCGGTCACTGGGTTGAGTATGAATGTAAGCTTATAATTATGTAATTCACTGTACAACTGTTGCTTCATCTCCTTGGTGACGCTCTCCAAGTCCAGCTTGACTTCGATGTGATGTTTGATGGGAGGTAGTGAACCAGCACTGCCAACAAGATAGGAAGGCTCTGGGTGCAATTGCTCTATACGAGCGGTCAATTTGTCGGATAAATCGATACTATGACCAGGCTCCACTGAGAATCTAACTTCGCAATTGTATCCCTTGTCAAATGACTTGAGATCCACCACTACATCCATTAATGTAACTTTTGACTTGAGGTTAGAGAACGAAGGGTACTTTGAATGCGCCGCCACCTTTGGCTTGTTCGGCAAAACACCCAATGGTATTCTGCCTGGGGCCGAACCTCTTCGTTCAGCTAAGAGAGGTGATTTCATCATGGTGCTGGAGATAGACGCCATTGGTGATTGCTTGAGTGTCTGCGGAGAATCCTCTTTGATAGATGTTTCCGAAGCAGACTGAGGCAGTGTGAGCTTAGCACGATCAAATGAGCTTGAAACCATCCAATGCTTTTGCAGTGGCACATATTGGACCTCGACAAGTTGGTCTCCGGCAAAGGCAATGCCCTTCCCACTCCATCGAAGCTCGCCCCCTTGCAAATCAGCAAATGGGATGGGCGAAAGAAGTCTCGGAGGTGGACCACTCGTTTTCAAAAGAGATTCGACACGGCCAATGCTCTTGATCAAATTAGATGTCGCCATGTTACTGATGTAAGCTGGAATACTCTGACCAAGATCGATGCATCCCATGTAAGTGACTCGAGTAGAGGGGATAGGATGATTGGTAGTAGTGGTGTAAGGGTCAACAGCTTCCAATATCCAACCTGACAAGTAAAGGTGTGCCAGCGGATTAGACGTCTCGGTATCTACTTTCAAATTGGAGATTGAGGTTGCCGCATGTATTATTCTGGTTGTTTGGCCACTGGAACTGGTATCTGTTGCTGTAGTGGACGCTATATACACATCTCGTACCCTACGAAGAAAACATAAGAGAAGTTGAATGAAGGATCATGCCTGACTTGGTAAATCGTAACTCCTCACTTACTTGAAAGGAAACCATGCTTTCAATTGAGCTTTTACGCATGCATGCCCATTTACAAATGGCTTCAGAATATCCACGTTCAGAACGGTATCTTGGAAAACATCTCGAATGTAGCCTGACTCTGCCACTACAGATGCAACTTCCTCCACGGAGAAATTCTCAATAACCTTAGTACCTTTCATAAGCATCAGATGAGCCGGTATAGTAGGGAACTGTTGCTCCAATGTGTCTGATACTATGGGGGCACTTGTATCCAATGCAACCGTTTCAACTGGAGCAGCTTCGCCTCCAGAACGCTTTTGTATCCGCATTCCATTCCGGTCAGATACATGAACCCATCCAAAATGCTGATCGCTCATACGATGTAAGTACAAACACGCAGCAGCCGCTTGATCTTGGGTGCTGACAGGCAGTTCATCGAATATACTTGGTGCCACATCCTCTGTACCGTCCTCCACAGTTTGTTGATCTGATACAACACTACCGCCTTTGACTGATGTATGAGATGAGCTATCTGACATAGGCATATTCAGTCTCGACGCATTAGACAGCCTAGAAGGTAGTGTATCGGTCGCGGAAATGTTCTTCATATTTGATTGAAGTTTCTCCAACAGCTGTAAGGGCAAGTCTTCTTGTGAAACAAAATGCACGACTTCAGCATAATTATTGAAGTCTGTCAATCGCGGAGTTGAGCCATTAACTTGCAATTGGGCAACATTTTCAGAGCGTTTGACAAGCAATAGGGTGCTTCCGTTGTCGTGAGTCATAGCATTTTGACTGTGTTCAATTCGGAGCCAAATTCCAGCCTTGTCGCCTGGAAGATTTATGACGGTGAGTAAATGATCGCAGGGGGGATCAATACTAACTGAGAATCCTTTCTGCTTTATGGCTTCCTTTTGTACAGGTAATCGTAAATATACGATACTGCTGTGGTTGCTTGCCGACGGACTCTTTTGAGCACGGTTTTGTTCATATTGACATCGCCAGCTACTATTTCGCGAATCGTATTGCACGCTATTAAGACTTCCGTTTACGATGTAGGCAAGTGTTGGTGGAGTATCTCCGCTGACAAAATCTCGCTTTGCTTTGGAGAGAAGATCAGGAATAAGATGCTCGCTTGGCTTTGAAACATAATTGGGAGACGATTTGATGCCCTCCTTTTGAGCCAGGTATTTGACAGAGCACGATCCATCATCAAGTGAGTCCATTTGCCAGCCGTTCAACAAATATGAGCTCCCATCACCGGTTGTTTGCTTGGCAATGCTTTGCCCGTCGCTGACTCCATCAAAAGATAGACTGACATATCGCAGACGAGATAACGAGGCATACGTGGCGCTCACAGATAGATATTCCTTCAAGCTAAAGAACATGATCAGTTACTCATAACTTTCGACTTTACAACTTTTTGTCCCCACCACTCACCTAGCTCTCCAAGACGATTTGTAGTAAGATGAATGCACTGTGCATCGAGGTGATAGATTACCAATGACTTGGCCACTATCATATGCGGGATCCCCTAAATAAATGAAAGGAGGTATTTGAAACAGCATTCAGAAAGAAATTGAAAAGAATAAGTAAACTTACATTGAGCAGAAATACCAGGACAATCAACAATAGCCTTGACGTCCCATATGCTACAATTCTCCCATATACACTCTGTGACGCCTATTTTGCTTCCATCCGCAAGCTCCCGTTCATAGGTGCTAATGCCATTCACAGTTGCTGAAGCTTTCGTATCCAAGTCATTTGAACTTTCTACTTCTAGCGCCTTAAAGAGTGTGTCATGAGCATTCACCAGTGGTTTTGGTTCTTGCACAGTTAGTGGTACTGTAGGTTCATCAAATGCCTGACTCCCAAACAAATTTTTTTGGACCTGCATGTTGGTGGGCGAGTCCTCTTTTCTCGCAATGGCCGTGTTGACGGTATAACCATCAGAAGGGGACGATTGTTCATCGTGAATATCCATAATGTCACCGAAGATGTCGCCATCAATATCAAAATAACAAGCGCTTTTGAAGGCTCCAGATTCCGATTTACTCCAGCGTCTGTTTTGTCCAATATAGTCCAAGACAACAACTTCTTTACCATTTAGAAAAACAGGTTTTTGGGCCTCTGTTTCATCTGCTGAGGATTTTGGTCGAAGTGTGATGGATATGGTCATAACTTCAGGACCATCACCTTGACTTCCATCTGCTTGCCTAGTGCTCGTCGCCGTTACTCCATCCAGTGGACTCACAAACTGGTCACTCATACTGTCAGAATCAAAGACAGATAGCTGACTTTGGCCAATCTCCAGCATATACACCTTGGGCCGTAGCATTCTATAGCATTTTGCCGCAATGTTGTTGCTTCGTATGGTTTCTTCTCGCCCAAACATGTCGTCATGCTGGCTAGATACTTCTATATCGATTGCGCGCGACTCCGTCCATTTTTCCGATAAGACGTTCAACTGGATACTTTTCTCTGGACAATAGTCTGGATTGCTTTTATGTTGGTTCTTTGCGCTGGAGTCCAAATTAGAGAAGCTTCGGCTGGCACTGAGAGTGCCTGTATGAAAGGATGCGCTCTTTGATCGGCTGCCGAAACTTGCCCGTATCCCTGACGTAGGTGAAGATGACAACATAAAACCTGGGTTCATAAACGACCCACGGTGACTTCGATTCATTGACGAAGATAAGTATGAATTATTTTCATAACTGGATGATACGCTTCGTTTTCGTTCGATGGGATGATTAGGCTCAATTGGAACACTTCCAATGGAAGGCATGGATCTACCGAATTGCTGCATGTTATTTCCATAATCCTCCTCATCAGAGTCACTGGAATAGCTATTCTTAGATGGTCCCTTTTCGGTTTTGTATTGAATAACAAGACTTTTCTCTGCAGTGTTGTATCGACGGTGAACCAGCTGGATAGCAATGCCACAGCAAGATATGCTTGGTGGGATCCCATGACTCTCCATTACTGCAAGACAGTCTGGTATTATACGAGACAAATAGGACGATATTGAAAATGTTATCCATCCTTTGAGATCCAGCTGATGATACACTGTAATTTTGATTTGATTTCGGCTGATTGCTTCAATGTGAAAGGCACTGAGTGTAAGGTTGGCTCGAACATATGGGTTGGCTGGTCTGAATGTTTTAGGCTGATCCTTGGATGGTGGTAGGGATGACGCAATGTAAAGGAAAGATTGATCAAATCGTTGGCCTCCCTCTATCAGAATAAGATCTCTAGGACTGTTACGTAGTTGATACCAGAACGACGACACGGCAATACCTTCCGGGACAATTGAGTACTTACTTTGAGCTCCATTTGTTCTTTAGTAATATCTTGGATATTCTTGCGTTATTCTTTGCTAGCTCTAGCACGGTACAGTCTTCCACCGTGGAATCCCCTTTAAAAACAAAGTCGTTAGTAGGGTTGAGCAGGGTTTACGTTTATGTGCAGCCTTCGAAATCGCTACTTACATAGTATTCTGCATTCTGGGTTATCGAGTATACCTTGCCAGCTATCCAAAGCAGCTTGAGTATCTTCGCAATCAACAACAAGAGTTGCTCTAAATGTTTCTATAGTTTTGTTCAATTCTCTTCGTTTGAACACATGCAGTTGAGGAATGCGATCGGCTGCTGTTTTGGCTGGTCGTAGCTTTATTTCTGACCAATCTGAAGCAGAGGATATTGCTTTGTAGTATCGTTGCGCTTCCTTAAGAGTCCTTTCATAGTACTCATGAGTCGAGTTACGGGACGACATCGACGCTACGGCAAGTAAGTAAGCTTGTTCTCCTTTTCTTTTGAAACTTTTAAAATTCCGCCATGTGGCCAGCGTGTCATGACTGGTATTGTGTTGTGCCGAACCTTGATCATGGTAACATGGGTTCTAAGCTCGTTCTGATAGTAAACGGCGATCTATTCTTTGATTTAATGACTTTATATTATCTTTCGGTTATTCTCAACTATCTATTTCTAGGCGTTAATCTAGCAACAAGGTAGGGTTTTGTTTTTGAATCTTTTGTGTTTGCGAAGGCTGTGGCGGTACAACGGAGGCATGAACAGCCACGTGATGCATGATTCAGACGGATGGCGGTTCAAAAAAATCAGGCTACCTGTTTGGTTGGAAGCATTTGATCATGCTACAGACGGAAAGTGCCCCGTCCTCAACAGAGGAAGCTGCGAGTATGGAAATGCAGCCAGCAACAGTGCATGACCTTCCCAAGACACCTGAGACCGTCGCAATTGACAATGACGAAGAAACTACCTCTCAATGTAGCAGTGAGCCTAAGGAAGCGGCTGTACCAAGCGATAAAGTTCGCTTGAATCTTCTTCTGGTTTCGGGCAAAAAGCTTGTTATTGATACAGAAAAGAATGATACCATCACACAAGTGAAAATGCAGGTGCTGGAGCAGTGGCCTAAAGGTAGGCTATCTGTCATCGTCTTCTAAAAATATAATCCCAGCTTGCTAACTGACCAATCTCAGAATGGAATATCAATGCACCGACTACAGTGGAAGAAATGAATATCATCTACTTGGGCAAATTTTTGGCCAACGAGACTACATTGGAAGGTAATTTGATATTGCCCAGCTTTCATTTGTGTAACCGTATGGCAGGAAGTGTTTACCGTTGCATTTCTACTACAGCGAATAATATAAAAAACGGAAGGTTGACTACAGTACATCTAAGTATTCGTACGGCTACCAATTGGAAGGAGGACGGTAAGCTCATGGGTGGTGATAAGCATATCATGATGTAATACGGCCCAACTAATGTCAATATTTGTCGACCGTCATCGTTTCAACAGAAGCAAAAAAGCAAGCTGATAATGTTCAGTGCAAATGCTGCATCATCTTATAAAGACGTGTATATGCTCTCTTCACCTTATGGTTGGGAATAAGGTAACTTCCCCACGCGGTCGACATTTACCACCAGATTCAGAACACAAGCCTCGCCAAGCCCACAATCCGATATTCTTGTCTCAAATAATAGCAGCAAATCTTTGAGATTTCAAACATCGAAAGCTAGAGATAAAAATTTGTATATAATTTAAAGATAATCAAGAATTCTTGTAATTTTATTTTGCTTTTCATAACACTAACAATTTACCCCGTAACCCTTATCTTATCCGAGTTTCTTAAAGGCTTCATTCTTGTTTGCTTGTGTTTGACTATGTCCTTCAAAGTTTTCATGAAGGTGATATAGGCACTAGAAGTATATTTAGAGATTAAGAGGGGCCTTATCCACTATAACAGCAACTAAACCGCCTATTGCAAGCTTGACGTACAACCACAAAAGTATAACTTCGGCTGTAAATGTAATGACTACACGGCAAAAATTGCGCCGGCGGTTGGAATGATATTGGAGAGATGTTATTTTGGGCGTATTTGGAAAATTTCACCAACAAAGAAGGAGCCAGGATTAGCCATGTTGGCGATCACTTCACTGCTGTCATAAAATTGATGCTGGATAAAGATATTAATAAGTGTGGAGACATTCATCGTGATCTCTCAACTCAGTCAACTCATAGCGGTTTTCCTCTAAAACTTTTTTCCCCAAGGTGAGCGTTTACGCACTATACTTTTGTTGTACACATCCTTGTGTATCAGATTGATCGCAAATGGTATGACTGATGCGATAATATTGGATCTCCTCAGCAAAATGAGACCCACAGTGCTAGGAAATGTACGGTACGGAGATTTCGCGCATGGCGTAAAGCCTGCATGCATCGTTGGTCTCTGAGGTCGTCGGACAATCATTATTGTTTGCCACAGTACGACAGCTATCGGGACCCGAATATATTTGCAACATACTTCTTGAAGATTGCATAACGGCCGCAGATTAATGCAATGGATTCATGGTGAAATTTCACTTACTGTCGAATCGCCAAGATTTATAAAATAATGGACGTGCAAAAGTCTCCACAATTTGGACATAGAACTAGCTATAGCGGAGAGAAGCCTTTGCGTCAGGGCTTCCTGTGCTTCCAAAGCATCACACAGAGTCGGGGCATTGTACTTGGCTTGTTATAATGTACTATGACCCCATACATTTACGTCTACACGTGAATACTCGTTATAGTCAGCCATATTTATTGTTGATCGGAATGATTTAAATGAGAGTGAACTTCTTTGGGAACCAATTTTTTTTTCTTGTCTGTCATTGTTTTAGTCACTGTCTTCGCCTTTAAAAATGCCTTCCTCAACTTCATATAAACCCACCCACCCTGAACAATTTCTGGTGAAGTGGATTGGCGACCCTGAAAACTACAACTCAAAACTTCTTACTGCTAAGAGTTACAAGAAGGGCGACGTTATTGCCTCGCTTGAGGGCTTGACTGCTGGACCCAAGGCTTACTCCAGCGTTCAAATCAGTGAAGACGAGCACGTAGAACTCAACAGTGATTTGCTTTACATGAATCACTCTTGCAGTCCCACTGCTGTCCTAGACCTCAAGAGAAGAGCAGTTCTTGCCAATGCGGATCTTGCAACTGGCGATGAAATTACTTTCTTCTATCCTTCCACCGAATGGGACATGGGTAAGATATCACATTTGATAAGCAGATATAGACGTCTGATGTAACCAATATTGACACACAATGCTATTGTATTATTAGCTCAACCTTTTGATTGCTGGTGCGGTTCAACCTCGGTAAGTACATGTTGGAGAGTAGAAGTATCAGAGAAACAAAGTATTGACAGAAGGATATATATTGTAGTGCATCAAAGTAGTTCAAGGAGCAAGCAAGATTGATACCACAACACTGAAGAACTTCCAACTTAGCGAACATATCCAACGACTTTTAGTGAAAAGAGACGAGAACTAAAGGCAGCAGTAGTTGTTACCCATGTCACCACAAAAGAAAAAGCATACCAATAACAGTACTTTAAAATAAAGTTATCATTTGTAGAACGCCAGGTCTTTGCATGCACTGTCGTATGAATGGCTCTTCGCCAGAAATGGAACTGAATGAACTCAAAAAAAATATTAAAAACTCAAATGCCAAATACTTTAAATCGAAGAAGGTTTCTACCCTGCCCATAGTGGCTGGTTGGTAATTTTGTCATTTGCATGATTGTCGTCTATTTACTCATCCTTGGTTTTTTTTTTAGGCTTAAGAAAAGGTCGAGATATATGGTAATACAAGATGCAGTTTTATTTCTGTGGAATAGATGCAGCAAATGAAACGTTCTATCAAAGAGGATGGTGATGCGAGAAAGATAAAAAATAAAAAAAATTATAAAAACGAGCGGGAAAAAAGTGAAATCATGTAACAGTATTTAACGTCTGTCTCTCTTGCCAACAGCAGCTTTACCACTGAAAAGATGCTTGGGCATCTTGGTCTGAATGTCACGATCGGCTTCACCACGCTTAGCGAAGAGATTTGATCGTCGTTGAGACACCTTCTTTTGCTTGTCTGCCTCGACCTTTTGCTTAACATTACGAAGACCAGCAGTGCTTCTATCTCTGACCATGGAGTCTCCTCGTGGAAGAACGCTAGCCTCTCTGACGGCATCATCGGCTCTAGATTCAGATCGTGCACGCTTGCGTGTAACACTGCGAGCACGGTCCACGACAGCGCTGGCATCGATGCCCATCTTGGACAAGTGATCATTCATATCATCAACAGTGCTAGCACGACCTGCGACCATCTTGGGTATAATGTTACGATTGCCCTTGGCTGCACGATGGGCTTGGACGATGAGCTTCTTCTTTTCACGAATAATTTCAGCAGTTGCCTTGAGGTCTTCTTCATCAGAATCCATCTAAAAAAATGAGACATGATTAATATTCATGATCGAAATAAGTAAACCTCCACACGCCTATGTACTTACAATTTCTTCTTCAGATTCGTAGAATCCTTCCTTCTCCAAGCGCTCTTCCTCACGCTCCAAAGCTTCCAACTTCTCTTCGATTTCAGGATCAATGAAATCAGCAATGTTGTGACCTTCCCAGAACTCGGGAATGACATCGTATTTCCAATCATCGGAAGCGAGGTCGTATCTCTCTGTTAAATCAAATAGATCAGTAAATGGTATATGGATAAAAGAAAATTATGTCACCGGAAAACTTACTCTTGAAGTCAGCACTGAAGACACCAGCACCGCCATTCTCGGCTTCGATATCACGTTCAAGACGACGTCTGTTAGGATCCTTCATGTCGAATCTGGCACGGCCAACGGCAGCCTGAGGAATTTGAGCAGGACGGTCAACATTATCTCTGGCAACAGGTTCGGCCAAATGGATTTTGTTGATAACGTCATTGATCTTTTGACCCTTCATCTTCATCTCGACTCTAGCAGCCAACAACTTGTCGCAAGAGGTGTTACGAACGTGCATAACATTCTCATCCAAGTAGCAAGACATAGAGACCATGGTGACACCATCCTGGTCGACAATGTCCTGAATCATCTTTTGCTGATCTTCAGGAAGATCCTCGGGCTTAACTTGATCAATTTTGTTGATAACCAACATGGTGGGCTTGTTGGCAAAGAGAGGCTTGATGCTGTGGAAAAGAGCAACCTATACATAGGTGATTAGTAAAATACTCTTTCTTTCTAACCAAGCTTTTTTCTCTCATCATTTGTGGTGAACTTACCTGATCGGCAATACTGTAACCACACTGTTCAGACAAATCCATAAAGTACATGATGCAAGATCTCAAATGGGCCATAGCAGTAATAGACTGCATTTCAATGGTGTTTCTCTCCTCCAAAGGATGATCCAAAATTCCAGGAGTATCGATAACTTGCCATCTCAAATACTTGTAATCCATGTGACCGACGAACAATGACTTGGTAGTGAAAGCATAAGGTTGGACATCTACATCAGCTCGAGTAACTTTGTTGATGAAGGAAGACTTTCCAACATTAGGATAACCACAAATCAAAAGAGTTCTAGTGTTGGGGTCGATGGAAGGAAGACGAGCCAAATGCTGTCTAACTTGTTCCAAATAGGCCAATGAGTCCTTTTGGCGCTTCATAACTGTTGCCATTCTATTGTGAAAAAAAAATAATTTGATTAACGCTCTGAAACCGAATTGTAATAAGCGGTCCTAAATTTTTTTCTTACCTTCCAAGGGCGGCCTTTTTAAGCTGCTTACATCTGTACAAAGAATCACCAAACTTCAACAGTCTGCAGTAGTCCTTTGCAACTTGATCAATGAGATGGCGAGCTGTGTTGACTTGACCGAGAGCAAGTTTGTAATGGTCCTTGTCGTACAGGACGTTCATCAGATCAGAATAGAATGGGTGGATATCCTAAAGCAGGGCCAAAAGAGTTTAAGTATAATTAACATTAATAGCATTGGCTTGCTATGGAAACTTACATCGAGCTTAGGGAACTCATCCAAGATCAACTTAAACTTCTCATCGAAAGTATCTTGAGTGAACTTGACTTTGCGCATGTAGAATTGTCTGATTCTTCCAATATTGTAGTTCTTGTGAATGACGGTAGGAGTCTTTCTCTGGGTCTTGGACAAGACAATGTCGACGAAGTCGGTTGACGTCGGCACCGGCTGTATTTTCTTGAAGTTGTACAATGACATTTCTTTAAAGTGTACAGTAAGAAGGAGCCGTCTGCTATACTCGAGGAACAATTCTCAGAAAAAAAAAAAAAAAAAGAAAAAAAAATCGAAGCCTATCACTACCAGTCACAATACACGTGATACTAACTTTCTTTTTCAAAAAAAAGAGTCCTCCAATTGTTACCTGGGATGAAAAAATTGGGCATATGAACAAAAGGGGCCCGTCGATGCTCACTTTGTTAAATAACAACAGACGAACCCGTTTTCATAGGAAGTCAAAACTTTGAAGTAACTTGCTACATTTTTATTTACTGTTAAGATAAAGGCAATTTATAGTCGTTCAGCTGCTTGCTCTTGCAAGCTCTTCGTGGAAGCCGTTCAACAAATCCTTTCTAACTTTGGAGTCCACCAAGTGTCGTGGACCATTCTTCAAAACTTCCTCAAAATTATTAATAGCCGATCGCAAGTTGCTAATATCCAGCATTTGCTTTTCTGCCTCCGTGACACTTGGTCCAGCCAAATAATCCAACCAGGAACGTATCAGATATAATATCTGGGTCAGCAAGTAGTCTATTTCGTGCTGGCCACGCCATGCCGGTCGCTGTAGTAAATACGATATTAGTACTGTAGCTTGATCTAATTTAAAGCACTTTCCTTTTTTTTTTTTACGAACCTTGGCATCGAATATCACTAGGTAAGCCTCAAAGAGCACTTCATAAGGTACACCAACACTTCGCATGGTATTGATGACCCAGCCTGGCTCGACTTGATCGATGTAAGAGTATGCAAATTGTTCGAGCATTTCACACAATACATCTACGTAGAATAAAATGTCAGTGGGATAATGAGCATTGCCTTGAATAGCTTATTAAAACACTTACCTAGTGGGAATGCGAATCTAGATGGAAAGAAACGTTGACCAAGTCTTCGAACATATGCAGATAAAGACGCCAATGCACTTCTATTTTGCTGCTTGGCGAACTCCTCATCTATGAAAGAATTGATTAGCCATAGTACTACATCCAAACTCGGTCAAAAGACAAAACTTACTTTTCCGAATGATTTCAGTCCAAACATGAGTAGTCAATGATAGGTCATTGTTGTTGGAGACCTTGAAGATTAAAAGCATTTGCTCCAACATGTTGAAAGGCTCAGCAAAGTTATGATATAGCTACAGGTATTGAAGAAAAGCAACAAAGGTTGGTTAATTTTCCACCACCAGCAATGCAACAACGATTACTATATGCATACCTGAGTTACAGTCAGTAGCTGTGTATTGATAACAGCCAAGGATCCGGTCAGGTCCATGGTCTGCTGCAACACCTGTCGAATTTCAACTTGTACTTCAGCAATTTCCATCGTTTCTTCCAAGACACGCAAGAGATTGGTGATATCTGTTTGGTACGATTTAGCCTTGAAGCTACGAGCATTTTCTATGGCAGTCGACAAATATTCGACACGCTGGTTAAGATCAATTTCAGCATCGGAGGTGGCCAGTTGCTTGAGGCAGATAGCAGCTTCGTCATGTCGTCCATTTCGTCGATAGTATTGCCATAGTAAGCTTGATTTTTCGGAAAAGAACGGTCCATGGGATCTGAGGTAAGGAATAACATAGGGAGTATTGACCTGCAAAAAGCCAGGCGCGTATTAGATCTCACATTGTGTTATGTGCATACTATACCTACATTGATACTCACCTCAAGTAATTCTTGTGTCATACCCTCTCTGAAGAACCATTCGTACAGCTCAAAATGGAATACACGGTCATCTGAGGCAAGTGCTTGACCGAACACTGATTCCTTGTATTTAATAGGATCGCCGCGACAAACCCTTCTATCCACAGTTTCTTTGCGTGACTCGCTCAAATATTTGGCATCAACCAATAGATCGAAGACGCAACTGTAGCACTGGCAACGTAAAGAATAGGTTGCTTCTCTTGGGTCGGGAGTTGGCTTGCCTTCGTCAAAGTACGATGTACCACTGTTTTGAGGATCGAGAGCTCGGGCACAGGCAAGAGCAAGTTGAATTCCGCCAACGGCGAATCCAAGATTTCGATAGTCAAGGCAGATTTCGCGTAACTTGTTGTAAGGAATAATTCCAGCAACATTCTTGAACAACTCCAGTGACCGCTGCAGAGATGCTTCTCTCTCTTCCTCTGACGATACATCCTTGGCAAGTTTCAAAAACTCAACAGCCTGAATGGGAGCAACGACAAGTAAGTATGCGATACTTCACATTGCTTATCTACCAATACAGTTTACCCACCTTGTAATATGTAATATCATTTGCATTGCAGAAAGTGCTGCATCCTGCTTGTAATGCATCACTAATGAGTCTATTGGACGCTTGACCAGTACGGGAATTTATGAAGATAGTTGCGAGTTCTCGGGTCAAAAGTCGTCCTTGCTCGGTGATCAAGATGTTCTCCAGTGTGAGTTCTTTGAGGCGATTTTGCACATCCGGTGAAACACTAAACCAGAATTAATATGTGACATATATGCGACTGCCAGTTTCAACATGGATCGAAGGTTTACCTTTGGAATGTCTTTGCTGGATTATTATAAAATATGTTTTGGATAAAGAAAATTGCTTCGATGCACTGGCCAAGAAGTTGGTATAAATCATGCAGGGATTGTTGTTCATTCTAAGAAGTCGGATTTGTCAGACTCTGTTACCATCGACAATGCATATATCACCATACTTACCAACAAGGGCTGCAAAAGTCGTCGATCTATAGACTGGTACTTGGATTCCGACGGACTAGGCAAGGCATACAATGAAGGCCGCCTGTAAATAAGGAAAACATTAGGAAACGTTCATAATTCATAGAAACAAACTTTGTAAAACTTACGAATCCATAAACTTCTTGAGTGCGGCCAAATTCTTCTGAATTGAAGTGAAAACATGCTCGCCGATGAAACCCTGTATATTTACTGAAGGTTCTGTGGGCCTAATGTCGATAATATGGTTAGCTCCGGTCTCTACTAATCAAACAAATGATCTAGACTCACTTGACTTCAAACAGCTTTTGTTTCCAAGCTGGTCTAACAACTCGTGCAAGATACAACGCCAAGCCATCATGTCGGCCGCTATAGCTTGTCTCCACTTGTACCAAAGGTCGTCCAAGATCATTCGAAACAGATGGATAGCTGCTCTCCTTTAGCGTCGGCTCACCGCCGAATTGGTAGAAGACATCGGCAGCAGATATCGAGAGAGGGTTGGCAGGCTCGCCGTTTTCGTTAGAGTTAAAGCAAACGATCTCCAAGCACATGGCACAAGCTTCTATTCGGCCATAATGCTGGAAGAAAGCAGTGAGCTCTTTTTCCCTCATCATCAGATTGGAGCTATTCTCTATAAGCAATTGTTGAAGTGTATCGACTGGCCGTTGCTTGACAAATGATGTTAAGCCATTGTTTCCAAGAACAAGGAACTGTCGAGGAGGCATTGCAAGATGTGCGCCTAGCTCACTAATACCAAAGTCCGTCAGTTTTGATGTATTGTTTAAATACTCTGCAATAGCCCACGTCTTGCCAGGAAGTTCCATACGGTTACTGAACTCTGCCAGTGGCATTTTAGACACCTGCTAGCAATTGAATGTTATTGACACTTCTTAGTCTTAAGGCCCTCTACCATTGCAAACACTTACAGTTTGAGAGCTAAGCATAATCTTGCCAGTATCAGGAGCTGCAGTAATAAGGGTATCGCATCTCTCGTTGTCGTCCTTAGCAGCCAAAAACACGGCATCTTCATATAAGGTTATGCTGATATTAGCGACGTCTGTATCTCTGCCGAGAAGTCCTAATGATCTGCCATTCTGTTGCGATGGTGGTATTCGAACATGTACCAGTTCCAAAGCATTTGGAGGAGTTGAGGGTGGTATGGGAAAGCTGTTACGTAAGCCATTGCGATGGTGTGTGAAATACAGTCTGCATCCGGTCGATGTGACGGCAACGAGATGAATCTTTTTGGACTCGCGCTCAGATATTGGGTGGATAGACACAAGTTCAAAGTTTTGAGTTTCAAGTAGTGGAGAAGTTGGACACATGAGCTGGGCAGATTTGCAAACTTCAGTGTTCTTTGCTGCTCGGGTAAAGCCTTTGTCGTCCGCTGACAAATATACAACCTATGATCTACCGTTTAGAAAATGTCCCTCGCGTTCTTTTTGATATGCATTACATTGTTTACCTCAAGATTGGACTTCTTTGAAAGCATATAGAGAACATTGCGAGCTGTATCTATTGCAATGGCTTTAATGGGGTCTAAAGAATACGACTGTCAGTAGAAAGAATGCATATTATGTAAAGTAACCGTTATTGAAATACCTTCAGGGCGGAAGTTGAGAGGAGTTGGTATATATCTAGCGTATGAGCTTGAGGTATGGTTGATCAAACGGCAGCGTTTTCGAAACCAGCTTTCATTTTGCTGCCGATCATCTTTTTTAGTATACAGGTTACCTCGCAAGTGGCACTTGTATTTCCTTTTTCACATACCTGGTACTCCATTTCATATACATGTCCATCACTTCCAGTCATAAAGATGCGTCCAGTACTTGATCCATGAATGCTGGTCATAGACACATTGTCGGATGGAACTGATAGATATGTGGTGTATAGAGTGTTTCCTGGCAAGGCGTTTTCTCTCCCGGCTGAGACACCAAGTAAGATTACCTCCAGCGGCGTTGCAATGACGAGTACATGGGAAATATTATCAATCATCATTTCTAAGGCAAAAGAAAAAAAATGGAAGAATGCAAGGTCAAATTTCTGTGGACAATGGCCCTCAATGAAGTTGTAACGAAGTTCATACCTGGTTTGGGTTTTACCAAGCCAACACACACAATGACTTGATCCTGATCTTCATAGCAAACGAAGTCATATCTGTAACAGTTCATGCTTAGAAGGAATTGTGTGCGGTGGATGTAAGTCAAATGGCTTACCCGTCTACGTAATTCCACAAAAACAGTCTATGGTCGAAAGTTATCCAAGCTCGATCAATTTCCGGAAACAATCCCATAAAACTTCTACAATGCATGTCTAAACCAAGTATAGTATGAGTCATTGTTTGCTGAAGCAAAGTCTATTAGATATATGATATGCCATACCTTTTAGTTGCTCTGAAAGTACGTCGGGCAATGGGCGTGAAACCGCTTTCATAAATGGTTGTTTTGAAGCGCCAAGAGGTTGCTCGTATTCACCAGAGGTTGGAGCTAAAATGGAAGATGTGAAGAGTGAGTGTTGGTTTCTGCATGAAGATCAAAGCGTTCGAGTCGAAAGTGTTGGACGAAAGGTTACACATTAGGAGATCTGCAAGATCTGGATATTTGCTATCTCTTCCCATTTGCCTTTCAAGCACTTTTCCTGCCTCAAAAAGTTGCTTCAAAGCGTCTGGAGGTGCAGACACCTGGCTTTGGAAGCTGCTTGTTGCCAGGAAAGACATGACGGACAGGGCAAGACTGATCGTATCTGACCTTTCGCGTTTTTTGAAAGGAAAAATCTCTGAGTGACTGTGACGTCGGCTTTTCCAGAGCCGCAACGATCAAGCTTTAACCGACTATTACCTTCAGAAACGTCAAACGACAGCAAAGTCAGCCAATATTTCCTGTACGTTTATCATTTCATCAGACTTTCGAATAAGCAATCCAGAGTTCAATCGTCACAGCAAGGCTTGCAACAAACTTAGTACCAATTCGACATTGCCTCTCGACAGCCGTCCTAAACGCGCTCCGTATAGCTGTTGCGAGACACGACATGAAACAGAGACTTAGTTTCGAACTGACAATCTCCCATACAATAAGTAATTCTACTGAAGCGACTCTCTCATCCACCATTTCCTTCGACATGCCAAGCAATGCAAACTTAAGCAACCAAAGTGCTCCAGAACCGGTAACAGACAACGATAACCCTTTCTTAGGTAAAACGTTACAGTTCAGGAACAATTTGTTCAATTATGAGAGCAAAACTTAATATAAACATATTAGCCAATTCAGATGACGAAAACCATAGTGAAAGTGCGAGCGAGGCTTCAGAAGGAGAAGATTCGGATAGCGATACAGATACGTCTCATATAGAAGGCGTCCGGAAGCTATCAGAGATTCGCTTTCCTTCCCGTGTGGATGGTCTAGTAGCGCCTGGTATCAAGTATTCTAGAGACAAAGAAGCAAAAGCTATGTCAAAGAAGCAAGCCGAAAGGTACCATCTTGCGATAACATACGTTTTGTTGAAATTCAATTTTAAATATTTACGTATGTAGATTGCGCAATATCACAAACGATGATCCTCTACGTACGCCAGAGAAATCAAATGGTTCATCATACTCGGATGCAAATCAGCAGTCAGATAATGAATCATTCCGTACACCTCAAAAGTCAATTAAGAGATCAAGACCTGAAGAGGTTAGTATGCTTGCAGTGGACCAAGCGTTCCAAAATTTCCCAAGGTCTCATTGTTCGTTTGCATTTAGGACTACGTAACACCTACAAAGAGTATAGTACGAACACCACCACCATTTGGAGCTCCTTTGATCGGTTATGATCCTAAATACGCACCAAAATATGCACGGTCTAGGTACGCGATCGCTTGAACAATGGGATTTTATCATGGCAGCAAAGCTGATTCACTTTGCTTGACAGAGCCATGCGAACAAATTTTAGTAGTACTACACCAACAAAAGTGTGCCGGAGCCCAAATAGAAAGCATAGTAAATAGCATTGTGGTTCATATTGAGGTTGCTGATGGCTTTTGTAAATAATGAAATTTATAACATTGAATAGGTAGCAAGTCTGACAAATATTCGCGCAAAGCATCACCTTTCCATTTCTCCAAGCTATCAGCTTCGCCAGTAACCACACCAATTTCATCACCTTCAAAATCCAGTTCTTCCAGTAGCAATACACAGCATGCATAATGCACCAACGAAGACCCTCATGAAACCTCATTTTTTCATTTAGATCATGACAGCTAACCGCCATTGCTGAACAACCAAGAAATACGCAACAAAGGTTTTTTTTTCTTTACCACGACACCGCCTCGACTTCATTTCTATGGAATTACTTTAACTTTAGCAAATGCTTTTTTTTCTTGTCGACAAAAAATCATGACCCTGTAATGCACAACGACAATTGTATATTTGTTCTTTTTTTCAACCTGCTTGACACATACGTACGTAGATTTCAGGCATTTTTAAATTGCTCCTTTTCTTCCTCTTTCTTTGTTTAAAGTAGATAAATTTGCTATACTGAAGCTGATGCTAGGATAGATATTGCAACTGGGTCGTGTTTGAATTGGTGCGCTGGGTTTGAATAGCGTGGTGCGTGATAAACTGGCCGCCTAAAAATGGCGGACACAGCCTAGAGCTCATCTCAACCGATTTATTCATCTAGCAAAGCAGCAGGCCACAATGGGAGTATGCATCACAGCTCATAACGAACGATCAGAACCAATCAGCATACTTATCACTTTCCATTCAGATAAATTGGCTTCTTCTTGTCAGTAGGCAAGGCAAGGTCCGCTTGACAAAATGGTTCATTACCATCCCACCAAAGGAAAAAGCAAAGATCGTAAAGGATGCTACACAGCTCGTTCTTGCACGAAGAGTCAAGATGTGCAACTTTCTCGAGTATAAAGGTACGGATGGGATGGTTTTAGTGAATGGATGGCACTTTTGCCCAAATTCATGAATGCGGAGTGACACGCTTGAGATTCTAACATTAACATATATGTTCATTTAGATACCAAAATTGTCTACCGAAGGTATAAAACGCTTTGAATATCTTTAGAGACTATATATGAATGTGTTTATTGAACCAAAAATGGAATGAAATCTATCTTTCAGATATGCAAGTCTTTTCTTCGTAGCTGGCATTAATTCTGATGATAACGAATTAATAACTCTAGAAGTTGTTCACCGATACGTCGAAATTCTCGACCGCTACTTTGGCAATGTACGTATTTATACTTTGTAGATTGCACAAGTAGAAAACTGACAATTGACCAATCATCAATCTTTTCTCAGGTCTGCGAACTTGACCTAATTTTCAACTTCCACAAGGTAAGCAAAACATGGCATGACATTGTCTAGTGTATCCATCAAGTTGTATCTGATTTACTGACTGTTTCAACCTGTCTCTAGGCCTATTTTATTTTGGATGAGTTGCTTATAGCTGGCGAGTTGCAAGAATCCAGTAAAAAGTCAGTGTTACGAGTAATTACACAGCAAGATCAATTTGAGGAGCAGGAAGCGACTGAACAAAAGAATTCATAAAAGACAAGAATATTATAACTGGCTGAATACGTATAGTTTCTTTTTTTTTTTTTCTTTTTTGCAAATTAAAACGGGATGGGCAGTTTATCCGAGTGAGAAAACTCTCTTGATGACACAAGATGTGCCTCTAGCGTTTTGTTATGACACACCCCTCGTTCGAACATTCTCCGCTCTAGGCCAATCAATGTCATTTTTCCTTCTGATAACTATGTTCAATGATGATAAATCCTCCAGGCTCTAGTAGTTATCATCTGAAAATATCATGAAATAAAAAATATGCCCTGACTATGGTTTCGTTCACCTTGAATGACTGCCAAAGGTTGACCAGCGGGCTGAATTTTCAGGTGGTGAGATCGAATTTTGCATTTTGTGAGTCAAGTTGCAGTCACAAAACAGATGGAACATCTCCGTGCAAATATAAAAGTTGAGTTTGACTTTTATCTGTTCACCCGATCCTCCCGACTTTAAATATGGCATCGTTGATAAAGTCCCTGTCCAAGTCTACTTCTTCTTCTTCTCTCCTTACTCGCATCGTTACCCCATCGATCTCACACTCTACCATGTCTCCTTCCAACGCTTTCTCAACCCAAACTTCAAAACCACAACATTTCTTGTCCACTGCTGACTTGACAAAAGATCAGCTTTATAACCTTTTGACCCGATCAATTGAGCTCAAAGTTGAGGCAAAGTACAATGTTTCCACACCTACTCGTCCGCTCACGGGAAAGACCCTCGCTGTCATGTTCTCAAAGCGCTCCACTCGTACTCGAGTCGCCACTGAGTCTGCCATGGCGTATTTAGGTATGCACGCGTGATCATGATCAGCAAATATGCTCAAACTCACCAGGGTTCTAACTATGCAACTGCTAATCTTCATATCTAGGTGGACACGCGATGTTTTTGGGAGCGCAAGATATTCAACTCGGTGTGAACGAATCTCTTTTAGATACATCTCGTGTAGTCAGCTCCATGGTTGATGGTATCATGGCGCGAGTGGGTGGCCATGACGAAATTGTGGTAAGTCATCGTGTGGCCCGATTTCTGTATTTCCTGATATAAAAGTGTTAACACCCGTACACCATAGACTTTAGCACAGGAGTCCAGTGTGCCTGTTATCAATGCACTCTCCGACAAATATCATCCTACACAGATCTTAGCTGATCTTGTCACACTCCACGAATACCGTCATCATAAGACACTCAACCCTACCGAATATACCGCTCATCAGCAACACCCTAGCGAAACACTTCCTGGTTTAAAGGTTGCATGGGTGGGTGATGCCAATAACATCTTGCAAGAGCTTATGGTTGCTCTTCCCAAAGTTGGTATCCATCTTAGTGCTGCTTGCCCCAAGGGTTATGAGTGCCAACAAGATGTCTTGGACATCGCCAAGGCTGAAGCTAAGAAAGAAGGCACTCAACTTATCTTCACCACCAGCCCCGAGGAAGCCATTAAAGATGCTGATGTCATTGTCACTGATACTTGGTAGGTCATTAATCGACGTTCGGTGGTCCAAAAGCAATAGTACTGAAACATTCTAAATTTTTAGGGTCAGCATGGGCCAAGAAGACGAGAAGGCTAAGCGATTGGCTGAATTCTCGGGCTATCAAGTTACCATGGACTTAGCTAAGCGTGGAGGAGCCAAATCTGATTGGATCTTCATGCACTGCTTACCTCGAAAGCCTGAAGAAGTCGATGACGAAGTGTTCTACTCTGATCGATCATTAGTCTTCCCTGAGGCAGAAAACCGAAAGTGGACCATTCTTGCTGTATTGGATTCCCTTCTCGTTAAAAAGAGTCTTTGAGTTAAAGTAGACATGCCAAATTAAATATGACTGATAATAAAAAAAAAAATTATAAAGAAGTGACGTATCTATCTTCCCATTCATCTCCCCCATCCCCATCTCTCTGCCAGCCAACCCAGCGTTGCCAAAAAGGGAAGAAATCTCCGTAAGGTTTGAGTATTTTCCTCGAGTTTCTTTGCGGGGTTTCTGAGGCGTGACTTTGTCGCTCGTCTTATTTAAGAGGTGTTTTTCTTTCAAAACATCATCTTTTATCCCCTTTTTCATCTGAAAATCGTTAGAATACAAAATGGCCTCTACTCTTACTTTGAACCGCACTGGCGACAAGATGCCCGTTGTCGGATTTGGCTGCTGGAAGGTTGCCAACGAGGATGCTGAGAACACCATCTACACTGCTATCAAGAACGGCTACCGTTTGATCGACGGTGCTGCTGACTATGGCAACGAAGTCGAGGTTGGTCGTGGTATCAACAAGGCTATCAGCGAGGGTATTGTCAAGCGTGAAGAACTTTTCGGTAAGTGATTTTTGTACGGATGGCGAGAAATCGCGTGAAACCATTGCACAAAAAGCTGACCCAACCTGCTCAGTCACCACCAAGTTGTGGAACACCTACCACAAGAAGGAGCACGTCCGTGAAGCCTTCAACAAGCAGCTCAAGGACCTCAACCTTGAATATGTTGATCTTTACTTGGTTCACTGTGAGTACACAAACGTGTTGTAAGGATCTGTTAATTGGTTAGGTTTTTGACTGACAACCTATCTTATAGTCCCCGTTCCCTTGAAGCACGTTGCCATCGAGACCGCTTACCCCCCTGGCTGGTTCCAGCCTGGTGAGGAGAAGGTCACTCTTGACCGTGCTCCCATGCACGAGTGCTGGGCTGAGATGGAGAAGTTGGTTGAGGACAAGGTTGCCCGCAACATCGGTGTCTCCAACTTCAACGTTCAGCTTCTCATGGACCTCTTGACCTATGCTAAGATCAAGCCTGCTGCTCTTCAAGGTAAGCTTAAATGAAAATGGGAAAACCTGTTCATAGTGACATCGATTAACATTGTCCCGTTTTAGTCGAACTCCACCCTTACCTCCAGCAAAGCACCTTCGTTAAGTGGGTCCAGGAACAAGGTATCCAGATCACTGCTTACAGTTCATTCGGTCCTGCCTCCTTCGTCTCTCTCGGTGTTGACCATGCTATCAAGGCTGCTCCTCTCCTTGAGCACGATGTCATTTCCGAAATTGCCAAGACTCACAACAAGTCCAATGCCCAAGTTTTGCTGCGCTGGTCCGTAGAGAAGGGTATCGCTGTCATCCCCAAGTCCTCCAGCGAGGCTCGTATGGTCTCCAACCACGATATCCTCTCATGGACCTTGCCCGAGGCTGATATGGCTAAGATCGCCAAGCTTGACCTCAACATGCGTTTCAACGATCCCGTCACCTATGGCTTCAACCTTCCCATCTTCAACTAAACCAATACAAAAAGCACCTTCATTGTTATATAGCGGATAAAGGTTTTATTTTCTTCCTTACACCACCAAACCAATAAGCAGTATCTATAGCACAAATAAATATAACCGCTTGTTTACACTGTAACCAACTTGTTTATACGGGGAAAGAAGAGTGTGGGATACGGGAAGGAGTTTTTATTTTGAGAGTGCGTTCTTAAATTTCCATGCCGGACCCCGGATTTTGAGAGTCTGGTAGAGCTGCTAGTAAGTCGTCGTCAAGATCGCCCCACATGTCCTCATCGGCTTCTTCATCACTCCATATCTCTACAATGTCTTCGTCGTCTTCCTCGGATGCATTAGTATACAATATGGAAGCGCAGTCTAATGATGCATGTAACACAGAAGACCGTGGAGTCGTGGCTAGAGGGAAATAGGAGTCAGAATTTTTTTATCTGTATTACCTAACGTGGCTGGCTGGCCAAATACTATTTTCCCGGGCGGGGCGCCGCGTCGGTAAAAACAACCTTACCTAGATCAGGCTTGCTTCCCATGAATTCCCAGAACTCAGGCTTATTAACAGGATGGTAACTTGCTGGTAATCTACGAGAATGCATCATGCCCCTAACTGATAGCAAGCTTTCGTAATGCGTGCCATTCTTTAAAATGAAAAGGAACGTTGTCAGACACCGTTAAACTTTTGTTGGTTACAACCGGATTAAAGGGGACATACATATCCTTCCCCGAAAGAAGCAAGATGGTTGGCCAAACTCAGATATTCCACAGCATTAGCACATGAATCCATGTCTTCCATGAATGGAGGATAATTCTGATGTAGCCATAAGATGAATGTTTGCTCCGGGACACAGAGGGAAGCAAGAATATCCTAACAACAATACCAACCAATAATATAAGAGATGTAATCTATCAATAGTCACATAAACTGCTACTAATTACCTCTGGGTTTGATTCTAAAATCCCCTTCGACGTCCCTAAGTCAAATTGAACTGGTATGAGCGCTTGCTAACATTATAGAAATCCTACTCGTGACTTACTTTTGGCATATAGAACTTTGCCGATGGCGTGAAAAAGATCTAGAGATGCTTCTCGACTCATTGTACTAGATAAAGAAAGATCAGCCGCAGTTAGAATGAAAGTCGATCCAGTAATTTTGCCCGCGTTTGGAACATATTTACCTCGCCTCAACATGACCTGTGTTATCATTATGTTGCTTTGGAATGGCGTAAAACTGAAGGTTGTTGATAGCACTTCTGATATCGCCATTGCTCACAGCTGCAATTGCTTCAAAATCTATTGACCTGTCTAGCGCCTCACATTTGTATATTGACGACAGTATTTTTGTAAGCTTCTTCGGAGTGATTGGAGTGTATCTGATGTTTTCGAAGGGACGAACCGCTTTCGTTAGCATGCTTCTGCAAAATGCTTTTGAACCAACAGAAAGGAGCGAAAACACTTACTGAATTTTTGTACAGAATGCGGACCGTAGGATGTCCGCTGGTATAACACCTCTTTCTGAAAAGTCATATGTATGTCTCTTATAACCTTGAGCCGGTTCATCGCCGCGACTCTCTTCGATGGTCGTGAGCATCAAAATTACAGAGACATGAGTATCAGTTTTTTTACAGATACCCCGGATAAAGCTGTGAAATCGCTGTCTTGAACTTTCATTACTAAGGTCCGGTATATCGTCTATCAAAATAACCTTCTTTCGTTCTCCTGCATGAAAATTGGTTGTACTTTGAAGCGCCTTGTCATGCCGTAATGAACGTGTTAAATACTCGATGAAATTTGACATCATTGACTCATGGTCTACATCTTCCGGTTACTAAAAGTAGTACTATCATATTACCGGTTTTCCTTCACCAGGCAGCTTACCTTGCTTATCCGCTAAATCACTCCATTTTGTTGTCGGACCAAACGGCATCCATTCATGTATATCAAATGCCATCGCACGGGCCAAAGTTCGTACCGTTGTGCTTTTACCACACCCTGATGGACCGCTGATAATCAAAAGCTTTCCAACAATATTATTTTCAGCATTTATTTTAACACCACGAAACTGTTGCCTACAATTTGTATCTACCTTGTTCCCGTTTTGTGTGTTTGTCCGCAAGGATTCGGTGATCCAATCTTTCACCGCACGCACCTTGGCAGGTGTTACGGCTAGATCTTTCTGCTCATATAGCAGTAAGTGTCCTATCGCCCTTCTGCTAATTCTGAGTGCTTCCAATTGATATGCTCGCTTACCTCTGATTTGGGGATGTATTTTTCAAACCATAGGCTACTTGAGTACTCTGCTTTTCCCGCGTCTTTATATATGGTTACAATCGATAATCTGCGTATGGCTTTGCCCTCCTTCCTTCTTACCTGATCTATCCCATGCTATATCATCCTTTTTGCTACGTCGTGTTGGTGAGGGTTGTCTCTTCCGCTTCTTATGAAATGTCTGGCTAGAGGTGGTCGGCAATAGGAATCGCTGTAAATTTCAAATCAAATTAGGCGAAACCCAAGTCACTGATTTGTGATGCTGTCAGTCATAACTTACTGGGCTTTTTGGGGTTCCTGCCTCGCTTGAACTTGATGGAGAATGTAAATCGCCACCATTATAGAGGGACATCAGCGAAGGCCAAAATTTGTGACGATTATCCCGCCTTCGTCCATTAAATTTTTTTTTACCATAGGTTCATAATATTGAGGAACACAACGTAGCGTTCAATAAGTTGTATTCATATGCCGGTTACTTGACCACTTTCATTATCTTTGCGAAAACTTGAGCAGGTAGAGTTGCTTTTCATTTGAATTAGTTCAATTGCACTGTAGGAAAACATAATATATAAAAATTGCACACGTTCATACTTTACAATCGTCGGCACGATAAACGGAAGATGTAAAATTAACTTTGGACTGTACTGACCGACACTACTGGCTGAAACAGCGTTGAAAACGCCATTGTGATCACTGGGGACACAATACATTCTCAACTCTGTACCACTCAGTTGACTTCACTTCAATTTTCTTCTTGCTTTTACCAAAGTACTATTGCTTGAGTCAATCCACAACGCAATCCCAATGTATCTTGAACCGTCATTACAGTGGTAGAGACCTCTGGCCATAGCAAGTACTACTACTGACAATGAAGTACACGCCATCAGCACCGATGTTGTGGGGTCGGAAGTCGAATGTGGACAAATTACGGTTGCAATGGCATATATAAAAGAACTATTTTAACCCAAGCCTCTAACAACAAAGTAGTACCTGCAGCTGTTCAGGCACTACCTTTCAGAGCATCCCAGTTCTTTTAGTAGATCTTGTGGCAATGGTTTCAGAAAAGAAGATCGCTATACTCACTTTTGAGCATGTTATATTAGGTACCCATGGGATTGACTTGCCGACGTTCTGGGCACGTTTTTAAATACTTTCAGTAACTCAGATTTGAACGAATTACTTGCGCTCCAGTTTTTCCCCTCAGTAACGACCAGACCCCCAGCGAACAAGGCTTTGCAAACACGGCCTCATTTCAGTAACGCTTAATTTAGAATCAAATACTCGTTCAGGTCCCTTGCCCTTTTCCTAGCTTTTCTTCTTTTGCTTTCTCTCTCTGTTCCTTTGCCTTTCTCTCTTTCTTTCTCTCTCTCTCCTCTCCTTTTTTTATCATACCTCCAATCCTTTTGAAGTCCCAACACCCAAAACCATTCTCATTGTAGCATCTTTGAATGCCTGCTCAAAACTATGGAATCTACACACATACACGATGACCTGTCCGATATGGCAAATCCCGTACCAGTTCCTCAACATGAACCGGAACAGACACCAGAAACGACTGTAATCCAGTCGCAGAACACCACTACACACAAATGCGAGAAATGCTCGGAACCTTTGACTGGAGATTTCATAAGAGCCCTTCATCGCACTTTTCACATCAAGTGCTTTACGTGTGCTGTAAGTTACATGAGCATTGCCATCTTTTCAGTTCCTTTCCTTGATTTGCTTGAAAGTCAAGCAACGAGTTTTGTTCGCTTGACTCTCTGCATAACCCGAACTGGCGGGACTCTGGCGTGATAACCATATCATCCTATCCCATCAAAATACCGTTTATGCATTAGTCCAGCTGATCCAGCTCAAATTTTTTTATTTTTAACATTTTTGTTCCTGGAGCATTAACAACTTTTATGTTCATAGGACTGCGGTATTGATGTGGCAGCAAGTTTTTTCCCTATTGAAGTGGATGGAAAAGTTCAACCTTTATGCGAGCGTGACTATTTTAGAAGATTGAACCTTGTATGTGCTACTTGTGGAGAAGCCCTGAAAGGATCATACATTACTGCGCTCGGCCAAAAGTATCACGTAGAGCATTTCACCTGCTCTCTGTGCCCCACCGCTTTCGGACCGGAAGACTCTTACTATGAAAGCGATGGCAAAGTCTTTTGTCATTATCATTATTCTCTACAATTTGCTGTCAATTGTGCTGGATGTGAGACAGCTATTCTCAAGCAATTCGTCGAGATCGATAAAAACAACGTCAACGAACACTGGCATCCTGAGTGTTATATGATCAATCGATTCTGGAATGTCAAATTATCTCAGACTTTCTCGGAAGGCGTCCCGGATGGGCTCACGGAAAGTGTCCACAAACCGATTCCTACTGCTAGCGAATTGAAGAAAGCGCAATCCGATATGGAAGATCAAATGTATCAGATTTGGACCGTTCTCTCTGCCTTTGAAGAATCTGCTGCTGCTTGTATCTCCGATATGTTATTGCATGTATCCAATGGTGCATATATAGAAGGTGTCAACATGGCAAAACGCTTCATCACCCACGTTGATATTTTGTTCGCCGCCATCGACTCGCTAAAATCACAATTCGAAAAGGTCAGCGATTCACTTTTATATACCTCGGAGGCTAAAAGGCTATGCAAGAAAATTGTCAATTTCTTTTCCTTGTTATCGCATACCCAGGAAAATGGTATGCAAATGATTGGAATTACAGAGGACCTCTTGTCACTGGTTACTGGTCTAGCTCATTACCTCAAGATCCTAATTCGTATAGCGTTGAGCGGGGCTTTGAAACTCGAGAAAAAATACCATTCTCAAGTTGCTATTCCCAACTTTTTGAACGACCTCATGCAGCTAGCTTCCCGCGAAGAAAGAGCTGAATTGGAATCTGGCCTGCATGTCACTTCAGACCTATGCCAAGTTTGTAAAATCACTTGTGAGGAGGAATGCTACAAGTATCATCAAAATCGCTGGCATTGCGACTGCTTTAAATGCTCAAGCTGTCATTCACCTCTGCAAGCAAATTTGGACAACACCAAATTGCATCTCGATACCATGAAAATCTATTGTAATACCTGCACTACTACGCTAAAGCTGGAAAACATTGAGGCAAAGTTTGATTATGTCTCGCAATTACAACAATACTCATTCCTTTTGCGAGTTGCCCTTCGCCGACTTTACACCCTTTTGGATTATTCAGGTAAGAGGAGGGAAGAAAAAGGCGTGTCATTTTCCTTTCAAGTGCTAAATGGTATGATATTTTAGAACATATACCTACAATGGATTATGATGGTCAAAAACTCAAATCTACCAGTATTACGCCCGCTGGCCATCTTCGTGAGGATAATCGATCCAAGTCATATTCGAATGCGGATGATACATCTGCGGCTATCCATCTTGGCGATATCAAACGAATGAAATCCACCCATATGCGTCGAAAAATGACGACCTCTTACCGCATGGGCAAGCGCTCTGTGCTTATGGAGACACCCAGTCCGACCACAGCAGTACCTACTAACGAGGCAGATTACTTTGGAAGCTCTCAGTCTTTGAATACAAGCCCTAGAGGTGGATCACCTACTGAAATGGCGTCTCGAAGTGACGGCGCTCGGGCAGAGAGCAGCAACCATTCCCATCATTCACGTGTGTACCATAGCAAGTCAGCATCCAGACCAAAGGCTCATTATCTCGCAGAAATTGGTGCATTGGATTCTTTTATGATGAAGTATTTGGCTGTATTGCATATGGAGCAACTGGTTCGAGATTATTTTACATTGGAAGAACTAGTGGATTTAATTGACGACAAGAAAAATGAAACTCTCTGGGGCAAGTTTGTCACCAGTTTGAAGGCCGGAAACAAGAAAGCTGTTAAACCAAAAGGTAAGGATGGCTCACAGTGTTCAGACATATGTACAGACTTTAGTTACTTATGCTGTCTTACTCACAGAGGAAGGCACTTTTGGTGTACCCTTTGAGGTTTTGATTGAACGGACCGGTGTTGAATCCAACTTGGGTGCTGGTCCATCCCGCTTGCGCATTCCTTCCTTTATCGAAGACAGTCTTTCAGTATTGAAACAAATGGGTGTGTGCACGCTTTTTCTTCGTTCTCTTGGTGATCTATCCTAACTCGTATTTGCTTCTCTTTCTTCATATAAAAAAGACGTTTCGGTCGAAGGTATCTTCCGAAAGAACGGTAACATTCGACGTCTCAAGGAACTTAGCGAGGAAATCGATAGAAATCCAGCTCAAGTGAATTTGGCCAATGAAACACCTGTTCAGATTGCTGCTCTTTTGAAAAAGTTTTTGAGAGAACTTCCGGAACCGCTATTGACCTACAAGCTTTATAAGCTTTTTGTCGTTTCTCAAAGTAAGTTATATGATAATTATGGGTGGAGATGACTTGTATATAACTAACAACAACTTTGTTTCTTACCTTTAGAGCTCGAACATGAAGCGGAGCGAAAAATTGTTCTTCACTTGGCATGCTGCATTCTACCGAAACAATACCGAGATACTCTGGAAGTCCTATTTTTATTTTTGCGATATGTGGCGACATTTGCCGACGGTGATGGCAGCAAAATGGACGTTGGAAATATTGCAACGGTGATTGCTCCTAATGTTTTGTCAGCACGTGGCAAAGATCCAAACAAAGAAGATACATGGCATTGCGCTCAGGCAGTGAAGATGCTTATTGAACACCAAATCGATTTCTGTCTTATACCCGAATATTTGGAGCCTATGTTGCTAGAGTTATCTTATGGCGGAGGTCTCGCGGAGCTCAACCCACGAGAGGTTTTGAAGCGCTGTGGAAATCTGATGAAAGCTAAAAAGAGTCACTCTGGTAGTCAATCTTCTACTCACAGCCGAGATATAGAGTACTCTCCTCCAACCGGCACGACGGGCTCGATTCCCATCGTGCAAGTCGATGTAAAGCCATCTTATCTATCTTCTTCTCCAACGGCACTTGCATCAACATCTTACTTACCTAGTTCTACTCCACCGAATGCACTATTGAGATAAGCTATTGTCTTGTCATTTCATGTATATTTATTCTAAAACGCGCATTTTGGCTTATGGCCAATAAAATACTCATTTGTTTTGCCTTTGCCAACTTTTTTTCCTTGGCTGTCCATTCAAGATTTCTGAAAAACATTATAAACGTTACAAACAAAAGTAGACTATGGCATTCAATGTGGGTTGTAAATTTTGGAGCGTTTTTGGAGTTCATATGAAATTGTCTTTTGTTATATGCATCCATGCCAAAATTCATCATCACTGCCTCGCACCGTCAAAGACGTCAGCTCTATTGACAAGAAGGATGTGCGGTGGCCAGCCTTTTTGTCACCGAATAAACTGACGATACACCTCTGACTGTTCAACGCAAATAGACCTCCTTTATCAGCGCTTGGTTCGCAACGGGTGTATACAGGGCATGCGGCGGACGTAAAGTGCCATGATTTTGAGAAATCGACTGCTTAGGTTAAACATTTTTTTGGTTTATTGTTGGCTTCTGTAGGAAAACAGCCATAACAAACGCAAAGGAAAGAGGTAATTTAAGAATGATTTGAGAAAACAAAGTTTTGACGCTGATCGAAAAATCCATGTAGGCAAACAATTATAACGGGAAAAAAACCCAAGGACATGACAAAAAGTGCGGGGTCAAGGATCGTAGAAGAAAGACATTTTCACATTCACGATAATCCTCACAGTTGCGCTAAAAACGTTTGGCATTGTCACGGATCAGAGAGGTAACGATGCCCTCTCTGAATGCAGAAGTTGGAGCATCCAGTGAGAGCCTGTTTCAGGTTCAACATGGGTCATTAGTCAGTTAGGTAGAATTTCTCAACTTTGTACAGTAGCAGAAGGAGGACCTCTAAAATCGTTGCCTTCCTTCCTCCTCCATTATGGGAACTGATGCCTCAGGTTTCTCCAGGAGCTGGTTCTTCTGGGAAGACGGTGTCTGAGTGGACATATCGATCAACAAGACGGAGGATGCTGAGTAAGTCACTCCAATAAGGCGGTGGTGACGTAGGTGATATGGTCAGTGCGGAAAGTGCGAAGTCAATGGTGTTCTGATTTGAATCCGGTGGAGGTGTGGATAGTGTGTCCCATAAGTGGGCAGGGATGAGCTGGCATTCCAGGACGTGTTTCCGGGTCAGACGATCTTGTCTACAAAGACAATCTCGTGGTTGGCCAGGGAGCCAGTCAAGTCGCCAGCGCAGCAGTCGACTTCGTTCTTTCCTCGTGGCGGGGGCCGTTAGTATAGGTTCGGTCCCTATTGTTGGTCGGCATCCATTCATCAAAACTCTGTCTCGGCGGTCCCGCTGGAGCTGCTCCTGGCGGAACGCGAGGACGATTTTTTGATGTTGAGTGGTGGTCTTGGTGGATTGGCCAGGTAGAGACGGTTTCGACATAAAAAGCCCAGTCGGTGGTGTGGACGAGCGGTCGGAGGAGGGTGATAAGACAGTCGGAAAAAAGGTGGTGCAGGCGAAGGCAGAGTTTAAACACCAATGTTGTGGTGCGTTGTCTCATTGTCGGGAGGTTGCACATGTGTCTGAAGCCGGTCAGGGGGAAGGAGGCGACAAATTGCTAAGCCTTATTCAAACTTGGGACGAATAAATGTTCGGTAGAGGTTCGCACTGAGAGCTACACTGAAGCCCGAGGGCCGTGCGCCAATCGCCTGCAACGTAACCATTGCCATGAGTGTTCCGAAGGCCCTATGTCAAATCATCGCTGAAGTTGAAATGCCCATTCTTTGGAAGAGGATACCGAGGTATACGAATTCATCAACTTGTGGAAGGGTCTCGCCGTATAAGCTGAAGTGGGCGCCATTGGCATTAAGAATGGCACACTTTGTGGGGTTTCAACGGACCCTATAAATGCAACATCATTTGCAAAAAGCAAAAAGCTTATAGCTACATTCATCTCTCCCACTGTGGTCATGTGGTCTGAAGCGCATGCACAGATTTCGCCAGGCCGGCTGTTGATGTAGATGGAGTACAAGTGTGACCTAAGGACAGATCTTATAGTACTCCAGTGACCGGTGAGGAGGAGGTGATCAAGCAGCTGGAGAGCGAAACTGACATCGTCACATAGTCAAACAGATGTTGTAAGAGAGATAGTTTTGGTATTGGTGTCGTCGTGGATGCAAGTGCATCCCATATGATGTTACGGTCAACTGTGTCATATGCTGCTTTAATGTCCAAAAAAGCCACAACAAATGGGCGGTGTCGGCGTATGCGGTGGATGTTCACGAGCTCATGAAGTCATAAAGCCTTGTCCATTGCATTATGTCGAGAGCGGAAGTCACCCTGGGCGAGGTCGATGTCTAGTGAGTGGAGCTGTACATCCGGGAGCTAGAAAGTACTCCATAGCTTTCCGTATGATAGATGTCAACGGATTGGGGCGGTAGTTACTCGCAGCTGTAAGGTCTCCTTTCTTAAAGATGGGGCAAACCTGAGCATGTCGCCATAAGCGTTGGATATATGACCATATCCAACAAAGTTGGTATAGGTTGCAAAGAATGGGTGTCAGCACTGATATGAGAGGCTGGAGCATTTCAGCCTTGAGATGGTCAGAACCCAATTATTTGTGGTTAGGTAAACGACGGATGACTGCTTCCACGGTCGGGTTGTGGAAAGGACATTAATCGCCCATACGGAAGGGTATGTGTATGGCTGGTGGTGCCGGTCGTTGGTTTGGGAGTAGGCTACCTTCACAGAACGAGGCCAGGTGGCGGCCCATCATTTCAGAAGCAGCGTGTGGCCCATCGTAATGGGCGTGAAGGGTAATTTTTTGTTGTCCAAAGGGAATAAATATGCTTTTTCCACTAGAGATTTGGTCTCAATTAATCCTTGGATTGGTCAATCGGCCAAACATGTCGAGAATGCGCGCAGTTAAAGTCAATGCTTTACGATGATGCGTGGAACTTCAAGATGGGTCCGAAGATGATTCTTGAGAGACATCCTGGATGAGTATACGTGGAACAGTCTGCCGCAGTGTAGGTTGCAAGCTACGCGGACAATAAATGTCAAGCCAATAGTTTTGTTGTGACATTTTATTGGCGCTGAGACTGTTTATCGTGATCGAGTTGGTTGCCTCTTCATTCTGAAAGTAGGATAAGATATCTTCGTTGTAAGCTTCATCACTTTCGCGCACTTCAGCTCTATCATTTAAATATAAGAGACTAGCACTTGTCATATAGCCCAATTCAGCGAGTAGGACCTCCATGACCTAAAAGGGTTGTTTATGCTTACATCGGGATGCTCGTATAGCTGTCGTCAGGTTAGTATTTTGAGATCTGCAGCGGAGTTTCACAAACAAAAAAGTCAATCCTACAGCTCAAAAAGATAGATATATAAAATAAGGAGCATAGAATCAAAGGCAATTGTAAATATACAGCTGCTGACCAAATTTAAAGAGTGTAGCTTAAATTTTGACCGAAAAAATCAACTTTTAAGATTTACAGCACTTTCCAATGGTTTAAGGGCGCCAAAAAGTTACTGAAAATAACTAAAACAGCTCGCTTAGCTTAGTCGGTAGAGCGTGGTGCTAATAACGCCAAGGTCACAGGTTCGATCCCTGTAGTGAGCAAATATTTTTTTAAAATTATTATCTTTTCTTTTTATGAAAGAAGTAAGGTACTCTTTTATCCAATTCGCAATAAAATAGCACAGGTTTATTGCTGTTTATCTCTTTAAAAATATCAAAAAAAAAAATTTATGTTTTCCTCTCCCGACTTCTAGTGAGCAGCAATAATAATATTACTTTATTGTAAACATGAATACTAATAACTAATTTTGCCTGTCCGTATTGATGAATTGAAATTGGCTATATTCAATCGTCTATTTCATTGAGCCACTTTAGGTCTTTTGGATGCGCACGCAGATAGAAAAGAATTGAAAGATTATTCAATACCCTTTGACCACAACATATCAGTGCTATCCATTTTACCATAAAGTCGGCCAACATTTATGTTATTCTACACGCTGTCCCTTCAACGGTAAGCAACACTTATGTACTGACTTACGTATTATGGAGCGAAAAAATTAATCCTTTTATGTCTTGTAACGGAAAAGTCACTACTATCATTTACTTTCTCATTTTTAACATACATAAGATTTAGCGACATAGTCCCATTTGACGATGCTGTAACTATATTAATTATATCAGACATTGCTTTAACTGCTCATTTAATTATATTGTCACTCGCGAAAAATTGTGAGAATTATCTGAGTATACCCTCAAAAGCGATGATCATTTATAGTATACCATAGTGTTAAGTAAACACATATTTCTTGATGATAAAGGGTGAAAGTAAATCGTCACGGTTACCATACAAAAAGTAATTATGCCTCGTGTGAATCTGTACTCTCATGTCGTTATGGCATGAATTCTGAAAGCTGACACTTTTGATACTTTATTGTAATGTTCTTTCTTTTCGTTTGTATTGTCGTAAAGCGATTCAAAGTTCACTTCACAAACCATTAAACTGTTATTATTTTCGCCGTTATTCACCCTGTTACAGTTTTTGAGAGTGTTTAGCACAATAGATTTTTTGCAATTTTGCAAACATTTTTTTTTGGAATTAACCATCATTAATTCTGAAGATACGAATTCGCTCTATTTCTACAATGACCGTGCCAAGTGGTTAAGATGAATTTCTCTACTCTCTTGAGCTGCACTTTTTTGTCAATATCAGACCATATTTCATTTCAACGACAATAGAAGGGTTTACAAAGCTGGAGCACGACGACAGTTTTGAGTTCAAAATACCATATATTGTACACAACCAGAGTTCTCCTCCATTTAATAATACACTTTGAATCTCTTTGTAACAGCTAATGAACGTAAACGAATGCTAGTTCGCATGATTTACAATTAAAGAACTTTCTTCAGGAAAGTAATCAGATTTTAAAAAATCTTTCGAAATACACCTAAAGGAAGATAAATTTTGGAGTTAGATGAATACCAGTACTTTTTTCATAGCTTTCTTGTTTGCATCGTCCTTACCACTCATGATGAAGCTAGTTAAACCCCAAATTTCCCTAACATCAATATCGTCGGGTGTCTTGTATACAGGGTATTTATACGACGAATCTCTGAAATTTTGCATCGAGCATATCGCAGGGTCGGTGAGATATTCCAATGGCAAGGTGAACACGCTTGCTACCTCATCTGGGTTATATTTGATTTTGCTGACATCTACAGGATCCTTGATATAACCAACGAACGGATGAACACGTAGATTCCTATGCTTGTTGGGCAGGATTGCATATTGCCCAAGTATGTCTATGTTTGATATCCCGATTTCCTCCATAGTTTCTCTGAGCGCTGCATGTCGCGGTGATTCATCTTCAGGGTCTATACAAAATGACATCAATTCGGTCAATTATATTGCTCACAATCGTCTCCTCTCTCCAGAACAAGGTCCCTCCTATGCTAAGTACTAAATTACTGCTTACCTTGCTTACCACCAGGGAAGCTATCGAAAACATGGTCTTTGTTAGCGTCAGACTCAAAGTCGGTAAATATAGCACAAAACCAACGAACCTGATCTCGCCTTTATGTGCTCTCATATGAGCTGCACGTATAGTGAACAGAACACTTGGTTTGCCATCCGTGGTTGTGCATAGAGGCATTAGCACAGCAGCATTCTTTGGATCGTCGACGAACTGAAATTTCAGTTTGGGGACATTCTTTAAGCGGTCGGAAATAAGTCGCAATGACGCTTCGTCGAACGCTTTTGGAACGTTTGTAGAGTAGTAGCGAGCGTTACACGAGGGGAGTTGTCTTAAAATTCGCGTTGGGGTAAGCATGTGAAGCATTGTGTCCGAGAGGAAAGCATTCTATTGTTCCTTTCCGTGAGAGTCAATTCATACCGCGTCGGAGTTGTGCATAAAAATAAAAATGTCCCTTTGGTGACAGGCAGTGTGTGAAGTAAAATAACGAGGTTACACTCTCAAAGCCTTTATTAGTGACCGATCTTCTCTGATAGTCATATAAGAATTGTAGGTCTGCATGATGCCAGTCGTTCCTATCTTATGTTTGTTGGTTCAACTCGAATAATCGTAGAAAGTGTGTTCACACCCAATGCTCTTTGGTGTCAAGGATGTCTTCTTGATACAACATCTTTTATGAGAAGCATGGAAGGAAAGCTACTTTGAATGAGCGTTAGGGAAGTATTGAATGATTTAAATTCTCGGTAACGACGTTAGCGCTGGCCATAAAACCGATTGGAAAGGTTTAATGGATTTCGACCTCCCAGCTTGTCGAGCTTTGAAATGTTATGCCCAAATTTAGCTGTTCAGCCCAGAAGTAAAAAATCTTGGAAAAGTGCGAGTCTCGCGATTGTGAAGGACTCTCCATTCGATGCTGCAAGGTGTTAAATCGATAAGAGCTATACAAGCGAGTGATAGCAAGACTGTTCCGGCATCTCTGCCGTTGGACACCTGGATCGAAATCGCCATTTCATTGGCCAAAGGTGACCACGTTCGTGACGTTGTCTCGCTACTGGGAGTGTGCAAGCTACTGCGATCTGCATTGCATCAGACACATCAACTATGGACAAAGCTTGAGTTTAATAACTAAGATAATCCAAGGGAACGAAAGTTTCCAGTGCCGAAATATGATTCTATTCGTCTGTAAGTCTGCCTTGAACTAAGTGTACATTTAGAGGAATACATACTCAGACCAAAGTCCTTTTCTCGATACTATAGATTTCTCATTAACCTACCAGCGAGTTCAGTACAAATAATTCAATGGAGACCTGAAAGCAGCGAAGCAATGGTCAACACCATACAATTTACTCTACAGAAATTCGATGCGCTAGAGCTATTAGATGTTAGACCACATTTAGGTAACTCAACTTCAGAATATCTACAGGCCGCGTATACGGCACTTAGGCAACTTCATGACACAAACATTCGGTGTACCAAGTTTAGAACATTGATGATAGCGAATACTTCCTTTCGGCAGGAAACCATCAAGTATAAAAGGGATACGGCATTGATGGACAGCTTGCAACAGGAACTGGAATGGTTAGCCAATGGAGAACAAGAACAAGATGAAATTCAACCGAGTAAAACGCAAGACAAGATTTTGGCTCATGATTTAGCCATCTGTGAAGTGTGCGAATCACGATTAGCACATACTAGCGGGAACAAAAGTTGCTTCATTGAGCCGTGCGATCATCCAATATTTAACATGTGCTTGTCTTGCGCTGAATATTGCTCAGCCTGTGATGCTCTAATTTGCCCAGATCATTCTCCTTATATTTCATCTGAAATGATAAATGGAGATTACTTCTTGGAAGGACGCTGCTATCATGGTAATGGGGAGATACTTAGATATTGTCGACTGCACGAAGAAACTAACATGTGCCACGGTTGTGAATCGGCACAGTGCGAGCATCATTTACAAACATGTGCCAGCCGCGAAGAAGAGGGACCATGTCACTCTGGTTCCAGGATGTGTATAGACTGCTGTTTTGAGTGCCCAATATGCAATAACTTGTATTGCAATGATTGTTGTTTCTCAGAAAATCATGAAACATACCATCTCCAGCACGGATACCCTGATTTGACAGATCTAGAATACCCCATTTAGGATTAACTGTGGACCCCACCGGTAATTCGCTCAAGATCAACAAAATGTCAAGTATAGTCTGCCGCAATTCTCATTTATCTGAATTGATAATTGAGAAATGGAGGCGAATCGGAATAGTGTAAAGAATAGACTATATTAATTTAGTTATAGGCAAGTGAACGCAAGGAAGTTGAAAAGGTCTTGTATTTTAATCAAGGAGGTATCCCTTCCTACACGTCAAGGTACGCTCATAACCATCAGTGCTTATCACCAGCTTATATATTTGCTCGCATGCGAGCTTCCTTCAGATCAGACTTCCATGCTTCCACTTCTTCTTTGTAATCTACCATTTTGGCTTCTACCATTTCCTGAGTCACACATGATGCTAAAAGCAGTCGTTAGTGCCATTAGAGTAATGCCAAAGGATTAAAGTTTCCTTTACATTAACGGTTAATGTATACATACCCCATATATTGAACGCAGGCTCGACACGAACGCCATCAGGCAGTGCTATAATAGTTTGACCTATATGCGCATATTTGATCAGAAATGCCACATCAGGAAGCTAGCCTCGAGGGTCTGATGGGTACTTACAATGCTGGCTCTCATCCAGAATGGCTGTCATATATGCATCCATTACTGTCTCCATGGGTACCTTTGGCGCTACATCGATGAAGCCAACGCCGGGAACATCAATACTGGCAAGTATATCAGTCTCCACCCAGTATGGACACACTAAAGTTTATCTATCAGAACCAAATATAGAAAAAATGTGCCGCAAGATCCCCCCTAACAAGCATGATGGACTTACCAGCATTCACACGGACATTGGCGACGTCTATCATTGGTTGCATTGACCTAGTCCAGCCAACGACGCCATGCTTTGATGCTGTGTAGTGAGGAATTATGCTGCGGAGTGATTTAGAGTTCATGCAATATTACACCTTCTAAGTTTAATATGAACATACCTTGTGCCTACAAAGCCTGCAGCTGAAGCAGTATTGACTATGACTCCACCTCCTCGCTTTGCAAGATGCAAGATAGCCACTCGGTTGCCTGAAAGGCGGGCGATTAAAGATACCAATAAATGAAATTGCAAATTTCTTGTATATACTTACCCTTAATCACACCATCTAAATTTATCTTCAATGTCATGGACTCCCCTATTGGTTTTCAGTTCAGTGCATGGAAATGAAGACTTCACTGAGCTGCAATCGCTAATTACCTTCAAGTGGTCCAAAAAGTGTCTGTGGGTGCTCTGATATGCCTGCATTCAAGCAAGCAATCTAAAGTGGTAAAGATCTATATCGTTAGTACGTCCCTGTAATGGTTTGGTAATTTATTGCGGCAATGACTTACATCGACGCCACCAAATTCTTTCTCGGCGGTTGCGAACAGCTTCTTGTTATCATCCCAGGACGTCACGTCAGTGCGTACGAAGACTGCGACGTTATCTGGTTGCCTACAAACACCAACAAGTTAGTTACATTGAATGTTATCAGCTTGCCATAACTCTAAAAATTTCGCATTTACTTGCTGTTCAAAGCTTTGACAAGCTCCTCTCCTTCGTTGACCAAAATATCTCCAATAACGACCTTGGCTCCTTGCTCAACGAGTGCAGTAACAAGTGCTTTACCAATACCTTTGGATCCTCCTGTAACGACGGCAACCTTATTTTTCAGTTTGATATCTTGAGTCATGGGTGTTGTGGAGGTGGAAAAAGACAAGTTACACGGATGCTTCTGCGCGCGCTTCAATTTATACGTCCTGCCGATCGTGAGATTTTAACAATTCTGCTTACAAGCGACTGTTTATCTAATTGAAGTGGTACTTGTATCGCTGCCACATTATTAATTTTGCATGCATAAACTTCGTCTTTAGTAATCGGCATTTCTGCTTTTGCACAATAAATCAACACAAAAGCAAGAGGGAACAATACGTTGTATTTGCGCATTGTCACCTTTTGATGTTTGGAAAGACATTTTCACTCCAGACCTCTATTTTTTTGGGTTGAAGGCTAGAAAGATTAATTTAGAAACCGGATAGCCGTTGCTTTGGTCTTTTTATTTGGGTAAAGAAATATAAAGTTCATTGATGTGGACATCGTGCTGGAAAATGTGTTTGCGTGGTAGGACGATTTTTTCCAACCAACTTTTTTACGGTAAAAACTCATAAACTCACGCAAATCACACTGGAGCGGGAAAGCTTGTACTCATATATCACCATTCTATCCCAGCTTCTTGATCAATGGCGACCACAATGAACAGCATTCAGCGTTTTTTTGGGAAAAAGACTCCAGAAGAGCTCGTATGTACCTTGCATAGTCAGCCATTCTAATTTCCACTTGCATGATTTCTCAACTTTATTGCATATAGGTACGCAAATGGCAGCAGGAGATTCGAGCGCAGAACAGAGGCATAGAGCGCCAGATTCGTCAAATAGAACGAGAAGAAGCAAAAGTCAAGGCAGGAATAAAGGCTGTGGCAAAACGTGGAGATGTTAAGAGCTGTAAATCACTCGCCAAAGAACTAATAAGATCTCGGAAACACGTTGATCGACTCCATACCAGCAAAGCACAGCTCAATTCTGTATCCATGCAACTTAACCACCAACTAGGTAAAATGATACGACGACATTGTAGAAAGATGCACAAGATACTCATTAGAAAAATCGTAAATGTTTATAGCTACACTAAAAATTGCTGGAACATTACAAAAGAGCGCAGAAGTCATGAACTTGGTAAATCAGCTAGTCAAGCTGCCTGAAATCGCCAAAACAATGCAGGAAATGTCGATGGAGATGACCAGGGTACGTAGAGGAAATACAATCATCAACGGGATTCAAGATAGTAATACTTTATCAATAGGCGGGGATCATGGATGAGATGATAAGTGACTCCTTTGAGATGATGGACGATGAGGATTTGGAAGAGGAGGCTGATGAGGAAGTGAACAAGGTGTTATACCAGGTCACCGAAGGTAAGAGTATGCCATTTCTGCATTGGCTATACGGCCTGATCAATATCTAATTGATTGTAATAATTAGGAACGATGGGCGAGGCATCGTCAGTAGCAAATCTGCAGAACCCTCTCGCCACAGAAGAAGAGGAAGAGGAAGAAGAACCAGAGTTAGATATGATGCAAAAGCGACTAGAGGTATGTTATTGGTCATTGCATTGGCAAACGGATATGTTGATATTCTAAGTTTCTTCTTTTTTGCAGGCTTTGAAAGGATAAATGTACTTTTAAGATAATTATTTTCACTGTGGAAGTTTTCAACCCGCTTGTACCAGTTATTTTTTTTGTGCGTGCGGGGACAAATATGGAATAAAAGACCCACTTTTCTTGGCGTCATCGAACCACAAAAAGTCACTTGTCCCAAGCACACTCTTACTGATATCCCTCCACGATGAGTAACAAACTACAAAGTAAATGTTGATCACTTGTGCGTTTTCGATACAATTCCGTGACTTACCAATGATATCGTATTATAGATAACCTTTTCCAGCTCAAGGTATTGGGTCGGCTATTGCGCATGTCGTGGCGGCGGAAGCGATCTGTGAAAACTGATCTGTTCACTTGCTTTTCACTAGTTTACGTCAAAGCAACTGTTAAATCAATCGAAGAGAGCGACCAAGGATGAAAATGCTGAGAAGACCAAACTGAAAACGGTGCGCATTTGAATTCAATTCACTTTAGCCTGGGTTAATGTGTAGGTTCTAATGCTGGTACCTTGGGTTGCAGGCAATTCAAAAGGGGAACATGGAAGGTGCTAGATTACACGCCGCCAATGCTATAAGAAAGAAGAACGAATCACTTAACTTGCTGCGGTTATCCTCAAGAATTGACGCTGTGGCTAGTCGAGTGCAAACTGCAGTGACAATGCAACAGGTAAGAGTTGTGCTGATCTTAATGCACTGAGATACCACGAGTACTCATAGTTGGGATCATTAGGTCACTGGATCGATGGCGAATGTAGTGAAAGGCATGGATAGGGCTATGCAATCAATGAACCTTGAGAAGGTAAGGAGTCCTAGTGAAGCAGTATCGCACTTGTGCTGTTTGTTTAACGCTTTTCGCGGCTAGATCTCAATGGTGATGGATAAGTTCGAATCACAGTTTGAGGATTTGGATGTACAAACGGAATATATGGAAGGGGCTATGGCAGGAACCACCACCATGACGACACCTCAAACCGAAGTAGACGGCTTGATGCAACAAGTTGCTGATGAGCATGGTCTGGAACTCAACCAAGAGTTTGGAAACTTTGCACCAGGCACATCCATTGCTGGATTGAACAAGCAAGAAGAGAAGGATGTCGAGGCCGATAAGCTAGACGAGAGACTTCGTGCTCTGAGACAATGATCAGCCTACTGTATACCTTCCTTTATCATTTCTTCTAGCTTGAAAGACAAGTGCGTGTTTTACTGAACTACAATACAATACAAATACATATAATGTTCGTTTGAGCTCGAGAAGATTCCTGTGGCGTAAACTATAGTAGTTGCCACTCACAGGAAACATGTTGGCAGCAGCCGGAACCCGCTGTTAAAGACCGTCTTATGCAATGGACGCTAGGGCAGGTATTGGCAATGCTCTGCATACCAAGTCATGACCGCCGCCAATCACCACAAGGCATGATAACTTCTTTACTTTGTGACCTCGTTTTACTCGACACACCACATCGTTAAACCTGCGTGCATTTCATAATAAGGTTCAGGTAAATACCATTGCATCCTACCGAATATAAAATAGTCGGGTTTCCCAAATACTCTAAACTCGGAACCATTCTGGTATTTTAGTTCCTTAAAGCCGCTATAATCGTATACTTTGAAGGGTTTACCGAAGTTTGTTTACCGTGGCACTGTAACTGAAATGAATTTATATAAGGACCTGTCAAAGATGGAAGCTCGGCCAGGATCATTTTATAAGCAAAGGTGTGCTGGCAGAGCATTAAGGCTGGGCGCAAATGTCGTCACCGGCAGCGTGGCCGGAAATATCTCCTTCTGACAATGAAAAATTTGGGACGTCTCTTCCCCCTCTAGCAGCACACTTTATTTCACAGTGCCGGGCGAATTTGTTTTATCTCGTCGGAGCACACCCTCGCGCGGTTATATAGTTGACTTCATCTCTTTGAAAATTCACTTAAAAGAAAAAGTATTTATAACCTATGGTCATAGAGTTCATTGACATGAGAAGACTACTGGCGAGTGTGTGAAAAAATCGGATGGCTCTAAGTTTCTCGAAAAATACTTGTAAGGTATTCAAGGTGGCCATTTAAGGGAAAAGTACTTTGGTGTCCGGAGAAAAGGGACATTCAATACTCCGGATAATCTGGAAATTCAAAAAAGCAAACGACTGTGACTTACGGCTTGCTTTCAATCAGCTTTAGCCTCTATATAAATACACCACTTCACTTGCAACCTCTTTTTTTTTCTCACTGTCCTTTTCATTTAATCATTATGTCTCTTGGTCGTACTTTCAGTAAGTGTCGGCCAGCTCAATACAGTACCAACCATAAAACCCTAGTACTCACCTTCATTTCTCTCACGCTAGCTCTTAACACTGGCGCAAAGATCCCTGCTGTTGGTCTCGGTACATGGCTCTCTGAACCCGACAAGGTTCGTCAAGCTGTCCTCTACTCTCTCCAAAACGGTATGTTTAGTGTGCAGTTCCGGTGAAGGGTGCGGGCTGGGTTGTTACAGTTCAACGCTTGTTGAACCATGACACGAATCGCTCGGCTCCCTATGTCTGCAATAACAATTTACTTACCATCTGTCAATGACTTAGGCTACCGTCACATCGATTGCGCCTACATCTGTAAGTTTCGGATTTATCCACACCTTAACATGGTACTATTGCCTCATTAGTCACTCTCTGACCTCTAAATTTGACCACCCGCAGATCAAAACGAGCACGAAGTTGGTCAAGCTTTCAGCGAAGCCAAGGTCCCCCGTGAAGAGGTTTTCGTCACTGGCAAGCTCTGGAACACTCACCACCGTCCCGAGTACGTCAAGCCTGCTGTTAAGGCTTCCTTGAAGGCTCTTCAGGTTGAGTACCTTGATCTCTACCTCGTTCACTGGCCCGTCTCCTTTGTCGTAAGTTACCTGTCCGGTTTCGCCAACCACCTTTTGAACAAGAGCGAATACTAACCTCTCACCTTCGACATTAGCCTGTTGGCAAGCCTGAAGATACCCCTGTTACTCCCGAAAAGGACTACTTGTTCCCTCAAAAGTAAGTGCATGGTCGAAGTTTTTGACGGTCACCAAACCACCGACGCTAACTTTTTTTGTTTCTATGAAGGAATGGCAACGTTGACTTGGAAGAGGTTGATCCTCTCAAGACTTGGGCTGCCATGGAAGAGCTTGTTGACGCTGGTTTGGTGAAGGCTATTGGTAAGTGAGCAGCTGAGTGGCTTTATAGTATGTATGGATTCGTTGCTGATTCCACCGCGACTAGGTCTTTCCAACTTCAACATTGCCAAGATCCAACACGTTTTGGATAACTGCCGTATCCGCCCTTCTGTTCTTCAGGTTGAGCTTCACCCTGCTCTTCACCAACAGGAGTTGTTGGACTTCTGTGCCAAGGAGAACATCCACGTTACTGCCTACTCTCCTCTCGGTAACAACATCTACGGCAAGGACCGTACTGTCGATGACCCTGCTATCGCTGACGTTGCAAAGAAGCTCGGCAAGACCCCTGCTCAAGTTTGCATCTCATGGGCTGTTCAACACGGTACCTCTGTCATTCCCAAGAGTGTCACACCTTCCAGAATCACCGAGAACTTCCAAGACTTTGTCCTTGACAAGGAGGACTACGAAAGCGTGTCCAGCCTTGGATCTCGTAACCGCCGATACAACGACCCCGGTAGCGAAGAATGGAACTGCGACATTTTTGGCGAGAAATAGGTGTGCTGGCCTCGCCATCCTCCAATAGTACATATTTGAAACAAACAATAAACCAAATTGCATAAATTCTACGACGCGAGACAGGGTCAGTCAGGGAGGGATGTTTTTTTTTTATTCCAAGCATGTACATTAAGCAAAGATATTTTGAAGTTAGGAACATAAACAATAGCAAACAACTGATATTGCACAAAAAAGAATGAAGGTTATGCCGTTAGTTTTGAGATGGTGTGTTGGTTTACCTGCTTACCAGAGTACTGTGTAACGCGTTCTGGCGGAGCATAGGAAAAAAAGGGTACTTATATACAAATTGGATGCAAAATGTGTCAGTCTACACCAGAAGTGAAGGTTGGCGCAAGTATAATTTTACAACAGAAAAATGAGAGATGGCATATGGGCAATGCAAAGACGTGTTCAGGCAACGCGTCCACGCTTGTACATGATATTTTGATCATCCATGTCCATATGGCGCTTCCCCGGAGCTCTGTGATGGAAAAAACCAAAAAAAACAAAAACAATGAGAATCGTAAGATTATAAAACATGTTTTAAAAGTAAAAAAAAAACAAAGAAAAGAGAAATCAAGGAACTTACTCAGGTTTAGCAAGCGGCGACGGTCGATATTCGCGTAATTGCGCTGACATGGGCGGCGGAGCTGGCCAATTGAAGGATCTGGTAGAGTTTGGAGTGCCGTAATTCAAAGGACTTGGCAACTCGCCTTGTTGGTAAAATTCAGGATAAAACGTTGATGGAGAGGGTAAATTTTGAGCAAACTGGGAAGGTACAGCTGATGAAGGAGTAGTGTGGTCGTTGTTGCCCTGGTCACCCATATTCATCCTTTGAGCGGACTGAGTGGTATGGTCTTTCACGTCTGACGGTATTTGAACCTTCAATTGCGGCCGTCCAGACGTGTTGGCGGCTGGGCTTGGCAAATAAGGGCTCCTGTTGACAGGACTCATATGCTTTGCAGTCATATCAACATACAAGCCGTTTGGCATAGGTGATCCATTGTTCTCCGCAATTGGCATGGACGGGTCAGGTACATACTGCATTCGCGTGTATTGCTGTGAATGAACAACAAGAGGGGGTGGCAACTGCGGAGACGAATATTCGGTCTGTGACGGCATCTGATAGTATTGTTGCATCTGTGGCTAAGGTTTTAGGGAGAAGAAGGAGGAGGAGGTCAACCAAAATAGAAATTAAAAAAAATTCATGCAAATAGTAAAACAGGTACGTTGTTTCAACAAAACTTACAGGCATCCTATGAGAAACTTGCTGGACAGATTGAACGTACGGCGCATCGTAAGATGGAGGTGGCATGGCTTGTTGCATGCCATATTGAGGCTGTCGAGATGCGGAAGGACCATTCATGATCATAGTGGAGTGTGGAAGTGGTGATGAGTGCTGAGACATAGGTGGGGTGGGTGGTTGATGGTGGATCATGGTGGAATCAGGTACTGCGGGTGAATACTGATGTTTCAGTGGTGGTTGCTGCTCCAGTTTTCCATCAATATCAGACTCCATCAGCTCCGCAGAAGCGTCTTCATCGTCCGTTCGTCCATTCTGCTCAGCTCCGATAAACTGTCATGAGAAAAGTCGTGAGACTAGTTAAGCACCGGCCATTGAAAATCTGTCATATTCAACAACAGAAAGCGCATAATAAATTAGAAAAAAAAAACCAGGTGCCTTACATCTGAATTGCGTTTGCTTTCGTGAGGTTCAGATGAATACTGAAGACAGGGGATGGCCCTTGATTAGTTGTCTATTGAGAATGTTTTTTGTCCCCTAAAGCAGTTACATACCTCGGTGTATTTCATCAACGTCTTGTCAATGTCAGTGCTGCCGTACTGAACAAGCTTGTTGTTGGCGGTGAAGATGATCAGAGCCACTTCACAATCACACAGCACACTGAGCTCATAGGCCTTCTTCATCAAGCCGTGTTTGCGCTTCAAAAAAGTCACCTTTTTGTCGATTTGACACACTTAAAGCGTAAGAATGGGGAAAACAAGGAAATTTTTCTTGATGCTTTTTTTAACAATGTACCTGTCTGTTACGTTCATCAGCGATACGTTGAATCTTGATCTTTTTACGACCCATGTTTGTTGCAAGAGGTTTATTTAAAGTTGGAGGTATGAAGAAAAGAAAAGTCAAGTGGGAGGAGAAAAATGGGCAGACGCTTTTGTACCTTTTTTTTTATTGCTTGGAGAGAAAAAAAATTCAAAGGCCCGGGCACAGAGCATTCTATTTTTAGAACAAAGTGGTCCGATAATGCCTTGCTTTGCCATGCTTTGCCTGTCACCTAACCCAAGGTCGTCCGTTTCCCAATGCCCTTTGCAGCCTCTCCTGATGGTAGCTCTCCTGTACGACCTGTCACAAATTCATCGTAAATCGCCTTCAAACGCTTATGTTCATCTATGGTAATAGAAGGTCGAGTGTTTTTAAGCGACTTGGTAAGGTGCTCTGGCGTGATGATGGCTGCATGTCTCTGTTCCTCTATTTTTTCCACTTGTTGGCGTGAGATCTTGCTAGTAGCAGCTGACGAGGTGCCAGAATAGGCTTTTTTGATCATATTCAATCGAGATTCTATTTGTCCTCTCTCTGCAAGGGTAAGTGGAGCCTTCTTTTCTACCTCATTGCTTCCGCCCAACATGAGGAAAGAGCTTTTGGTTTCTTGTGGCTCATCGGAACCTTTACTGCGTTGTTCGAACGAATCAAGGGCAATGGCACTATGGATAGACTCCAGGTGAGCATTATACAGGAATGCTTGCAGATCAGCCCCCGTCAAGCCTTCCGTTAGCTCTGCATAATGATTCAGATCAATCTTATCAGACAGGGTCATTTTTCTGCCGAGAGCATGAAGGATTTCAAGTCTTTCTTCTATGGATGGCATGCCACAAAGCAATGCTTTGTCGAGACGACCAGGACGCAACAGGGCTGGATCAATTAGATCAGGTCTACTTGTGGCTGCTAGGACGTATACACCGTCCAATCCTTCAGCACCATCCATTTGAGTAAGCATTTGGTTCACCACTCGGTCAGTAACACCGGTGCTGTCATGACCTCTTCTGGGGGCAATGGAGTCGAATTCATCAAAAAAGAGAACACACGGCCGTGCTGCTTGAGCTCTTTCGAATAAATCCCGAACAGATTTTTCACTAGCTCCAATGTACTTATTGAGGAGCTCAGGTCCCTTGACACTGATAAAGTTCAAGCCACATTCTTTGGCAACGGCCGATGCCAGTAAGGTTTTACCACATCCAGGGTATCCGAATAGAAGTAAACCCGAGCGCAATCTCAGCGGGCAATTAGCAAAGATGGATGCGTATTTAGTAGGCCATTCCAGGGTTTCCAAAAGCGTTTTTCTTGTTTCATTCAAACCACCAATATCAGCCCAGTTGACTCCAGAGCTTTGTAATTTGACACCTCTTAAAGAGGACGGAACAAAGCCTTCCTGGGCGGTTTGGAAATCTTCTTGTGTGAGGGTAAAGGGATGGGGAGGAGTTTCAACATCAATGCCAGAGTCAACATCATCACTTGAAGTATTCAAACGCTTCTTAATACTTCGAACCGCTCCTTCGTGGACGGCTCTTTCAATGAGAGCCTTCAGATCCGCTGCCAAATAGCCTTCAGTCTCCGTCGCAACTGAAACCAGATCAATTCCTACCAAGCTCTTGCTCAGTCGCTCAGGGCCCCTGGACATAATGGCATGCAAAATCTAGATTGAGATGAGTTAGTCCATTGGGGATGCTTACTTCATCCAAAGGGTTATCAGGGGATTGTACAGTAGCCGTACCTGTTTGCGCTCATCCCTACCAGGGGGATTCAGATGAAACAATTGATTGAAAATGTGATTGGTGACGAGAGATGGATGAATGGATTGTTGCTGTTGAGAAGTGGCTATAATGACAATAGGATGTCTGCTTGTCATTGTTTTGGTAATATGCATAAATATTTCTGCCAATTGTTTGGCTCTGAATGAATCCGCATGCTGTGTCAAATGGACAGGTTATAAATAGAATGAGTAGGTGTCACTTTTTGGTTTTCCATAAATTTTCAAGACATCACGCGCGCGTTTACTCACCTCAACTTCAGCAGGTATAAGTCTATCAATGTCGTCAAAGAACAGGATAGAAGGTGCGTGCCAGGCTGCTTCATCAAACCATTTTTGGAGTTGATCTTTCAACACAGGGACGCGTTCATCAGCCACATCTGCACAGTTAATGTCTATAGAGTCTATATGCCGTAAATTGAATGGTCAGACATGAACGAAACCCCAAGTGTGACCCAAGACATAAGACAGTAACTTACAAGTCAAAGCATGTCGATCATTCTTCAGCTTGTCAATCACTTGGTCTACTATGCTTGTTTTGCCTGAGCCATGCGATCCCGTGAGTAGAACTCCTCCAGAACCTGTACAGGAGTTTCATTAGCCATTCTATTTGAAAATCGAGGAGTGAGCGCGTTTCATTTTAAAAAGTATCCCTTACCAGGCACAGATAGCGCAGCTCGAAGTGAATTATTAACGGCGGTTGTTTTCGTGTAATCGAAAATCTTATTAAACGTTTCTTCAACACCACCCAAGACCAGCTCGGACGGAACTTCAGAGCTAGTTTCCGGCTCGCTACTTTTCAAAGACTGTGCGTTTCCTAGCTCAACTTGGCAGCCTTCAAGTTGCTTCCTTGAGAACACACAGTACTGTTCTTCATCAGCCCCGTTAATGTGTGGGGTGTTACTACCAAACAAGCCTTTTCTGGCCGTATTAAATTGTATCATGGCAAGACCAGAATCTTCAATGTTCAAACAGGAGTTGTTGGTAAGAACAATAGAGTCGGCAGATCCTTCGAGAAGTTTTTCTGATAGATGCACGGTTAATGAACTGACTGGCAAAATGTCAGACTGCTAAACCCCAAGTTATTGACTTACCTTTAATGGAGGAAATCAAATCAGCACCCTTTATCTCATCATTATGACTATTAAAAGATGAGGTGGTTAGACCTGATGTGATGAATTCAATAGAAATGATCTTACACTCACTTTGCACCTAAACCAAGTTTGAGATTTGAAGTTGTTGCTTTTGATGTGATGCTTCTTACGATCAAGCTAGTTGGCGTTACCGGCTTGATGGCGATCACAGACAACCTATATCATGACATGAATTGTTAGATAAATGATATATGAATGCTCATGCAGCCCATTATCCAAACGTACTTGACAATGTCGTAAGCTTTGATGCCTAGCGTTGTACATGTGACTGGATCCAAAAAGACGTGATTTTCAGGAACGGTCCGGTCAAGCACTACGTTGGCAAAGGTAGCTCTAGCCTTCTCAGCAGAGGAAGAATCACTCTCTTTTTCATCCTCTAATGGCTGTTGGGGATTGTTTTGCTTGTCATTGTGAGCATACGCAGGAATAACTTTGGTCACTCGAACATGCACACAATCCTTGATGGCTTCAGCCGAATCGGGATGCACATGGATCTCCATACCAGCGCAAGATTGCTTGATGAAGTTGTTGGGGAGTGTTCGAAGGCATACATGTGGTGAAGTTTGTTGTTTCTTCAAATCATTGATAGCAGTGGAGCCGTCTGATACACGGGGGTTGGTGTTGCGTACTTTTGGAGCCACAATGACTTCAGAGTTGTTGGTAAGCTTCATGTAAGGAACCTTGGGACTCATATCGCCTATTGAAAATGAGCAATCGGTACATACGTTAGCCTATTGCAACCGGTTCCAATTTCCATCATGCTGTTATTGAAAACTTACCAATTTGTAACCTCACTAGCGTGCGACCGTGGATCCAAATGGTGATGAGCTGATTAGGGTAGACCACCCGCAACTGGCTAAGTAAATTCTCCTCGACGTAGCCAGCATGTAATTCCTACAACACTCTGAGTCAATATCGCGCCGCCTGGTGACATTCACGACTTCAATTGTACACATACCAATATTTCCCAATCGTCTTCCGTGTAAGGTTCGACGTTGACGGTGTCGCACTCGGGTGTGTTGCGACAGAAATCGACGGATACCTTGGGGGCAAAATCATTAGAAAAAAGATCTCACTATCGTCTTATAAACACCATAAAACTCTTACCTTCTGTCCGTTTGTTATTCCGATGGCCTGTGCAAATTGCGGATCCAGCTCCAAGATGTCCATCGGCTTTCCTCCATTCACAAAAGGAGCATTAGCAGGCACCTTGGACGACTCTCCGGACCATCCCACATAGACCTTCTTCGTATTCTCTCCTTCCTTCCAACTCAACTCCAAAATGACATTTTGCGGAACCTAGGAGTAAGACAGAACAATACCGGTGGAATGAGTGGGGTGGTGGTACTCAAGTATTATCCATAACCGCTAACGTACCTTTTTTTGGTCAAGTAGCGAGTTTGCCCAGGCAGCTGGAAGATTAGCGAGACAGGAGCGTAATGGGGTCAACTGTATTGACACCTGCTTAGGCATGGTTTGCGACAAAAGACAGGTTCTGGTAGTAAAGCGTCTTACTCATACGCAAATGCGGGGAAGCTTTTTCTTACAATTGGCATATCACATGACAGAATGAAATTCGGCTCTCACATGAAAAAACGCTTTTTATTCACCCCGCTCAATTTTTGACAGATTGATCTTCCGCCGTATTCGACAATGACATCTCTTCCTCCTTCACTGCTTTCTGTTGAGACGCCATACGGACTTTCAGCAACGTAGGGTTGTTTATCAGCGTCACGAAGAGGAACCAGCGAGTGCGTGCACGTTTTTGCGCATTGGATTTGACGAGTTCATTAGGACCCATGCCATTATTACTGCTTTCAATGTCACTAAATTTCAATTGGTGCTTTCTACATTTGGTGACCAATTGGCCACTGACTACCTCTTTCTGAATCAAGGATTGAATAAACGATAGAATGATTGGGTTGTTATATTCGTGTTCAGCCAGAATCTAGCGATAAATCGATAACACGTTATATTTGGTAAACCTTAGTAAATCTTGTACTACGATATGCCCTTCAACTTACCATGCCACAGTAGGCAGCAAAACCAGCATCTCCACGCCGAACACCCCATGTCTCAGCGTTACGATCCACTCGAATAGAGAAGATAGGATATCTGAACAGGAGCTTGATGCTTCTAAGCAGGTACGATGTCAGGGCCCGAGTCATGGCTGTGAACATGAGGAAGTAGCAGTAGTGCATGAAGGGAGCGCGATTTTGGACTGCCATCCTGGTACCGTTTTCTACAAAGATCAGAAGAGTAATGCGTCTTTGAATCAGTTGCACTACCAAAGACACGAAGAAGGAAGAGAACCAGATTCCGACGGTAACTCGATGGAAGATGATGTGTCTGAACCTATCCAGTTCAATAAGCAGAGTAACGGCTGTCCCAATCAATGCAATCTCCACCATGAAATATAAGGTGCCTGTGAATCCTGAAACAATATGTGATCATGTATTAGCTATCAAAATTTGCTTTAAATAGATCATCGTTTTACCATACCAAATCCAACGCAAGCTCCAAAAAACCGAATGGCATCATCTAAGATTGTGCTATTCATAAAGTCATTATACATGGACATTCTAACATTGCCAGATTACGGAAGGTTACTTACTCGTTGTTTTTCTTTCCCTTGAAAATGTTGTAATCGCCTTTGCGAATGCGAACAATGTCCTTCGTAAATCGTCGCAAGATACCTAGGCTGAAGAATATGGAAACTTTATGGCGATATTAGGATTGTGGCATGAGTTAAATAAACAATAAGAAGATAGGTGTACATGTTCCAGCTCCAAATCCGGCCACGTAAATTGCTACTTGCATTAGGATAAATGATTCGAGAGCGAAGCGCATAGGGTCAGAGTTTGATTGCAGTTTTGAGGCAAACGGGGCAACAGAGCAGATTTGACGTGGAACAAATCCACCTACACCAAGAAGTTCTGTCATAAGAATAACAACCTGTAAAGATGAGTTACAAAATTAGCTCTTTGCGCTGTGGACTCCACTCCAGTATGATACTGTTCCTGGCATACCAGCTGGCATTGGCAATATATGAGTAGCGCTAAAGAAGCCTTCACAACCAGAGGAACTCTGAAAGGATGTCTTAATCATCCGAAAAATATACCATATAAACGTAACAAATTTGTTCTTGCGCATTCGTACCTAATATGTTCATGCAGTCCAAATTGCTTAGCAATATATCTCTTGCACCGCTGAAAAATCGGCAGCTTTGGTCCCCGTTCAGTCTTTCTATGCCACGTAGGAATCTCTCTTACAAAGCTGTTAATACGCTGCAGAAGGCTGATACTAGTCTTGCGCTGAGAAAGGTGGATGTGATGTTAATACTCCTTCAATTGTATTGTCACTACATGCGATTATCCCTACCTCTACGCTAAACTGTTTTTTCAATAGTTCTTTAACATATTCTTCTTCGGCGTTTCCAGGGTCAAGATAGTGACATTGGCAAATTGTGCACTCTTCAAATCGTATGGCCTTTCGCAGAAAGTATATGACGGTCGCTAGAAACGCTGCAAGTGTGATTACGGCCATTAGAACATTCAGGGCCAGAAATCCGCTTTCTCTTGCATATGTAATGGCAAAGAATGGCAAGTCGATGGAAATACGTAGGCAGAGTAGACACATCGAGGTATAGAACCCAAAGATATTGGCCAAGCGTGATCTATGGCTAGCATGAAAGCACAGAAATGCCTACATTGACTGTGATTAGACCCTAGCTCTTCAGCCGCATGAAAATTCCAGCGTTCTCACCGGATAAAATAGGACAGCATAAAGGAAAAAGGAAATGAATAGCTCTGCAGTAGAACACATTAGATATGGCGCCAATGAGTCTCAGTTTAAATTCAGTGACTGTACCAATAATTTTCATTGCACGAGGTAGCCAGGAATCAAACATATTGGATTGCGATCGGACCAAGTTCCAGGCACCATTGAAGATAAAAGAACCTGTATTGCAATAGAAATGAGCATTGACGAGAAATGAGCTGTCAAGATATGCGACCTCTATTTACCGATCATAACGAATAGGCAAAGTAGAATTGGATGGCATGGTTGACGGCACAAGAAACGTAATGGGCTTTAAAATAGAAAAAGGTGTTGTTTAGATGGTGACTCCTTTATGCTGGTGACTGCAGGTACAGATGTCTTACTCCGGAAAGCGAAAGTTTGAAAAAGTTTTCAGGGTGCCGAATACAGCAGGAATTAAAACAAAGTTGCCCAGTGCTACATATTGTAGTCGAGACGCAGCTAAAAGAGGAAAAGAGTGAATCGGCAGTCCTATGTATGCCAGTGTACTTGAATCATCTTACCGACTGCACAGAATTTGACAACTGTAGTACGTGCCATGTCAACATAGATGCCCGCGTAGATATAGCCAAAACACATTGGATTGGTCTGTGAGGAGTAGATAGCAATTTGCTAGAGCAGCTCTGTGAGATGATGTTTTTGTTTCATTGGCAAACATTAAGTTCATGGTAGCTTACGACTGTTCGAGTTCTTGGCGGAAGAGTGATATCAGGGATATCAAACTGATTTCTTAGCACTCCGCTTGAGCGATTAGCAATACGTATATTTTCACCGTCTAGAAATTGATAGGTAATGATCATTGCACGGTCGATTACAACACCAATGATGATAGATCCTTTGTCAGGAATATTCATAGAAGGTAGTAGGGTCAAATTCTATGCCAAATACAATTGGTATATTAGTTGACAAATGCAAATATACATCATCTTGCTCAGCATACCCATACCACAGAAGCATTATCTACAAAACTTTGCATATACCATCCTTGAACATGGACATTTTGAATCATAGGAGCATCGACAACACCAACAATCTTATCGCCTGTCCTGTTGTAGGTACTACCGTCATCATAGTAGACGTCGCTAAATTGTTTCCTAGGATTTGGAGCACAGCATCCACCGACTGTTTCGTTGTGCAACACGATCAGCCATTACTGCTCACCAAATGCATTACCTAATCCCCTTTTCCCTTCCGTTACCTGTATCGACTGAGATTTCATTAGGGTTCAACGTAAGATTGACTTGTTGCTGAGGATAGTATATCCAGTCATCCGGTTGAAAGGTTTTCCATCCTCCAGTGGATACGGGTTCGTTGATTGAAAGGCATTGTCCATCGTTCAGAAGGTTTTGCTTTCTAAAGGTGGTGAATCGAAGTAGAAAGCGCAAACAGATTACTGCAAGTAAGAATGGAGTTTCACGGTTTGGAGTCTAGACACAGAATAGGGCAAATTACCCGTTCAAAGCTAGCCAGCACTGGGTAGAGAATCCGCCTGAGGCTGTTGAGGAAAATCGTTTGGGACAAATTCAAGCATTGTGCGACCTGTAAACCAAATCGGAAAAATTCGCGTACCGTCAACAAGCTTCAACGTCCAAAAGTATACAAGGATCAGTACTATTGTCCGTGACATAGATTAAGAGTACGATGAAAGAAGTAGGATCTTACGATGAAGCTGAACTACGCGCATTCTGTAAAATAGTAAAAATGAATGGATACAAGAAATAAAGGGGATTAGCAGTATAGGAGACAAAAAATCGGAGAGTACGGTTTTGCTGACCAAGGAAAAAAGGTTGGCCAAACATCCTTTCCGCGGGTAGCATCGAAGCTTCCCGTAAGCTTTACGGTCAAACCGGTTTAAAGATTTACGATGCCAGCTGATGCATTTGCTTTGTTTGCATGAGTGTAAAAAGTTAGAGGGATTTTCCGCACAGTATTGAACAAGGTTTTTTGTTCCCGTCAAGACTCCCCCCAAAAAAATGGTCAGTTAGCGCACACAGAAGTTGCTGGAAATTATGTAACAAATTGCAGTTGCGAATGGAAGTCAGCCCCTCTGCGGAGATATTGGATCTGGTATATACAATTAGAATAAAAGATATATGGAAGATTTTTTACTTGTTTTGAGTGAGAATGACAGAGCATTAGATATAAATGACTTTAGGGAAAAAGAAGTAAAATGGGGCTAGTGCCAATATTGGCTTTTTACAAGGGAATTTCAAAATGGATTGGATGTTCGCACGACCTGATTAATTGAAAATTTGCACCTTAATGGCGCCTGTTCGGTAATCCGAAGCGATCTCGAAAGCCTCAAGAGCTTCCTTGAAATCAAAACGATGGGTGACCAAATGCTTGATATTGATTTTACCGCTAGCAACAAGTGAGACAGCGGTAGGGTATGTGTGATGGTAACGGAAAAGACCCTTGATGTCAACTTCTCGCATAGCAAAGCTGTTGACGGGCAAAAGTTGGTCATTCTTGCCAACACCGACCATACAGCAACATCCTCCATCACGGGTAGCCATAATAGCTGAGCGGAAAGAGCTCTCTACACCGGTACACTCCAAACTGTAGTCAGGAGCACATCCCAAAATTGAACGGATTTCCTTTGCTGCCTCTACATCCTTCTTGCTAGGGTCAACCTTGTAAACGTAGTCTGCACCCATTTGGCGAGCATACTCGAGACGAGACTCTTGCATATCGGTGATGATGATAGGGCCAACACCAATAGCCTTTGCCACAGCCAACACGATCAATCCAATAGGTCCACTGCCGCAGATGAGCAAAGACTTTCCAAACCGAACACCAACACGTTCACAGGCAGCAATAGCAACTGACAGGGGTTCCAACAAAGCACCCTCTTCATCTGATACGCTATCGGGGAGCTTGTACAACCATCTAGCAGGGTGGGTGATGTAGTTGGCTAACACACCATGGTGAGGAGGAGTGGACTTGAAGACAACGTCAGGGCAGAGGTTGTAATGACCGGACATACACTGTTCACATTCAGAGCATGGGATTCCTCTAATATGTGGGGTACGTGAATGTGGTTAGTATGGTATACCTAACTTTATGTTTGCTGCCCGGAACTCTGTTTGCATTATACTTACGCCTCGATGGCGACGCGATCACCAACCTTGAGGGTGCTGACGCCCTCTCCGATTTCGGTGACAATACCCATACTCTCATGGCCAAGGATGATGGGCTCAGTGACCTCAAAAATTCCAATAGCTCCATACTTCCAGGTGTGGACATCCGAACCGCAAATTCCGGTAGCCTTGACCTGGACTTGTACTTCGCCCTTTCCTGGCTTGGGAACAGGGATCTCGACCATTTGAAGATCATCCTTCTTGTTCAATAGAACAGAGTAGTTCTTTGTGTTCTCATCAGGGATCTTGTATTCATAGGTAGTGCGGCACTCAGGTTGAGAGGATGCAGGCGCATTAGTGGAGGCGGAAGGAGCGCTCATGTTTGAATAAAGTGAAAAGAGAATAAAATGGTATTGCCGGAAAGTATGCTTGACTTTTTATATGTGAATTCTCCCACTGGAACCGCGGTCGTGCGGTGGGGAACAAGTGTAAGCTAAGATTTCCTAACGGGGAATTCAGTGGAAACGTGATTGGTTGGGTGCTAACGCTTGCAGCCGAAAACAGATTTGCCAAAACTTTTTAAACTTTGCACACGGTGAATGAAAAAAATTATAATAATGCGAAAGCTTCAAAATTAGAAGAAGCGTATTGTATTGACAATCGGAAGTTCATTTTTTTTTACTCTATATGTGACGGTTATACGCTACTAGCTTCATCGCTCTTATTCATATTGGCCATTTGTTTATTCTGCAGCTCAGCGGGTGCATGCTCCGGCTCAACGTCAAATAGCCTCAAGCTAAGTGACTTCTTTTCCTTCTTGTTAAGAAGCAGGTTGAACGATACCCGAGCTTTCCAGACCGGTAAGGTTAAGGGCAACCATAAGCCACGTTGCCTAGAACGCGATTATACCGTTAGTTCCATGCCGTGTTCAAGGTCAGTGGTAGTACCACTATTTATACACCGAGTTCCCAAACCCCCTGTAAAAAAACTTACTTGCTGTCGCTTAGCTTGCTGGTGTCATAACGGAAAATACAGCATCCTGGTTCTACAAAGTTATGTCTAGTGTTAGAGACGACATATGCAATCAATGTATGACATAAATGTGAAACAGCATACCAAGGGCAGTGAGACGTTCTCTGCTTTGTTCATCAAATTCTTCAATCAAAGGGAACGCTTTGGTGACCACCGCTCTGAGTTCGTCAGTAGAAAGATCAAAGCATCGTTTTTCCGATACGTAGGGGGAGATCAATGAAAGACCGTCCGATGAGATGCGAAGAGGACAACCGCCATCCATAGGTGATCCTTGACGGACAAACACCTTGACACCAGTATTGACTAATCGAAGTCTCTTGGCGGCAGGTTGGCTCAAAATGGTCTTGACTGATTCTGATACAAAGTAGATGGTACGGTTTCTTGAGTTACCTTCCATTGAGCGCAATAAGAATTGAGTCTTGGGGAAGTTAGAGGCAAGGCCATAGAATTCACTAGTAAATGGAAGTCAATATTTTTTTTGAACAAGAAATTTTAAGCATATTTTATGATCTGAATTCGCTTGCACTTACGTTGCCTCAACCACATCTTCGCTGTCAGGAGACATAAGTTCAAAAGGTGCTTCCTTGAGACCTTCAGATTCCTTGGCTTTTTTGTTTGGCTTGGCGGCAGTCTCTTCGCCTTCAGCGGCAGCACGTTTGCTAGGAACTTCGACATCCTCCTTAACTTCTGGTGTAGCGGGAGCAGTGCTGCTTTCATCTTCCTTTGGACCAACGTTCTCCAACAATTCTTCCTCTTTCTTTTCACTTTCGATGAGCTCGTCCTCTTTGACGATTGTATCACCCTTCATGTGAGCCATGTAGGCAGTATCAGCTCCAGTCATGGGGGCCACCTTCTCAAACACAGCAACAAAGAAACCACCAGTATCCTGTTCGTGGGGGTAGATTCTCACGCTAGTCATAGGTTAGCATTCTGATGTGATAAGCATAGCACTCGTATGACACTTACCAGCGCTCAAGAGGCAATTCATCCACATTGGCAGGTGGGAACATACTGCGAGGATACCTTGACCGTTTTCGGTGTTCGGGGATGTCCTCCTGTGAATCGATCCATTGTCCTTCCTTGGTCATAACCTATGAAACAACGCTAAAGTAAGCTAAAATGCACCTCCCAACGCGCTATAATTTTTCCTCTCTTTTACCTTCCAAGTCTTCATACCGGGCTTGCGCTTCAAGCCAACCAATTCATTTGAAACATCTTGGAGCTGCAAGGCTCCGTTACTCAAATTGAGAACTTCAGCAACAACAGCTTCGTTCTCAATAGGATTGAACGAACAAGTAGAGTATACGATTCGTCCTCCGACCTTGGTCAACTGAGCACCACGAAGGAAGATCTGGACTTGGGTACTAATAGCAAATAGTAACAATGAATAAGTAATGCGAAATGTAATCTTTCAGAGGAATTACGGTATACATACGGGTGCAATCCAATACCTCCACCAATACCCCAGTTACGCCAGATAGTCTCGTTCTTTCGGAAGGTACCGTCACCGCTGCATGGAACATCGCATAGAACTCTATCGAACTGCATTTTATATACACGGCCTTTATCGTCCTACCAAAACCAAAAAGTTAAACATTTAAATCATTTCCATGGTACAACACAAGGTGTATCAACATACCTTTAGGTGGATATTGGGGAAATGAGTAGCATCATGATGGGTGGCTACAAAACAAGGACTGGCAAGACGACGGCATTGATGGACAAGCATATGACTGCGCTTGTAGTCAGCGTCATTTGCAATAACAAGTCCAGCTGTGAAAATCGAGTTAGCGAGAATGAGGATTTTATGTCCATACAGTCTATTATGAGACTCACTTGGAATTTCATTTTGTCTGTCATTAGCATGCACAGCTTCAATGATTTGAGCGGTCTTAGATCCGGGAGCGGCGCACATGTCCAAAACCTACAATACGAGTTATTACATAGTAGGTAGCATGGCAACACGGAAAATGTAACGTACCCATTGATGAGGTTTGACCTTGAGCAAAAGCGGTGGAATCATACTGACAGCTTCTTGGCGACTGATGTTACCCTATAATGTAACAGCTTAGGACGGTGTTGTCGGACAACTTTGCAAGGTTATAGTCACTTACGATTTCTGTTTCAGCAACGATAAATTTGTGGAAGGCATTGATATCGGGAGATTTACGAAGAACACCTCTGGAAACCTTGTAATGCCAACCAAGATCATCAGGATACCATTCCAAAGGCTGGGGAGGCTTAATGACATCTCCTTCAATTTCAACGTTCTCCAATGAAGGAACATAACGGTTCTTGATCTGCTCGCGAAGCTCAAGGGCAGTTCTACAAAGGTGGTCAGAAAGTATTTGGTATGGAAAAATGGCACTCGAATAAGTTACTCACTCTCTGCTGCCAGTGATGCGGAACGTTGTCGGAAGTGGAGTTCCTAAGACTTCATAAAACTGCTTAAATTCTTCGTCCGAAAGGATTCCTTGTTTCTGTATTGCATTGCTTGAGTTGACGAGCTTTATCATAACTTCATTTTCACTAAAATTTATACCTTGTAATAGTCGTAGAAAGCTTGATTGTGCTTTTCAATATTTGGGTAGTCAAGGCGTTCGCCTTGCTTTGGCTTGTCACCGTAGGTTGAATCTGGTCTTTTTTTCTAATTGGAAATGTTAGGATGTACTATTATTGCGTTAAAAACGGTGACTAGTCCTCAGCTTACACCGGCACTGTTAGAGCCTTTTGAGCGTCCTCCTTTTCTTCTGAATCCCATTAGAGCTAAGATCAGTCGAGATCTCATTCACCTCTTTTTTTTTTTTTTTTGAATGCTTGCCCGATCAGTGCAAATTTGTCCACGTGAATTTCGCGGTCACATTTATAGATTGACAGGCGCGTCGCGACGCGCAGAAGGTATATTTTATTTTTTTACTGCGTGGTCGTGTCTCGAAATCTTTGTCTGGTTCAAGAATGGGGAGAATCATTCGCCTCGAGCTCGACAATTTCAAATCCTACAAAGGACACCAAGTCATTGGTCCTTTTCATAATTTCTCATGTGTCATAGGTCCAAATGGAGCTGGTACGCAATACGTTTTGTACCTTGACGAGTTGGCATTTCGACCTTGTTAACATGTTCACCACAACTAGGTAAATCTAACCTTATGGATGCCATTTCCTTTGTCTTGGGCGTCAACTCTATGCAGCTTCGGTCCCAAAATCTCAAGGACTTCATCTACCGTGGAGGAGCTATGCACGACGACCCAGAAGCGGAAGGGGTTTCGCAGCGAGAAAGCCGACGAAAAGCTCATGTCAAAATCGTGTATCAAGAAGACGGTGGCCGGGAAATTCACTTTCTCAGAAGTGTCAATTCCAGAGGTCAATCTGAGTATAAGATTAACGACAAGGTTGTGCTTTGGAAAGCCTATAATGCCGCGCTGGAAAAGGAGAACATCCTCATTCGCGCTCGTAATTTCTTAGTTTTTCAAGGCGATGTTGAGCACGTCGCAAGTCAAAGCCCAAAAGACCTGACTTTGTTGATCGAACATATTAGCGGGTAAGTTGGCTCCTTTTGTAATGCGCCAAATGACTCCCCCAACTCACATCCGATTTGCGTAGGTCTTTGGAATACAAAGGCGACTATGACAAATTGAAAATCGAACAAGATCGCGCCATTGAAAATAGTGCTTTTAGCTTCAACAAGAAAAGAGGCATCAACTCAGAGATTAAGCAGTATCAAGAACAAAAAGCCGAAGCAGAGCAATACGAGGAATTGGGCGACGATATGAAAGAGCAAATTGTCCGTTTTCTGCTCTGGAAACTTTACCATGTCGAGAAGAAGATCGACGACTGTGAGACTGAAGCAGAGGAGAAACGTGTTGAAATTAATACTGCATATTCAGATCAGGTACTGTTTCAAATACCTTACTCCATACTGATCATCAAGTAGAGTCTGACCAATTTTTTTTACATCTCGTAGTCATCTGTCGATGAAGATTTCAAGACTGCTAGAAAGCAATTGGCTGTTCTTCACAGAGAGCGTATCAAGAAAGAGCTCAGTATCAAGACTTCCGAAAAAGATCTGCAGCACTATGTAAAATCCGAGCCGTATACAGTTTTCGTTCATGCGTTCGTCCTATTGACCTTTTTCCTCTTCACAGCGCCTTAACGGTATCAGCCTTGACGAAAAGATTGCCCATTTGACAAAGAAAGTACAGCAGACCTCTGAAAATCATGCTCGAGTTGCCAAGGACTTTGAACATCAAGTAAGTCGTTGCCTGTATGATATATGATATCCATCATTCACATATACTAACTTACGACTTCAATAGAATACCATCGTCAATGGACTCGAAGATGATCTGTCTAGATTGAATGCAGTTCTCCAAGAATGTAACGTCAAGCTACAAGAAAGTGTCTCAAAATCTGGCCCCGTGCTGGATGCCAGTCAAGTTGAGGAATACAATACAAGGTATATACCAGCATGCTGATTTCGTATCATTCATGGTTGTAATTTAACACTCACACAATGGAACTTCTTACTTTTACAGAAAGCAGCAAGTCAGCAACCAGGCTGTCTATGAGAAGCATCAACTTTCAAACCTTCAGCGACAGTTCAAGTCTAACCAAGAAACGACTCTCCGAATGGAAGAAAAGCTTACTGAGCTCAGAGATCGTCAAACCCACCTTGGCGACGATGAACAGGTGCTAATTCAATACGGTCATGACGTTGAAGTTCAGATCAGCAATACAACCAAAGACCTTGAGGTCAGAAAGATGGAAGTTGAAGCTTTGCGCAGGGAGCAATCGCAAATACTGTAAGTGTATGCTTATTATCGTTTGGAGACTGATGTATGCTTTTATTGACATTGCTGTCCGGTAGTGAAAAGGAACAAGATTTGAATGATAAGCTGCAAGAGACACTTCATCGATTGATGCAAGCGAGAATTGACAAAAACGAGTCAGAGAAAGAAACCCGATTCAAAGAATGTTTGCAAAACTTGAAACAAATCTATCCTGGATTCCATGGTAGATTGGCTGATCTATGCAAGCCCACTCAACGCAAGTACGATTTGGCGATATCCATTGTCCTTGGTCGAAACATCGATGCCGTTGTGGTTGACAACGAAAAAACGGCTATGGACTGCATCCAGTACATGCGAGACCAACGCGCCGGTCACGCTACCTTCATTCCACTCGATACCATTGTTGCTCCTGTGGTGGAGGATCGCTTCCGCACCTTCGCAAAAGGCGCCAAATTGGCTGTGGATGTTCTCGAGTATGAAGACCAGTACGAACGTGCATTGATGTATGCCTGCGGTAATGCCTTGGTGTGTGATAACCTTGCCATTGCAAAGCATATTTGCTACGAAAGAAACCAAGAAGTGAAAGGTAAAGATCCTAAGTTTGGTATTGCAGTTAAATTTGTCCTGTGTGCTAATGGTTATCATTTTAGCTGTGACTTTGGATGGCACTGTCATTCATAAGAATGGCTTAATCACTGGAGGTGAAGGTGTATCTGCAGCAAAGCAATGGGAGGAACGAGAACTTGAAGGTAAGATATTGCTTGCAATAGTAGTGAAGTTGGACCAGCTAGTAATCCTCTTTTTTGAATACTCTTCTTAGGTCTCAAGCAAACGCGGGACAACTTGCTTGCACAGTTGAATGAACTCAGCAAGAAGAAGCGACGCGGTTCTGCCGAAGAGAATGCCAGAGCTGAATGTGAAGCACTTGAGACCAAGCTTAACTTCTTGCATGATGAATTGGTATGTATACCTATCACAGCCTCCGTAATCGACAAACTGCTAATCACACCGCTTTACAGAAAGGAACGCAAACCAAACTTTCCGGTATCCGTGATGAATTGACTCACTTGAACAATCACATAGCCTCGGAAGATATACCATATCAACAGGTAAATCTGCAGCCCATGGCTTTGTTTTGTCATACTCAACGTACTAATACTGGATAAACAGGCGAAGGATGAGCTTCAAAGACAACATCAAACTATCGCTGAACTTGAAGATCACATTATTCGTATTGAAGACGAAGTCTTCAGCGACTTCTGTTCTCGTATTCAAGTGACTAACATTCGTGAATACGAGAGCAGCCAGGTGCGAGGTGCCCAAGAGCTCAGAGAAAAGCAGTTGAACCTAACGACACAGCGATCCAAAGTCGAGAACCAATTGCTATTCGAGAGACAACAGCTTGAAGAACTTCAACAACGATTTTCTAGGCTGGAGCAAACACTTGCTGCTGATGCTTCGGAAATTGAATCCAAGAACGTCGAAAAAGAAGAGTATCTCGGCAAACTTCAAAAGATTCAAGATAACATGACCAAGATGGAAAATCAAGTATCTGAGCTCAAAGCCAAGGAAGAGGCTCAAGAGAAGCTGGTTGAAGAACAGCGAAAATCGCTCTCCCAAAAAGGCCAAGAGGTTGACAAGATGATGAAAGTTGTGACAGATATGGAGACTGCTATTGAAAAACTTCATGCCGAACGTATGTCCATCTTTAGAAAGTGCAAACTGGAAGAAATCAATATACCCCTTAACCAAGGTAGTATGGAAGACGTACCTATGGATGATAGTGAGGTAAATGTACCACCCAATGGTATATCCATGAGGAATATGATTGTTTTAATATGTGTATGCTGGTATTAGGATAATAGCGAAGCTATGGATCTGGATGAACCTTCCCAAATGTCTACGCAAATGTCAGTATTGTCCTCGAACTGGTCGATTGCGGTCGATTATTCGGCGCTCAGTCGTAATTTGAAGGACAACGACGATTCGTCCATTGAAGAGGAGTTCCAGACCAATATTCGAGATCTCTCTGAGCAATTGGATAAGATGGCACCTAATCTCAAAGCCGTAGATCGTTTGGAAGGAGTTGAAAACCGACTGAAAGACACAGAAGACCAGTTTGAAAAGGCGAGAAAGACTGCTAAGCGTGCTAAAGAGAAGTTCAACACTGTGAAGCAGAAGAGGTGAATTTCCATTGTAGGCAAAGGAATGGTGTACCCACATGGTATTAACTGGCATCACGCTTTCTTCCGTTTCACAGATACAACCTTTTCATGGACGCTTATAACCATATCTCCGAAAAGATCGATCAGGTCTATAAAGATCTCACCAAGAGTGCCAATCATCCACTTGGCGGAACAGCCTACCTGAGTCTCGAGGACAATGAAGAACCATATTTGGAAGGCATTCGATACCATGCTATGCCACCCATGAAACGGTTCCGTGATATGGAGCAGCTTTCTGGAGGTGAAAAGACTATGGCTGCTTTGGCTCTGCTCTTTGCTATCCACAGGTAAGATTTATAGCCATCAGAACGACGTATAAAACAAGTGTTTGCTCACACAGATATTTCATCCAGTTATCATCCATCACCATTTTTTGTGCTGGACGAAGTGGATGCAGCCCTCGACAATGCTAACGTCTCCAAAATTGCGACATACATTCGAGAACACTCTAGTGATAAGTTCCAGTTCATCGTCATCTCTCTCAAGAGCATGCTTTATCAAAAGGCAGAAAGTCTAGTGGGTATCTACCGAGACCAGGAGATCAACAGTAGTCGAGTTCTGACCCTTGCGGTAAGTAAAAACACCTATGCGTTGAAGGGCCTTTATGGTTACAAAACTCCATTATCTGACTGTAAATTTGTTTCCATCTTATAGCTTGATCAATATGAAGATTAGAGTGTAAAATGATATGCATTGATGACCAATTATACGTAAAAATAAATAAATATTCGTAAAGGGTGAAAGTGTTCATTACGCTGCTTTAGGGTATTCGACTTTGACTGATCCAATCACATGACTACTTGATTTCTGGTGGTTTTGAAATTTTTCCCTTGAACCCAAAAAGATCTTCGTCGCTCAGCAACCATTTATAACAAATGTCAGGCTTATTAGCAGCTAGTCAGAAGCTGTCCAAGGAGGAGTACAGAAGACAGAAAGATCTCGATGCCGCCAGAAAGGCAGGAACAGCGCCTGCCGAAGTCGATGAAGAGGGAAGAGAGATCAATCCCCATACTCCACAATTCATGTTGAAGGCTCCATGGTATATCGATACTGGAAAGCCTGGATTGAAGCATCAACAAGCTCCTACCAAAAAACTTGGAAGAAAGTTCGACGACGGAGGATGGTACGCAAGAGGACAGAGAGCAGTACGTTGATGTCATGATTGTGTTCCTTTGACGAATTGCCATTTTACTAAACTTTTTTCTTTTCTTTCCGCAATGTAGGGACCAGCCGCTACTAAATTCCGCAAAGGTGCCTGTGAGAATTGCGGTGCATTGACCCATGCCACAAGAGACTGTGTTGAACGACCACGAAAGAAGGGTGCAAAGTGGACTGGAAAAAACATTCAAGCTGACGAAATTGTTCAGGAAGTTGACCTTGATTGGGACGAAAAGCGAGATCGCTGGAATGGATACGATCCCAAAGAGCACGACAAAGTCATTGAAGAGTACGAACGGGTGGAGGAAGAAAGAAAGAAGATCAAGGCGCAAGAGTTAGATAAGCAAGGTCTGGTTAGCTCTGAAGAGGCAAAGAAGATTGAAGGAGCCAATGAAGGGTTCTCTGATGATGAATATGGTGACGATGACGATAAATACGCCGATCAAGCTGATATGCCTGGACAACACGTTAATACCAAAACTCGAACAACCATTAGAAATTTACGGTAAGCGTTCATTTTCCTCTCCTACTGAAAAATGGGGTATCCTACACTGTTCTAAACCTCTCTCTTTCTAATAGTATCCGTGAAGACACTGCAAAATACCTTATTAATTTGGATGTTAACTCAGCCTACTATGATCCCAAAACTCGCTCAATGCGTGAGAACCCTTTGCAAGACAAGGATCCCAACGATACAAACTTTGCTGGTGACAACTTTGCCCGTTACTCTGGTGATGCTCCCAACATGGCTAAAGCACAGATGTTTGCCTGGCAAGCAGCTAATCGTGGTAATGAGGTTCATTTGCAAGCCAATCCAACACAGCTTGCTCTTCTTCACAAGCAGTTTGAACAGCAAAAGGAGAAGGTCCGAGATACGAACAAGGAGGGTATCTTGGCTAAATATGGTGGTGAAGAGCATCTTCAGCGTCCACCTACGGAACTATTGCTTGCACAATCCGAAAACTATGTAGAATACTCAAGAACAGGAAAGATTGTCAAGGGTCAAGAACGAGCTGTTGCCCGATCCAAATATGAAGAAGATGGTAAGTTGGAATCCCTCCTTTTTAAAATATACCGGGATCATCACATATCTAATTGTCTTTTTCTCATCGCTAGTATTCATCAATAATCATACTTCCGTCTGGGGTTCGTTCTGGGCTGATGGTAAATGGGGTTACAAGTGCTGTCGCGCCTTCATCAAGAATTCTTATTGTACTGGTTCTGCCGGAATCGCTGCGGCCGAAACCGCATCGGCGAAAGCACTGTTGGCCACTGGTAGTAGTAAATAGTTTTTTGTTCACATCGTACTTTGCGGCGCTGGAACATTAGCATGTGGGCCGAGTTGTATAAAATAAACCTTTTCTTTTTGTTCAAGTAATTGTCTTATATAGATATCATCGAAAATGAAAGAGATGGTGTTGTTGCAAAGGGTATCATTTATGGATGGTGGAAAAAAACCAAAAATATAAACTATGATAGGGGAGTAATGAAAGGCGGGGTGGGCTATAATGTATTAAAGCGGGATGGCATCATCAATGTGCTGCTGCTGTATGTCTATTTGCTTCAAGTTCTATATCGCTTTCCGATTCATCATCTTCGTCATGATACTCGTTGTCGACCAGCAGCATTGGCGTGCTCTCTGCCACTTGACTATACATTTGTGTTCGTCGTGGTTCCTCGTATCCAGTGTCGACTTCTTGACCCAACTCTATCTGCTCGGGTCGGCGCTCATGGAATTTCATCCAATTGTATAGTGCAATACCAAACAAGGTGACGCACAAGCCCATGATATTAACCACTGTGAGCTTGTCCCCAAAGACAATGGCCGAAACAGTAATGGTTGCCACTTCCTAAACGAAGAGGAAAATAAATAAGTCATTAGGGGTGGGGTCTTAAATGAATGCTAATGTGGAAATGGATACGTACTTTGAAAATACCACAAACACTCAGAGTAAGAACAGAGGTTCGCTTGATAAGGAAGAACTCGGACATAATCATAAGGAACGCTAAGACACCTCCAAACAGCATGACCAACATCTATAAAATAGGTTAGTTGTGGTCATGGACCAGGGTGGATAAGAGAAGCCCCATTTACCGTATGCAACCCCTCTTTAAACGTGAGGAAAAATGCGCTTTGAAAGATGTTGAAATAGCCTTCAACAAACCCGGATATGACAATCAAGATGATTCCTTGGACGGGAGCAAGGTAAAAGATCGACGCACAAGGGTTACTTAATCCAAGACTTTCTTTTCTGAGGAGGATTTCTGTAAGCGACCAGCGCAGACCTCCTAGTACAGCACCAGCCATGACTTCGACAAATCTAGGAATACATATGATGAGATTCCCATGCAAATTCACCCGATTCAAGTCAACCAGTCTTACGTACCCCACCACAACAAAGTCTGTTTCATCGGACACCATCAACACAACACCAGCGGTGATGATAACAATGATGCCAATCAATCTGAGTCTTGGCTGTTCGAGTTTGAACAGAAAAGCAAATATCAGCACAAAGGCAAGCGTGGAAGATTTACACATGGCTTTGAAGAATTAAGGTTAGAACAAAGGCGAGAATGTGCTGGTAAACTATAAAAGGCACTCACTATAAAAGGACAATGTGATTGTTTTCAAAGACAGGTTGGAAAGGCCAATGTCAAGACTGGTGGCAGCTGCACACGGACAGACCTTGTACCTGCATGGACGTTACATGAGATAGACAATTGAGACGGAGAGGGGGTTGCGTGTGCCACTTACAGATAATTTTTGGCAGAGGGACGTTTCTTGGGCTTGAACTTTGGAAGAACAGCCAAAGTGACGCCGGCAAACGTGAATTGTACAAGCATATGCATGCTTGTAACAAACAATGGAAATTGGAAGTTGTAGTATTTCTCTGAAAACATCCATTTGTTATACACCGATAGAAACGTGGCAAACTAATGAGATTTGAATGGTTGAGTTAGCGGAGGTATCGGCCCAAAAAAAATAATTCCAAGATAGATTTCGTACCAAGTACCTAAAGAGATGGAGAGCATGATGAGTGACGATAAGGCTTCAATTTCTCGAGGATCGCTGCAATCGCTCAAGACACATACCACGCAAGGATCCAAAACAGGTTGACACCTTGTCTCCTCAAATTCGCCTGCTTGGGCGTTAATTTGCTGGACACATCAGCAGGTGGAATGAACGGCGATTGTTGAGCAGCTTGCACAAGCGTTGCATCTTCAGAAAACGATTCGAAATCTTCGGCATCAAACTCCTCATTAGCGGTTTTTCTGGTGTTGGTCAGGGAATCGGTTGAGCTAACGGAAGAGTCTCGGGTGGGTTTCGAATCTCCAGATAACCGGTCTCGCATGGAGAACAGGAGCATGTTCTCATCCGTGGAAGCACGGCTATGGCGATTAGGTTGCATCTATAAGTGGCAGGGTTCGGAGGAATGGATACAGATTGAAGAAGACAGCTTGTTTTAGGAACGCTTTGGCTCAGGCCCTTCAACCGGTAAACCGCAAGTCACGTTTTTGAGTGGGTCTGCCTAATTAGGGCATAGCTTATGTTTTTCTCTTTGCTTATGGTTCTGCCAAGAGTATCCTCATCGCGCTTTACTCCTCTTTCGCAAAAGTATCACTTTAAGACTCTTTCTATCATGAATCCATTTCAGCAGTTGCAACAAAAGGCCAACTCAATGCAAGGTGGTGGCCAACCAAACGAAGAAGCTCAGTTGTGGCAGGACAAGCTGATAGGCAAAACTCTTATTCACGATAACGAAGAGACAGAGTTAGGTGAAGACAAAGTGAGTGATTAACGTTTTCTTATCTGTGTTATGATCATTATTCTAACTGGCGAAATTGACAGATCTTTCGGGCCAAGAACTTACCTCAGCCTTCTCGCGTAGTGAAGCCCGATAGCTTCATCACGTTGGACTTCCGCCCAGAGCGTATGAATGTCAAGGTGGATAAAGACAACAAGATCACAGGTGTCCATTACTCCTAGGTACATTTTTTTTTAAGTAGTTACACTTTATCTTACTGTACATAGTGTGTCTGTACATAAAAGCACCGCAATTTTGCCTCTATCGCTGCGTAGTACTGTTCAACATTTTGTTGCCTTATTTTTTATTACTTTTTCTATGGTGAAAAGGAGACACCTGATTGGATATCATATTATCTGTACATGAAAAGCTGAGCAGCCTGACTTTTTTATCCACTGACGTCGCTTACTCGTCTTCGCTTTACAAACGCATCAGCATCATTGAGAGTTCCTGGGGTATCCACTTTAGTCAATCCTGACACGCCTAATTCTGTCAAGCGCCTTCGTCGTTGCTTGACTGTATGATAGCTGACAATTGGAGCAATTGGCTTTGTGGAGTTGGATGGTTGAGTGACGGCGGATTTCTGCAGAACCTGCGACTCCATGGCGGTATTGAAGCGCTTCAGGTTATCTTCCACTAACCGCGACTGCTGAGACGTCAATTCTCTAACAGTTTGCTGATCTTCTGGTCGTCCTACGTAAACCTACACGGAAAAAAAGAAAGCCCAGTGAGTTGAGGTTGCAACAACTGAACCTTTCTGCTCATTAAACTTACAGGTGTTTGTTTGAACGAGTGGCGGCTAGGGAATCTGGGCATGTGAGGTGGTACATATGGAGCGGATGTGCTATCATCTACTTCATCAGGTCGATCTTCGTCGTCATCTTCATTATCGGAAGGCAAGAAGTCAGGTGCGGGCTCAACGGTGGTCTCGCCTGAAGGCAAAGGCTGTAATTCATCTGGGGAGATATTGGCTGAAATGGAAAACAGAACGATAAATGGATTTGAAAAAGGAACGGATTGCTCAATTCTCATCTATACATACAGATTATTCCTTGATCTTTCAAACCGTTCAAGTATTCCTCGAAATCGGAGAGACGAAGTCCTGCTTCCTCCAAGCCGCGAGCTATATCATTGAAGTTGGGTTTGGTTCGATTGCCGAGTTCAGCGTATGCATGCGAGAGGTTGAAAAGTTTCTCTATATCTAAAGTTGCAAGTAGTGTGTGAGCCTATATTCAGTGGAGTAAAAAAATAGAAGACAGTTGGAATGTAGCGTACATAATGCCAAAACATCGGACAAGGCGTATAAGGAGGATTGGTATGTCGACGTGAAACCAGCCTCGCGGGCTATTGCTGATACAATCTTGCAACACGTATCTGACGCTGTTTCTTCTGTGGCAGTGACTACTAGCTTGGGAGAAGGTTGTTCAGACATTGCTGATCTCTCTCTCTCTCAAAAGATCGTGCGAGGCTCACGAATCAGCTCCTAGCAAATATTGGTAAATTTTGCAACCGCTCATCACGTGTTTGGTTCCCAAGAGGACTTGTGGAGGTTTAAAGTACGTGCTCGGAACAACAACGACTTTGACACGGTCAATTGATTGGCATTCGATAAAAAATATATATTCAATATTGTGAAATGATATAAAATGGACAATTTTCGTTGGTACAGAACAAGTAGAGAAGACAAGACAAAAAAGAAATCTTTACAATCACAACATGGGCCATTTAAGGTCTGTTGGAAGGAGAGGTGGGGTAGGGTATATGGTAAGCGGAAGATCGACAAAAATTCTATCCACTTTGAATGTAGGATGGGGGTATCTTCAAAGGCCGAGAACAGCAGATCCTACAGCTTCTTCCATGGTCTGATGAAAGTATGGCCATTTGTCACGGACAAGACCAATTGGTTCACCAACGTCGACGGTGCTACCAAGGTGGCATCGGCAGTACTCGCTAGCATCATCGGTACTAACTGCCGCATCATCCATGGCGGATGAAGATCCAGCCGCATTGTGTTGCTCGGAAACTGCTTCAATTGGCAGGCCCTTTTCGACATCTTCAACGGTGGTGATGGTCTCGGCTGGGTTCTTTTCTTTAGCGTCCCATTGGGAGGGGTTAGAGTTCAGATTGGTGGTGGAAACACGCTTAAGACAACCTTGATCACCGTATCGGTGACCCTTTTCATCCATATTTACAAAATCGTTGATGAAGAAAGTTTTAGTGCCATGACGCTGGAGTCCAAATCCAGAGGCAAGTAGCCCCCGTCGAACGGTATCAGCTTCTACACCTACAAAGTGCCATCGACAAGTTTGACCAGAATAGCGCTCGGCTTGACGAGCAGTTTCAACTAATGCATCAGTACCAGTGGAATCCATTTGATGTATGCCCGACAAGTCCATGACAACAGCACGGAGAAGAGGAAGGTTTTCGTCAGAAACTTTAGCACCCATTGCTTCATTCCAAGCGCGATCACCATAGGCTTCCGGAAGAGGGGCACCGCGCTTTGTTGTAAGTTTAATCTCGTCTGTCAATTTGTCAAAGACGAACGAAACATTTTGGAAAATGAGACTCTCCTCGGGACGAAAAGCGATGATACCAGGTGCAATTTGAGTAAGGTTGTTCTTAAGCGATGGGTGGGACATGGGGTAGTACATGGTACCAGCTTCGGTTTGTTCTTGACCAGCTGATTGCTTGGGTCCTTGGAGAACTAATTTTCCAAGTATGGAATATGCGGGTCGTGCGGTGCGGTACAGCTGGATCACAAGTGACAAAGCCACGGGGACATAAATGCCTAGATCGACTGAAGTAAAAAGTGTGATAACCATGGCGGTAAGGAAGATCATAAATTCCCAGGGATGAATGGACCATAGACGTTTCCAGACGGATGGTCCTGCAATGAGATCGGAGACAGCATGAATAATGACCGCGGCGAGTGCAGCAGTTGGGATGTAATAGAAAGCAGGGGTCAACGCATAGAGAGCCAGAACGACAATAACCGCAACAAAGAGGCCAACTAGAGGAGTGCGGGCTCCCGATTTAGACATAACGGCCGATCTTGAGAACGATCCAGTGGAAGGGTATGCCGAGAAAAACGAAGCAATGATGTTGGTCAGTCCAATTGAGATAATCTCTTGATCGACATCAACTACAGAAAAATCATGCAGGTTAGCATTGGATGAAACAGTGGCACTATGCAACAAGCAGCCAGTGGATGAAAAAACAACACATTGCGCTTTTCGCTTGGAAGGCGGTCCAACCAATCAGGTATCATCAAAAATAACTTACTCTTGTAATCTGTCATTTTGCCCAAACTCTTTGCGATTGCAACGTGTTCCATAATCAACAGGACAACAACACTGGGCAATTTTGATGCAATAAGTGACAACAAATGCGTGTTGATAACTGGGACTTCCATGCCTTGGAAACCAGCTGGAACGGGACCCAAAACGTGGAAGGGGCTGGTGGTCTGGTGCATGGTAATAAGATACGACAAAAGGGTTGTGAAAATCACCAAGACGGCATTTCTTGCAACATTGACGTAGAAAAATTTTCGAGCATGTTTGGGGTACCGCTGGCTGCATTTGGCACATAGGAATTTGACACTGTAGAGGAAGACGAGTGATCCGAGACCGAAGGCTGCATCGACTTGAGTTCGACCTAGACCAGCTAGTGTCTTGCCGAAGACCAGATATGGGGCCTGATGGGTGTCAATGCCGGTAATACCAAAAATTTGATTCGATTGATTGATAATAATGGTCAATGCACTTCCAGCCATGAATCCAGTGATGGTAGGCTGACAAATAAAGTCGACCAACAAACCGAGCCGTATGATACCAATAAAAAACACAATAAAGCCGCCAAACAAAGCCAAGGTGACGGCAATTTGAGGAGCCGTGTAGTCAGCGGTTTCTGCCATGACTGAAGAAATGATTTGGCTGACGAGGAGCGACATAATGGCGGTGGTTCCTATGCGAGGTGACCATGTGATTAGCGGAATGGCATATACTGCAAGCGGCGTATTATTTGGAACATACCGATAGAGATATCCTTTGAGGTGGCAAACAAACAGTAGATCACTACACCGACGAAGCTTGAGTAGAGACCAAATTGAGGAGGCAGGCCAGCAATTTTGGCTAGGGAGATTGAAAAAGGATAGTGGTTAGCGAGGGGGATGTAGGTTAAGGTTGAGCGAGAAAAACTTTGAATATTAGAGTTTTGTCGCACAAATCGGTATTGAAGGCAACTAGCCATCAAGCACGCCATATGTGAGCAGCAAAGAAAAAAGACAGTGTATATTGAAACATACCATATGCCATGGATTGCGGCACAATAACTGCACCAACGGTGATACCACAGACTAGATCGCCAGCCAGCCACTGAAGATTATACTTTGGCAACCAATGTACAATGGGCAGGAGATGTGTAAAGTAGTTCTTAGCAGCATGAGGAGTATTTTTGATGGCATTTTTGATACGAACACCAGTGGGTGGAGTAGGTTTGTCGATATAAATGGTTGACATTGAGGAAACTAGTCTCAATGACTTTGAGGTGGAAAAGCTCTGAAAGGTTTTTTTTTGACAGAATGGGTTTTCTCTGGATAGCCTTTTTAATAATTTTTTCAGTTTGACTACAGATTACCTGATAAGGAAAGCTACTAATTATTGGTGGGATAGCACATGAGCCACATTTGATTGGGTACAGGTGACCCAAACATAATATTGAGAAACGTCATTCGCTATAATGGGCTATCACTCTTTTATTTTCTAGCAAGCACGAGGTTTTCTTAAGGTGAGTCGTCATAGTGTTTATTTCACAATTGAAGAGTATTGAATATGAAGAAACCCTACGTCAAATGGTTTAATAATTGGTCATGGAATTTTCAAAGAGAGAAGCAAGCTCTTCTTCTCCAGGAGCGCCACCGGGGGAGAGTTTAGTTACACGTTCTTGCGGCAGAGTTCCCTTCACAAGGTCGCCAATATCTGAGGATGAAAATCCTAATGCAGATAAACCATTTGGCACATTAAGGTCCTCCAAGAAACGGGTCAAACGCTCCGACAAAATGTGACCGGCGGTAGACTGTTTGATAGACGATCGATCTACACCAAAGGCTACCGCTGCATCAATGTGCCGATCGGGGCATAGTGCGCCTGTAAATCGGAATACGGAAGGTGCTGTAAGAGCGACAGAGATACCGTGAGGCTAGAGACACTTTTTAGTTTGGTTATGTCAACGGTAGAGATGCAGGTCTACAATGGCTTACCACGATAGGATAGTCAACATCATACTCGGGATGCTTGTAGGACTTGTTCAAACCACTGATAGGATAACTTAACCCGTGACAAAGATGCACACCTGCATTTCCAAATCCAATACCTGAGGAACAAATGAACAAATATGTTAAATTTAGTGGCTAGGGGTGACCCACGAACGGGGTTTACTAACAAACCCGGAGTGCAACGTACCGGCAAAGGTAGCAGCGAGTAACATCTGCTTTTGGGCCTCATGGTCATCTGGATTTTTGACTGCACGAGGCAAGTATTCTACAACCATTTTCAAAGCATGAAGCGACCAAACATCACTGATGGGATTGGATCCTTGATAAGCTGGTCGATTGAGTGGGTTCTGAGGACGCGGAGTTCGCTCGCTGTATGGTAAAGCGGTGTATGACTCCAGGGCATGGCTGGTCAAATTAAAAAAATCGCACATTAATTGGTCAAATTTGTCTTATTACAGCCCAGGTTGTGGCGCCACTGTTTGAATGCAATGCACTTACCACAGTACATCCAGACCACTGGCGATATGTACTTGTGTGGGCATGGAGCGGGTATTCAACGGATCTACAATACCCAACAGAGGCTTGAGAGCTCTGTGAGCAATACCAGTCTTGAAATGGAGGGGAACGTAATCAAAGATAGCAGTTCCGGTTGTTTCAGATCCTGTTCCAGCTGTAGTAGGAACTGTGGCAATGATTTAATGACAATTAGAATCTGAAAAACAAATATACAGACAAAAAGTCCCCCCCCCCACAACACTTACTGGCAATCAGTGGTTTCAAGGCTTTGTCAACAGGTCTGCCTTTACCAATGGGAGCATTGACAAAGTCAAGGAAGTCAGCTTCAGGATAGGCGGTATACAGATTGGCAGCTTTGGTTGTATCAATAACTGAACCGCCTCCAACTGCAACGAATGCATCTGGATTGTGTGTCTTGGAGAACTCAATAGCTTGTTTGAAACTTTTTAGGATTTTTTCGCAAGCGCATGATCAGTTTTGAGTTTGTTCTAACTTTCTTTCTCCGTCCATGGGTTAAAAGCACCTTACCTGATATCAGTAGGCTCAACTCTGACTTTATCATAGATCACATAGTTAACCTTGTTTCGTTCAAGTGACTCGACAACTGCCTTCAATGGATGAAGCTTGGCAATCTACAATCGATATAGAAAAAAGGTCATAACCATTATGACTCAGTTTATTTGCGCTGCAGGCCATGATGATGATGATGATGTGCAATTTTTTCTTTACCTTAGGATCAGTAAAGACCGCAACCTTTTTAGCCTTTAGATTATTCAAATCTGCGCCGACTTCACTGTTTGCGAACAAAAATCACGTTTAATTAGTTAATTGCCCCTTTATTTTACTGGCAACCTTTGTCAACTTACCTTGTTACACCCTCTCCAAAACGGATGTTACTAGCCGCCATCTCAAACGCATATTCCTTCTGCTGTGATGGATCCTGAGCACTAGCATACTGTCTGCCGTACTGCAACAGACTGTTGAAGGAAGCAGTCGTGGTGCTGGGATGGTGGTGGTGTGCATGTCCGTGGGAATGGCAAGGACAGGCTTTGGCGGACGACTGCAACAAAGTCATTAGTCGCGCAACGGTGGAGCGAGTAGGTGCATTTGGCATGTTGAAAAGTAGCGAGCGAGAACGAAACTCTGGAGGGTATATTTTCTCACCCAGTCCAAGCCATTAAGTATTGGCGAGTTTTCACTCCCCGTGAAATTGCCCTTAGTCAGTGTTATTGTTTTTTTTGTGGGGTCGACCAAGTCGATGCTGCTATTTTCGCCAGCCAAGTCACCTCACGATATTCCTCTATCCCTTCCGCTCAATGCATGAGCGTATTCTACTCTGCAAATTTCAATATCCCGTGGTTGGGACATGTCTCTTTTTCATGAATATTAAACATCTGCCAAAACTCTCTGCCTGGAGGGTACCTGACACTCTCCAAATTTTTTCCACGGTCATGCAGCTCCAAGCCGAAACTAAAATATTTTGACATGCTCCCCGTCCAATTATTATATAGACTTGGCTTTATGTTCGGGTGGAGAAAGTTTCTATATGGTTTGAATTTTTCCTTCATGATAACTATTACGTCGGTGGATGGAAGCAGTAGGTGTACCATATGTCAAAATTACCCCGAACTGGCTTCCTCGCTTTGTGGTTGTCTTTTTTAAACATGGTCTATAACATTTTTTCGAATTTAATTACATTGGAAGAGCTCTTCTAATTCGAATCAGAGAGTGGCATTGAAACAAATGTGAATGGCCAGCGGACCTGGTATGATGGAGAAATCAAACTCTAGATACATGTTTGCACTCCATATGAGTCTTGGTGGGATCCATGGGCAATGCGCAGAAAAAGCCCAGCTTTTGCATTTGTGAGAACATCTCGGTAGCTAGGAAGAAAAAAAAAAACCAGTGCGTGTTATTAACTGCTGCCTGTTTGATCCCACTTTAAACTATCAACCCCCATGACCGTCGACCATGTTGCTATACGCCACCAAAACGGTACCATTGACGGCAACATGGATTTCCCTTTCCTTCCATATGAATAAAACAACACCATACCTTCTAGGTTCAATTGAACGCACTTTTCTTGTCCACTGCCCAACTGATGGCAGATCCTCTGCTTTTCTTGGTCAATGTTGTAGTCTCCAATCGGTGCTTGCTTGACGAACTCGTCCAGGCGCTGGATTTCAACTTCAGTTTTCTTTTGTTCTTCCCCCATTAGGTTTGTAGTAATAAACTATAAGAAGTTGTATTGAGATTGCAAGCTCGCTGGTTTTATTGTTTTGGAGAACACCTTGAGATGAATGACGACATGCCAGTCACACTTCCTTTTTCGTCGTTCCCCGATATTTTTTGCTTTTGGCAAGCGTGGGTGCTTGACAGTGCATTGCTGCTTAACGGGTTGTACAACAGCTCCTTTTTCCTTGTAGTTCTTCTGGTTTTTTTTTCAAACAGATCTGCACTCTATATGCTCATCTACCTTGTTGGTGAAAATTTTAGTAATAAGCGCAGCAATAGTTTCAGTAGCTTTTTTTTGTCTAAAACCAAGATATCGTCGGAGACTGTTTCAGGCGCGGGCAGTTGCCGTCATTGGCTGATGACTCGCACAGACAAGTTACCCTACGAGCTGTGGATGGAGTAGGGCCTATTATATGCTATATATATCATCATAAGAGGAATATCCTTCTTTTACGAATGATGCAAACGAATTGGCTTTATTGATGTATGTAAGGATGGTTGCGTTATTCTGCTTTAATTTTCTGTTCACGCTTTTCCTTTTTGTACTCTTTCAGTTGCTTGATGACGGCCATGATCAGCGGCACAGAGACTGGAACGAAGAGTGGCATGTAGATGGCGTACTTATGCTCATCGGGGAAGTACAGCATGGAAACCATCGTTGGGTCGAAAAAGGCTTTTTCAGATCTCTCTATAGCATGGATGGAATGTTGTAATGCCTTCAAATAATCCTCTTGCTGCAACGCTTGACAAGCTTGATTCAACGAGTCGAGTGATAATTGAACCTGGTTTTCACAAATGATTAGCCTATGTAACAGTGCAATCTCAAAACTGCATCGCTACAAACCTCTGTTCTTATGTGATCAAGAACAACCATGTTGGGTATATCCATCACCAACTGTGCCAAGGATTTCAAGGTTGCAATGCTGTTCACCACATTTTCTGCAATACGCTGCTTCACTACGGCATCCATTTCAATCACAGTGACGGCCGTCTGGGGTGTAGGCGCCAATGAAATTTCATAAGATGATTCCTGTGGATGGTCCGTAATCGGTCAAAATAGTTTCAAGTCATGGGAAACGTAGTAGACTTTGCATTGCAACTCACCAGAGAGCTCATTGTCTTTTTGAGGTCATGTATGCCAATGAGGCCACGAAGTTGAGCGACAAATATCTCCATAAACGGTTTCAGATCTTCCTTGCTGAATTCCAGTTTACCTGAGGCTGTCTTTGGAGGGTTCTTGATAGCAATGCCTCCCCAGCGTGGAATCAGAAATGCGTTACTTCTGAGTGGCTGGCCTGAATGTTGACAATCGGGTTAGGAATACAGTGTTACCATGTAACTGCTGTACGTTCACATAACACGCTCTCACCTTTATCATCGTGTATCCGCAACGGAGTTTTGTCCGCAGCTGGTATATAGAGTATGAAATTGATGGTAGGATAAGAGGATATGGTAGAAGCTACAAGGTCGAGTTGTTATGTTAGTCTGGCAATTTTTTGAAAAAGATGTGGCCCCTGGCTCCTTACCAAGATTCCACTCTGCAGAATTAATGAAATGGGGAAGAGTTTGTGGAGTCAAATAATAGTACGATGGTAGCTTCTCTCGTTCCATGAATTGAGGAGTAACTGCCAGGTCAGCATAATGTTGAATTTGCGAATCCACAGTGAAATTTGACACAAGCGAGACTTCCGATATGAATGGCTTCAAATAGGCTAAAGAAAGGCAGAAAGTTAGCACATTTGTTGATTACTATGTTTATGGTTCAAGTGCCTTACTGTTCACTGCAGCTTCAATATCCCAATCTACTTGCAAGCTATCAGGATTTCCGTTCATCAAACTGAAAGTCATTTGATACGTAGGTGAGAACTTCATTGTTCTAGCTCCATCCAAATTCGACTAAATCACAAAAAAAAAACAACCGGGTTCAATATCCTGCCTACGTCTCCTTCAACGCAAATGAAACTAAACTTACTCTTTCAGTTAGTTCGCTATCACAAGCGATACTTCGTACTCTTTCGCGTTCACCCTTTACGATAGCCGCAATGACGGCTGAGGACGCCTCCTCTATGTCCGCTATAGCTATTCGTTAGCAAATGAGATCGGTATATAAAGAAGGATCAGCCAATGCACTCACATGTTGTCCATTCTCTAAGCGTTACGACAATACTTCGATCATCTCCAAGCTGGACATGAGCTAATTTGCTGGTGGTGGGAGCTGGTAATTGGGGGGCAATGAATATGTCGTATTTACTAATGACCTGTTTGCTATTTGACGGTTCTGTATGACGAAGTAAATCTGCATCCAAATGGATTAGGCGGGGATCTAACAATACAGGTGGCATACCGGTGCAAAATACGTACTGCTCATATCAGATGTGATAGGCCAATTCTGAATATTGACATGAAGAGGAAACTCCACACACTCTCTCGCATTGGTCGAAGAAAGTCTGTTATTAACGTTTGAGGTGATTGTCTCCTGTATGACTGCAAAGTCAAGTGGGCGATTGTGTGCCTGAGGTTCGCCGTCAGCAATGCTGGCCAAGTGTATGACAAACGTCGACGGAAAGCTGAGCTGACAGGCCTATGAAGGTGATGAGACCAATGCAAGAGTGGTTTAATGTTACTTTCAATAAAGGAGTAGCGCATACCTTGCGTTCTGCCCAGGAATCTATTTGTGAGAAGGGCAATTGTGCGCGATAGACGGCTGTAGTCTTCCACCATAAGGGTAATCCCAGCAGTACGACCGCCCAAACGGACGCGATCACAAGTCGTTTTGTTGAATCTTCAAGTTGAAGTTATTAGATGGAGGACAGTAAAGTAAAGAGCGTTAGATATTGTACCTGGCATGCAAATGGATTCAATTAGGCCCTGCCAAACTGGTCACTCAAGGTCGACTTCAAAAACCGAGCGCATTAATTTTAGGATAGGACTGCCGGATATAGACGGTCGGCCTAACCCATATTTCCAAACCGTCCTTGGACTTTTTCATGGACTTTTTTTAACGAAAATCTCTTTGTGATAGGCATATCCAGTATTCTATGTCAATGATATTTGCATGGTTATCGATGGGTTAAAAAAATAAAGACACTTTTCAGGAAGCTTTTAAGATGAAAGGGCAAGAAGATGACATCGCGTACTGGGCAAAACTCATAGGTGCGTTACAAAGACCACGACTTACTCCTCATACTTCTTAACGCAAAAGGGTTTCACGTTTGAATAGCCGATATATGAATCATGATCAACTATATGAAATCAACAAATGTGCGAACGAACAGATTACATCTTGGTGACGAAAACTATGACATGAATACGGTGACAAAGGATGAATACGGTGACAAAGGAAGAACAAGTCTGCTTGTTTTCAAGATGCCCTACATATATGGTTTTACACCTTGGCACGTATTAAATCAAAGAGTCACCGGTAAGGCGAAATTGCACTATGAAATTACAGTTGAAACAAACGTTGAAAATGAATTTGTAAAAGTGCAGGCAAACCGAAAGCAAACCTGCCGAGTCCATTTATTTTCACAATGATCATCCAACATAATGATCCACACCAGAAAAAGTAACATCAAAGGATATACAAGGAAGTAGAGGGGAAAAAGTGCAACGCCGTGCAAAGACAGAGAGAAAAAGTTTACAAGAGGGGATGAAAGGCGGCAAAAAATAAAAACAGCATCATGGTATCTGCGTCATAGAAAATGTTAATGTTGCATCTAGGTGCAAACACACAGGAGGAATTAGTCTCGTGAATAGGGGGGTGGGTGCAATGAAGACGTCAAGTCAAATGCATCAACGGTAGGTATTACCCCTACGACCGGCTGTTGGCATTAATCGTCTCGCTTTGGTCGAACCCGCTTGAAGGGTGGTTCATGGCCATTATCTATGTTGATATTGAAGGGACGACCCATGAAGGTGAACTCGGGTGTAACAAATCGTCGCTTAAGGCCATCCATGGTAACATCTTGATTGTCCAAAGACATCGAGTCTGTGTAGTTTGGCCGATTCGTCGTCGAAACATCCGAAGGAACCGTAAAGGTGAATTGAGTATTAGGGTCTATCTGAAAGGGGTTGAATGAACTCTTCGCCGTGGGGGTGTCGGTGGATAATTGTTGCTGCGGGCTAGGCGAAGTAAAAAATTCGGTACTGGTTGGTTGAGGTGTAACATTTGCCTGCTGTGGTGCTGGTGCCGATCGGGGTGCGTCAAATCGTTGATGTGCGGTTGATGTGTTTGCTTGTGATTCCTGATTCATCGGTTCCTCCACACTTGGGTTAGCACCTCGAATCTCGTAGTTCAATTGCGCATTTTTACTTCTAGCAAAATTGAGTAAATCTTCAACCGGGACAAGACCTTGCTCGACCGGTGCCAAGTTTTGTTCATTTTGATGATTGCGAACGCTCACACCTGGATGGGAGGTGATGAATCCGTATAGGTCTTGAAGCGCTTGCTGATAGCCTGCTGCGTAGGCTTTTCGATTTTGTACTAAGGAGTCTTTGTACAAAGTTGTGACTTTCAAAGCCGCAGCCTTGAAAGAATCCATTAGCGCATTTTCTGTTGATTCATACGAATCTAGAATGTTGGATGCGTCTCCTTGCGAAAAGTTGTGTTGATTAGGCATACTTTGAACAGACAAAAGACAGAGACACACAAAAAAAAAATTGTCAGGCTGGCCGGCTCTTGGCTGGCTGGCTGACTGACCGATGGACTGTAATTCCAGCACCGATCACATTTTTTTTCGCTTGTCGACGTCACGGGAGAAACTTGAAGAAAGCGGCCTGAACCCAATAGGACAGCTCTTTTCAAGCAAATAAACCACTTTATGTACAATCAGTCACTTTGTTGAAAACAAAAAGGAGCAATTGAATGTAGTGGAAATTTCGCTAAGCGATGATAATATTGATTTTCCAACATTGACAGAGTAGCTGCTTATGGCGTACGCATCATATTCACATTGCATTGATAGAACAGAAGCCGTTGGATCTATAAGAGAAGGAACGAAGGGCAGGGAACTCATTAAAACGATTTTCATTCAAAATCATCAGCACCCATCCCTTTGTTGTATCGACCAAAAAGGAAGATCCTGTCAGTTTCCAGATACCAGTTCAGCATGTTTGATGTTGGCGCTAAATTTCTGAGTTTGTTCGTAGAAATCCTAAATTTTATATTTTTTTTCCTGAGCCAAATGTCCATCGATTGCCAAAGGAAGCAGTTCCTCCATAAATAAAGAAAAAAATTTGGTCGCCCTATACGTTTCAAATTAATCAAAGGAAAAATATGGGATGGCCAAGATGGGTAATATTTTCAGTTTGTTTTTCACTGCATAGTTCCAACGTGTCAAAGGAATTTCGAGAATTCACTATGTGTAGTCGTCAGGCTGGTGGACGCATGGTGGGATAGATGTTTGACCATCCTTCATCGATACCGCGCAAAGGGTATTGAGGTACATTTGTTATGCTTACGTCTATCGACGTAATAGGAATTCCCCTTCCAATATGTGATTCACTTTCATTTGCAAATGATAAATTTATGAACGGGCTGTTACCGACCACGATACGCATAATTAGGAAGATAAAAGTATTTGTTGATTTTATCTGTTCATGAGCAAAGATTGCAAGCCGGCTTGAAGGTATATCGGCAAACAATTTCCGTAAGTGGTGGAAGCGATTTAAATTGGTGTTGATGTAATTGAAAAATGAATAAGGTTCCACTGTTCAGAAGTGCGTAGAAAACAACACATTTTATGCAGTTCGCGTGACCATCCGTACTTATCTCGTGGTGGTAAGAAATGCTTCATGATGTCTGCATGTTTTGACGATAAGCATGCGGGTTTGACGCAGAGAAAGAGACTTTTTATTTTATTTATTTTTTTCCGTAGCGCTGAAGTTACGTTTTAATGGGCTTTACCGAGAGGCAAATGTGCGACGTTACAAAAAGTGACATGAGAGGTCATCGATGCGCTGACTATAAGGAAAGAATTGAGCCACCAAGTTGCCCAGACCAGGTAGAGTAAATAGAATGAAAATATGTATGCCTCAGCAAGGATGATCAATTACCTTGATTTGTTCGCTAACACTTGCATCGCCCGAGTCAATATACCAGCGGAGTAGGGCTTTGTTGTTTGGTTCAAGTGGGTGATTCCTCGCTTTCTGAGGCCAAGCCCAGTTTCCCAAACATCCAAATAAGTTTTCCAGTCCTATGACATTTTCCCTCTCAGCTCGGGACCTATGCGGTATTGACTATAAAATGGGAGCCAATTTCGCACTCTTCTTAACCTTTGGTAACCCTGGTGGTAGCTATAAGCAAAAAAAAATATTCTCTTCTGCTCATCGGCACATTGCTGGCAATTGCTTCCTTTCCTCTCTCTACTTTCCTATAAATTCAAACAAGGACACAATGCACAAATCATTGTTGATTGCTCTCTTACTACTCCTGTTGAACGCTGTGGTAACCTCGGCCATTTATCATCCCCAGGAGACGGAACGCATCATACGTAGCAATTTACGTGAGTACTACGAGAACATACTGGACGAAGTCCTTAGTTCTCGCGGTAGCGATGTGCTTCTCTCTATGGGTCGTATGAGGCCAGACCGACGTGGAGGTGTTTTCGAAACGCTTCAAAAAGAAGCTGGTGCTTTCGGAGTTCATGACGTACATGGTGAGAACCTCAGCTTGGTTAGACGTACCGCCCAATATGATTTTTCCTAACGTCACTGTTTTGATCTATTTCCAGCTTCATGCCTCGTCCAACTACCAGAAATGATTACTGTTCAGATAACACAACTTCATGGACATCTTCTGGAATCAGTTGAACCAAACTTGGTTGAACTCTGGCCCACACTTATGCCTTCTAGGGATACCTATCGCAAGGCCGAAGACTTCGAATTCAATGAAGAAATTCCTTCCATGTCACTTCCAGGACAAGATGAGCTTATATCTACCGTTTACTCTTTGAATCAGGCTATGGGCTATCGCCTTAGCCAACAAATCGATCGTTTCGATGTCTTTTTGAAGGTTTCCGCCGACATCAATTCTTGCAACAGCAAGTTACCTAACGTCTCCAAGACAACCTCCTGGTTTTCAGATATAATCTCTTGGCTCTCTCCTACTCAAACAGACCCATCCGGCATCAGTCTTGAAAAGCGTGAAAACGCTGAATCAAGTACTACTAAGCGGTTCCTCAACTCCCATTTGGATATCGTGCGCCAGGAAATGTGGACTGAGTTCGATGATAGGGTCAATGACTTGATTACTTCGATCAGTGAGGACATTATGGATGATGAGTAAAATTGTCAGGCATTCCATCGAGACACAACTTTCACCCCGAGATTCGAGGAAAGAAAATTCGCAAGTCTTTAAACACAAAAAAAAGTTCATGTCGCTGGCCGGCTGAGCAAGAGAAGAAACAAAACCCCCCCCCCCTTTTTTATAGCGCACATCACAAGTTACCAACTACCACTACCACTCTTTCCGTCATCTGTTGCAAATTTGCAATCCCATTGAACCATCCTCACACCTTCCCTTTCCACTCACCCAGTATTACTGGTTTCCGCCTCAACTTGTATTTACATTTCAATGTCCAACTTGGACTCATGTTCGAAGAACACTTTTGGCCTGCTATCAAGAGATACGATGCTGCTGTGCAACAAACATATCTTTTTCAGCTCTCTACTTTTGTTTCTACAAAACATTTACCTAGCTGTGACATTTGAATCTGTACATATCCATACATGTAACTCCCACCCCTCTCCATTCATTGTATATTCATCACACTTCCGCCCAACCTCGCATAAAGCCCAATTGCTGGTGTCAACCGGCAAATTTGATCTTTGTTCAATACAGTATGCCCTGCCTAAGCTAACGTCATGTCTTTTTGAGCTTTGAAGCATATATCGAGACTCGATATTAATACGTTTTATGAATTTTTTCAGCTTTACGATACCACCGCCTACGACGAGTGAGGTACCTAGAACGATTTTCCTTTTGACTATGGACTGACAATGAGCTTGATATAGGTTCTTGAGCATCTGACTCCTTTCGTTCATTTTCCCACTTGTGATCTGTATATATCCATCCATCTTCATCTGGATCAACCACTCGCTATGAGGCAAATTATAAGTTTTTTGAACAGTGTTTTGAAGGGTTGAGAATATATTGATACTTACGACTAAACAAGCGTGAGGGGGAAGGAAAGAAAGCAAATCCGACCAGATTAGTTTTTGGCATTGTTTCACTTTCGAATAAAATGTTCTGGTATCACTCACCTATGCCAAGCACAGAATCCATCCAAGGACCGGATTCATCCAAGCGCCATTCCTTATCAGCCCATCGAAAACCGATGGGTGGAGGCATGTCTTCCTTGGGAACAAGTGGCTCTGCACCTGTGATATTTGTCCATGGCTTGCGCTCTGCCCGCAGTAGCTATCAAAACAAGTCCGACATTAAAAATCGACTTTTCAAAGAGTGGCAATCCAGCTTACAATGACACCTACCTGTCCAGTGAAGCCTGACCCTGCCCACCATCTCTGATTTTCAAATATGGAGATTTCAAGGGTATCTGGGTCGGCAGCAAATGTAGGATTCGCTTTGATTAGACCAACTTTACCAGCGACATCTACCAAGGTTTGAATAACTTCCAATATGGCACCGACGGCCTTCTGAGCCACCTGCCACAACCATGTGTGCCGTAACAGAACCATACATCCAATAAACCAAATCAATTGCCTTCCAAAGATCCAAGCGATGGCTGATATCAGACCTGAGAGGCCAAGAATCCCTAATGGAACTCGCGTATTGTCCTGACTCAAACGCGTGAGTTGTCGCGTCAATCTATCATGAATTGTAATGCCGTGGCTTAAAATGTCTTGTACAGTCCTCAGATTCGAAAAGTACTGCGGCGAGGTTTCGTCAGTACATACAGGCAACAAGATATCCGATATAGATTTCGCACTTTTCAGTCGCGGTAACGTTAAAAGGATGGCGAGTGGCGGTATGAGCAGTATTATTGATGGGTATAAACCTTTTTTTTTTTTGTGTGTTTGGAAAGGGCACGGGCAAAATTCATGTTGATTAAAATGATGGACTCAAAATTAAGGCCGATTTCCCATGACTAAGCACTTACATAGTAAACTCCAGAAGATTAAATAGGAAGAGGAAACAACAGGCTGTTGCCAGTGATATATATGATTGAAATACGATATGGCGTTGGTGATGGGTGTGGCACGGGAAACGAACTTTGAAAAAGCTTTTCCAGTTGCTCGTGGCGACAAAATCGAAACATTGGGATTCCACACGCCATTCAATGTCGCCTGTGCCATGGAGTCCTGTACATGTTGCTGAATGGTTCGTCGATGTGTTTTCGCGCTATTAGGGGTGGAAGCGTCTTCAACGACTCGAAGTGGAGCGTTGGGTGTATCGGAATCAAATCCACTTGATTTCTTCGTTCGCTGACGAGAACTAGTCATTGTGGACACCTCGGAGCGCGTTGAAAATCGCGATACACTCTCGCGGTCAGAGTCTGTAAACACAGAAGACCGGTCATCTCCCATATGATTCCGGTCAAGTTGATGGCAGTTGAGTGAGAATCGGCTGCATAAGTGATGACAAGTATACCCACATTCTATGTACGAAGAGCAGCGGTGATAAGTTGAGACTCGTCAATAGGTATAATTAAATGGATAAATAGGTCATCAACGTCAAAAAAGGCACAGAGTGTGCCCGTACCTGAACATTGGCACCCTTGTCGGGCGAATCCCCACAGAACCTTTTGACAATAGTCGCAATATTGCAAGCTCTGGAAGCTTGCTTCCCGGAAGCTGTGTGCTTTCGCTTCAGGCATTATGTTCAAGTTGAGATCACCGTTCACGAATCACCAAGTGCCGATTGCTGATCGTTTTCCAAACAGTGTGTGAGTGATCTCTGGGAACGGTTTGGGAAGTGGATGTGGAGTTTCCAGTACAACCGAGTTTGAGTTCCGAAATCACCCACGTGATGTTCAAATCCTGCAGACTTTGGAAATGAAAGCTATATTTTTCTGTACAATCGTACAAGCACGCTCCTTACGATACGGTCAAAACGAGGCTCCCTTTGCACGATCATAGTACAAGTTTTATCTGATGCATTCTTGGGCCATATTGTTATGGGCCAGTGCAGTTACCGTTCGCTGTTATTACGTAACGCAATATACACCATACCCGATGGCTATATGCTGCTTTTATATAATGCTACCAAGGCGCGCCTTAGAAAGTTTTCCCTAAGCCATGGTGATTCTTACCATGGGGTACGATGACATGCCTCTGCAGGCGATGCATCAAATATTTGGCACCAGTGCGTAAATAAAAAGTTCAGCCTGGGTCTCCCCATCAATGCAACCTGACAAGCATATGGCATCCATTTTTTTTTGGTTAACTGGAGCGAGATGGAGAAGTTGCCATTTTGTCGACGTATCACGGCGCCTGAACGATCAAATCCGTCTTGGAGACTAATTTTATGACTGGTTATCGCCGATGACCGACCCTTCACCATAGTATTAATGGCAATTGTGGATGTTCTTAGCTTGCACTGATCCAGCCATGCTAAATTATATCTGAAGGGTTGTGCAGAAAAGGAAATAGTGATCAGCTGTACGCACCTGCGTCGGTTTGCTTTCCTTGGTTCATGGTACTAAAATATTCTTGGCCTTGTCGTAAATACAACGCCATCCAATGACATACCTCGCTCGTTTCTCACTGCCCACGTTGCTAATGAAGTGCAACTAAAAACGAAAGTTTCAAAAGAAACTTGGAAAATCAGAAACCTAGCATCGGGTTGGACACTGTATAGTACGGTTATAAGGGCATACAATATATCTTCTTCTGTCTTATTAACTACTTATTTGTCCAAGTTTCGAAGGGACCTTTGTGTCTTACCTGAACAACAAGTACGTAATTTCAGACGGACTTTCAGAAATTGCCTCAAAATAGAAAAACAGTCGGTAGAATGTCAATATACAAACAGGGCACGGCGTTATGATGCGAAATGTGTATGTGTGTTTTCATGTAAAGTATCCCGCAGAGGCACAAATGGGTGGGTGTGAACCATGATATCCTTGTTAATGGGTTTGCCAAAACTGAGGGTCATTTTGTAGGCAAAGATAGCTTGGCAGCTATGAGACTTGCAGCGTAGAGAGGCTGTCATGATATCAAAACGTTCTAAAAGTATCGATCTTGGCGGGGAGGAAGGCGGTATCTTATCCTACATCAATAATCTACGAATGTTCTCGGCGTTGATAGTTCGATTATTTTTCCCCTTACATCATGTTGAGCGACAAGCTGGGTTTCCAAATAAGGCAAAAATAGGTTTCGCATTGCCATATAAAAAAGCAAGTTTTTTGCTTGCACTTTTTTACTTCACAAGAACCCTCAACCGTTCACTTATATACCAAAAATGCTCCACAAACACGTTGATTCTGATGAAATCTTGAAGCACGCTGGAGAATCTCCTTCCAGAAACCACACCGACCGAGGCAAACACGTCTCTACCTTGGCCTATGGCTCTCGCTATGCTACTGAGGGAATCCCAAAGTTCAGATTGCCTGATCAAAGCACCGAAGCACAAGCTGCATACCAGCTCATTCACGATGAACTGGAGCTTGATGGAAGACCCAATATGAACTTGGCATCATTTGGTAAGGAACATCTCGAGAATACCCTGGGTTACTGATATATTAATGCTGACATCATGATATGATTAGTCCACACTTGGATGGAGCCAGAAGCCGATAAGCTTATCATGGAGAATATCAGCAAAAACCTTTCAGATCAAGTTAGAGCTCTTTTTTTTTTAAATGTTATATGGAACACTGCCGGATAAATTTCTAACCACTGTCTCAAATAGGATGAATACCCAGCTACAATGAAGATCCACGCCAAGTGCATTTCCATCATTGGAGATATGTGGAAGAGTAAAGGAGCTGTAGGAACTGCCACCATCGGATCCTCTGAAGCTGTGCAACTCGGTGGTCTTGCTATGAAGAAGCGCTGGCAAGCAAGACAAAGAGCTGCAGGAAAGGATACCTCTAGACCCAACATCATCATGGGAAACAATGCCCAAGTTGCTCTCGAGAAGTTTGCCCGTTACTTTGATGTTGAATGCCGTTTGATCCCTGTCTCAGCCGATAGCCAGCATTGCTTGGATATCAAGAAGGCAGCTGAAGCTGTCGATGAGAACACCATCGGTATTTATGTCATTCTTGGTAGCACTTACACTGGCCATTTCGAAAACGTCGAAGGCATGTCCAAGGAACTGGACAGAATCCAAGAAGAGAAGGGTTGGGACGTTCCTATTCACGTTGATGCTGCTAGCGGTGGTTTCGTAGCACCCTTTGCCTTCCCCCACCTCAAATGGAGTTTCGAACTTCCCAGAGTCAAGTCCATCAATACTTCAGGTCACAAATTCGGTCTCGCCTACGCCGGTGTCGGATGGGTTCTCTGGAGAAGCGAAGAATATTTACCTAAAGAACTTGTATTCACTCTTACTTACTTGGGTGCCTCAGAGCAAACTTACACACTCAACTTCTCTCGTCCTGCCTGCTTCATGGTAAGACTTGGTTCGCAGCTTGAAGATATATGGGAAAAATCGGACTTGAGCTAATTTTTTTTTTTTTGCAGATTGCTCAATATTACAACTTTGTCAGACTGGGTCGACAAGGCTATACCTCTATTATCAAGAATGATATGCACAACGCCAGATTGCTCTCTCATGCTTTGGAAAACTGCGGCTACTTCGATATTGTTTCAGATATGCACCGCGCTAAGGGCGTTTTCGGATATGAGCGAAAGAGCGGTCTCGACGCCATCAAGGAGTCAGTCAAGGGTATTACAGAGTACAACGAAGCTTTGCCTGTTATTGCCTTCAAGTTGACTGACGATTTCAAGCGCGAAAACCCTCACGTGAAGCAAGCTGCTGTCTCCACCTTGTTGCGTACCCGTGGTTGGATCATCCCCAACTATCCCCTTCCACCTAACGAAGAAAGCATTGAAATTCTCCGCATTGTTGTCAGAGAATCTTTCAGTCAGGATTTGGTTGATACTGTCCTGTCTGACATCATTTGGGCCGTCGAAACACTGGCTTCTAGTGAAACCGGCTTCGATGCTGAAATCTTTGCTCAAAAGACTGATCCCATCCAACATGCCCACAAGTTGGATCACCCTGCTCACGAGGGCAGAAAGAAGAAGTACGGCAGTCAATGCTAAATATCTCTAATATAACACTCAACTGTTATGCTTGTAAATTGACATTAAAATAAATACTTTGTTACAAATATCTGTGCTGTATTGTATGAAATATAGATTTGAATTGGATACGGTAAAATTTAGCCCCGAAAGGAACATTTGCTTTAATGCACTTAGAGGTCTTTTCTTCTTGAAACCTTGGCCTTGAAGGAATCTTTCCAAATGGTTAAGGTAATGAAGTGACGAATATCTTCTGCATCTTTCAAGCTCTCTGGTATCGTATCAAAATCGAACTTCTTGATCAAGGTAGCAATGACAAGGCGCATTTCCTGAAGAGCAAAGTTTTTACCAATGCAGTTTCGGGATCTGTAAAGGAATATGGATTTAGTTGATGCAAAGACGAGCCAAATTCTATTTCACGGTCATTACCCTGCAGAGAAAGGATAGAATGCATCGACAGCCGGAGCAGGTTCGTATCCTTCCAACCATCTTTCCGGCTTGAAAAGCTCAGGTTCGTCAAAGTACTCGGGGTCCATATGGGCGACGTACATATTGGCCAAAATGGTGGTCTGGTGAAAAATCAAGGTATGAGAAAAGAAGTTCATATTTGCATGGCGAATAAACAATTTATCAATTTTACGTACGCCTTTGGGAATATGGTAGCTTTGTCCAAGCACGAAATCTTGCTCAGCGATTCTTTCCAAACCGGCAGCTGTGACAGGGCGTAGTCTGAGAGTTTCATTGATGACAGCATTCAAATAGGCGGCATTCTTGAGCGATTCATATGAGAAATTTTTGTTGTCATCATTATACTCCAACGTATCGACTTCCTCTCGCAACTTCTCGAACTTCTCACGCTCTTGCAAGAGAGCAATCAGCGCGAAAGCTGCACTGTTGGATGTGGTCTCCGCTCCGGCAAAGAGGAAAAGCATGGTTTCGCCCATGATACTATTTTCTGAAAGCTGCTCAGAAGACTTTTCATTTTTAGCAGCGTCGATCAAGATCTGTAAAATATCCTTTCTAGGAGCTGCAGCATTCATTCGCTTGTGGATCACATCTTTCATGAACTGTTAAAAAAAACAGAGATAGATTATGAGAGGGAGTCAGCCTATGGATAGTGTGATATGCAGACTTACGTTAACGATATATGGATCTGCCATCTTGATACCGGACATTTTGACCAATTTGCCCAAGAAACCATTGGTGAAGAACTATCCATCAAAACGAAATGAGAAATGCGTGCGAGCAAAGGTGGCCTTTCCAAAATCGTACTTACAATGGAACCACGGCGTACACCTTCTGTAAGTCGTTTGGGCAAAGGATGGGAGCCATTTTTGATCATACCAAACGTTTCTCCAAAAGCGCATTCGCCCATGGCATCAAGCGCAACGGCTTGTGTCAAATGCCACAGATCAATAACAGCTTCAGGGTTTCCGCTTGCTTCAGCTGCACTGATATCGCCTTCCACCTTTGCAACCATATCATCAATAACAGACTCCAACAACGGTTCCAGACCAGCTAGATATCGAATGGAGAAAGCAGGCGATATCACACGTCGAGTGTGGCGATGGGCTGCTCTATCGGTCATGTTGAACATATTGGCCTTGCCAACTAGAGGAAGAGGACACACATTACTTTCCGCAATCATGGTAGGAACCCTTCTCTGGTCAATGTCTTACATGCTGTGTTGTCATATACAGTGCCTTTCCTCAGATCATCCGTGACCAAAACCTGCTTTAACATGTCCTTGTCAGCAACGGACAGCACAGTTCGTGAGATGCGCACGACAGGGCCATACTTGTCGTGAAGGGCGCGCATGTTCAGGAATCTATCCAATCTCATAGTCAGCATCGTACACATTATTTGGCTGCGGGGGAATAGTCAATTGTACCTGTGCCCATAAGGAATATCCAGCGCAGCATAAGGGATATCGATCAATCGGCCATAGAATTTTCCAGGTATGGCGGTCAATGGCCCAGTGGCTGCTTCATAGAGTCGTTGCTATGGTGCATTGCGTTAAGATGTGAATGCCGTACGAGAAAAGGTCACAAACCGGGTACTTACAACTGCCCACCAACCTGCAGTGGCGGCTGTGACTGCAAGGGCTGTGGTCTTGGTGTCGGCGCCTTTTACGACGTCTTTAATCTGATCCAAAGCAATAGAAATGGACATGTGTAGTCTTTAGATTTGCAAAGCTCGAACAGATAGGCGAGAAGAGAAAAAGTGCGGGGATAGAGTCAAGTAAAGGCGAAAAGCCGCGTCATGAATTGGGCAAGAGACTCAGTACCAGGTCTTTCGGTTGTACTACCACCGAGTTTCCCGTCGCGGCTTTACTGTCCTTCACTCCGGAGTTTCAAATAAGTTTATTGTTCGAAGAGTAATAAAAAAATGCCATATAATAGGATAAAAAGATTGGAATGGGGTCGATATAAAGATTAAACTTTAGTGTTTCATGTTCGCAAGACTGCGCGAACCTTGAAGGTGTTCTTAGCAATACCTAGGGTAATGAATTGTCGTCTATCCTTTGCGTCTTCCATGGACGATTCGATGGGAAGAAACTCAAATCTCTTGACGAGATTAGAAACGCAAATACGCATTTCTTGGAGACTAAAAGCTTTTCCTATGCAGTTTCGAGATCTATAATTGAATAGTCAGTCACGCGATCAAAGGACTTGGCAAACATAAACGCTACGAACCCTGCAGAAAAGGGGAACCAGGCCATTGCATTTTCCTTTGCTTCGGCAGGATCTAGCCATCTCTCTGGCATAAATCGGTCAGCTTCTTCCCAGTAGTCAGGGTGTGTCTGAGTAGCCATGCTCATAGCAATGACTGTAGTCTAGTTTTGAAGAGAATTTAGTAGGTTGGTTCATAGGCAAACAAATTCCATTACAGTTGACAACTAACGTTTTTGGGAATATGATGTTTTCCAACAAGGGTGATGTCGTTCACAGTTCTTCTGAGAGCACCACCCGGGTTGGCAGGATGAAGTCGTAGAGCTTCCTCAATGACTGCATTTAAGTAGGGCAGAGCCTTAACTTGATTATTTTGGAGCATAGTTTGTCCTTCCTCCATTTCAATAGCATCAATTTCATTTCGAAGCTTTTCATAAACATGCGGGTTGTTAAGCATCTCCATGAATAAGAATCCCATAGTGTTAGAAGTGGTCTCGCTACCGGCGATCAAAAAGAGAACAACTTCATTGATGATATCATCAATTTTAAGTCGGTCGTCTTCTGACTTGGTGTTAAGTGTTCCAATCAAGTAATCGAGGATATCTTGACGCTTTTCACCAGAGTCAATTCGTCGTTGGATGACATCTTTCATAAAGTTAACCAAGTAAGGATCTTGTGACTTTGGAATCCATCTGCTAATTTTTGGATGCAAGCCAATCTAGTATATAACTTATTAGCAGTGATTTAACTAATTATTGAGACATGTTAATAAGGTATACACTTACAAAGCTAGTAAATTTCAGACGATTGCTAATGATGGTAGTTAAGGGATGATGACCAGTAGTGACCATGTTAAATTCTGTACCAAAGGCAGCCAAACCAATGATATCCTATAATCGATGGATTTTAATACCATCCAGCGTATGTTCAATATCGCGTGCACATAAACGTGTTGTCCTCACCATTGCAAAGTGTTGTAGCATCATCCACAAATCAACTTTGGCATACTCTCGACCTTCGGCATTTGCTTCGTTGATTGATTTTGTTATGACGCCATCTAGGTTCGCGGTGGCGGTGCGCATAAGAGGTTCCATGGTTCCAATGTACCGAAGTGAGAAAGCAGGCGAGACAATTCTTCTTCTTGACTTGTGGAAAGTTTTATCTGTGGTATCAAACATGGTAGGGTGGCCATCGACTGAACGTTGCAAATGAAACAGAGATAGTAATTGAGTGTTTCCATACAATGTTGGCCAAGAGAGAATCACAGAAATGCCAAAAATTGAAATAGCTTACTTTGATAGGCCTCATAGTTGTGGCCTTTGGGCAGATCGTCCGTGACCAGAATCTGTTGAATCATATCTATTGTACAGTCAGCGTCGAATTATCTAGTTCATTGACTATGGCGAGATACGATACCTTTGTCGCTAATGCTAAGTTTGTTTTGAGCAATTCGAACGATATGCCCATACTTTTTGTGCAGCTCCATAAGTTTTAGATATCTAATAAAATGGTGAATAACCAATGTACTTTCGGGTATTTGGAGGTATATGGTACCTACCTTGTCCCAGCTGGGGAATCATAGTAACCGTCACCCCAGTCGAAGAGCTTTGCAAGGAAAGGGCCAGGATATTTAGATAACGGACCAAAGAAAGCACTATAGGCTCTCTATAATGCCTATAACGTTAGTATAGTCGCCCAATGGGTACAATAAAGTGATATATTGGTAGCGTTCTACTTGCCGTGGTGACTACATAGGTAGCTACGAGAAGACCAGTAGTTCTGCCTACTTTGTCAACAATATCACGGTTGAAGGAGAGGTATGGAACTGTTGATCCAGCAACAAGTTCTTGCAATCTGTTAAGGAGTGTAGACATGGGTAAAGAACAACGAGTGTTCCATGCCGTTGAATGCCGGTTTTTTATTCTTATAAATTTAAGGTCCGCTAAGAAAGACATACAATTTGGCATTAAAGGTCACCTCATCATAAGCTTGATGTGCTGCCTTCCGCTGAGTTGACTTTAAGTTGTTTAGCTGGAGTAAAAGATACGCGGCCATTGCTGCCGACGCTTGCGTAGTATGTGATTTCTCCATTGCTGGATTTCTCAGTGGCATATCCCAAGTGGGGTTTCTTAGGGTCTTTAGGTGGAGCGGCACCAGTAGGGAAGATAGTTGCTTGTGACATGGCTTGATCGACGGAATCATCTGCTTGACTAATGGCGTTGAGTCTAGTCCCGATTAAAAAAAAGTACGTTAGTTAGTAAAATTAGATCCTTATTGACAGAAGGACGAATGATAAATGCATCCTTACAATCGTGACTTTGCAAACCGGGGTTCCACTCGGGATGAGAGATAGAAGTCGCCTGGACCTTTCATGCGTACAAAATCCTACAGTTCACAGCATCATAAGCAAATGAGATTTGAAATCAGTACCAATCAGTTTCGCAATTCGGCTTACCGGCGCACCAAGTACCCAGTTGCGGGTCTGTCTAAACACGCCGTCCCAAAATTGCAAAGACGACTGCATTGAGGGACTATCTACGATATTACGGAAAACATGATAACGGCGAAGACGCGATCTGGGTGATGGAATAGTCGGTTTAGCTCTGTATAGTTTCGTTGGAGCTGTACGCGTATCCCATGCTACCAAGTGGCTGTTTGTTGTGTGAGCAGTGCCAAGTCAGTACAATTAACTCCTTGGTGTGTCAAAGTAGACCGATCCCACATGATCCGCACTCACCTAGGATTGACAAGATACTCTTCGTTTTCATCCAAAACAATACGATATAATCCTCCATAATGAGATATAGCAATAGTACCGGGACCTCTAACTTTGTGTGCAATCCGTTGGATGACACCCTACAAATGGAGGCATTAGACATCGATAACTCAAATGACGATCCTTATCGCCATTGTTGTTCCGTTATATATTATTTTTAGGATGATTTACCGTTTCTTTGCCTTTTAATCCGCTGAAGCCAAGGTCTACTGAAACTCGTGAAGTTTTTGCAAGGAATGCGTCTCGTCGCATGGCGTACTCTGTGCTGCCGTTGATATTGATGATGGCGATTTCTCCAATTGTGCTAGGAGCTAGCAAAACATCACCATATTCTTTGCGTGTTTCATACTGTATAATTGGATCAAAGGTTACACGCTCTCTTTCATTGACGATATTGTTAAGTTTCCAGGTTCAAAACTTACCTTTTGGCGGAATGCCTTATCGCCAAGAGCTCTTCTAGAAACAGCACTGATGCTGCCACCGTCCAAAGTCAATTTAGAAAATACCTGAATGAGTGATCATTATCAGTGACAGTAAAAATAGCGAGCGGGCATCTGGAGCTGTTAACAAACCTGGTTAGAGGATCCAACGGCGGTCCCAGTTGCAGCAGTGATTTCGGTATCTGGAGGTAACTGTTTGGCAAAATTTTAGTCGCATGCATTTCCAGAACACTCCATAGCACGATTCTGCGACACTACCTTGACCATCAACAACGAACCTAAAGTCACACATAATTAATAAATTAAGACACGCACTCTTCAAGTTTGCTGTTATCGGGGTTGGTGAGGTACTTACCAACACCAGTCGAGACAATGTTAAATTCAGGTTCAGATTTGCCAGTTGCTCCAAGTCCTGCGGCAACCGAGTTAAAAACGTGCGAATTGAAACATGGCGATAATTAAATAAAGTACATACCAGTAGTAACGGCATTTATGGTGTTTCGAGGACCATTTTCAGCTGGATCAGCCATGGAATACCGAGCATTTTCAGTGGGAGACGACTGTGGTGCCAAACCGACGTAATGTCTTACTGCTGGATTCGTAAGGGCACACCAAGTGCGCTCTGTAACGAGACCCTTCCGTATAGGATTCCAACTGCGTGTAAGCAGCATTGTATTTTGGTATTAGCGTATAGCCTTACTGACAACGAGTGCGTCCCTCGCTCCAAAATGTGTATGTGTGACTGTTATTTGAAGATGATGGCACAATGACTTGAACAAAAGTCTGCACTTGTGCAGAGGTTTATTTTGTGATGAAAAAAGTTGGACTGTGTGATGCTTTAGAAAACCATTCGTGTATAAAAGAAATGATGTGGGAAGCTTGACAAAACTTGCACGTTTAACGAATTTTACGTTTGATCAGTCGCGTTTCTACCATGGACAGGGGTCGGTTACTCATTTACAGACTACTGTAAAGCCATACAATTTATTATGAATGGAGGCATGCGTGTTCTAGCACACACAATTTTATCAAAGTAAAAATACATTTTGGTATTAGAAATGTAGAAATACACAGTTCACTGGCTTCTAGATAGCTCCGGTTTGCATGGATGCGTACATACTGTCAGCCACAATGCCTGACCACAACAAGGCACCAGTCCAAGTATTGCTTTTGAATTTCTTCCAGCAGTCAGCGGGATTGTTATAGTCTACAGTTCTAAGTTGCCAAGCGAGATGTGCGGCTGTTCCAAAAACGCTCAAGGTGTAAAAAGGCAGGCCTTGACCGTTCATGTAACCAGCAAGAGCTGTCATGGACACAAAGCTACCAGAAAAGAGCGTAAGCCATTTGTTGGTATTTTCACCAAACCGCAATGCAGTTGACTTGACGCCAATTTTGACATCATCCTTCTTATCCTGGTGAGCATAAATAGTATCGTAGACCAGAGTCCAAGCTACGCCTCCAGCATAAAGAGGTCCAACAACTGACAGATCGCATGCACCTGTCATAGCTGACCATCCAAGTAAGGCACCCCAATTGAATGCTAATCCCAACACTACCTGTGGCCAATACGTGATACGCTTCATTAGTGGATAGGTGACCACTAAAGACAGAGAGGAAGCACCTAACAAAATGCTAAATGTTTGGATTGAGAGGTTAAAACGTAGCTCAAGAACCTATTGTAAATGTAATAAAAGTTACCTGTAGGTGTTTAATTGTGTCAATATAGCAAGACCAGCAGAAAGTTGGAGTCCGAGGAAAGCAATTCCCTGCTTTGGCGTAATAGCTCCCGATGCAATGGGTCTAACCTTTGTACGTTCAACCTACAACAAAAATTCAGAAGTATGCGAATGAGATATTGTGGGTCGTCTCCATTGGAAAATTCCAACTAGTATCTAACCTTGTCGTCAATATCTCGGTCCCAAAGATCATTGATGGTACAGCCTGCACCTCGCATGATGATAGCGCCTGCGCCAAAAAGACCAAGCATATACACTGATTGTGACAATGGAAGATTATTCGCATAAGACGCCATCGAAATGCTCCAAGCTACAATTTGTTTCAAAAAAAGGTTATGATTTTGTTGATGTAGCAAAGGGAAAAATCCTCGAAATATTGAAGCTTACCACACGGCCAATACAACAACCATGTTCCAATTGGTTTATCCATGCGAGTCAGATATACATAAGGGGATAGTTTTGGCGGCAAGCGGTCCAGCCAACTATTGTACTTTATAGGGGCTGTGACATCTTCCTTTTTCTCGACAACTACTTGAGCTTTTTGTGTGTAGTGCTGTTTAAGGCCAAGGCTGACGGCGGGTTTTTGTATAAGTGACCGTAACGACGGAGAATGCTTTACATGAAGTGTGAATGAGGAGACTGGTTTGAGGAATGATATAGGTTTATGGCTCTGGTGATAGAGCTGAACATTGGGAGTCGATAATAGTGCTCTTGACAATAGTCTAAAGCTCGAGTGGCCAACCATAACCCTTACACGAAACTTTGGCCCGGGCAGTCCAAAAAATGAGATGGCACAAAAAAGTCAGCCAGCCAGGGCGACAGGAAAAAGCAGAGCAATAAGCCACCGCCAGGCACCGCCTATTGTCGACGTCACAACATTTAGTGGGACCGGGGATTTTTTTGAGGTTACTTTTCGCCCTTTTTTTTTTTTTTTTTTAGAGTGCTTCAACAAAAAAGAGCTCGGCCATGGCAAGTAACGCACTATTCAAACGTACATTCTTGGTTGGTAATCGGGTGCATACCCTGAGCCCATCCTGTAAAAAGGCCTATAGACTCTATTCAAGCCGTCATGCTTTTGACAAGTATGCTTTATCTTCGGCCCCAGAGAATAAGCCCCAGAGCACAATTTTGCAAGCTCTCCGAACCCGCAATCCAAACACAATCTGGAAGAAATACAGCGAATTGGAGGCATCAGATGAGCTCAAGTCTCTATCAACGGAGTTACATTCACTCACATTCCAGTCTCTCAAGCCAAAGAACAAGAAGGCGTACACTACCAAGGAGATGGAGGTGGTAAAGGAGCGACTTTTCCATATTTACGACAAAATGAAGATGACTGGGGTTTCCATAGATGTCCGAGATTACAACCACATGTTGAAGTTCTTTGGACGTGCTCGGGATTTTGCTACGTGCTCAAGAATCTGGCAAGAACTTAACAGAGCAAACACACCCAACATTTACTCTTACAACTTGTACATGTACGCAGCAGTTAGAGGAGGCCAATCTTCCAAGGCATTTGAAATCTTGGACAGCATGCGAAGTGCCAACGTCATGCCCAACACTTTTACATATGATACCCTATTGAAAGCTCATGGAGCTTCTGGCGAGCTGGTCAAGATGGACACCTTGTTTGCCGATGTTTTTGTGCAATCCGAAAAGGCCAGTACATCATTCCTATCCAGTATTGCCCTGAACCAGAGTGTGAAGCCTTCCACCGCGACATTCACCACGTTGATTGATGCTCATGGAACTACTGGCAATATTGAAGGGATGATGCATATATATCGAAATATGATGCCGCAGTATAATGTCAAGGGTGATATCCATGTCTACAATGCTCTTATTCGTTGGTGCTGTCAATATGGACAAATTGCTACGGCCAAGAAAATCTTTTTCGATATGGAAAGCACGGGTATCAAGCCAAACGTAGTCACTTTCAACTACCTTGTCAGACACGAGGCTCTCAAGCAAGGACGAGCAGGAGCAGCGTACCAGATCATGCAATTGATGCAGCGCATCTACAATGTTAGACCTTTACAATCAATGTACAATGCCATTATCAAAGTTCATATGAAACATAGACGACCTGAAGAGGCCAAAGAAGTTTTCCGAGAGTGGCAAACTGGGCAGATGGTGAGGTTACCAGCGAGTCGTGAGTGATGTCCAACAAACCCCCCCCCCCACCACCTCCCTCCTTACCCCCTTTTAAAAAGTACCTAAAGCCCTAAAATATCTGTGAATAAAGTTTTTGTTTTTTTACTGTAGCAGCCTTCTTTGACTGTCTGTATCCCCCTTCATTTGGACCGGATGTGGAGCAGCCGATAGTTCCTTATTTTAGCGATGCCAATATCCCAGCCATATCAGCAACCCATGATGTTGGATAATCCCTTCCGCATTGGTCACCGTGACGGGCACACTGGACACCATGCTATGTTTTCTATGATCATGGGAGATGTCCCATTTTTATGACTAAGGGGGGGGGGGGCTAGAGAGATTCGAAGGGAAGGCGATAAAAGATTTTCCTTCCCACGACATTAAACTTTTTTACGTAGTGGCCTCTATATGTCCAAGTCATGATCTGGTCAGCCGTTGGATATAATTCAATTAACATATCGAAAATACATGATAACTCGTAAAGAACTCAACCAGGGTTGTAGAATGATGTAAAATGTAATGACAGATAGGCGTTAAAAAAATTGCCGAGCTTATCTACGCCTTGAAAAAAAAATTTTTTTTTTATTATATTTTTAATGGGTGGATGAATGTGACTACGGTTGCGATACCGTGTGTTCTGATCATTACTTCCAAATGGTGCTCTAATATTACAGCACGGGATATTGAACTGTTCCTTGCCATCATTCAGCTGACTCGCCACTGAATCATGGTTGGAGGTGTCTTTGAGACTCAGTCACTCCATGGGGTACCCTATCTAATTCCCTATAGCTTGACTTCCGGCTGTGAGGCAGGCACAGCGTTGCCGAATTTCTGCATAACAAAAAATCCATATGGCCTCACTTTACTGCGTTTGTCCCTCCCCCAAATTTTCTTATCACTCTAAAATCCGTACTCCATAGCCGATGGCTTCACCCCTCTCTGCCCTTATCGTGGTGCCAATGCATTCCATTGGCGCAACACAAGTATTCGTGCACCCACTGCACCCTGTATTAATGTTACATTAGAGCGAATAAGGCTTTTTGTACTTCTTTCGTGACAACTTACTTGTTGCGGCAAGATGTTCGGTAGGTACAGCTGACAGGCTGCGCGGTGTCAAGCGGCTTATCTTCCTAGACATTTGCCTTTTCCTCTCATCGCTTTCGGAAGCCAACGTCATGCTCATCATGGGTGGCGATAAGCAGTATAAGGCAACAGCTCTTTGCTAAAAAGTGTTTGTTACCAATTCCGTAACTCACCTCACACCAAAACCCTGAAGAACTTTAATTTGTCTACTGGATTGAGCCTGATTGGTTGTCATCGGCGGGGGTGGTGACTCCGAAATAGGAAAGTATGCCCATATGATGCCTTGCTGGCTTGGGGGGAGAGGGAAAGAGCTTACCTCTCTAATTCCGTTATCTTATTCCGTACACTTGCCTTTTCTTCCGCTTCTTCTTCTTTCTTTCACTTTTACTACTTTACATGCCCAACATCGTTGCCGTTCAAATCAATGCTGATTCTAATGAAACATACAAGAAAATGGTCAAAACCATGACAAACAATACCCCTACCCCGTACGGTATCATACCACGTCGAAGACGATCCTCAACTACGACTCTCACGATAACCAAACATTTGTCAGAGGTAATTAAACCGCATTTCCACAATTCGATTGATTCATGGGGAATGGGAAAGGGGGCATCTTGCTATCAGTTATCTAGGGAGTGTTACTGTGCAGCTTGATGGCCTTCTTGGTTGATAGAGATTTTTTTTTTTTTACCACGACTGGTTACAAAGATTAGTCTTTTTTTCTACATCACGAAAATGAACCTGTGACTAACTAAATTTTTTTCTCTCTCCTCTTCTCTGATTTTATTTTTTTGGTATCATCATCAGCCTACTGCGGAAGACAACGAACAAGACATATATTCAACCTCTCCAAATTCAGATGATATGTCGCTATCACCATCCATGTTCTCCAAATTTTCCATATCACCACCGTCGTCATTTACGTCGTTCTTATCTAGCTTTTCCACTGATTCTCCACCAACTTCCGCCGCCGCGAAATCGACCTTACCACTGGTCTCTCCTCCCCAGTCGACGCTTGCTTTAATATCACACCTGGATGCCGTTGCCCCCGTTGTCGCTCCACAAAGCACCTCTATTGCTTTATTGTCACGATTATTGCAGGATCATTATAGCAACTCAGCAAAATCATCACAAGAAGCAACTGCAAATGATTTCACCACTGCATTACGTGACGCAGCCAGTCTCCTCCGTGCTCCTCTGAAGCTGTTCTCGACCGGTACATACATCAAAGAACCTGTAACCCCCGTTGCTGCTGCTGCCGAGGATGATGGCGATTCTGCATATTGGTCACAACCAAGCGAAAAAGAATCCTCCGTTGTTAAGACTGTGCTCCCTCCAAGGTACAACCGAGACATCAGAGCCAATCCTGATCATCTTCGTATGATTGTCGCGGAGATGAACATGATGAGGTCGCGAAAAATTGTGTGTCCTTTGCGACCAAGGACTTATCTGCATAAACGCGTTGATCATTTTCAACTGGACCAAACAAGTCGCCTTCGGTTTGAACTGCTAGCCGATGGCCAATAATATCCAAAAAGGTCCCTCGCATTCATGATTTGTAAAATACCCAATCCAAATTCCCCCGTCCTTGTGTTCCTATTACCATCTCTCAATTTTTTTTTTTTTTACTAACTACTACCATTACATAACTTAGCCTGGAGCATTAGTTTTGTTTATATACCCTCATAGCACCATCACGTGTAGTGATCCTTTGTAATATCTTGTTACAATAAAAGAAAAAATATATACTCTTTCAAATATACTTAATTGCATTTAGATTGTCGGTATTTTCATGTGTCATTTGTACAGATAAGATAATCAATACTATAATTTACCGTTACACCGATGTGTTTTCATACCCCACTCTTTGAGGACATGTGCGACACCGCAAACGAATTAACAAACAAAACAAGCACCTACTTGAGGAATATGGTACCATCTCACAACATCCATTGTGTGGCCATGATTTGGAAAAGGGGTAAAGGGGGTGAGGCTATTTATTTGTTTTTTGGCATAGGTTTAAAAAAAACCATGATTCTAAAATGTTGATCTAAAGCTTTTGACTGCCACCATGACCGTTTGTACACCAACCGGTTGAACCTTCCAACCGGCGATACCTAACGTGCCTCCTGTGGCGTTAGAGCCTTGCGTTTGACCGGAGTATCTCTTTTCCAACAAGTCGATGAACTTTGTATAATACACGATTAATTGTCCAAGAGCAGCATGAAGGACGGTGGTTCCGTTTTTGAAGTTGGAAAAGTATTGAATGACCGAGGTGTTGATGGCGCTAAGAGACTGCCGCCACGTCTGAGCAAATTGAGTTGAGATCCTTTCAAGTTGAGCTGAACTGAAATCGCTTGGCTTGTTTTTTTGCTGTTCAACGCTGTTGACACAATCAATAATATCACCAAAGAAGGGTTTCAGCTGCTCTTCTACGAAGGCTGCTTTCTGCAGTCCCAGAATTTGCTCCACATGCTCCAGCTCCGCATTGACAGCCCGATTAGCGGACTCTTGCATCACGGAAACGATAAGATCGTAATTATTGATTAAAAAGGCGATTTTCCGAATTATGTCCGGCAGTTCGTTCGACATACGAGACAAGAGTCCTTCAAGCTCGTTGCGTAGTCGTTGTAAGCTACTTGTAACGTTGGAATCCTCGTAACCATCATTGAGTGTAAGTACCGAGGTGGAAAATTCAGCATATCGTCGTGTCACATAATGTGGATGGATGTCCTTGACGGCAGAAATAACTGACTTGGACGCTGCCATCTTCCGTATGCTGTCGGTATGCATATCCATAATGTGTTGGTATCGTGGCCAGAAAAGCATGTTTGTGGCATTCAAATAATTGTCCATGGTCGGCACTCTACGACGTTGGAGTTCCATCATTAGCTGTGTATTGATACGAATGCAGAGTAATATGCCAACTGCATCATAAGATTGTTCAACGTATGATTTGGTCAATGTCTGTAAAAAGTAATACCAGTTAGCCAGATGAGTCAAATTTTGCATGAGGTGTAGCAAGGGCTTCTAGAAGGCGGGCGGTTAAATAAAATCAAACTCGATGGTACGCACCAGTCCGACATCCTCTGTTAACGTGAAGATATGCTGAAATATAAGCTTGGACGTATCATTATTGGCTTGATTGTTTGCAAAAAACTCGGTGATAAAGAGGTATTCAGAGCTAGCATTATCAATCAATGTGAGGTTGAAGCTTCTAAATAGTTGCTCAAATGGGTATCTCTGCATTGCAAATGTTTCGTCAGGGCTAAATGTTAGTCGAACAAACAAAACGATAAAACACTTACAACGCCTTCATCTTCAGCAATATGAACCAAAATGACGCCAGCGTCATGCGCACGAAGTGTCTCAATTCTATCGCCAAGTGCGAAAACGTTGGTCTTGTCTCTTATTGACGGTTTGCCGCTGCTGAACAGTCCGCCTATGCAAAATTTATCGTCAGGTGTCATTCAGTTCATCAAGCTTGCACGAATGTTTATATGCCGCATTACCTTTCTTTACACTTTCTTCTACACCAATAAGATCCGTCTTATCAGCGATGTTTGACTGTGGTAGAGTCTTTAGTAACTGCTGCTCAAGAATGACTTGAACTTCCATTTTGGACATATCCAACCAGGACATACCTGAAGCTTCACCAATCCCTTGTGATAACGATCAAAATGATTGTAGAAATACCATCGCATAGTGTTGATGTACGTCTGACGAATCTCTGTGGCCGCCTCGTGGTGACGTGCAGTGACAAAGTGGTATAATGCTTTGTATTTCAAAAACACAGACTGCTGTAAAATTTGAATGTTGGTATTCGGTATTCGAAGTGAAATGATCTTGTTGACGAAAAAGTCTCGGATGGTCGAGGCAGCCTACAATATGAAATTAAGGTGAGTGTTTCTAGTCATGCCCCAACACACGCATAGCCATTGAGAACTGACCTTTAAGCGCAGTTTTTCTAATTCCGGACCAATGCCTTGTAAAGCTCGAATAGGCTTGTTCTGATTGCTTTTCACAAATCGCATCCGCTTGTTCAATTCCAATAAATACTGAAGCCATACTTCGTCCACATCACTCTCTACAATTTTTCTGCATGAAGTACGCAAAGTTAGCTACCTCAATCGCAAATACGATGCTGAAGGATGGTAATATACCTTATCATATGCGGAGCTACCACCACATTATCCAAAATATGTCCAAGTCTTCCTTCCACCACCTGGAAAAAAAAAAAAAGCATACATTGTAAGTAACATTGAGCATATAACGCTATATGTGGCCTTGATTCTAATGGCCATATACCAACCTTTCGATTTTTCAGTTTGATGTTGATTTCAGTCGATCGTTCCTGAAGGTTCTTGATCTCTCGACTAATATTACCGAGATCGGTCTGAAAGACGTTGAGCATTTCCTCCATATTGCCCAAGATTTCGTCTGAAGCCTAGATATGCACAAATCAGTACGTTTGGGAAAAATAAATTTCTGTAACCTGGTATTCGTCGGCTAGCGAGACTGCCCTTCTGCACTGGGCCATAGTCCGCTACCTGATCCATCACCCTCATGTTGCTTACCTCGAATTGCTGATGTAACTCGATAAAAGCTCGTACATTGTTGGTGTCTGTGATGAAACAAGGTTAATACCAATCTCGATGTGCAACAGTATAGTCCTTGTACTTACAATCGTTTTCATACTCAGACTGCATTTCTTGCATCTCATTTTCTACTTGAAGGGCATACTGTCGAAGATCCATTCCCTTCTCGAGAGCATCCTTGACGAATTCATCCTCTTGAAACGCTGATATCCGATCTAGAAAACCAACATCTTAGTATCTATGCACATTTACCTAATTATCGCGACTATTGCCTCCTACATACCGTCCACCTCGTCAAAGCTAATTTGGTAGAAGTCAAGGCCATCCTCAAAGTCAGACTCGAGTCGAACCTTTTCCTCTGGTTCGGTTACATCCTTCAATTGATTCAACATATCAGCTTTTCTATCTCTTCAAGCGCTTCTTCTCACTGCTTAGAATGAACAATGCATAATATTGACACCTACATCTCCAGTACTATAGTCACCAAGCAATTTGGTCAAAAGTTCCATCGTATCATCTTTGGATTTGACCTTTTTGTCAGTGTCGTCAACAATCCCGCTGCTTGTCGGTTCCTGGTCTACAGTGAGCTTGTCAGGATCTGCTTCATCTGAAGTCATGTTGCGCTTGACTGTGAACGTTTCGATATCCACTTATCGGTCTAAAGCTTGAGGTGACCGGACATTTGATTATATGCCAAAATTCAATTTTCGGGATATCACGTGCAACTCGGAAAGTCCCACTTGTTGCGGTATAACCCGTTGCGAATGTACGGCCCGCTAATCTTCCTTCTTTTCATACTTTGGAAAATATAATGTAAGTAGGGTGATGGTAAAGTGCAATGAGTGAATCACTTCACGGATTGTACGGATGGATGGATGGATGGATACGTTCATCAATTGTCAACATTGGATGGCGTCTCCAGTGCTAGGGATGCATACGTAAGGGCACGTGTAACTAACCTCATTCACATTCACCTCATTACAGCATGGCTGACTCTGCACCGGCCGAAAGTAAGTAATCTGTCTTATTACCAACTCTTGTCAGACCAAAACCTCGCAATGTATTGTCGAAACTCAAAGACAAAGCATATGATGGTTTTGATCATGAATTTTACACCCCCTCATTCACATTGGAATGAGACTACTACCGTACATCATATTAACATTCTTCACCTTTTGCTTAGGACGTGGTGGATTTGGACGCGGACGTGGTGGACCTCGCGGTCGTGGTGGCCGTGGTGGTCGCGGTCGTGGTCGTCAAGAAGAGAAGAACGAGTGGTATGTTACTTTTTTTTTCCTATCCGGTTGAAACATTGTGTTGCCCTGTTCTAAATGTTTTTGTTTTATTTACCTCGTACTTTAGGGTTCCCGTTACCAAGCTCGGTCGTCTCGTCAAGGATGGCAAGATCAAGACCATTGAGGAAATCTATCTCTTCTCTCTTCCCATCAAGGAATACCAGGTTGTTGATTACTTCCTTCCCAAGCTCAAGGATGAGGTTATGAAGATCACCCCTGTCCAGAAGCAGACCCGTGCTGGTCAGCGCACCCGTTTCAAGGCTTTCGTCGTTATCGGTGACGGTAACGGTCACGTTGGTCTTGGTGTCAAGTGCTCCAAGGAAGTTGCCACTGCTATCCGTGGTGCCATCATCCTTGCCAAGCTCGCTGTCATCCCTGTTCGTCGCGGTTACTGGGGATCTTCCCTTGGTGAGCCCCACACTGTTCCTTGCAAGCTTACTGGCAAGTGCGGTTCTTCCATCTCTCGTTTGGTCCCTGCTCCCCGCGGTACCGGTATTGTTGCTGCCCCTACTCCCAAGAAGGTTCTTCAACTCGCTGGTGTCACTGATTGCTACACCTCTTCCCGTGGTGCCACCCGCACTCTCGGTAACTTCGTCAAGGCCACCTTCGCTGCCATTGGCCACAGTTACAGCTTCTTGGACCCCACCATGTGGACCGAGAACACCTTCGTCAAGGCTCCTTACCACGAGTACACTGACTTCCTTGCCCAAAAGCAAAGAAAGTAAATTTGTTCTATTAAATGGACACTTGACCTCATTGTTAGCAATTAAATACTGCTGAATAAATGGCAAATTTTTTCTAAACGTTAAAGAGATGTCTTTGAAGTTTCGTAGATTTAACAAAATTGTGCCTAGTGTACCTGAAGATTTGCAGCATTTAGCCCTACTATAGTATTGGTGTGTGTAAACAAATTTTCCTTGATTACGACCGGAGTTCGGTTTACATTTTTTACTCTGGCACTGAATAGAAGAGATTGAGGCTCGATGGTCAGCAGCTTGACTTTCACGGCTACTCTTCCACGACCCTGTAAACGACTGCTACATTTGGGATTTGCCTGAAGGTTAGTGTGGCGAGACAGGTTCATACATTTGGTACTGTTGATTGCTACGGCGCCCAAGTGTACACAGACACAATTGATATACATTGATCCTTTTATTGAGGCGTTCAACACATTAGCGAAAGTCAATTTTGTTACCTTGCATGTCAATCAGGCTCATCCATGTTCCGTGCTAGGAACGTAAATACGCTATGTTATGTCGAAGAAACCCTTGGTAGGATGCGCTTGTAGAGCATGGTGAGCAGGTACGAATGTGGATGTACCCTTTGTTGTCGATTTGATACCTGTCATCACTTGTTATTTTCTTTTGTGTATGACAATCCAATGCCATTTTGCTCTCTATTCCCCTTTGTTTTGGATTAGCAGCAGTACTCATGTACCTGATAGTACTCTGGGTGCAGGCGGTATACTTTACGTTATTTCCCAGCAATAATTAGCAAGCGTCTTGTATAATGTCTTGAAGGCCTCGCAATCTACCAATGCCCTTTCTTTCTGCTAAATAGCCCATCGTAGAATTTCATAGAAATATGTTATAATCAACACTTGGCCAAGCTTCTGGCCTTAATCACTTGCTTTATTACCACTTGTTTACCCTTGTCTGTATCAGATCTTCCTTCATGGAAATAAATGAGTTTCAAACACAAAGTTTATACCAGGGCATATCCAATTTGACGCTCGAGACAAGGTCGGCTGAATGTAAATTTTCTTTTAAGGTGTAGGAATATATTGTGCATCTTGAGCTGTCCATGGTCAGAGCCCCGTGGCATGGAACAAAAATTCTATGTGGGATTTCCCAATGATGATCCATCGCCTAAATTGTCCTATCAGGGCATTACTGTTGCTCATATGGACTGCCAATGATTTTCTATAATGAACCCGACATTGATCTGCCAGGCTATTTCCCGAGCATCTGCAGCGATCTCGCAATACAAGTCTCATATCAGAAGAGCAGTATCATAGAATACGGCAATTGGTCTAGCTTTTGTTGTTTACATTTATCAATATGCCTTACTTTGAAATGAGACATCTCACTTAGCTTCTGGAGTCCTTTGGCTGTCATCACGAGTGTGATATATTTTCGAATAACCTGTCAAGACATATAAACATTTTCTACTGATAAAACCGGTGCTCAGTAGCATAAATCAATCACAGTTTCAATTAACAATTTCAAAGAAATTTGCCATTTATTCAGCAGTATTTAATTGCTAACAATGAGGTCAAGTGTCCATTTAATAGAACAAATTTACTTTCTTTGCTTTTGGGCAAGGAAGTCAGTGTACTCGTGGTAAGGAGCCTTGACGAAGGTGTTCTCGGTCCACATGGTGGGGTCCAAGAAGCTGTAACTGTGGCCAATGGCAGCGAAGGTGGCCTTGACGAAGTTACCGAGAGTGCGGGTGGCACCACGGGAAGAGGTGTAGCAATCAGTGACACCAGCGAGTTGAAGAACCTTCTTGGGAGTAGGGGCAGCAACAATACCGGTACCGCGGGGAGCAGGGACCAAACGAGAGATGGAAGAACCGCACTTGCCAGTAAGCTTGCAAGGAACAGTGTGGGGCTCACCAAGGGAAGATCCCCAGTAACCGCGACGAACAGGGATGACAGCGAGCTTGGCAAGGATGATGGCACCACGGATAGCAGTGGCAACTTCCTTGGAGCACTTGACACCAAGACCAACGTGACCGTTACCATCGCCAATAACGACGAAAGCCTTGAAACGGGTACGTTGACCAGCACGGGTTTGCTTTTGGACAGGGGTGATCTTCATGACCTCGTCCTTGAGCTTAGGAAGGAAGTAATCAACAACCTGGTATTCCTTGATGGGAAGAGAGAAGAGATAGATTTCCTCGATGGTCTTGATCTTACCGTCCTTGACGAGACGACCGAGCTTGGTAACGGGAACCCTAAGGTGAGAATTGCAAAGTGAAATTAGAGATGGAGGTCGAAGAATTCAACAGGACAAAATGAAAGCTAATAGTTACCACTCGTTCTTCTCTTCTTGACGACCACGACCGCGGCCACCACGACCACCACGACCACGAGGGCCACCACGTCCGCGTCCGAAACCACCACGTCCTATGTGAAGAGAAACATAACTTTTAGTTGACGCTACTACTATCGGGTGGTGATGAAGGGAATGGTACTAACCACGACTATCGGCCGGTGCTTGATCAGCCATTTGCTAATTTGATAAAAAAAGAGTCGGTAGTTAGCCACTGTTTCTTTCGAAGTACAATGGAATTCAAGGCATTGAATGCTGTGAAAATTGGACGGCATGGACGTACATAGATTATATTCTTTAAATGTGGAGAAAAAAAGAGGAAGAAAAAAAAATTGTTAACCAGAATCGCTTATTGGACTTAGCAAAGCAGTCACAAGACCTCAGTGGCTTTGATGAACAAGGTCTCATGCCACTCTATTGTTTGTCCATGCCATTGACCAGATGCCGTGCTTTGATTTTCCCTTGTTTACCCCTTCGGTTCTATTTGCCTGATAAAAATGGGGCGGAACGATAGCCCAACTTTCTTTTTCTCTACCTTCTTCCATGGAATTCACCTTCGTATCTACTTTGCAACAAGATCCATTTGCCTCGACTCTTAAGACATATTCACCACTGTGTCGTTCATATAACTACATGCATGATAGTCATCAATGGCTTTTCTTTCGAGATTCGAGATGGACACCGTTCGATGCTCATAACCAAGTTAGATTATTTGAAACTCTACAAATGAACGGCAAGTTTGTAGATTTGAAGGACTCTCACTTTCCAGGGGTTGAACGATTGAGAGTCTTTCCGGCCTCCAACTATGTTAGCTATCTAGGCACCCGATATAATCTTAGCCACATTCTACTCCCTCGCTTCTGAAATTGACACCGGGCTTGACGCACCTACCACGTCAGCATAAATACTGTGTGATTCTAAACATTTTGCCGTGTAATGTATTATAGGCTGAAATAAATTTGTTTTTGTATCCAGAGTTAATGGGATTTTTGCCGTCTCGCAAATTGAAAATTCTCCAGGCGAACACTTATGTAATGAGCAAACAGCATGGAAAAAAATAGTAAATGATGCTCGAGAAAAACAGCCTTTTCCTTTGTACTAACGCTTTCTCATCCCTCCATCATACTTCCTTGTTATGATGATGCGGAAAGGGGCTAAAAGAAAACGTGAACGAGGTATGGTAAAAAATGCTTGCAGTAGCATGGCTATTGTGCAATGTGATCATTTCAAGTAATATGGAAGCAGCGGCACAAACATGCACCATTTTTATATTTACGGGAATACAGTAACAAATATAACAATTAATAAAAGAAGCATTGGAGAGGTTTTTTTTTTTTTCTTTTTTGCCTTGTGACTTTATGACAGCCGATAGTTTAGAAGAATAAATAGAGAGAGGGAAATATACACTAGCAGCAGAGTTGGGTACGGAAGAGTAGCTGACTCAGATTTTGAGCTTGAAAAGAAGAGGAGATACTTCATGCACATCAATACATTTTAGAAAGTTCGTAGTCATCGCATTCGGATATACGTTCGTGTGCTCGATGATCGACCAATGTTGACGATGACGCAAAAGTTCGAATAGATGCAGGTGTAAGAGGTACGGGAGATGGTGGAGATGTATTCGAGTCTGCAAACATATGGTGGTGCTTTTCGTGTATATCAATATGGGTATCTTGTGGCGCATTCAAAGTGGTAGTTGACAGCTCGGAGGAGTTGGTGGGTATAGCCATCTCTTCTTCTACCAGCGAGAACTTTGGGTTAATGGGAAAGAGGAGACCTTCACCTTTCATTTGTTGAGGCAAAACCCAAAGAAGCGCATTTGGGCCCAAGACGGATTTAATATTGTTGAGCTTGCCGGTGTTATAAGGGTGCTTTATCTGCACATATAAAAATAAACCGTATGGGTGAGCACATCAATTATATATAACTGTTAGGTTTGGGGGGAGCCTTACCTTTCTAATTTTGCCTTTGTATTTGACAGTAACGGTTTCACCTCTCTCCCAACCTTCTATCGTAGTAGTGTTGGTAGACAGACAATACGTGTGGTAGCCACTCAATACAGCTACTGCGACCATGACGGGAAGCTCCAAGAGCAAATCAATCCCCATGATCACCAGTCTGCTCAAAACGATAGGGTGCTGATAATCGTAAATGGGTCAAAAATAATATTAAAAAAAATTAGATCCAATGCAGGGTTGTCGACTAGCAAGCCATTTTCTTACCTCATGCATATTCTTTACCATGTCGGCGATAGAAAAAGCGAGAAGAGTAACGATGTACACGTTCGCAATGTTGACGTAAAATAGAAACCGGATGAAATGACCGTAATTTGCGTATCCAACGCAATTATTAATCCACGGACAGTGATGGTCCATTTTTAAGACGCATCTTTTGCAGGTGCTACAATGATGTGAGCGAGCTGGTTTATAGTTGTTGCACGTTCGACAGAACCGAGGTTCATAGTTTGATCTCTTTACTTCGAAACTTGGTTGTTGAGCAGGGGGGACCTAACAAATCGGAAAAGATTAGGATTGTGCAAAAGTGGGGAAAATTTTTTAGCGTATCGGCTCACCCAATTGGCAGGTACAGCGCCAGGATCGGTATTGCAAACCAAAGCGTAGTTTATCAATAGCAAAACGACAATAACATTGAGAGGCACGAATACTGCCAACGTATAGGAGGAGTTTTGAAATAATTGCTGATAACAAGTGATTTGAGCTGAGATGCCGATAAAGCCAATCAACGCAATGACGGTCGGGACGATGAATTGCCCTGGGAGGCAATCTTTGAGCATAGGTTGATATACAGTCGAATGGATTGATAAAATATAATTGACTTGGAGGGTTTAGAAAAGTTTAAAGAATGGCATGGGGTGAGAGAATGAGTGTGGAAACAAGGAAAAAGTTGGTTTTGACAACGAGCGAATTCAAGTTGAGTACAAATTGGCTGGCTTCACACTAGAAATTTTGGGTAAGGAGGTGTTGAAAAGGTAGCACAAACATCCACCTTCCAAACCGGAAATGACCATACCAACTCGTGCACAATGGATAAAATTGACAAAAGTTTTTAATTTGCAACTCTTCATGATATGTTGCGACGATTGTACTATACTTATTGAACGATGCAGTGCTGAGAAGGAAAATATAACTTTTTGATCAGAAATCCATTGATTATATCCCAGTGGAGCGATATTCAAGATGATTGGTCCAAGAGGAAGTGAGGGGATAGAGCGCGCTGGAAATTGATTATGACTTCACCTGTGATTTGAACTAGTAGAAGCGTATCCGACGAGCAAGCTCATCAAATTCATAGGATCTACCATTTTCCAATCTCAAGAAACAAGGACGCTCTCTTCTGGGAAGGCTAGATAGAGGAGATAAAGACAAAGGCATTTCAAAAGACGACGTTCAAAGAAGTATGATTGGGTCGGGCTGAATTACATTGATCCACGTGTGCAATCTCAACCGCTGTTTCACTTATCGACATGCACTAAGGATTTGCACTGACGCAGGAATTTAATTGTATTTACTACAGCTTGATATGTGCAAACTAATATAAAGAAATGGGAGGGAGTGAAAACCGTGAGAACGCAACGAATTATCTGTCATCTCGAAAACAGCAATGGATATACCCGAAAGAAGAAAAAAAGTGCAAGTGGGAAGGCGTTTAAGGTGGAAGGCAATTAACACCTATTGGTGAATTTAGATTTTGGCTTATTTCACCGTAGTTAGCAGTGCTTTTTCCAGGATACAGGCACCTTCTTTGTATTTTTGGCTATCTTCAAAAGCCTTTATCTAGAAAGTCGATGCAACAGGTTCTTAGTATGCGTTCCACATAGCTGGCATTTGTTAGGGATCACTTACATAACGCCAACCAACTTCCGTATCGCATTGGCCACAGAATACAGTAGCGATAGTGTGCTTTCCTGTAGTCATTTGCTTTTCCTTTTCTGGGCCTTCTGATACATTCACAACATATCGAAATAAATAGGCTTGACCGTGTTGACCTTGGAATTGCTGTCAGTAGTCGGGTGTTAGTACTTATTTTAACAGACGCCAGTGAACCCAAAACATTTACTTTGGAAATGAGACCATCACTATTTGCTAAATGAGAGCGACAGTTTTGACATCCGTATACTTTGCGACCTTCAAGATATGTACGATACTTTAGACCCATTTTGCGAAAAATATAGTCAACAGTATCACATTCTCTGGTAGGAAACAGGAAGCGGACAAGCAATTGAAAAACTACGGAGCGTTAATTGGGGAAATCGGTGAAGTGTGGAAAACTGGTTTTGAGGCCAGTCACGTGTAGCGAGCGGAAAAGGGATAAGGCTGGCCATGGCCAGTGTGAGAAATCATATTGCACACACAACACGCATTTTATTCTCAAGATAATATTTTGGTATTGGAAGCTGTTGCATATTGGTTGCTTATCATGGCAATTATCCCATGCAATTATCCCATGCAGTTCACAGGTCTGATCTGTATATGACCCTGTTGTTTGTAAATCAGCTACGGCATAATTAAAAGGATACAAATGTTGTTGTCAAATAGTAACGATAGGATGGAGGGTGGGTCAAACAATTTTGGGTAATGTTCGTGAAGTGGGCGGGTTCAAAAAAAATAGCCGTGACTGGACTAATAGGTAATTCTTTCCCTCATGTCGACCATCTCAGCAAGTGTCAGACTCACCGAACGGAACGATGCCGAGACCCGTCAACTACGTCAGTCTGCTGCTGATGCACTGCAAAGCTATAGTGTGCTAGCCTTACATTCCCTTGCTGACAATGAAGTAAGTTTTGTGAACTCCCGCCATTAGCTGCAACGTGCTCATATCCTGACTCTAACACACGTTCGCCAGCCTCCAGCCATAACCCGAATAAGAATGTTGCGGTACGTACCTCACAATTATAATAACATTCAAAAACTTACATCATGCTCATATTTTCGCCTTTGCAATTTTGTTTTTACTGGGTGTAACAGATATCTGACGGGGATACCACAAACGTCCTTTTCAAGCAAAAGAAGAGAGTCACTCAGACGATGATGCAATGGACAGTGTCCGCTTGGCAAGCAGATCAATGCATTGTTTATTCTTTTTACTTATTTTTGTCCAAGGTGGCTCCAAAAAGATAAAAAAAGATTTCAGGTGGAAAAAATTTACGCTAGGAACCTAATGTGGTAGATTGGTTCGAAGGTTTCGGTGGCCTGACAAGAAAAATATTCATGCTGTTGTTTTTAGTGGCGATTGAAGCAGAACGGTGAATTTTCGATAGAAGTACCCACATCGCCTTTGCATAATGGCTCCCCGCGTTGTAAATGTAGTGTAGATATTAACAGGGACGATAGGTACCTTTCATCTCGAATAAAAGAGATCGTGGAATAGCTCTAGCTTGAATTTTTTCCAAAAAGGCGTCGACTATTTTGCAAATAGGGAAAGCAATACTTCTCACTTGACCGTAAAGGAGCAAGCCATGGTTTTGAGACACCATAAGAATTACGTGCCACAAGAGAAAGTTACGGTGACCATCCTTCCTGTTCTTTTACATTTTCTTATATTTTTTTTTAAATCTCTTTTTTGGGTCGTTTTGGCAAAGCTGCAAACGTTCCTCTTTTCCAATCCCTTTTTACAAATCGTTCTTCTCCTTTTCATCATCTCGTATTTCTCTAGACTGGCACTATGGCGTCTTCATCACCTCCACCGCCGCCTGTACCATCACATGGAATACCGGAACCAACTTTGCATCCGTCTAATGAAGTAGAGGTCAACGAGTCCGCTCAGCGTACTTTACAACGCAGTGATTCATCAACGTCCCGGGTCCAACGTAAGAAGTCATTGGTTCGTCCAGAGCGTGAAAGAATAGATCCCAGCCACAGACAGTATCATTATCGACAAAGGGCAGCTGAGCATGCTTCCAGAGACGGACCATTTGCAGCAAGTAACACTGGAAATGCACCTATCTATACCGCAGGCTCGGAAGAAGGTATCTCGTCCGCTATTCAGCTCCAACAACAACAATACGCAACACCGCCCCCACCGCCTCCACCTCGACGTCGTTCTTTACGTGATCGTGTGGTTCCTGTACGACGAGGAAAAAGTATCTTAGGACGGGAGGACCCCGATAGCCATAAGGAGCGAAAGCAGCGATCACAGGCCACAGATGCTCAGGTCAACAACACTGCAGCTCCTCCAGTCGATCGTACACCTTCTATCAGTAAGCCCATGCACCCTATGGAAAAAGACGTTGGTTATAAGGAACCGAAAAAGTGGCCAAGCTGCTGGTATATGTACAGTATGGTGGTTAGTATCTGGATACCAAATTTCATCTTGAGCACCTTTGGTAAGTTGCCTTATTTTTGCATGACGTCTGTCTTCCCGTATTATCCCTTTTTTTTTTTTTTCTTTTTCTTTGGTGTTTCCAAACATTCGTCTTGGCAACAAGAGGTTTAAAGCTTTGGGGGTCATTACTTTTTGTACACCGGAAACTCATGCCGCATTTTGATTTATTTATTCAATGTAGGAGTGAAAGAAAAGCCGCGACAGCGAGCGTTCCGAGAGAAGATCGGGTTATTATCGATTATCTTGCTGATTTGTGGAGCCGTAGGCTTTTTGACGTTTGGGTTCACTCAAACAGTATGTCCGAAGCCCCCGTTACGTTTCCAAATTGGATATATCAACAGCGGCTATCTGATCATCAATGGTTGGGCGTATCAACTCGCTACTTGGGAGCACCCGGCCATTCCAGGGCAAACAAACACTTCCACCAACCCGCTTTATCCTCCTGTTAATGCCGGTGGCATGGATGCTTCGTTTTTGTTCCAAAACGTGAACCAGAAATGTCTCAATGTTATCACTCCCAAACCGGGTGTCAACATAGGGCAGTCAGGCAACATGGTTCCAACCTATTTTCCTTGTCGATTGTTTAATCCAAATGAAACCATCGCTCCCAGTTATACTACCTATTCCAATTATTCTGGATGCCATCTTACAGCCAATGAGCGCCAACAATACTCCGACTTTGTGCGTCTCGGTGTACCCAACAACAAAGGCAGCCGAGACAAAGGTGGACAGGTCTATTACACCTGGCAAGATTTAACTTCGAAACCTAATTTGGTAGCTTTCAATGGGTAAGTGGTCATTGTTGTCAGCAGAAGAGGCGCTTACGTGGAAACTGTTTTTAGATTCCCATGCTAACCTTTTGTTTTTTGGGTAAACAGATATGTATTGAATTTGAACCTATTACAATCTTTGCCACCCACTTTATTCGATACACCTGCCAATGGCCTAATCCAAACAATGCTTGCCTCAGTTGCTGCCAAGAATTATTCTGGCCAAGATATTACCCGCATGGTGAATAGCAGAAGAGGAACTGGCAACTGGCCAAGGGAAGCGGAATGTCTTACAGACATCATTAAAGTTGGCTTTCTCGACACAGAGACCATTGGTTGTTTCGCATCTGATATCGTGCTATATTGTTCTTTGGTCGTCATTCTAGCTGTCATAGGAGTCAAGTTTGGCCTTGCTATACTTTTTGGATGGTTCCTATCTTGGAGACTGGGAAATTTTGGCGAAGAGAAATCCTATCGTGACCGCATGAAAAGAAATGCCGAAATAGAAGATTGGACTGAGGGAATTTACGAGCCGGCACGGGGTATTCGACCAAGAAATATGTCAAGTTTTAGTTATCAAGAAAAACGCAAATCGTTTCTTCCACAAACCTCTCGGTTCACTCAACCTGAGCCAATGATGTTTAGTGAGCGTCCAACATCACCGTATATCGCGGCAAGGTAAGCATCACGCGAGACGTCAGCGTATAATATATATCATGTGGTTGAATTTAAATCTAATGAACCTGCATAGTCCTGTGACTGCACGTCCTGGGTCCCCCCAGCCTACATCCATCCGAATGTCGATGTCCCCTCCACCAACCTCACCGAGCCCACCCTTCTCGCCATCACCAAGGCTATCACCATTGCAGTCACCAGTGCAATCACGCACAAGAGATAGTGTAGGCAGCATGATGGCTTTGATGCCATTGGGGTCGAGCCAAGATTCGAATACTTCGGATTCATCTAGTCAAAATCTATCTGCATGTCCATTCCCACTCTCGAAATACGCCGTCCCTTTACCATCACCGGACTATAAACCTTTTGGATTCCCTTTGATACCCACCATATGTTTGGTCACTTGTTATTCCGAAGGCGAGGAAGGACTCCGAACTACCATTGATTCCATTGCCACCACCGATTATCCGAACTCTCATAAAATCATTCTAGTCGTTTGCGATGGTGTCATCACGGGCGCAGGAAACAGTAAATCCACACCTGACATCTGTCTTGGTATGATGCGAAATTTGCTGGTTCCCAAAGAGCAGACTGAACCGCTTTCGTACGTTGCGGTGGCTGATGGCATTCACAAGCATAATATGGCCAAAGTGTTTGCTGGCTATTACAAGTACGATGATACTACAGTCGACCGACGAAAGCAGCAGCGCGTACCCATGATCACCATTGTGAAATGTGGCACACCAATAGAAGCGAATGATAGAAAACCTGGAAATCGTGGCAAGCGAGACTCTCAAGTTCTACTAATGAACTTTCTGCAAAAGGCTATGTTCGATGAACGCATGACAAGTATGGAATACGAAATCTTCAACTCCTTTTGGCGACTCACCAACATCAGTGCAGACAAATATGAGATTTGTCTCATGGTAGATGCCGATACCAAGATCTACCCTGACTCGCTTTCGCGCATGGTATCATGTATGGCGAAGGATCCGACCATTGCTGGGCTGTGCGGAGAAACGAAGATCGGAAACAAAACCGACAGCTGGGTAACCATGATCCAAGTGTTCGAGTACTATATTGCTCACCATCAATCCAAAGCGTTTGAGTCTGTCTTTGGAGGAGTGACCTGTCTTCCTGGATGCTTCTGTATGTACCGCATCAAAGCTCCTAAAGGACCTAGTGGGTACTGGGTTCCGATTCTCGCCAACCCAGATGTCATTGAACGATATCAAGAAAATGTCGTCGATACACTTCACAAGAAAAATTTATTACTACTCGGTGAAGATAGATACCTCTCCACCTTAATGCTAAGCACGTTTCCCAACCGAAAAATGCTATTCTGTCCGCAGGCAGTATGTAAGACTGTGGTCCCTGATACCTTCCGTATACTGCTGTCACAGCGTCGTCGATGGATTAACTCTACCGTACATAATCTAATGGAACTTGTCATGGTCCGTGATCTCTGCGGTACATTCTGCTTTTCTATGCAGTTTATTGTTTTCATGGAACTTGTCGGTACCGTCGCCTTACCTGCAGCCATCAGTTTTACCCTCTTCTTGATCATCAGGGCTATCATGGGTGCTCCTGCCGAAATTCCATTGATTCTATTAGCTTTGATTCTTGGACTTCCCGCCGTATTGATTGCCATGACGAGCCGAAAGGTCATTTATGTTGCATGGATGCTTAGTAAGTATACTGCGCTATAAAATGGATCGCAAGTTACCGTCTAAGAATGTACTAATCTTTTCACCTCCGTTATAGTCTACTTGCTATCGCTACCAATATGGAACTTCTTATTACCTGTATGGGCATATTGGCACTTTGACGATTTCACCTGGGGAGAGACTCGAAGAGTTGTTGGAGCAGAAAAAGATACTCACCATGGTGATAAGTTTGGAGAGTTCGACAGCAGCCAGATTGTCATGAAACGTTGGACTGAATTCGAAAGAGACCGCCGACTGAAGATGCTACTCCAGCAGCAATCCGATTTTGCAAAAGTTGATAAAGACGACAATATACAAGCTTAAAATTCATTGGTGAACATGGATGCTATCTGATCATAGATAGAAGCAAGTCAGTGGGTGATCAACATGAAAGTCAAAAATTTCAAACAACAACAACAACAACGCTAATCACTTTAGTCAGTATTCTACATATTACAATCATGTACATTGCATCACATTGCATAAAACCAATTTCAATAATCACTTGTAATTATGTAACGAGTGTTTGAGACGTTAGTGTAAGTGCAGATTGGGTTAAAAGGTAGCACAGTAGAATACTGGATGGTAAATATGTAACAGCAAAAAGAGACGTGGAACAGCGTATTCTACTTACTAGCGGTCATCTAATTGTGTGATTATTGACCCCATATAGACACAATGTCGAAAAAATAGATGTCGAGGAAGCCAGAGCGGACGACGATCCAATTGCAGAGGAGAAAAGACGGGGTTTGCAAACCTACTGGTTGAGCTATTTTTACTATACTTCACGACACAAAGGGGGCGCGATTCAGTTAAAGTAGTGGAAGCAAAAGCAATCCATTGTTAATTCCATTACTGAAAATAAATAAAATGCAGTTCAAATCTAGTCAAACAATGTGGTATGAATAAACAGAAGCGGCGGGACTCAATACCCGGAAACAAGAAAATGCGACGCCTCTTTGACCTTGAACGTGCTTGTACCACCAGGCGTTTTTTTTTTTTTTTTGGTGGTTTATTCCGAACGAACCGCACCTTAAGTTATAAATATACGAGGATAACTTTGCGTCTTCTTCTTACAATAGTTATATGATGGTCATGAACTTGGTTCTCGCGTTTTTGATTCACATGGCTGTCATGTGCCCGGTGGCTCACGCTGGTATCCTAGATACACCTCCGGCCAATACAGTCCCAACGCCGATCAGCTTCTCCAACTACACTGTTGAATGGAAAAGCCTAGATATCATCTTAGAGAACGCTGAATATTATCGACGATTTCAGTACCATTTGAGCCAGTCAAACGATACTCGCCCTCATACAAACGCGCCGCATGCAGTTTACAATCGATTAAAATTGCTTGCCGACCAAGCACTTGCAAAACCTTTGTACACCGTTACTAGCAAGCCATTCATTCCACCGTCTGGCGATAAAAGAGACTTGTAGGTTGACTCCTTCCACAAATTGTGCTTGGCATTTCATTGAAAATTTCGTCCCAGAATCACCTATGCTCCTTACTGGTGGCCTTCACCAGACTGTACCGCTGTTGACCAGAACAATGACTGCACCTTTGTTCGGATAGACGGCAAGGTCAATCCAGATGTTTACAAGCTGGATGATCAAAGACACTTGGAGTCAGTAACGTTGGATAGCGAAGTCTTAGCTATGGCGAGCGTGGTCTTCGATGATGATGTTTATGCTCAGAAGGCAGCCGACATGCTTCGAAACTTCTTCTTAAATGAAGGTACGTGAAGGATAAAAGTAGACCGAGGCAACTTGAATGTGTATTTACGCGTAAACATGCACTTTGCAAAGATACCAGAATGAATCCGAATTTCGAGTATAGTCAAATTATTCGTGGTAACGGTACGTCAGCCTCACACATTGGTCGCTCTACCGGTGTTATCATCGCAAGATGCTTGATGGGACCTATTCGTGCTATCAAATTTTTGGAACATCGCAATTCTTACGCGTGGAGTCATAGCGACACAGAAGGCATGATTAGCTGGTATGGATTGTAGTGAAATGACCGGTGTTCAGCGAACAATAGCTTTTGTGTGTTTACCGATGCTCAACAACAGGTTCAAAGAATTGCAAAATTGGATGCTTCATGATACGGTACGTGGCGAGGAGGCTGAGATGATAGTGAATTGAGTAATCGCACTATTCATATGGTGAGATTACCTTATCCAACATGACCAGCTCACCTTTTTCCACGCAAACGTTTTAGCTTCCTCTCCAAGAGAGCAAATCCAGGAACAATCACCTGACTTATTATATCACGACTTTGATTACCATCAGCGATTTCATTGGAGACTTCCGCACAGTTGAAGACAAAGTCAATACTTTCTTCTCATACAGTCTGGCTGAACAGATTAAAGCTGATGGAGTTCAACCTATAGAAGAGGGTCGTACTTTACCATATCATTACATTACCTTCAACCTAGATGGTTTGGTTTACCTGGCAGCGTTTGTAACTCAGACAGATTCTCCACTCATAGAAAATGCTTGGAACCATACCGGTCACTCCATTATTCGAGCCGTCAACCGACTCATTGATGTTTCAAAAGGAAATGCCGGGCGAATTGAGCCAGGGGCAGATTTGTCTGATGCTGATATTGCAGTTCGAGCAGTCGGCATGAGATATCCAGACCTGTACTGTGGACGGTATCATGCTAACCAGCATCGTAATGACCCTTATCTTAATCTTTGGCCGCTTTGGACTCCTCGTAAACTGTGGTACTGCTTTCAGTAGCTCTTAACGTAATCGATCTTCTTTCTATTAGACATGCCTCGGTGCGATTATCTTAGCCAGGCGTTATTTACAAGAACAGCAACTCACACCATGCATTGAATGCGTGGGCATTACTTATGCTGTACTCTGAATATCTTCCTTGGATAATGATGCTAACCGTCCTCTAATGCATGCCAATTAGATGACGAGTGTGTACAGACAATATTTTGTAATTATAATAGAAATAGCAACAAATAAATCTATTTATCAAAGAACAATTGACCCTGTCTACTCTCTTCATCTATTACCCCGCAAAGAAGGTTGAAGCTGTACCGAAGTGCTTCTGAGTGAGCCTCCACTAGCCGGATAAATTTGCGTAATACCAGGTTTCCTATGCTTGCTGTGTCTCCTCAAGTTGGTTACACAACAAAAAAGCTGGCAGGATGAAAGCTCCTTCACTCGTTAAGCTGGAGCCAATACTGGTTTATCTACTAATTACAGAGTACACGATTGGAAACATCCTGTTGTTTGCATATGCTAATTTTGCAGTTTCACCATCGTGCACCAGATATAGCCATAATTCCGAGTGTTCAACAGCACTCATTATAAGCAAGTTTCGTTATGGTAATAGTAACAAAGATAGCAGTACTGTGTTCCCGGGTTGAGTTCGGCAATAGGAAACTCTACTAATCGCTTAGAAATAATGATCAATAAGCAAGGACAACTCTAGACAAAATTCAAACAGTTTCAACACGTTATACTGATGGATAATCAAATCATGTTGTATATATGATATGTGTAGCCTTGCAGTGCTTTCAAGAGACTAGGTGCTTTTTCAATGGTCTCATTACAAGTAGACTGTGGCGCCTCCGCGATCGTGCGACACTGTGTGGGGAAATTGGTGGGAGTAATTTGCCTTGAACAGTTACCAGGATAATTAAGATTTTTGAGTAACATCGTTCAATTTCACTCCATACTGTTTTGTCTGCAAACTTGTATCTTGTTTCGCTTTTCGATAATGTTATAGTTATGATGACTATGATAGAGAAAGATTGTGGGTATATGACATGGAAAATTCCATCCATTGTCATTCTTCTTCTTGATGAAATATGTTGCTTCAAAGAATCAGCTTCGTTGCATGCAAGCCACGGAGTGACCGATTCAGATCTCAAATTTGTACTTGAATTTCGCTGTGAACTGATGAAATATTAAGAAGAATGAAAGAAAGTTGCCGGCATTTCGTTGTGAAGCCTCTCCCACCTGCCTGAGCAGAAATGGAAAATGTGCCTATCTTAGTTAAGGCTTGATGAACAAGGAAAAAATACTGGTACCCCGCTTTTTAGGATCGCTTTGTACGACTTTCAAGCTCTTACTTCACAAGTGCATTGAATTAAATTGAAGTCTGGCATATATAAAGGTTTAAAATCACTGATCCTTTCACTTAAAAAAACACTAGGACATCATGAAACTCATTCCTACCTTTCTGGCTCTCTCTGCTGCTGTTGCTAACTTGGCTCAGGCTGATCTGATTGCGCCAGCATTGACCCCTGTGGTTCCAACTCCCATTAGTTTCTCCAACTACACTCTGGAATGGAAGAGCCTGACAACTCTTGTTGAGAACGCTGCCATCTATCGTATCTTCCATGCAAAAAATAAGGGATCCAGTCATGGTAAATTCAGTGCACCACATCCAGTGTACCAAACGTTGAAGGATCTGGCGGACGAAGCAGTTGCAAAGCCTTTATATACCATTGTCAATAAGCCCTTCCTTCCTCCTTCTGGTGACAAGCGAGACTGGTAGGCGTTTCTTATATAGCATTTGACTTTCAAATCAACCACTAAGTTTCTTTCTCTCAAGGTTATCGTTCGCTCCTTACTGGTGGCCGTCTCCATCTTGCAATGCCACTGACAAGAACAACGACTGTCCATTTATTCAGATGGATGGTCAAGTCAATCCAGATGTATATAAACTGAACGATCAGCGAAACTTGGAGTATGTCAGCCTCGACACTGAGACACTGGCTATGGCTAGCTTGGTGTTCGATGACGACTCATATGGCCAGAAAGCAACAGATATGCTTCGGTGCTTCTTTTTGAATAATGGTGAGTGCTTATTTTGCGAGGAAGAATGGACAGTATGCACATATGAATGTGGAAGGTAACTGAATGACTTTACTACAGAAACCAGAATGAACCCCAATCTTGAATATGGCCAAATCATCCGTGGTAATGGTAAATCAGCAACCCATATTGGTCGTGCTGAGGGTATCATCAGTGCTAGAGCATTAGTGAGCCCTATCAGAGCTGTCAAGATTCTCCAACTTGCCAAAGCCCGTTCATGGCAGAAGAATGACACCGCTGGCATGGTTGATTGGTAAGTATCAACATTATGAATTTTGGTGATACCGTTTTTCAAAGCTAATACTATTTTCGCCAGGTTTACACAATTCCATGACTGGTTGATTGAGGATAAGGTTCGTATATCCGTTGTGGAAGCGGGGGAATTCGCATTAACTGACTTGTCAAATCCTGATTCTAACCATGATTACACCTCCACACGATGGTGTGAATGCGTTTCCATTAGATCGCCATTGATGAAAGCAACACCAAGAACAATCACTTGACTTACTACACCAACACTTTGACTACCATCAGTGACTTCATTGGAAACTATAGCACTATTGAGAGCAGAGTCACTACCTTTTTCAATAATGCCTTGCCAGGACAAATCACTGCAAACGGAACTCAACCATTGGAAGAAGTTCGAACCTTGCCATTCCATTATTCTGCCTTCAACTTGGACGCCTTGACTTATATGGCCAATTTCGTGTCTCAGAGAGATCCTCTCACTCATGGTCCATATATCGCCAATGCTTGGAACCAGACCGGCGATTCTATCATCTCTGCTGTGAATCGATTGATCGACGTTGTACACGGCACTGCAGGACAAATTGAACCTGGAGCGGATTTGAGCGAAGCTGATTACTCTATTCGAGCAGTTGGCATCCAATACCCAAAGCTGTACTGTAAGAAATACCATGCCATTCAGAACCACACTGTGCCTTACCTTAACCTTTGGCCACTCTGGACTCCTCGTCTACTTTGGGATTGCTTCAACTAACTCCTGGGACTGCGTTGCTTTCGCTGGAACAGAAAGCAATACGGGAGGCTGTCAATGTGTATTCAATAATTTAACTCAATAAAAATAGCCATTTATTAATTGCTGGGTCGCGCAAGCGCTGGAAAATGGGTGTTTCTGAAGCCAGTCACTATGACCTATCGCCGTTTTCCTAAATTCGGCATTTCCGCATTTGCAGGATCTCTCACTCAATCACTTCTCTTTTTCATACCTGTTCGATATACCGACAAAAAATTCCAGTAAAAGCACCAACTTTTGCAGTCATTGTGGTCCTTGTACATAGCTAATAATTCCAAATGATGACGGATACCCTTCATGTGAGTCTATCTGGGATATTATGAGACATACATATTTATAGTGCTTATTCTCCTAATTCATACGTGCTTTCAATTGTCATCTCTAGGTTGCGCATGCGGACAGGGGATCAACAGTTTCAAAGACTCCTTCACTCAGTATACAGCGACAAAATGGTGCCCCATCCTTACAGTCTGGAATGTCACGGACGCCCGAGCCCTCCATTATCGACAATCTTCGCTTAAACGAAGCTATGACAGTCTCCTCCAGCAGCGGTTCCGAACAATACGACGACGAGTTCGAGTATGACGTTTTATATGAATGTCAGAGAGGGTAAGAAAAGCGTCATTGAATGAAAAAGCTGACTTGATTCGACTGGGTGATTTACTATTCCCTTTTCCATTTAGATCATGGACATTTGGTTACAGTTCCAAAAGGTATTAATGGCTCTGTTTAGTTGCGTTCGATGCAAACCTCATTCACTGATATAAGCATATTTCAAGTCTCCTGCAATTTGATCCAAGCCCTTGGTGTGATCGCAATATGAAGTAGGTAGTTCCTTACAATCCATCGGACAAAGCAACATCTGCTTACCTTTCCTGTTTCCCTTTTAGATATACTCCTATGGACATCCATACATATGCACTCCCTAATCCAATGTGGCAGTGGGTAAGTCATAGTTCCAAGCATCACAGCTCCCCTTTTGTTGCGGATCAGACAGCCAAACAATCCATTGACATTTTCGTCTACAAGGTGAACAAAGATTGGCTAGCGGACATGACTGGAGATGTCGATGAATTAGGGTGGGAATACGCATTTCGGTTCCATGGATCAACATGGCATGGTGAGTGTTATCAAATGGTCAAACCTAGCTGCAAAACAGTATTGTGTATCTTATCGCCAAAATCTGTTCAGGCAACTACAAGCATTTTCGATCATTTGCACGACGACGAAAATGGATTCGGTTGAGAAGACGAAGAATGATAGAGGATGATAAATCATATCACAGTAACGATGCTGTTTCCATCCACACAGCTTCCATACCCGAAAATGACGAGTCACCCCAAGGGATTGAAGAAAAAGAGAACAAGTTCTACGAACGCCTGCAGAAATGTCGTTTGGATCGTGAACGACTAAAAATAGTGGCCGATATCTTGCAAGAGAATGATACCCAGCTTGGAATGATCCAGGCAAAGGTGAGTAAGCCGTTGGTTGGTGGATGGTAGATCGAAAATAAGATACTTATAGTTGGCCTTCAGTTGAACGACTACATGCAGTTATTTGACTTTGAAGATTCCCGTCGCAAATTTGCACTGGTAAGTTGCTCCTCATGACCGACCGTACAATATCTATTGCTTACTCATGAATGCGAATATCCGTTGTTATATAGCTTTTGCTCAGCAAACAGACCTCAAATCAAGACTCATCGCAAAGTCGTACTGGGAAGCTTTCTGAAGGAGAGGAGGAGGCGTTAGGCTCGGTGGGCTTTTATTCCAATATCAAAGCTATCAGCAACCAGATTTCTGATAAGCACAAAGGAAAAGAAAAACAATGAGTGATACATAGGCGTAATACTGTACAAAGGTTGGATTAAGAACAAAATAAACGGGTGCTTCATAACGAAATCTATGTAAAGGCAAAATAAACGAACTGGCCAATTTGATATTACTAGAAGCGCTTATTAAGTCTGTTCACTCTTCCATGGGATCGTCTTTTGTTGAATCTGGCTTGCTTTCTGGAGTAGTACCACCGTCTGAGCCAGATTTGTCGGCACCCACCGACGCTCTCAAGAACTGTAAGACCGCAGGAGGGGTTATACCGTACTGACCGTCAAAGTTCTTGTGAGACTTTTCTAATAGACCGTGATATGCGTCATAAAACTCTTTGTTGCTCTAAGGCATCAATGTGTGTTAGTTTCCAAGTTCACTAACACATTCAGCCATCCATACATCTTACCTTTGCGCTGGCAAGATCAAGCTGGCTACAGGTAGTGTTTGCCCAACTTTCAATGATGGTAATCTGATCACCAAGCGAGTTAACCATCTTGGGCTCATAATAATCACTAAACATTTGAATGATCTGCAAATGAACTGAGGAATCCCATGAAGCTGAAGGCAGCAAGAAGTTATCCATGATGACCGACCGCCAGCGACTGTTGAGGACGCATTTTCCAAGGTGATGGCGAATTAATAAATTGATAAATGTCGTGTAGAAACTCTGATAGGTGTAGGTATGCAAAACGTTTTCATCCGACGTTGGTAAAGACGCCGTGATATGTTTAAGACATCGAGCGAGAGAGTGAATGTCGCCTTCAATTGTACGTTCCAACACATATTGGCAAAACACATCACGGGCGATTTCATCGTTAGGAAGCATAGCATCAATTACTTGAGCATCTTTGGATTCCATATCTCGATCTGTATCAATGCCAGCTTCTGTGTCATATTGTTCCTCCAAAATAAGTGACCCAATGGTATTCCAAAGCTGCGAATATACCTCCCGATCCATCTTTGGTGGTTTATATTTTCCTGACATAGCAATGTTATGTGCATGATGACCGAGGTTTAGCATTCTAGCTGCCCATTGCCATTGTTCTTCCAAATTTTGTGGTGCCTGGCCGATCCATGAGGGTTAGTAACGCTGATAAGGTGGGCTTCATCTACGCTTTACACCGACTTACGTTCTCATCTACACTCATTCGGATCCATTTGACGATGAATTTGGATAACAATTCAGTTGTAGCCGGGTCCATCAGAATCAAGGCGAAATCTCTATAGAGGGAAAATATGAAAATACCCGATCAGTTCAAGCATTATTGGAGTCCGGGAATGTTCTTAACCATCACATTTGACAATGACGATGGAATACTACTTACGCATACAGCTTAGGTTCCCGTTTTGCATCATCAAAACATTCACGAATCTTGTTGATTCGAGCAGAGTCCAAGGATTGATTTCGAATGCAGGTATTGAGTGTCCATGTAAGCTTGTGACATGGATCTCTATCGTATATCTAGAAAAGATTGGAAAATAACTTTAGCAGTAGTTTGTGAAGCTGCTCTCTCCCCAGTAGATAGCGCACTTACCTCTCGTACATCATCCTCATGTAGTCGCATAAGTACATCAAATTTGAGAGTGGACAAGATGGGATGTGGGGTTGATAAGAAGACAATTCTAATCATTTCTGTAAACATCGTGTACAACTTCACGTCTCTGCCGATAATTTCGATCAACTGCTGCACAACAGGATGTTGTCGACTGCGAAAATGATATTTGAGTAAAGTGCTCAGCCATACATACGTTTACTAACATCGATGGGCTTACCGCTCTTTTAGGACCTCAGATACCCGCTCTGGTTTTGAATTCTTCAGCATCAATTGCAACTTAGTGTCGTGGTGATAAGTATTGAAGTATCGTAACAAATGTGTTTGAAAGAAAGCTTCATCCGATTTCCATATGCGTCGCTTGACACTCATAGGGCATTGCTATTATTTGCCAGATAAAGGTGAGAACAGAACGGAAACAATTGATATGGGCATAGTGGAACACCTACTTCAAACAAAGCTGGATCCTCCTTTAGCATCTTTAAAATATCGTCATTAACATCGTCAGGATAGCGCTCCAATAAAGCCATAGGTATCGGTTGGAGATGCGGGACCATTATGTGAGGCAGGGTTTGGTTTAATAGTTTGTGAAATCTGTTGAATGGAGAAATGGCTAGGTGTGAGTAAAACGAGGCATGCCAGACAGAACAGGAGGAAATGGACTATGCATACTGCTCGACAGAGAATTCCGGGTCGTTTATTTTGGCCAAAATGCTGCTGGTGATGGCATTAAGACACGCTTTGTGCACATCGTGTCGTGTAAACCCTTGAAAGTCGAGTAATGGGTACACGGCGCCGACATTGGGCAAATCCAGACCATGTTTAGACTGTACTTCGCTAATGACAGTCAGAGGATCATGCTGCGATAAGAGCGTCCTAATGTACTCTGACGATTTGTCCATGACGTTCAAAAAAGGGCAAAGGTGAGATTCTTCACTGGCGGATTGGCTTCCTTCAGGAGATTTTCGCAGTCACCAAAGCGCGCTCATTTGTTAAAGACATGTCTTCAATATCACCGTTATTCATTACGAAGGCCATACACTGCCTGATCGCTTTTTGTATGTCTCCAGATACAATGACTCCATTCACTTATATAAACATCAGCAACACCACCATCACAGAACCATTAAATTGTTATCATTTCATTTGCAAAAAGTTGAAAACCTTTTTTTTTTTTTATTCATTAGCGAGCTTCGCTCACAACAAACAGTAAAGTAGAATCCAGAGTCATGATTTGCTATTCCTTGCCATAGCTACTTACCTTCTAATCTAATAGAACACTATCATGTTTTGAGCCATTCAACACCTATTGGAGGATGATAGTTTAGTGTATGCTTAAATTAAAGCGGATAGAGATGTCTCAATGATATAAACAGAGTACGGCACAGAATTGCTCCGTACAAAGTGTAAGTACACTGAATGTGAGTCTTCCGTAGCATTAAAAGTCATCGAATCGATGGAGAAGCAATTCGGAACCAGTTATAACTACGGTTTGGGTATGGAGGGTGATGGGGGTCAAGATGATTTGAGATAACGTACCATTTATGTATATATGCAGTTGTATATTAATACTGTACACGAATAACAACAGATGAAATGTATTGAATAAAGGATGTATAAACTGAAAGGAAGTGGATGAATGGATGGATGAATGGATGGATGGATGAAATAGTAAAAAAGCAAAATTTCCAGCAAAAAGTACATTCCGCGTTGGAGCGGCGATTAAAAACGAGCTTTCAAAGACTGCTCATTCAATCTCTTACGCTGTCTCTATCCTCTTGATCCTCATCTTTTGAAAGCTCATAGCTCAGAGCAGCAAACCCAATTAATATACAAATGCTTCCGGCTATGGTGGAAGCAGGAACCATGACACCAGTGACGAAGACGTCGGCCACAGCCACAGCTGGTATGGTTAACATGATCCCGACTGCAGCAAAAACGGGGTTAGTCAAGGCGATAAGGCACATGAAACCAGCATTGTACATGACCCCAGTCAGAGCAATTGCAAAGATATAGCCAAGAGTAGTCCATGATGGTAGTTGAAACAGCTCGTAACCGGAAAAATGCAAAATAGGAATGGGTACCCAGAGAATGAACAGAGAAGTAACGCCGATCAAGCCCGTGACTACATTTGCAAATAGCACAGTAGCTTTGACTGGAGAAGCGTACTGCTTGTAAAAGACTTCATAGTATCCGTACGCAACTGCACCAGCCACAGCCAATGGAATCCCTAATGGATTATGTCGATTGTCGGTATCCTCGCTACTCCACAGTGCCATGATCAAAACGCCGAAAACGCAAAGTACAACAGCGAGAACTTTTTGCGTCACAATCCTTTCACCCAACAGCAAGATAGAGAAGAGGTAGGCCCAAAAACAAGCGGTGTTGTATACGGCGGTTAAACTGGCCATCGAAATGAGGTTGACGGTGATGTACCACAAGTAAGCTGGAACAGTGATCATGATGGCCAGTGAAACAGAGATCTTGATTAAATAGCGAGTTTGCTGTGAGCTCATACGTAACGTCTTTATGAGCTGATCTTCCGAAGCGTCTTCCAGTGAAGTAGTTTGATAATCGTCGGGTCGTACATGGCGCACTAGCTCGGCGAGAGAGACCTTGAAGTCAGCGTACGCTGACTGGAACACTTCGACACATTGGTTTTTAATTCCGGTCGATTGCAGCGACTTGAATCTCTTCATGTATTCAGTCATGAACTGTAGAGGTAGCATCAACATATAAGATGAATGTCCAATATACCTTTAAACAGAGAAAAAATCAGATAAGTCATTGATCTGGGTTCTACACTCAGCATATTGGTAAACTCTACAAGGTACCGCTACTTACAATATAAAGTATGGTTTCCGGTAATCGCTTGTCTGCTGTACAAACTGAGCCAGCTCAGACTGAATGACAAACGATGCAATGCAGATGCACAACATCCCGACTGCTACCAAGGACCGGGAGTTCACAGGCGCCCGTCGTGGCGGATCGTCTGGATCCATGTTTGGAGATTGTGTTGTGGATGGAGGTATAGCATCATACGACAAGTTACGCATCGAGAAATCGTCAGGAGAGTTGATGGATGTCATGAATGGAGACTTATATATGATTGACCGCCAATTCAAAACCCGCTAATAAATCAGCTTTACCAATCCGAAATTTTCACCACAACAAATAGTTACTGGATGCCGGGAAGTTCCCAGCTTGCTACAAACAGCTTCATCCTTGCCTCCCTGAAAAATATTGCGTTTAGACCAAATAGCGGCAACATCGTGGGTTTGCATCCTTTGTTTACAGGTACCGAAGGTTAAGCTTGCACAAGTGCGTCATACTACCGGAAATGATTATCATTGTTCGCGTGACAGGCCCCACGGCATGCTTTCTGTCAGTCATTGTTGTGGCATTATACGACCTGGTAGATAAGATCAGATGCTCCATGGAGCATGTTATCGATCTTGCTTACTTTTTTTCCCTTGAAACGACCAGTTGGCCATCGATTGGAAGCCGGGAGTTGCCAGGTGGGTGACAATAGTGGGAATGATTTCTGTTTTGGCTCTCAAGCCACGTTTGTTTCTTTATGGCACAGGAACAAGCACACCTCGCCTTAAATTCGAAAATCATGGGTGTGACGCATTGGTGAACGGCAAAACTACCAATGCATCAGCTCTCAGTCAGCTTTTTTAATTTTAGGGAAAATTTGCGTCCGACAGTAATAGGCGGGAAACGCTTAGGTGAACGTTTTGTTTAAGACTGCTATTCGGGACTACCGGGAACTCTATACTTGCCACATAAGGGTGTCAGGAATCTCGCCTTACGCTCATCAACACATCTTATAATCATGGTTAAGGTAACATTCAACAACTGAAGAGATTAAGGCCAATCGTCGGCCTGGCATGCCGCCAGAATCCTTCTCCACCCACGAGTATTAACGTCAAAGTTCTGAATTCAGGAAGTGTCGCAAACCGAACTTCAAGTCTCAGAGCTTTCTTTTGGTGCTGGTGCACTATCAGGCGTTTATGACAAAATTGAGGATGGATGGCCTTTGCAAGCATGTCAAGCTGCACTTCGAAACGGTAAGTTTCCAATTTTTACTGCATTAGTGTACTGAGCGGACGGAGGCGCGTACGAGGGACTTTAAACATGAGAAGTGGGATATGTTTATGGCTTTGTTGTGTATGTCATGGGAACATTTTGAGCCGTCCAATACACCATTAAACCGTTCCTTTCTTTTTGAAAAAAAATCATGTAGGTATCAATCTTTTCGATACTTCTCCGTACTATGGTCGTAGTGAGTATATCCTAGGTGATGCCCTTGATGGGTTGAAGGAGGAGTTTCCTCGGTCTTCGTATTATATTGCTACCAAGTGTGGTCGGTACGGATATACCACCAAAGATTTCGACTATTCAGCCGCAAGAACACGCGAATCAGTACAAGAAAGTTTGAAAAGAATGAAGACTTCTTACCTCGATGTTGTGTATTGTCACGATGTTGAGTTTGTTCCTTTTGAGAACATTGTGGGTGAAGGTGGTGCTCTCGAAGCCCTTTACGACCTCAAAAGCCAAGGTATTATAAAGTACGTTGGCTGTTCTGGATATCCGCTTTCTGTATTGCTGAAAATTGCCGAGCACCAACATCAAAAGGGACAGCCGCTGGATGCCGTCTTGTCCTACTGCCATTATACACTTCAAAACACCAGCCTTGCAGACTATGCACCACGTTTCCGAGCTGCTGGCGTAAAATACTTGCTCAACGCCAGTCCTTTGGGCATGGCTATGTTCCGAAATGCTGGTCCTCCCGACTGGCATCCCGCCCACACCGAGTTGCGCAAAGCTGCCCACCAGTGCGCTGTCATCGCCGAGGAACACGGCCTGAACATTGCTGAATTGGCTAGCACTTTCTCGTTCAGCGGCCGTGATCAATTTGGCCTTGACACGACCGTCATTGGCTTGGAGAAGGCTGAAGAAGTAGATAGAGCCATGGATGCGTGGAAAGTAGTCAAGGAAAGAGAGGCCGGAACTCAATCTGTTCCCCAAGCTGAAATCGACGCCTTGCAAAAGATCCACGAAGTTTTGGCTCCCTACAAGAACTATTCATGGCAGAGTCCCAGTGAGAAAGAAATGGCATAATTTTGCTCATACTAAGCGTCTTGTGCAAGTCAATAATGCTGTACATTGCTAGCTATCAATAAAACCATCTATTCAGGTCATTCATTGCCCTTCTCATCAAAAATCACATTTGCATAATTTTTATATAGACGCTTTTATTTGGACGACAAAAACCTACGCACCATAACCCATGATCGTTTCGGCAAATGCCCACTCCGTTGTTACACTGTATGGTTCAGTGATTTCGAAACCTTCTGCTGTGATTTTCGCTCTTTGCAACTATAGGGAACACATACATTAGCCAGACAAACCAAGGCTGTATTTGATAATGCAACTCATGACATACCTTGTTAATTGACCGTGCGTCTCTGTAGAATAAAACTCTCATGCAGTCATCAATGATCTTGATAGCCTCTTCTTCAGTCAACGTATCCTCTCTTCCTTCAACTGCTTTTCTCAGAATAGGTTGTGCAAGATGAGCTCCGAAACCGGTTGCAATGGTAGAGTTCTGGTATGTAGTTCCTTTCAAATCAACGTAGCCAAGGAATCTGTGGATGCTGCATGAGTTATCATTTCGACCGGCCATGGGCATAAAAACTCGGGCGACTTACCGTTCTCCCTTGTGAACACCACCAACGATAAGCGCATTCCACAATGGGTTGAATTTGGATCGTCGGTTATACATGACTCGGAATAAGTATTCGTAAATATGCGGGGTACCAAGGGTATGTCCATCATCCTCGCAATGCTGATCAATCCTACAGGTGAAGAAAAAAAGGGTTTACATTAGGTTGGATACTTGCGCGAAGGAAAATTCTATAATGGATGTAAAGCCTTACATGACATTTTGAAGCATGTGCTGAATGTACTGGTAATCTGAGATATCGCCCGATGCACCAATTATGGTGTGCTCGCCAACTGGGTGCAATCGTTCAATGTCTCGGAAACGGGCTAGGGAACCATATGATGCTGTCATAAAAAGAACGCATTAGCGTGAGTAATTGACATTTGATCAACGGTGAAGTATCAAAACGTACCCAAGTTATCAGCAGCCATCATGATACCATCCTTGTATTTGAGAGCAATAACAGACGTTCCGGTGACGACGGGTTGTCTATGAAAGCAAGACGTTAGTGCATGTCAGGTACGGGTTTCCGAGTAGGTGAGATTAGCATTCGGCAAGTTGGAGTGAACCAAGGCGAATAAAGCAATGGGCGCAAGAATCCAGCTTGAGTGGTATTTGTTGTGCCGTAACCGCACCGAGTGAAGACTATCTATACTTACTGAGTTCTAGTCATTGGGCCAGCAGCAGCATGGCTTTGTGGCATATTGTTATAAAGTGGAACGGTGTTGTATTCGTCAACATTCTCTTGACGGGGTTTTCCCCACTGCGATGGAAAGTGATTCATGTCGTGTATAAAACGGTTGAAGGATCGATTTAAAGAAGGAGGTTACGACTAGTTGGCCACAGAGCTTTTCGATGTGACCAGATGTCGCGAGCTTTGGAGTTCCGCGTCATCAGCTTGACGCGTATTTGTGAGGTCAGCAGTAAGAGATTTTATGACAGAATTCAATTTATGTAAATTTTTCCGCCATGATGCATCGTCGACCGTTTAGATACCAACAACGGCTGGAAATATGTTAACCCAATGACGATGGCATCATCTTGTGAAACTTCAGCAATTGTATTTTAAAAAGACCACACTGTTCTATCTGACGAAAACTCATGAAACGTGATCCAACACCAGCTGACTTTTTCATTTCCACGATTACGTTTTTAATATCACTTTTAAGGTAAAAGGTTGGATTTACGCGGAATTGAAACATATACTGAGTATACAATGATTGGATGTAAAAGGGTGGTGGGGGGTTAGAAAATTATATAGTTCGATTATAAAGCGCCGGCTTGTTTCATGGACCAAAAGACTTCACGGCAATAAAGAATGCCAAGAAGTGGTGGTCCAACGAACATGCAAACCCAGAAGAACGCATTGCCTAGCCAGCTACGCTTACGAATGATAGGATGCCGTCCAATAATGATCAAAGGAATCTGTAACATTTGCAGAATGAAAAGATACATTCGAATTTTGCGAGTGACGATGACCAAGACCAGTTCATGAATACATGATGATATGAAGAAGGTGAGGAAGGTAGCATTCGTCTTGGTCAATTTGTATGCTTCCATAGATGAGGCATACACATGTCGAAGCAAGAAATGATGAACGGGCTTGTTCCACTTTCGGGCAAATTCGTCGTAAGTGACACTGTTCCACCAATCCTCGTAAAAGTTTCGATCAGCAAACCTGGGTTAAGTAGATAGGTAAGTGGCTTGCATGATAAAGCTTAAAAAAACCCCCCGCATGGGCGGCTTAGCTACTTACATGCTTATTTCCGCAAAGGCATTGAGAATGCACTCGAAGATGATATAGAAGATAAGGAGATAGTTGATCATGAAGGGGAACAAGAGTTCGACAATCACACGAGCTTCGGACATGGTAGGGTCGTATAGTTTTGGGAGGATGTATCTCTCGGTTGTGACGTACAGCAATAAGAAGCTACCTAGGGTGGCAACAGTCTTTTCAAACACATACCACGGACGAATACTACAAGGTGGCGGTTAGTACGAAAGCAATTGCTAGTGACAATCCATTCTCTGTAAGGCCCTTACCGGTCCGTCCTCGGGTATTCCATCCAATACACCAGACTTGGCACCAGCAAGTAGTCGAGATAATTGACCAAGGTAACGTTCTTAGGGAAGAGCGTTTTGCCGTGCACGAGGTCTTCTTCAATGATTTCCAATTCCTCCTCCATATTCTTCAGTTCAGTAGCATCGGTGTCTGAATAGCCACGATAATCCTTTTCGGATTGAACGGTGATTTCAGATGCGATAGAGGCATCGTCGGCTACATCAGACAAGGACGGAGATACCGGAATGTGCGGGCTTCCTTCACCATTGTGATGCTCCGCTATCCATTTCGGGATGTATTCCTTAAGGTACTTGCGACGTCGCAGCTTCAAAGACAGGTTTCCATTCAATGACGTGTATGAATGCATTTTCATCATCATCACAATGGTGTGCAAAGTAAAAAATCCTGACTGCACCCAAGGCCAATCTCTGTCAAACATAGTAATGGATAGTCCGTGTTTAGCCCCTGCCTTTTTTTTTTTTTTTTGCATACACACTAAACCAAACTTACCTCCAGAAAGTCCAATAAATACTGACAAACAAGAAGACTGCTTGGAAAACGTGTTGTAAAATGAAACCAATATTGTCGTAAGGCAGCCAACCAGAAAGCATGAGCTTAGAGAAAGGTACCGAAAATAACGTCATTGAAATCATTGCAAGGTCCGATATTAACAGAGCCAAGCCGTCCTTTGAAAATAACCGAAAGAAGCCAAGGGATAACAGGATACCTTCTTGTTCATAGCACCGAATGACAGTTTGAAGAACATAGAAGGCCATAGCGAGCCAGAATAGAGTAAAAAATCCGCGAAACTGATCGTTCGTGGACTCGGGATTGGCTAAATCCAACGGAGTCATACGTGGCCGGAATGTCAAGCGACGACGTCGTTTGGAACGGACTGAAGGGTTTGATACAGGTGTACTAGTATCAGGGGATGAGTTTATCTTGCTCAAAGGTGGCCTCTCGTCAAATTCGGCAGGGTCATGTAGGCCATTCTTAGTCAAGATAGGTTCAGACTGCAGCGCTGAGCCATTGGTATAGATATTGTTATGCACAGCATGCTTGAGCAGGCTGGTATGATCAAACTTTGGGGAGTCTGTAGTTTCTGTAGAAACCATTGCAGCTGTCATTATTTTTTGCCCCAAGGCTGTTAAGATAGTGAAGAAGTAAAAAAAAAGGGAGGAGAAAAAATGACGAAAGTTAAAAAGGCTTTTGGTTCGGACCTTGGCACTTGACATCTTGGAGCTCAACAATCATTTGTGACTGTCATTCGGTCCCAAATTACGAAGTTCCCTTCTCGTCTTGGCTTTTTTGTTGGGCGTCCGTCATTCAATTGCCTCGGTCTCACTCTATGGTCACCCGCTATTTCTTGGTGAAGCGGTACATGTCATACCTTGGCAAAAATCCGTACCTTGGCTGGAGAACCGCCTTTTGCTTCTATGGATGCTTGGTTCAATTGCGTCATCCTACGACAGATGAAGATTGCGCTCACAGTACTCATCGGATGTGCTTTTATCGCAAACGACATGAATTACACTGGGGCGGCGGAAGTAGCCTGATGGGAACATGAAAATGAAATGTGACCAGTATGGGATAAATAGTACGGACAGGGCGGGCGTACAAGGTTCAACCAAAAGATTGTATGATTTTGATTCTTGTCCTACCATTGATCTTGGCTCAACGCAATGTTCTGGAGCATGAATGGGCTCAGGGAAGTAGGGTTAGTTGTATGCTTGGCGCCCGCTTAATTACCCTAAAAGCGGTAATACATTGATTCGGTAGAACAACTGTCAACCACCACGAGTGATTTTTTCTCACTGGACTCAAATTAATAAAATTTGCTTGCCTGTGGGACTGAGCTGATTGAATCATAATCTTACGCATGGGTTTGAACAGTGGGCTGCAACTCAAACTTTGGACCACAGTTCCATGCTGAAATATTCGGATCTGTCCTACAGCTGTTTAAAGCTTGGGAAAATGCAAGTACCCATGCCAAGGCAATTTCATCAGTTTTGCGCACTGCCAAGCGTTGTGATCGGATCTAGAGACTAGATCATGAACACGTTAACGTTCCAAAACGTGATAGGATTGTATGACAAGTTATCAACAATGAAACTTTTAACTTTACGGTAATTTGGGTGTTGACGCCACCAAATATTATTTTTTTACGTTTGCCCCCACTGGCTGGTCTGCTTAGCATAGCATTAACAGGGTTTGATTGAAAGTGTTGGCTTCACTGTGAGTTTGTGGCCTGAACTAATTAATAAAACTAAAAAATCATGTTTCTAATATTGCCTTCCAAGGAAGTAGATTCAGCCGAATTTATAGTCGTACGAGAGTGTTCGGAACATACTGTGATTCCCTTAAGACCAAAGGCGCCCAAAAAGAAAAGTCTGGTAGCTAGCTGCCTGCCAATTGACCTTGCATGCTGAGCTTGAATAAAAAAAAATTTTGTTCAATGATGTTTAACAATCCCGGTATTCAATTGATAAAGTATCCAGCAGTAAGCTCAAAGAACAACCAACATACAGGTCATCATAGTAGTTATGAATCATGTAACATCATTGTTCCAATTATAGTACAAAGCATCTCATAGCGACTGCGTTTGGACTGTCATTGTTCAGCAGGTCTCTCCTGCATATGCTTCTGAGCCGAAATTTTTTTTTTCCATTGTTTCCTACGTTTTCAAGTAATAAGTTGTCTGACAAAAAAAAATCTTACATCATTGTTTCTTCTCTTCTTTCTTTATGTCAGAACATAATACTGCAATAGAGCCAGACTCTGAAGTGGTACGCTTATCCACCAGCAAATACCTTTCAGATCTTGATGTCACATCTGCCGACGAAAGAACTCCTTCCATAAACGATAAAGAATGGCAAGAACCAGCACGAGCGCCACATATGGGCCTATTGAGTAGCTGCAATATGGTAGGCTTAAATGATCCGGTATATACGTTGATTCTATATGCACCACTGACGTCTCTCTAGATCATTGGGCTAATCATTGGAAGCGGTATCTTCGCATCGCCTGGTCCAGTATTGGTGAGCTACGATCAACGTATGGTAGCGCCAATAGAACAACCTCATTAACTGGTTACGCCTTTCACCTTTGGTTTCATAGCTTACAGTAGGATCGGTTGGAGCGTCATTATGTGTATGGGCTCTTGGTGGCATACTGTCCATGATGGGCGCACTATGCTACGCTGAATTAGGATGTATGATCCAGCGCTCTGGAGGAGAATACCAATACCTTAAAACTTCCTGGGGAAACTGCGTCGCACTAACATTTACCTGGAGCAACCTTGTACTGACCAACGCCATTGGAACAGCGTCTATTGCCATTGTATTTGCGCAATATATCTGTAATATGGCCTACTACGATAACGTGAAACATGAAATACCCAAGGACGTTCCTACTTACGTGGTCAAGCTGGTCGCCGTCGCATGTATTTGGGTGATCATCTTGTTCAACAGCCTTGCTCGTCGTGCCGGGAGCATGGTCCAAAATGTTTTCACGTTCGCAAAGCTGCTGGCTTTGACGATGATCATCATCATAGGATTTGTCTGGTTAGGAAAGGGTAATGTAGATGCCTTTTATGATTCATTTGCCAATAGTTCAACGAATGGATTATCCTACGGCACGGCCATGTACCTCGCACTATTCTCATACAATGGTTGGGTAAGTACTGCACCTGTACAGCATATAGCGGAGGAAAAAACAACTCATCAAAGTGATCAAACTAGAATAATTTGAACTACGGGCTTGGAGAGGTCAAAGTAAGTAAAAGCCAAAGATTTTTTATTTTGATTTGCTAAATGTGAATGACTGGCAAGCATCAATTACTGATATTCACGTTGCTCACAGAACCCGAAAAGAAACCTTCCTCTCGCTATCGTTCTATCTTGCGCTTTGGTCACAACTCTTTACATCTTGGCTAATATTGCCTATCTGGCCGTGCTTGGTACTGAAACCGTTGCAAACAGCTCAACAATTGCCATGCTCTTGGGATACCAGGTGTGGGGAACCGCTGGAGCTTACTTTTTCGCATTGATGGTTGTTTTGTCGACTTTCGGAGCTGTTAACGGCAATGTGTGGGCTGCTTCTCGTGTCATGGTTGCTGCAGCTCAAGATGGAATTATTTTCCCCAAATTTCTCGCGCATCATCACAAAAGCCGACAGGCACCCGTACGCGCTTTGATTACCACCGGCATCATTGGTAGCTTGTGGTGTATCCCAGGCGACTTCACTTACTTGGCCAACATTTACTCGTTCACAGGATGGCTCTGGTATGGAATCACCATCGCTGGATTGATCTACATGCGGTTCTCTGCGGATATGAAAGCCGCTGAACGACCTTTCAAAGTCTGGCTAGCCCTCCCTATTATTTTTGTTATCCTTGACTGCTACCTTGTGGTGGCTCCTCTCATCGATGCTGGACCTGGCGGTATTACGCAGTATATCATTTGCATCCTCATTGGCTTGCTTGCCGTCCCTATATGGTTCATTCGTGTGTATAAACCTGCACTGGGACGGAGATTGCTGGGCTGGATTCCAGGATACCAAGATGTCAATTATGTTGACACAACTGAAAAGGCGATTGTGCCATCTGAGAAACAGAGTAGTGAAGATTAGGAAATAATATATCTTTTATTAGCATTTTGCGCAATGCTTATTGACATTGGCCATTGCAGTTTGTATTCAAACAAATCTTTTTCACCGAGAAAGGTGATATTGAAAAAAATAAAAAAAAAATGGCGCAGGCCATCAACGCATGGGCTCAAAAGTTTGGGGGGGGGGATTTTAATTTAATCGTGATTTTCGCACCCCCAATCTAACAGTCAGTGCAATTTCGCTCAACGTGTTCATTGGAGCATATTGAATTTGGTAACTTTTCTTTGTTGGCCACAATGGTGCTGCTACTTTTTCATGGATTGTTAACTCAACTGAGGGGCGTTTATTTTCATTCGTACACAGCGACCCCAAAACACAACAGTTGAAACCACGACCCAGCTGAAGGGGCAGGCACCAGCAATGACGCAATGAACAATGTGTTGTTGCTATGTAGAATGGCTATCGTCCGTCCATCACAAAGAGCCGTTTCGCACTTTTGGTCCATAGTCCGGTTGCAAGAACGTTGTATCTACACATCTAGCGCTTCTGTCCTACCTATTTGAATTCCCACAAATTTTCCATGACCAAGCAACGGAATACGAGTGAAGTTTCTTTTTTTTTTTTTAGTGTGCTATATTATGGTTAAGAAAAAAAAATTCAATAAGTTGGAGGTTTTTGATCTGTAAGTTGATAGCAAGAACAAAAAAAAGGGGGGCGGGAGGCGACATGTAATATCCATGGTGAGCCCAGTGAACAGAAAAGATAGGGGAATAATATTGGAAAAAAGAAAAAATAAAGAGAGGGAGGAGGTAGAGGGAATGTTAAAAAAAGCAGAGGAAACCAAAAGAATAAAAGAATATTACAAGAAGAGTTGTAGTTTTGATGGTATGAATGGGATTCCCCTCCTCCCAACCAACAAAAACACTTGTTCACTGAGCATATTATAGAAACAAAGGGATTTTTTGTGAGAGTTTAAAGGCCTTCCATCATCATAATATCTTCGTCGTCTTCAGTTGCATCTTCGTCTTCATCCTCTTCAGTGTCAGGCTCAAGGGACACAGTAGATTCTCTAGATTCTTTTGTATTAGCAGAAGGACTATCACCATCGGCAATCTCCAGTTCTTCTTCATCATCTTCGTGCTCAAGTTTAATGTGGCTAATTTGAGGGAGAGAGCCTTGGCTGTCCCGCCTTGACTGGTCCATGCCGACCAAAATAGCGGCGGCTTCCAATAGCTGAACTTGCTGATGTTTTGTAATATTGAGTTTACTCGTCATGGCCCACTGTTCCGAGTGCTCCCATCGATGCTTATACAAACAGTTTGCATGCTTGTACACTTTTCCACACTCCTCGCATCGGTGCAAAGTCTTTCTTCCTGCTGATTCTGATAACGAAGCTACACGTAGCTTTCGGTTGGCTTCAGAAGGTCGACGTGGTCTACCGGCAGGGGATGTTGCCAAGATATCACGCGGGGAGGACATGGAAGGACGTCTTAGGCTGGAGTTATTTGCCACAGAAGAGCATGTGGAACTGATAGGTGTTCCTGGGTGAATAATAGGAATAGGTGCTGAATGGTCGATTGTGTAGTTCTCTGGTAGAGAAGCCGGTGGTTGCTTCTGTTCCATCAAAGACAAGCCAGATAGCTGGGTACCAAGTGAGTCTCTTCTGAGAAAAGACTGCGCAGGTATACTTTGGGCCAGCACTGACTTTCTGCTAGGCTGATGTTTAAGCGATTCGCTTGTTCCATGAGAGGGGTCTGGTGAAGTGGATGATGAGTCGTCCCCACAGGAACTACTAGGAGGAGAGGGAAGCGATGAGCTTGACTCAGCTGAGCTCATGTCGTTCCTGAGCTCCTCCTTCTGCTGTTGTCTTAACTGGAAGGTTAGAGACGATGCCATGGTGCGCTTATATAGAATTGCGTTAAGTAGTAGGTAGAAATGGAGGTTGAGAAGTGTAAGGGAATTTTTTTTTTTTTATTTCTTGAGCCCAAAAAAAAAAGATGGAAAAAGGTCAGCGCATCTCCAAAAAAGAATTGGGCGGAACCTCAAAAAAAAGGCCTCTGTGAGAACACTGGGTCCTGTCCCCTCGTACTTGGTCTAAAAACTGGTCAGACTGCCCATGAAACATCTCTCGACTAGACGAAAAACTCGGTTTTTAATATCAAAGAACAGAAAGATAAATCAATCAGATTACAAAAGAATGCCTAACCGATGGCCCTTTATTCAAAGGTCAGTGGTATTGGTGGCTTGGAGGCTCAAAAGTGTTCCATGGGATCACGCGATTGACCTTAGGGTCTCTACGTCATCACATCGTTTCCCAGCCTCCACAGTCATACGTTGCTTCGAGTTTGCGACCCACGTACACTGGAATATTATGTTGCAGCCAAAGTTTCACTATATCATCATAACGTTTTTGATTAAGAAACTGTGGTCGACCTCGCCTAAGAGAATGAATAAGCCATTAATCATCATTGCTAATGAAACATCTTATTTTTACAATTGATATGAAACCAAGACTTACTTGAGCCCAAGGTCAACTTCGCCATGCCAGTCTAGGTAGGGAGCACTGATGAAACAGCCATTGCCAGTGCGCAACAATAAAATTACACAGCGTTTCACATCCAGATAGATGCCAATTTCACCTCCACACACAGATTGATGCAAGTTGCATTCACCGTATTCGCCTTCCGAACAGCAGTAGCTTTGAGAACACACAAATGTGCCACAGAGTAAACACAGGGCTGGATCATTAGGAATGGTGCCGCATCGATGACAAACACACCGTAAACTGATTTCAAACAGTTCATCCAGTCTCCTGGGTAACTTCACGAGGTTAAATGTCGTTGGAAGATTGAGAGCCACTGCTTGTTGGTCAGTGGGCTCGTTCGCCAAGAGGTGACACCATTCTTGGATCAGCGATTGTTCTTCGGCTAATATATTTTGCCGGTCCAATAGATCCTCGATTTTCGGCAAGCTTAGTTGCCTGCACACTTGTTCGACCTCCTGTTGTACTGTCCAATCAGCGTCAGTTTTGTTGCCGGATGGCAGAAGAAGTCCATGTCGAGTAACCATCAGAATTGTACATTTTCGAAGATATGGAAGTACAAAAGTTTGCAAGACTTGGAAAAACGCGGTTTCTCCCATGGTCCTTAGGCAATGCTCTACCTCCTCATAGAGCATCCCAAACGGCTCCATTATGGCAGCTACAAACGATACGACCGTACTAGAGGTTTGTGAACAGGATTTCCGTTGATTGATGGCATTGAAAAGCGTTTCGGTCCGAATATTGGTTGGACGTCCCCTCATGGCCTGCATGATACCAATAGTCGCTTTCACAATCTCGGCAAGATAGAGTAGCCGCATGAGGTGATGTACAGGTACATCGAGTACTGTCACACAGTACAATGATAACTCGGCTAACACCAAGAATGGATCATCTAGGAGGAGCGGTTGATTTTGGTATGAAAAGCCTTGAGCAACGCTTGTTTCACTAACGCTCCTTGGTATAACAATGGACGGATATAATTGAACCATACGGCCAACCGCCATCAGATTGAGTTTTGGATCATTGGATAAACCAGAGTTCCTCACACTAGTGAAGGCAATGATGGTTTCCGGTAAAATACGTAACAATGTCTGCATTTGCGGCGCCATAAAGTCCATGATGGTGTTGGTGTGCTCACCACCAAGTTCCACGGTTGGGATTTTTTGTGACCGAAGGGCAATTTCTACAGATGAAATTGTGAAACCATACAGAGACCATAACAGGTCCACATTTTTTACATAATTTGATAACCGAAGGGCATCCATGGTCTTATCACCACATACAAGGCTTAATGCTTGACATGAGAGACGCATGACTTCAGACAGTTGAGCGTACGTTTTGCTGATATTGCTGATGAGATTTGTATCCGAATTGGTGGTATTGAGCGTCTCATTGCCAAATGGTCCTAGAGGATTAGGGCCGTTGCCACCGGAACCAAAATTCAGTCCAGAGAGAGGTAAAGAGGGGAGAGTTTGCGGTACGATATCTGAATTTTCCACACGTAAAGATGATGCAGAAAGGGACGTAAATCCTTCACGGTATCGAGAAGGAGTTCCGTTTCCTCCACGTCGCCGCTGACGAGCGTGACCATTACTTTTGATCATCCCACCAAGGTCGTCGACAATTCTGTGCATATCTTGTTGCAGAAAGCCAGCATACGCTTCATTATTAGCTGGAGTGAGAACACCAGGATAACTTTCACGCGTGGATTTCCAAGCAATGGGTAGCAATGTATTTCCAAGTGATTTGCACAATGGGCATACAAACTCTCTTCGGCTAGTGTTTTCAGGTTGATTGCGCGTAGGTTGAGATTGATGTCGAACGTCGATGGACGCACAATACGTATCAAAGCAAGATACATGCATCAAGTGACCGCATGTCGACGCATACATGCCCGATTTATGACTTTGACGAGGGAATCCGCGTATTGCTTTAGGATCATGGCTATTATCCGAGCCTACATTGAGGGATTCAAAATCAGATCCAAGCGTGTGTTCCAGGACATCGTTCATAATGTCGACATCGTCAGGCGGGAATTCTCGAAGTATATTAGAGGTTTGTATTAAGCATAATATACCATATTGCTGTGAGCGTTCATGGGCATCCTCTTGGCATACAATACAAGTACCAGTAGGGAATGCCCACTGGCGTGTTCGAGAATGGTCGTCAGCATTAGCTGAATCCTGAGACAAATCCAAGTCGTCTTGGTTTTCCATGTCGACACTAGCAAATTCGTCTTCTTCGTCCTCATAGAGATCTTCATGTTGTTCGAGAAATTGTGATTGAGCTTGGGCAAATTGAGCCAAAATCTTGGCTTGCCGTTCTTTGACCAGCTGCTTCTGCTTATCGCGCTCGCTCATACCTGATGGTACAGCTGCGTGTGTCTTGTCTTCATTGTCGACTATTCCTCGCCACTTTTGTATGTTCTCTTTTACTCTTAGTGAGCCTCTGGTTTCCATCTGATGAAGGATCCATTGGCATCGAGGATGGATGTCCTTAAGATCGGGAGATCGCAGCAATTTCAGTACCAATTCTAGAAGCGTCATTCGGTCGTTTTCGATTACAAATTCTACAGTGCATGCTAAATGTACAAATCCGGCTTGACCACCATCCTCTGCAACCTGATGAATGAAATCGTTATTTTCATCCACCAAGGCAATAAGCAATAGATGTAATGTTTGGTCCATCACGGTATCACTCTTTCCAGTGGTGATTCCTTGCTTAGTATTGTACAGGGCGAAAAAAATAATATGTACAAAGACGTTTGAATGTAGAAGATTTCCCATTTTGACAAATGGTCCATTTGTAACTTTTGGTAACTTTGGAACATAGAAATATTCTTCAGGAGGCTGGCTTGATTTCTTTCGCAAGATTTCTTCGGCTTCTTCTCTGTTATTTCGGGTATAATGCCAGAAGTAGGGATCCACTTCATCGAAATGTTTGCTGAGCAGCTCATATTGACCAAGATCATTGAGACCTTCGGGCTGCTTGAGGTGAGCAACACTGGATAATATGGTGTCGAAAGCGAAATTCTCGTGTAGCCGGTCGGGTATGGACTTGACCAGATCGGAATGTGGTAATGGTCCCAAACACAAGCTGTGAATAATCTCGCGCTGGACTTTTTGCTCGAGATCCATACCAGTCGCATTTGCACGCTCAGCTACGCACACAATAAGGAGATTGAGCAGTTCCTCAACCATGAAAATCAGCTGTGATGCATCGTAGTTTTCATGCTGGAGATCACCCGTAAACCATGATGCCAGTTGGAATCGATCGAGCAAAGTCGCAAGTAAGGTGTTAGGGTCAATCACAGTAAATCCAAGTTGAACAAGGAAAACATCTGCATCAAACGTGTTTTCCCGTAAAGAAATTTCACGGTAATGATGAGCTTGATTTCGTACACCATAGCCATTGCGAACCCAAACACCAGCGCGGATTTGCGACAAGAGCACAATGGTGCGAATGGGGTATTCCAAAATAGCAAGAAGACGCCGATCATCGATGAAATCGAAGCGACAATAGTCCGTGCCTCGAATCAGATCACAAAAGTTGCTCATCCAGCCAGCCTCTGCGAGAATGCCATCATCCAGTAGACTAATATTCTCCAGTAATCCAGCCAAGAGCCAGTGAAGGGGATGGTGGAATGACACTGGCTGTGTAGCTACATCATACTTGATAATCCAATAGGAGCCAGTACCATTTAAATGAAGGTTGTGATATTCTTGTTCTTGTATACCCGCGATACGAGGCTGTGGTAGCCGTTCTTTGGCTAATTCAGTACTGTCGGCCAATTCATTTTCCGTGTCCGTGGCTACCCAGTCGCTAAACACCTTGAAGATCCTCAAAATAGCACGAACAAGAGCCTTGCTTTTGTCGACTCGTATAGCTTCATTATCTGAAGCCGTTGCAGCGTAGCATTCCGCGAACTGCCGACAGCACTTTGCTATTTGTAACGTGACATTGAAGGCATTCACCCATGTTTCTGACTCGTACTCAATATGGGTATCTGCTTGTCTGACAAGTGCATTCATATCTTGGAACATGATGATGAGGCCAATGTATTGTCGAAGATAGAGTGGCTCTCGAATAATGCTTTCTTTGACTGATTCTGTATTGATGATATACCGTAAGTCGTGGAAAGCGCTGAAGTAACGACGGCTGCGGAAGGATCTTGCTTCACAGTTGACTCGCATTGACCCTTGCTTGCTATCGGTAATCAAGGGCAGCGACACGCAATCGGTCAGGAAAAAGCTGGAAAGTACGGAACAAATCTGGCCAAGGAAATGACATTCGTTGACGACCAAGGATGCAATAGTCGGCACAGTTAGGAGCTGGACAGAGAAAAGAATAATTGAGTTCTCAGGTTCCCTGTCGCGCAGCAAGAAAGCATCTGCGAGCGTGACGTAGTTTCTGGCGAGGCGTATGGCTGTTGTGTGCCATGTGTACGAGTTAGTCTATACCATTTGATACCAAAACTTGTACAAAGAAAAACATTCATTTTCACTTGCCTATCTGCTTTTTGAAGTCAGGTCGAGGTGCCAAAGAAGATATGAATAGTTGGCGGAGAGCCAAGCGAACTTCTTTCCAAAGCCGCAAGTCAAATAGCATGAGATAATCCAATCGAAGCTTCCTTTCATACTCTTGTCGCAATTTTGAGCCACTCAAGATACCCTCAGCTACCTTTTTACCTACTGCTGTCGATTTGAATATCTTTGCAGACATCTCATCGTGAACGAGCGCTTCTTCCTCAGCCAGCTCGTTGTATTGATTTAGTAAGGCGTTGTAGTCCCAATTAAGATCAGCAATATCATATCGTTTAAGGGCATTGCGTTTGCTGTTGGCTCGATAGTAGGATGATGACTGTCTCTGTCGACGTGAGAGATCAGCAGATTCACTGTTGGATGAATGGTTGTCGTGTTGGTGATCAGAATCACTTTCAGGACCAGTAGAAATTGCTGCAGCAAGTCTTCTTCTGTGAGCATTGGTGGGCAGTGTCCATAAATCTCTCGGTTGAACATCCAAGCCATCAAAGGCAGCGACACCATCTCCAGCTGTACCAGCTCCTCCAATGGCTGTTTGTGGAACTCTAGAATCCTCAAAGTCCATATCTACGGAGGGATCGTCTTCACTCTCATCATCACTTCCTCTCCCTTGCCGAAGTTGTAAAGAGAGAACGGCCAAGTCCGGTGGAAGAGTGTATTCTGTGCATAGTTCGTCACAAACCACCTCACGAAGGATTGCATCTCCTTGTTCAACACTATCAAAACATTTCAACCGTCCACTAACCAAGTCCTTGAGCCAATCTAGTAATATTGTGCAAATTTGTTCTCGAAAGGTATCATGTGCAGTTCGAATAGTCACAGCCAACCCGATGGTAGACAGAGATGTAGCTATATTGAGAAGCTCGTCTACATTGGTGGACAATTTGATGATATCTCTTCCCTAAAAATTCGCGCATCAGTATAAAACTGTTGGTACGCATAAGAGCCAAAGCATCAATGGACTTACATATTGATTTACATTCTCAGCTGTAGCCTTAGCTTGGGCTTCAGTACAGCCAGCAGCAGATACAAGTTGGTCTATAACTTGTGGGTAAGAGTGGCTTTCGTCGTTCCAAAGGATACAAGCATACATTTCTGATGAGGAAGATGATTTTGCTTCATCAGCAGGTACGTCGAGGTCATCGATCTCCATCATGGCAACATCTTCATCTTTATCTTCAGCATGCGAAAAAGCAGAGGGTCGAATTGCATGCGAAAGAGAGAGCTTGATATTCTGTGAGTCGCGAAAGATAGTATTGGACCGGACGGACTGATTGTCGCTGTTAATATTGGCGGTTGTTACCTTGTCCTCAGGACTACAAGCAAAAGTTTCAAGAATGAAATCTAGTACAGAACCAATGGTAGAATGCAAAGACCGATTTAGTTCACTTGGTATATCCGCTTTCTCCTGTCTTGGATTGGGTATTGAACTGGCCGGTTCACCAGGAGGTCGAGACATAGGAGAATGGTAAGCACAGTCAATCTCGTATTTCCAAGACTCAGGGTCGCCACAATCGCAGCACCCTCCTGATCCTGGACTAACAGAAAATGATACATCATGTCCTTCATGGTTTGTTGAGTGGAAGCACCGAGAGCAAAAGACACAAGTGTCATCAAGTCCGCATGTCCTGAATCAAATCAAATCGAATATAAGTACAAGGATCATGTAAACTCCAATCATGAAATAATTGAAATGCTTCTAAGTACCTGCAGCGATATACAGTTTCGCCTTTTTGAAAGACATGGCCGCATTGCTTCCCTCGCTGTGAAGGCTGATATTCCGCTTCGATCTCTGAAGTTTCGAGTAACGAATTTGTGCCATTGGATAGATCTCGCTTAGATCGATTGAGTGCAAGCAAAGAGGACCCATTGGTTTCCATGAGTTTTTCAAAAGCCTGGTCATCCGGAACAAAATAAGTACGTTTGAATTCCTCGCTATGGCCCCAGAGCGATTGGTAACATTCAATCAGGACAGCTCTTCGTGTAGCATTATTAACAACATATTCGAATAAATTGGGGGTATCGTTAAGATAAGTCTTTAGAGTAGAGGGAGAAGAATTCTGCTGCGCCGAATGTTCTTCCATCTTGGCTCCTCGTTGATCGTTCAAAGCAGCAAGAGACCTTTTGACTGGACCTTTTCAGCAGTACTTGAAGCCGACACTGCGTACTTTGAGGTTTTTATGAAAAAATTTAAGGGTCGATCTTAATCGCAGAGTCGATGGACATGATATGATATTTATTTTTGCTATTTGTTTTTTTTTATTTGTTGTAATATAAAATTCTGTATATACCAGTGCGTTGTAACAAGACACTGTTTTAAGTCAGCATATGCATTGGGTTCACGACCGGTGTCGTTTTTCTTTTTAATTCATCTCATCTACACGAGAAACGGGCGAGCATCGATCCGGCGACGAACTGCTTAATGTGCTGCTAACCTTGCTTGCTATGGACAGTCGTTTGGTTCTCTCAGAAAACGGAGAGAGCGCACGAAGAGCTTGGTTGACTCGTTTGGAAAGAGAGGCCACACATCTGTCTGAGCTGACCACCTCCCAAGCGAAGTCTACGCCATAAATCATGCGGATAGCATACACAACTCTTTTCGCGCTGTCATCAGGCATGGAAACATATTCTTCGTTGATGTCCCGTGGAATAATATCAGAGTTGTCACCTAGGGCATGCTGCACGATGTGCAGTATTTCTTCCTGTAGCGCTTCGAAGCTGTTAGCTTCTGCCGCGGGTGCTATACAAGGTATGAAGTCAGTGTCTGTAAACCAATAATTTGTGAATTTCGTGTTTCTAGTATATCACTTACCAACAATGTCGAATGGACGACTACGAGTCATTACGTTATGCTTGCCATCATGATGGTATCTGAATTCATAGCTGCCGATTTCCCAAGGCAAACCATCACCTCTAAATGTGACAGTGCCTTCAGTATGTCGAGGAGTTTGAAGTGGCGAGCCTTCCTCAAAAGTATCGGCCAACTGAGGAGTAATCCAGGTCCATAGTCCTTTGGAACTAGTGGTTGTGACATGCTTGCTCTTGTTAGCAGTGATCTTGTACACACCAATCCAGTCCTTGGCACCATGGTTGGCAGGAGCGTGCCATTTCAAAGCAATAGCTTCACCAAATGTGAAACTGATGTTATCAGCTTGACTGGTGTTGAATTCAATAGAATACTTGCTCAGATCATATGCATCCAAGTCGTTGGTTACTTTGGGGATCAACAGCCTAGAGGTAGAGTTTTCAAGTAGAATCTTGGTATCGGCTACCATTTCTTGTAATCTAGGTCTTGCGGCTTCCACCATGTCGCCAACTGCACCAGCTGTTTCTTCCACTACACGTTCAACCTTTTCTACAGTTTCCTTAACAATACGTTCGACACTTTTAGTCGTGTTCAAAGCAGCTTGGAGTTCAGATTTTTCCCTTAGCATCTTGGTAACTTCTTGACGGAATTCGTCAGGGATGGACTTTGGCAAAGCAACGGCAGCCGATCGAAGAGTCTTTGTCAAACCAGCTTCCTTTCGAATTTGGTCTCCATAAAGCTTTCTCATGTGAGGGCTATAATAAACAAGTTTAAAGAATAATTAGAACAGATCCACTACTGAAGTTCATGCTTGCAGATGAAAATTACCCTTCAACGTAATTGAGGAACAAAAAGTTGGAGATTTGAGAGAACAGAGCGAGGATGAAAATGATCCAACTGTTAGCCATCAAAGTCATACCCCAGAAGGCAGCATGACCCATAATCTTCTCAGGATTGTTGAGGTAGCGATAAATTCCAGAGTAAACAAGACCAATATGCTTGTCGTCAAAGAAGAAATCACCATAGAACCATCCAAAGTCACCCAACACTTCATAGATTGAGACAGAAGTCCAAATGTGGAAACCAATGAAAACGAAGCCAAGGGTATGACGGAGAAGAGTCATGCCATACGTCCAATCTTCAGGCAAGGTATACATTTTCCAACAAGCGATGAAGAAGGTAATGTAAGTCATACACAGAGACAGGTTGTAGATACTAGAGGGGGGAATCCAGTGAGTTTGAAATCGACATCAAGTGGAATTATTGAGCATCATGACATTACCTTTTCCAATTATTGTAAGCATCCTGAACGGTTCCGCCCCACTTGAGGAAATGACGAGTGATGAACTTGCTCGTAGACTGACGATGGAGTAAGGCACCAAGGATATACGAATGGAACACGCGCCACAGCAAAGCTTGGCCAATCGCAAATGTAACACCCAAATTACCACTCATGGCGAAAAGAGGCATGTAAGCAGCGTAAAACATGACCAGAACGGAGGCAAAATCCGTGGATCTGAAGATATCAAAGTTCTTGAACACAATCAAATCACGACGGAAGTAGTTGTTGTAGAAGTCACGGTTGGCAGCCTGATCCAAATGTTGTGGAACGTCGTCTGTCTCTGTCGCAGTGTCGGAGATTGAACTCTCGCTAGGAGAAGACAAGCGACGAGTGGGAACAGGTGGAGGGTTATATGTCTTTTCAATGTCTGAAAAACATAAGAGAGGTAAGTGAAAAGGCTCTGTAAAAGAAATCTACCATCATAACTTGTCCTGATCTACTACTTACGAGGAGTCTCAACGAAAATCAAAAACGCGAATTGAGCAGCATGAGCAAACAAGCTGACATAGAGGACAGTGTAACTAGCGCACATAAGAGATAAACCATAATAGCCAATGTATCCAACCGAGTACATAGGGTGAGGCGCCATTTCAAACACACCATCGAATGTAAGCGATTGCTCGATCAAGAAGAAGAAATCACCCCAATCTAAAAGAGTTAAGGTTGTCATTACTACATCATCCCCTTCGACAAAAAACATCGTTATGTATGCACTTACACCAAGCAAAATCCTTGACAACTCTCTGTGCATCGACCTTGACCCAAATGTTGAAGGCAACCAAGAACAAGCCACCAATCCATCTTAGTGGATCTGACAGAAAGAAGGTCACTTTTGGCGCAGCATTGAACCATGAGAGAGCAAAGCAGAGATAGGATGTGAAATCATTCATCAGAATGATATCAACCAACTGTCTGTAAAGAAGCCATGTGTTGAATTCAATTGGAGCGGTCTGTGGGACATTGGTGAGCTGAAGAAAGGCAGTGGAACCCATTTTTTCAATGGGGTGAGTCGGGTATTCGAATTAGTTGCTTACTTCAAAATCATAATCTTTCCCCATCTTTCTGGTGAACTGGTGCTTCAACCATGCATGGATCTTGGGATTTTTCTTTGCATCAAAGACTTTGTATTTTTTGGCTAGGCTGACAAGTCCACGTTCTTCGCTTTGGTACTTGAGCAGAATACCAAGTCCCAAGTTGTAAGACAAACGCCAAAAGACGAAGATAACCAAGTAAAAGTACTGCCGGAATCCACTAGGCAATATGAAGAACAAACCGATCTCAAGTCCCATGATAGCCAGTGTAAACAGATCAAAAAATGTTTTACTGGATTGGGGATCCAATACAGCTGTCAGCATGTCGTGCGTTACAGGGACTCTGAATACTGAATAAACATATGCAGTAAAGGAAAGAGGGTTAACCCTACCAGTCGTTACTGCTAGGCTGATTTCACATATTGCTTCCTACCTTTACCATCCGGCGTCTTTCCATATGATAGTGTGTCTTCCTTGTCCTTCTTCCAGTCTACGGAATCAGTGGTTGGAGCTTGGTCCAATTCATTTGGAGGAGCAGAAGACTCCGCCAAATGCCTTTGTCGTAGTTCGCTCATAGAGTTTAGGGGAAATGAGCTGTCGAATGAGGTTTGTCCGGAGTTAAGAGTGGTCAGTTGAGGACACGAGGGATCAAAATCTCTTCTGTTGAAGACAACGAAATAACCTTATGGTTGAAATGGTAGTCCAGTGGCTTTTCTTTTCAAGTAACGGTACCACACGTGAAATTGAATGGGGAAACCGCTATCGCAGATTGAATCGCCCCAATGGAAAAAAAACATATGATAACGGGGAAGATTCTGGAAGTAATATATTGACGCAAAATCACACATTGTATATATTAAAAAGAGAGAGAGCAAAAGAGAAAAGAAAGAGGAAAAGTGAAAGAAATTTTGTAAACAGGAAGAATTCCTTTAAGGAAACCATTGTTCTAACTGGAAAGCTTTGGCCCAAACTATGGCGACCATGCTTACTCCCGTGAACACCATGACACCCCACATGACCAGCTGGCCAACCTCGCGTCGTCCATGGGCAGCCAAGTCGGAGCCATCACTTGCAAGTACACCAAACTCAGTGGCCAAGATTGTACCGAAGACTAACGATCCGAGTATATAGTGAAGGAGATGTCGTGGATACCCATTCAACTCCATGATGCCAATGAGCAAAAGCGCAACTGGTACCGTGGTAGTAAACGTGTTGAACGCGTCGACAAGGCGAGCAACCTGTTCATATTGCTCGGCTGAAGGCGCTTCAAAAGTGTCTAAGTGACCAGGAAAGGAAGAAGTTAGGGATCAAGAAATACCTCGTGCTGAACTGACAAAAGTTTTACTTACGACGACGATGTCCAACTTTAGATCCGTTGGCTTCTTCTTTGCTTGCTCTATATCGTTCCAGAGTGCCATCGCCCACATACACATCAGTCTTGCGTCGCTGATTCCAGAGTCTGTAGCCTAGGATAAGGAAGTAGATGAGGAAGACACCACCATAAATACCAGTCAGTGGGGCATATTGAACATTTTCGCCGATCGTGCGACGTTCAAGATTGCTATCCAAGTAGTTTTGTGTTCGCTCATACAATGACATGCTGGAATCAGGGGCTGCCGAGTTCCTTCGTCGAATCAGAGGAGCTTGCACAAATTCATGTTCGTTTCGCAAGGCTCTTGCGTTGAATTCCTCGATATCATGTTGCTCGGCACCCTTGGCCAAAAACAGTTCTTCTCTTTCTTCTTCTTGTCTTTCTTCCAGCTTGCGCTTTATCGCTTCAGTGTCAAGGGATTCCTTGGCGCTTGTCCACCATTCTCCTAACTTTTCTTTGACATCATGGACTTGATCGGCAACCTTGGCCTTTGCATCATGAATAGTGTCGTCTTCCTCCAAGTCGTCATACTCGTGATGAAGATGATTTTTGGCACGCTCAGCGCGTCTTTTAGCGTCTTCTACAGCATGTTGAGCGTGCTGTTTCGCAGCATTGACGTCTCTTTGCAGATGGTTTACACCTTTGTGGCCATTATTGTCGCCTTTCAAATCGTTGAGCTTGTTATTGACAGCGCGTTTGAAGTTTTTAACATCCTGGCTACCAATTCGTTCTGCATCCAATAAGGCATCAACTGTATGATCCTTGGCTTGTTCTACCACGCTCTCAACCTTTTCTTTCAAGGTAGGTTCACGTGGAGCTAACGCTTCAGGCAAATGCTGTGCTGCAAAATGGCGAAGACGTGCAAGTGGGCTATCCGCTGTCATGTTAATATGTAAAGTGTTGTTCAGTTACTGCTTGGGGGTGAAGATACAGATGTCAACGTTCGTTGGAGAAGATTGACAAGTGCTGGTGTTTATCAAGCTTGCAATGGGGCTCACTTGTCGCGCTTTTCGGCTCACTCGAAAAAAAAAAAATTGCCCGCTGGCTTCTAGCCATGAACGTCATCATCACCGCACACCAAACCGCGAGGCTTTTCATATTCAAACTCCGTCTTCCCCCATCTCAGTTGAAATGCAACGGCAGCTTTTAACGTAGCGACGGAATTTTTTATGTATGACTCTTTGATCTAAGTAGAGTTATAATATACAAAACATTACGAACTTCTGTAGAGATATAGTAGATGTAGGTAGTAATGTAGGTAGTAATGAGATGGAATGGTAATTAAGAAAAAAAATCAAATAATGTCCTTAGGAGTGAAACAGAATGAGTGGATATAATGTTTACATGCAGAGCAGTTTTTGCCACCACTTGGTCTTTTCTTCCTTCTTAGCTTCGGACTTTTTGGGTACATCCTGCTTAACAGGCTGTGCTTCCTTTTTAACAGGCTCTTCCTTAGCTTCAACAGGCTCAACATTTTCGGCTTGAGTGCCTTCGCTGGAAGTGTCAACTTCAGGCTTCTCCAAATTAGCAGCACCTTGCTTCATTGTCTTCACAACCTTGGCGAAGTTCTCGCCTTGAGTATAAACGATAGCGAGTTCCTTCTCGGAAGGTTGGCGAGAACCATCACCGTTGGCGACAGTACCAGAACCATAAGGTGAGCTTCCGATAACCTCAGAGTTGTCGAACATGTTAGCATTGGCGAAGCCTAGAGGAACAAATGGCATACCGTGATGAGCGAAGTAGGTAACGGTGGAGAGTGCAGTGGTCTCTTGTCCACCGTGTTGGACAGCAGTAGAGAAAAAGACACCGGTGAGTTTGCCGGCCAAGGCACCAGATTGCCAAAGACCACCAGTGGAGTCCAAGAAGGTCTTGATTTGAGCGGGCATGGTACCGAAACGAGTGGGGATACCCCAGAGAATACCATCAGCGTTCTTCAAGTCATCGACAGTGATGATGGGAACATCCTGCTTAGGAGGAGCATGCATCTTGGTGAGGACCTCTTCAGGCAAAGTCTCAGCGACCTGGAAGATCTTCACTTCGACACCTTGGGCCTCCAAACCTCGCTGAATCTCTTTGGCGAGTGTGTAGACTAGCAGTAGCAATTTACAGTCAGCTTTTTGATGCATTCATCTTTACTAGAAACTAAATCCTGATACTTACTGTGGCCGTAAGTGGAATAATAAATGATATAGATCACAGGAGAAGACATGATTTGCGAAAGTCTTTTTTTTTTTTTTGCCTGAAGACGCGAATATAAATGAAAATTTATTTAAACTCCTACGCTGCTGAGGAATCAATTTGTCAAGGTTGACAAAGAAATCAATAAGGTCGGAAATCTAAACCAAGGTCGTTCAAGAGATCATGTAGATGAACCAAAAGGCCACATAATATCTTATTAACACAAAGTAAGATGAGCCATATACTGTTTCAAATTAATATCAAGACAGAATAGAATAAATGCTCTAGGATCAGGCTGAACGAAACATGTATAAATTTCCCAAGACCAAAGTCATAGCAGCGTTGCAGAAGGCTGAAGGCCCCTCGAGAGACTTGTGCTTTGTATTTCGCATCATTGTCGTCCAGACTTATCATGTCTGAAATGAGGCTGGACTAACTTGTAGCCACTTATTTTACGAATATCGGGCAGCAGCGACAGTGTTGTCCTGCAGGGAGAGCGGAAGTTGAAATTGATTGAGTAAGCTTCCAGTCAGCTACGATCAAAAGAAATGGTTGCCTGACAAATCCTTCACCGACCAAGAATTGGCGGTCCGATGAATTTTTTGAGTATAAAAGGCGCGTATTTTTAAATTGTAGTAGCATACTTCATCCTCAACCAATAACAGCAATGTCTCCTACTCCTGTCATCTACATCATCTACTACTCCACCTACGGTCATATCTACACCATGGCCAAGGCTGTCCAAAAGGGTTTGGAGTCCCAAGGTGTTGACGTCAAGATCTTCCAGATCGCTGAGACTTTGCCTGAAGAAGTCCTCACCAAGATGTATGCTCCTCCTAAGCAGGATGTTCCCATCATCACTGTCGATGACTTGAAGAACGCTGATGGTATTCTCTGGGGTATCCCCACTCGTTTCGGTACCATGCCCGCTCAAATCAAGACCTTCTTGGACTCCACTGGTGGTCTTTGGCAATCTGGTGCCTTGGCCGGCAAGTTCACCGGTATCTTCTTCTCTACTGCTGTCCAACACGGTGGACAAGAGACCACTGCCTTCACCACCATTACCTACTTCGCTCATCACGGTATGGTTTACGTTCCTCTTGGTTTCGCTAACCCCCATTTGTTCGACAACTCTGAGGTTATCGGTGGATCCCCCTACGGTGCTGGTACCATTGCCAACGGTGATGGTTCCCGTCAACCTTCCGAGAAGGAATTGAGCATTGCTGAAACCCAGGGTGAAAACTTCGCTAAGACCGTCAAGACTTTCGTTGCTGGCAAATCCGCTTAATTTATTCAACAAGATCGAGGATTATAACCGCATAAAGTCACTTTAAACTAGATAACCATTGTATAACACAACTATTTTAAAACATTAAACTGGTTTTTTTTTAAAAAACGACAATGCGTCTCATCTTTGTACTGGGAATCACCCATATTTTTGTATTCAAAAAGATACGATCTTAAGATTATGGAAGGAGATCAATTCTAACCATGTCGAAAGATTACAGCTCGCTCTTTCGTGTTACAGGTGGTACACTTGTACGCCGCTTGAAATGGCATTAAAAAGAAAAATTTTATGGACCTGCTATCTGGCCATTTCTCGACTCCAAACCTTGAATAATTATCTTTTCCTGATCATTTACTAACTACATGGTGCTTGTGATTCTGCGGCATTTAATATATGCTCTTAGCGGAACAGTAGACGAAGTAGAAAGGGTATCTCTCGGCTTTACCATGAGAGAGTGATCTCAACAGACATACAACACGTTGCTGGCTTGGGGATCTAACCACGCGTGATGATGTGGGCACCGTTACGATCAAGATAGTTCTTTTGTCATGCCCCTCAGCTTGTGGTCTTCCGCATAAGAAAACCCGCAAAGGCTGCTAAATATACAAAATGAGGTAAACTTGGGGAAAGAGTATTCGTCTTTCAGTAGATCTAAACTTATTAAAGATCAAATTGGACGGTACTGATTGTTGTACCAAACAAACAATGTTTGCCAAATGTGAAAAGTTGCAGCAATGAAAAAATGTCCGTGCTGCTGGGCATCAAAACAAAAGATAGTGCATGCAAGGGTGATATTTTGGGTGTGTTCTTATCTTTTTCTTTTTTTTGTTCGTGTATATATAAACTATAGAATTAGCAAGGCTTATTACTGGTTCGAGCCATTTCAAGTAGCCATTGTGTTTAATTTGAACAAACTTAGGTATAGCTTGTCCAGCGCTATTTTCAGCGCAGAGATCTGTCATCGTCTTCGTCAAAGTCTCGGGAATGACGATACTCCGGATAATCGTCTTCGCTTACGGGCTTCCTTACCGGTCGTCTGGAATTTTCGGCCCTGCTGCTTCTACCATCCACCAGAGTTAAATCGTCCGTTGAAAAGTTGGCTGACCCAGGCCTTGAAGATGAAGGGCGTGATCTAGGGCGATCAGAAACGGGAGATGTAGCCATACTTGCGGCGTAGCCAAGTTCCATATCAACATCTTGTTCATCCAGCTCAATGACTTGACCATCCGCTCCAATCTTAAAGCCGAAAAACGATTTTTTGTTGTCGGTGATGAACCCACTATCTCGCCGAGATGGTGGGTCGTTAAAAGAATTAAGCGAGCGAGATGAAAGGTTCTTCATGCTATAGGTTTTTTCTTTTTTGGATGGCTTTTCGTTGTTCAGCACAATAATATTACCCCGACCAGGAGCACCACCCATAGAAGGAACTTGGATTATGCCAGGGCCACCGGGACCCATCGGACCTCCTGGTCCCATAGGTGGTCCCATAGGTCCTGGTCCTTGCGGAGGAGGCGGTGGTGCTTGTGGAGGTGCAAATTCAGGCATTCCTTGAGGTGATGGTCCCTGTTGAGCGACAACAGCAGCATTTTCCATAGCCATGTTGACTCTTTGTCTCATCAGCAGTTGCTTGTGACTATAAGACCATATGCATGCAGCCCAGTAAACCTATACAAGCAAACAAGGTTCCAAGTTAGATAAAGCAAATAATGCGAGCGGGCCATTATTAGGAGATATAAGAGAAACTTACATAAAGAACAAATATAACGATGACACTCAAAATGCTAAACTTCAATTCATCTTGCCACATTTTGTCACAATTATAAAAGTCGGAGCTAGAGGTGAAGTTCAAGTTGACTGAGGTTCCATTGGGAAAAGCGGCCTGAACTGATCTGCCCATTCGGTTAGCTGCATCGTTGACGCAAGCAACATTATAGCCAGAGCGGTCAATGATAAACAGGATGACGTTCACGATCATATCAACCAACACAATGAAGATGCAACACCATACGGCGTGTGACAGGTTACGGATAGACCATGCATGTTTCTAGATGACAATGCTATTAGCCAATATTGGGCATGGAAAGCATGGTTGCATATTACTTACGAGAAAAAAGACGACTATGCCACCAAGTGCAACTAGGGCAAATATAAGATTGAGTGCTCCAAAGATCATCAATGGAGTGCTGTCAAAATATGAGAAGAATGCTAAGAAGTGCGAAATAAAATCAAATTAGCATTATGCTGGTCATGGCTACAGGAAACAGGATGCTGTTGCTTACGACTCTCGTTCATGAAAGCTAGGATAGCAAAGTAAAAGCTCAGTCCCTGTAATACAAGTGATATTAGAATTGATTATATTATGAACAAGGTCTAAAGTACACTACTTACCGCCCACACTATACATGCTACTGCTCCACCAGCTCTGAGATGGATACATCCGCAGCATTTTGCTAACGCAGGGTACTTCGGTGTTATGAAACGGTGGTCGACTGTATCGAACTCTGCAAAGTTGAAATTCATGCTCTTCTAGAATAAATATCTGCTAATATGTGTGCAGTAATCTCCAGGGTATATAGACTTTTCGCTGATAACCAAGGGAGGGGCAAGGTTATTTTCAGTTTGTGCGGCGATGAGGGGTATAACTTGCTCTTTGAAAGCGACTTTGTGGCCTATATGGAGCAAATGAGCTTTATGCAATCACTAGGTAGCAAAAAAATGCTGAAGAGAATAGAGAGAAGGAGCAAAAGTAAAAGGGAACAGATTACGCCCTATAGATCACAACGTCTTTAACCGAAATTGGCGACAACAAAAACATTCTTTATTCAGGTATGAAGATTTGATGGGGCGTGGTTCCACTCTGGATATCACCCTCGGTCATTGCCCAATAGCGGCACCGATTATGGACTCTCCAACTCTGTTTAAGTCTCTTACAATAGCTTGATTTGGATGGTTGTTATTGTCCTGGATCCATTTATAGCGGTGGCCTCATCCGCTTCCAAATTTATACTCCGACCTTCGCCGGATTTGCCGGCTGTCGAACCTTCCAACGCACAATCTTGTGCTGCGTTAAGCTGTGGCATTTTTATATCGGTAGCACTTTGTCAAAAGTTCTTTTTACATATTTTGCTGAGAGAGAATACTTGCAGTATATTTCAAAGTGTTCTGCTGTCCACGTCTCGCGGTGGCTGTAAACTGCGCTGTAAATCCCAAAAAACAAATTGGCAATTTGGTAAGGCAGGAACGCCTTCCGTCTTGTGGGACTGCGAAAGTAGCATGAAGAGCACAGTTGTTTGTTAAAATCAATCTGGAAGTTGAACACGATAAGCGTTCTGCAATAACGTTTGACATGTAGTGCAAACCATAAAAACTGCATACGTAGGATATGTGGATACTGTCGAAATGAGTGGTTCCTTTCTCCGAAAGATAGAGCAGCCTTTGTAACTACTGACCAGAGAGTCAGGCTCAGTTACGTAAAATCCCTTTTTGAGTTTTTGCAACTACAGTATCCATCCCATAAATTTTAGTGCAGCCACGTTGCGGTATACAGCCAATGACAGAAATTAGTGTTCAATGCAGATGTTATTTCTGAATGCACTACCTTGACAAAATGCCTAGTTTATTACGAAGGAGAAGGGGCTCTCCGATTTGACCGGTGCAAAAATTTCTAACAGATACAGAGAACGCGTTTAGATTTACCGCATACTACCGTTCACAAATATACCAAATTTAAAATACCTATGCTTAAAGCATAACTCTCAAGAGTGATTGCTTTTTAAGTTCGAATACATTTTCGTAAACTTCCTCCTTAGTTAAGTATGTAACATCAATCATACTATAAGCGGGCCGCAGTTAGAGTCATATCATCCCATTCAAAGGTGGTTGGACGACAACAGCCAGCTAACAGCATAGGAAGGCGTACATGTGATTTTGGAGAAAGAGACAACACACTCGTGGTTCAAATTAATTACATTCTGTAGTATGGTGCTCGGCGATTTACAGATTGTTAAAGGCATGCCAATGGTAGAAGCTATAACATAACAGTGATCGATCATCTCTTCCTTACATGTGATTCGATAGCCACTCATACATTTACCCGCTTTCTGCCAATACAATTAGATGGAATGGAGAACATCGCAACGAAGAAAAGTAGCTGTTTACCGCCATCTCTCTCAGGAGGATTTTGTCCACAACTACTCCTGTGGATGGAATTCTAAAGCAGAACATCAAGCACGAGCATTGCGTATGATTTTTTTGATATTAGAATAATGAAACGTAAATATAGCAGGCGTATTTCTAGCAATGAGCTATGACCAACTTTTTCATTACTCTGATAGCTTACTTTTGCCTTTCAAAGAGCATGGTGTAACCAATATCACACCAGAGGCTGTATTTCATAAACCAGGTTCATACGATAGGTTCTATATTTGGAGAAATACTGACTTGTTGGCCAATGGGGTGGCGATAGGAGACGATCTGATGCAGCCGTATGTCTGTACTACAGAGTCCATGTATTTCATTTAACGATGGCTATTCCCACCGGAGATGTAAAACACGGTGTGATTATGGGAAACACACAAGATACGAGATACCTGTCAAGGGGCAGTAGAAGAATACATGTGCGTTTGTTAGACACTTTGCTCGGTGGTCAAGACGAAATATAGGCTGCCGCATCCTCCGATAGAATGTAAGCGTGAAATTGTGCATACAGAGTAATGCATTTTGTGATACTGCTGAAACGGGAAACATTAAGCAGAATAAGAAAATGCATGCATCCACTAGCTCTAATGATCTTGGGAAAAGGGTGGAATAGGCTGAAAATTACCAAGTTCAAGACGATTAGCCAATTTGGAAGAATGATAGCGTATGCCCACTGCATTATGAGAATTAAAGGCTTGAAGATCGTCAGAAATGAAAAATCTGCAAATCAAATGCACAATCTTCAAAAAGTATGACCTTAATGCGAGTGGCGAGTGTTTTGGTCTCTTATGTGATGACCATTAGCATGACACATACATTACACTGATATCAGTCTTTATGTTTTACATTGTTAGATAGCCTTTCGTGTGTATATTACACAGCGAACAAGCCTTTATCAGATGGCATATGCTTGTCATGGCGAGGCTCCTTGTTACTTGCCAAAACTGCACCATAATTTCCACAATAGGGAAACTTCAGCACATTCATATTGGCGGGTAGGACGAGAATGATACAATCTGAAGCAATGTCGATATCAGATCGGAGGTGTCCGAAAGCATGAGCTGCAAATGAAAATAACTCTAACATGTTGGATTAACCAATTGCAGTAACTTTGTCATGAAATTGGATATTAACCGCAGGCAGTTTAGACGTCTGCTGAGAAATTTGGCTTCTGATCTTTTCAAATCCTGTTTTAATTTGTGTACCCGTAATTCGATGCATAAAATGTATAAAAGTGCCCGCTCTCTTTGCATATCTTTAGTTTTTCATTCTCTTTCATCATGAAGATCACCGCTGCCTTCTTCGGCCTTGCTGCCGCCATTGCCTCAGTTCAAGCTGCTCCTGCTACCAGTGGATTAGCCGCTGCCCCTCTTGTGCAGCCCAAGACCTACACTCTACCTGTCCAGGTCAATCCTTCGTTCAGTCGCAGTGCAAAGGCTTCGGTCTGGAAGACAGCGAACAAGTATCAAAAGTATGTCCAGTCGAAGAAAACCTCCGTCCTCGCTAGCACCGGAAGTGTTAATATGACGGATGTCCAGAACGATGTTGAAGTAAGTACATTGAATTCGGGAAGGATCGATTGTTATTCCCTAAGCTGACCATAGTGTGACCATCAGTACTACGGCATTGTGAAGGTTGGCACTCCTCCTCAATCATTCAAGCTAGATTTCGATACTGGTTCTTCGGATTTATGGTTTGGTATGTCAAACGCTTCTATTTAACTTGGGGAATGACTCCAAAATGTACATATGATTAAACCAACCCTTTTGTAGCATCGACTTTGTGCTCATCTACCTGTTCAGGAAAGACAAAGTACGACTCCTCCAAGTCGTCCACATATAAGAAAGATGGTCGCTCATGGTCTATTACTTATGGTGATGGCTCCGCATCATCCGGTATCCTTGCTACCGACACTGTCAACCTTGGTGGATTCTCCATCAAGAGCCAAACTATTGAACTCGCAAAGAAAATTTCCACTTCCTTCTCAAGCGATCCTATCGATGGTCTCCTAGGTCTTGCATTCGACTCTATCACCACAGTTAGTGGTGTAAAGACTCCTGTCGATAACCTTATTTCTCAGAAGTTGATCAGCAAGCCCCAATTCGGTGTCTTCTTGGGCAAGCAATCCAATGGCGGTGGCGGTGAATATGTCTTTGGTGGCTATGACAGCACCAAGTTTAACGGAAAGCTTACCACTGTCCCCGTTGATAACTCTCAAGGATTTTGGGGGATTACTGTGTCATCCGCCACTATCAATAGCAGATCAGTCTCCAGCTCTTTCTCTGCTATCATCGATACCGGAACCACTCTCCTTCTCTTCACCAACTCAGTTGCTGCCAAAGTTGCTGCTGCTTATGGAGCGACCGATAACGGAGATGGAACTTATGCTATTTCTTGCGATGCCTCCACTCTCTCACCATTGTCATTCAAAATCAATGGTGCTACCTTCTCCATTCCTGCAGAAGACCTTATTTTTGAAAATGACAGCGGTAGCTGCATTGCCGGCTTTGGTTATGCTAGCTTGCCCTTCGCTATTTTGGGAGATGTCTTCATTAAGAACAATTATGTTGTCTTCCAGCAAACTTCTTCACCATCTGTTCAAATAGCTTCAATTGCTTAAATTTTGATCTGGAATTCGCTGCAAGTCGGCCGATATAATCATAATGGCAATGGTGTGACTTATTTAACAAATAAAGTACATGATAATATTAACTCTACAACTATCTTATCTGCTTGCATGTACATCAGTGTTCGTGACATTGAACCGGCTCTAGTTACATATCAGGCTGGCGAAGTGTTGGATCCCATGTGACACGTGGGCTGGACTGGGTTTGGCGATTTAGGTAGTCTTCTCTTCCTTCTCAAGAATAACAGGTGGTATCGCCTAGAACAAGAAGAAACACTTAGTGAGCAATGGGAGAGGTATAGATAATTTGTATCTTCAAGCGTTGCATACCAGATCAGGTTGGAGAACCTAGAATCAAAACATTCAGGGATTAGGTCATGGACTAAACAAATGATCCTTCAAATGCTGAAGACTGTCGAAAATACCTTGTGAACAACGGTGCTTCCGACTACCATTCCGCCACAAAGAACTAGAAACGTTCGCAGCTTTGAAATTTGGGCCATGTTAGGGGTCTTAATGTTTTTCAAGATTACCCTCGCTGGACTGCATAAAATTTTATTTTCTTAAATTTTTTATTTTTGGACAAGGATACCTGATACAAAAAGTAAATGTGGACACACAGACATAGGTAGTAAGTATAAGGAGCTTGGGATCAATGCAAATTTATATTGCTTCTTTCGCAGACTGATTTAATTCTTGCGGTCTTATGACAAAGTACATGCAATCTCATATGTAGTTCATCAATATAGGCTGTAAAGCATCACGCTACATCCATATAGCCTCAACTTGACTCGTGCAAAGATATTACTAGCCGAAATACTAGAGCATGAAACTAGAGCATGATGTTGCAATGCAGAACTAGATGTTTTATCTAATAGAGTACTTTTTATTTCTTTATGATACAAGTAGACACCTTTGAAAGATTATACAAAAGCAGATGGGTTGGTAACTGTCCCGTGTAAAACAATGTGCATCAGCTCTTCTCTGCGGCAAATGATAGACAACTATTAAGCTTGAAATTTTTTGATAACAACTCTGCCTGGTATGAAACGCACTTATGCTTTGTCTTCACGTTGCTGAAGCTTCTCCAACCGCTCCTGTCGTAACGCCTCCCTCTCTTGGATGAGGTTAATTCGTCTTCTATTTATTAATTCCAGTAACCCTTTTCCTTCTGGTCTCGGATTATCCCTCTCATACATAAAGTATGCACCTGCACCGACTGCTATGGAGAAAAGTATGTCGCCTTTCCTGAAAGTGAATTTGGTTAATTGCGATGGTTCATATACAGATATTTGGCATATGAGAATGCAACATTGAGAGCCATTGCTTATAAGACCCTGCGTTTAGACCATTTTTTTGCCATACGTCAACTTACTTTGAGATAATGTGTTGATACTTGACCATTGCTACTTCTTTTGTGGTTGGTGGCGATTGGCAGTTGTCGCTCCTAGTCCGTAAGTTACGCGGAGCTCAAAGATGTGTTTTTGGATCGTGACTGGTGTAGCAAAACATTTTTTTTGGATTTTTCCTTCATCCAAGCACACGACGTCTACAAAATTGGCGATAAGTGGAAGGTCTGCAACCGATGCATCCAGTATTGCAGAAACAGTTAATTCGAATAAAAATTCTCTGATAGAATCTAAGAAGGAAGAGAAAAAGATAACTAAAGGCACTTGCAGCTTCTGCTCTCTTCAACTCACTTACTTTTTGAATTTGAAGCAAACTTTTCATATGTTTATATGATACCGCTTGTATGGTTCTCATCCATCACATTCTCGAATTTTGATATCTACGCGAGAGAAATTATTCCCTTTTTTCAAACCAATGGTTTTAACTTATTTTCTTGACGTCGTTTGTAATTGTTATTTGTGGGTAGTAAGCGTCGTGCTTGCCTTCATTGTATTTGTGGATGTATTATTGCATCATTTACAATGTTAATGTCAGTCAAGATATATCTCCCTTAGCATATTCATACTGATCCAGTATGTATTCAAACAATTTCTCGACTAGCATGTACTTTATCATCTGTATGCTGCTTTCCTATCTCGATTGGAGAATCAACATTTGAAAACCAATTTAGTTTCATTTTCATTTAATGATAAACTCCACCAAAAAGATTCTCATCGTGATAAACGATAATGTGAAGATCTTCTTATTATGCAACAATCGAATCACTCTCATAGTTCTCTTTACTATCCAAAGAAAAAAATTGTATTGGCGTAATTAATGTCGAAGAGGTGTAAATGGCACATTCTTTCTAATATGATGAAGTAAATCAAAACTATTTCTTCCAACAATGACATATTATAAGTCACTGAGAAAGAAAGGACCTCAATGATTTCGAAGCATCGATCGTTGGAGTTATGCTAATACCTTAATTAGATGGCAAAATCACGTTACTGAGGTTGCTCGTATTAGAGTACAGTTGTGTTCCGTTATATGGCATCCCTAACGAATTTTATTTTTGAAAATTTAGAATTTCCATTTAGGACAAGCCCTTGAATTTTATTTTTTTGAAAAAATTACAAATCGCATTCAATTCAACGCAGAAAACCATCCAAAAAAGCTATATAACGGGATCAAGAGAAGACTATTTGTATGTGAATTTACCACAATGCAAGTGTGCATTATGCTGTCCATTTATTGTACATTGGTTCGATATTGCCCAAAGAAAAAAAAGAAAAGCAAGGTTGTTTATAATTGCAAATGCCTGTACTAGGAAGGTAGAGTGGTTGACAATCAAATGAAGGGTATGCAAATCGTTTACAGAGTGATGCTCTATGAAATAATCAAAGGCAGTGATGTTTGGGAGCGACGGGGCCAGCCCAGAATATGAATGTACCACCAGGATAGTCCGTCTGGAGAGTATTGGCAACAGCGGAAATCAGCTGCGGTAAAGATGCCAAGCGAAAGCTATTGGGTTATATGCAAAATGGTGAATGCGAAAAATACAGCTGTGCAAAAAAGTATGGGGGATTATTGGGAGATATATCTATCGTGGTTGTAAAGTTAACGAAACGCCAGCGTGCTTCCAGTCATTGATTCGCTGTCGTAACTTTCTCTTTAGATTGAACTGTCGATGTAAGATAATTCGCATATCCTTTCGGTGCGTCAGCTTTGACTCCAAAAATTGTCGTAATTGTTCTAATTCGTGGTCTGTTGTCTCTCCATAATAAGCTTCAATGGGTATGAGATTACTCAAATTTAAGGTGGCGGCTAACGATTGGTAGATATTAGACAATGGAGAAAAATGATGTGATTTCATAACGTTAGGCTTACCATGTGGAGCATTGTCTACCATAAACGTCCGACTTAGGTCACGACCCAAGGCACACAGATCTTTCACATACATGCATTCGCCGTTTGAACCTACTCGCGTCTGTATGCAAGCACTTCGTCCAAGTACGTGGCTAAAAGGTGAAAAAATTAGTAAGCATTATGGTAGGTACATTCAAAGCATTAATAACTTACGAGATGTACTGTCGATCAGCGTCCAAAATATTCATAACAGTTGCTGCATAATCATCGTCCCCCGCCGTCCAAACTACGACTTCAAAAATTTCGGAGGCCCATTTCAAAAACTTCTTCACTCCTGGCCGAAGTGTTCCAGCTGTGATGATCTGATTGGTGTTTTCACTGGCATAAATGATATAGTCTGGCTCGCTATGGCCGGCATTGACATCCCGATAAGTATGTAGCAACGTTTCGTCCAAATCCAAGACTTGAGAATGAAAACCAGATTAAAAATGAGCTGCGGTGCGGCGAGACAAAATCCAGTGCACTGATCACCTACCTAATGTCGGCTTGTCGTCGGCCTTCTTGGGTAAATGAGGCTTCATTCCCTTCAATCTCGCTCTTATTGAAGGCCACCGTGCGTTTAATGAATCGAGAGTTGAGCACTCATAACTGCAATGGTTGGTTAGTATCACCAACTTGTCTGAAAAGTGATGAAAAGCAATCAGTGACTTACTCGTCAAGTTGTTCCACTAATGATTCGACTTTGATGGTTGTTTCTAAAGAGCCTTCCCTTAAGGGCGTTTCTTCTGAATAAAAAGACGCTGTGCTCGCAAATTCGCTGCAACTTAGAGTATCATCGAAGTTTTCTGACTTTAATGCTGGAGAGTTGGTGTTGTCATGTTTGTCCATTGGCAAGTCAAATGACTTTACTCCTTGAAACTGTGCTTGAAATCTGGTTTGAACCATTTTTCTGAGTGCGTACCGTTATTTTCGGATAAAAGTGTGAGGATGGGTGTCGTCAATGGGGGTAAATTAAGTGGTATAAGCTGATGTCCCTTTCGTAATGCGGGCTGCACCGGTTTGTGTGCGGAGAGAGAACAGGTAGTAATGTCCCGTTTCCAGGTCGGACATTCAATTGGCGCGGAGGTCACATTTGTTTGGAACACTGTCCAATCAAACTCGAGAAAATAAACACGTCACATTAACACCGCAAAAAATTTTCGTGCGGAAGGCGATTTGAAAACTATAAAAGAACAGAGGATTTGTGGTTCTGTTAAAATTTATCGACTGTACTTTATAGGATCATATATACAGTACACAACTAGTCTACTTTTTCTAAAGAAGACACACAATGCAAGCTAGTAGATGATACGTAGCAGATCTTCCTTGGAGGGAAGTGTGATGGTTTAGCTTTTGCTCTTTTGGGCTTCATAGTTATTCCATCAGTTGATGATCTTGCCTGGTCATATTCCAAGACCATGGCGCGGAAGATTCTGCCGTCTGATAGCCTTCATACTCTCTTTTTAAACAAAAAATGAATATAAAAAAATTTTTCTTTATGGAAAGCAACGGCAGCTCACTCTGTCTCGTCTGAAGTCACATTAAAAGTGATCCAGCAGACAATTTTTTTTTTAACTGACCTCATGGACAGCAAAAAATCATACCGTATCGGCAGTCCCAATCCAATACAGTAGCAAGGATGTAAAGATTCTTACCGGTTGCTTTCGTTACCTACGGTAGCACTGCGATTGACCAAGAAGCTTGAAGAATCAAACGATGAAAATAGTGTACATCATTGCTACAAGGACATGTTGTTGTAGTGGCCCGAGTGTGTTTCTTAGATTGCTTGTTCAAATAAATCTGATCTGAAGTTATGGAATACGAAAGCGCTTCTCGACTTGGAGTTATTTTTTTTCATTACAGTTTCCCAAAATCATTGTTTGAACAAGATTCCTTTCTTTGTCAACTCACAGTTATTGTGGTCAACGTAACTCTTTATCTCGCTCATACGGATTTCAACTAAGATATGACTTGTCATTCGTGGACCTTTATCAAGGCTTAATGCAATAGTAATTGTTGACAGTTTGCTGTTAGATCACGGGCGTCCGCTATGGTAACCGAAACAATGGTCGTGTCTTCAGGAACCGGGCTCCGTAAATTATTTGTTATGTACTCAAAGTGATTTGAAATATGATCAGTGAATGGCTATTGTTTTATCGAATAGTTGTATTCAGGGAGCATATCATCGTCATAATACTGACAATCTCCTACTCTGTGAATGGCTAACAAGTGTGTTTTTTTAGGTGTTTCCAAATATGGAAACAGGTATTTACTGAGAGGAGATTCAAGAAGAGTAGGTTGTACTGCTTACTTGGACACAGTTTTTCCTTTGACGCGTCCAGTGCACATCCCATGGAAAAGTTTCCGGTGAATTCTGGAAACATTCCGCCACCACCATCACATTCAACCGTTGTGCCATTGAAACATGGCCCACTGGCCAATTTACAGATAGGCCGTGCTTCCAACGTGCCAGTCAATAATGGCAATCGTCGTAGACGGAAAGAGCCTAATGACACCCCTCCTATGGTAAGATGACAGGAAACCGCTGATAATGCAACTCCAATTTTTATTATATTCGTGTTGCTGACATAACACGTCTCCAGCTCAAGTTAGAGCGCATTATCGGCCACACTTCCAACTCCAGTAACATGATAGCGTCAGACCCAACGTCGGATCAAATTGCATATGCTGCCGGCGCTGTGATCATCCTCTACAACTACCGTAAAAATAAGCAAGTTTCGTTTCTATACCCTCCACCTTCCGTCACAAACGCTGTAGCTACGGGCACATTGCAGCCAACCACTAGCATGATGCCCACTCTGCCAGCTTGGTCTACGACAGCACATCCATCAGCAGCCGAATGGGCCTCCCCGAACATGTTGGGAAGCGAGATGAAATATCCTGTGCAGGACACGGATGAAAGTAATGGAAAGAAGCGAACTTCGGCAGGGTCACGCCCGAAAACAATTGGTTGCCTCGCATTTTCTACTGATGGTAACTACCTAGCAGCTGGCGAGGTTAGTATCTTTGCAAGCACATGATGTTGATTACGAAATGTGGTGCAGAAATCATCCAAACCGTAGCGATAAATACTTACGACTTTCATATTATCCAGGTTGGCCACCAGCCAAGAATATTTGTGTGGAATGTTAAGCAGGAAGCTCTTGTATGCGTGTTGAAAGGTCACAAATTTGGCGTCGTATCGGTTGCGTTTTCTTCTGACATGCGGCATTTGGCATCTGTTGGTTTCCAGCACGATGGGTATCTGAATGTTTGGAATTGGCGAAAAGGTACGAAAGTAGCGTCAAACAGGGTCACTAGCCGTGTTCATGCAATGGCATTTGCAAAAGATGGCACCCACTTTATCACTGCGGGCTTGCGACATATAAAGTTTTGGAACTTGAGCCCAGCGGGAAAGACCCCACTACAGGTATTTTAATAGACGTGTGGTTTGCTTTGATGATCGGTAATTCTGTAAGCTGATCTGTGTGTCGTTTAGAATAATTTCCCACCCGGCGAAACTCAAGTGTTGGATGGACGCTCAGGGTTATTAGGATCACTTAGGAACAACAACTTTGTGGACGCTGCCTATGATCCTGAAAATCCTGGTACAGCGTATCTTTTGTCTGAAACCGGGCTGCTCTGTATGTTCAAAGAAGAACGGGTTCTGGATAAATGGGTAGATTTACAGGTACCGTTTGTCTTTGACGGTAGTTTATTCTTCAATACGTATACTGATTATCCTCCAGGTCAAGATTGCCTTTTCCATTGACATCAGCAATAGGTATATTGTGTGTGCTTGTGATAACGGTATTGTAAGGTAAGAGAATAATGAATATACGTTTAAATGGTTTGGCCATGGATGCTGACAAAATGGATAGGTTGTTTGAACCTGGCACTCTACGGTATTGTGGTATGCTTCCGAGACCACATCCTCTAGGAGTGGATTTGTCAAGCTTTGTGACAGTGCAACAACTGGAATCCATCAGAGACACAGCTGTATACCCCGACACTCTAGCCATTAAATTCGATGCGTCCTCAAATAAGGTTACCTGTATATACTCTGATAGAAGTCTCATTATTTGGGACGTTAAACATCTGCAAAGGATAGCGATGTATAGGAGCTTTATCTCTCACAGCGAATGTGTATGGGGATCAGAGGTAAGAAACTAGTTCCGCGATCTCTGGTGAGAACTGCATTTCCGACTAAGCCAACAATACTACATAGCGATTTCCAAAGCCACCGAATATCACTGACCCCGCTGCATACCAACCATTTACGAACGCAACCTTGCCACCCTATACCTTTGCCACGCATTCAGCTGATGGAACCGTTCGCTTTTGGAACATTGATAGCGGCCTTCCAACAAGCGATCTTACCATGTCTCCAGGGTCAACCTCCCCAACTTCTCCGTCAGCATCCTATCCATCACTCGTCAGCCCTCCACTGTCGCTTATAGCTTCAGCATCAATGAAAAGTACATTTCCATCACCAAATGAGGATCTACAGATATCTATGCGCAGAAATATTTTTTCCAAAGAGCTAGTAAAAATGCTATATCTGGATCCGGAAGCTGCTGAGTTTGCCAAAACCAACAAGGATATAGGTATGAAAAGGGTGTAGGCTGGACAGGTTTTCGAGCGCATACTAACTCTCTGACTGCAGAATCCACGGAATTGCCTGACCATGGCATTAGAGCGCTAAAAATTAGTTCCGATGGAAGTTTACTAGCAACTGGTGATCGTAAAGGAAACTTGCGTGTTCACCGGATCAATGGCTGGCAAGAAGTCACTTACTTGGAAGCTCATGATTCTGAGATATTGACGATAGACTTCAGCACACCAGCTTCTAATGGTAAGTTGAAAAACTAACATGAGTTTGGTACCTTGGACTTGGAAAGCTCACTATTTGCGTCCACAGATCAGCCGTTTTTGGTTGCTTCTGCAAGTAGGGACAGGCTCATACATGTTTTTGACATTCAGAAAGACTTTAAGCTACTCCAGACAATGGACGACCACTCTTCGTCCATTACCGCCGTAAAATTCTCGTCTAACGGCACCAAGCTTATCAGTTGCTCGGCTGATAAAAGTATCATATTCCGCTCATCCAATACCAACACTCTGCAACAAACACCCCTATATACCAGCTATCACAATCATTCGGGACGAGCAACAGTATTTGACATGGAGCTGGATCTGCATGACAAGTACTTAGTGATGGTCACCGGGGAACGACGCCTCAACCTGCTCAGTTTGGAGACTGGAAAACTCTTCCGTACTTGCAAGCCAGAAACTTTGGAGGAAGATGCAAGTGGAATGACAGTCGAAAACTCTGGAGGAAGTTTAATTGACGTCGATATAGATTCCATTTCTGGGACATTTGCAGTTACCGCAGGCTCGGACAAGTGCGTACGATTATTCGACCTTATGAGTGGTGTATGTGTATATAAAGTAGCAGCCCATTCCGAACTGGTTACCTCGGTTCGATTTCTAGATGGCCCAAACGACATTCTCCGAATTGTCAGCACTTCGTCAGATGGGTCAATTTTCGTATGGCGAGTTGATCCAGAGATAACAAAGAAGATGATGCAGCGCTCAAAGGATAGAAATGATCGACTAAGGCAAACGAAACCGGAGGCAGCAACAGAAGCCGCACAATCGCGAGCTACCACGTCACCTCAACCACCTAAGCAAGCTCCTCCTCGCTTGCGTCGAACTTCAGCTGTACCTCCATCACAATTTAGCAATCAAAATGTCAGAACAGAGCGCAAATCATTTTCTCATGTGTCTAAGGCAGAAACCAAGTATGATGACTTGTATAAGAAATTGGAGAAGACACCACCACCAAGAATACAGACAGACACTCCGCCATCTCCCATTTTAGCTGCTCGACTCAAAGGTAGAATCAGTAGTCCGTCGCCAAGAGATGCAAATGCGAAGGGTATGTCAAGTAGTATTTCGACACCTCGACTTATCACTGCAGAAGGCGGTGCACAGAATAACCAGTGGCGAGGAAACTTTATGCCGCGAAAGGTATGTAAACACTCCATGGTAAATTTTGAAAGTACACAACATGATACTCATTTCCATCGTCTTGGTAGAAGGAATTCAGTGGATCAGCGTCAGGCCACATTCCAGAAGGCAAAACAGATAGTGGAATATCGTCCTTGTTTCCACACCGTCAGCCTAGGAACTCACCAAGGTTACGACATAGAGTATCGCATGATGTGCTTATACAGGACCGAAGGGGCCCAAATGTTTCAGCTGAAGATGGTGCAAACACATCTCAGCGGCAATCGCATGCAAACTCAAATAGAGCTATAGCCCATCGTCGAAGTAATAGTTCAGCACGACTAAGCGGCATGGAAGCGGATGAACTTGTCGCTGGATCAACAAGTATGCCCGACTTACATGCTATTGCAACCGGCCGCGATGGAAAGTTTACCAATGAGATGACAGCAGAGCCAGATAATTCAATAGACTCAGATACAGAGAAAGACAGCTTATACGATGATGTGTCTCAAAACGACGCCCCTATCAACGCAGATGGAGACGATGATCCAGAAACGGTAGAAGACGATATTATGGTCTATCTTACCCCAGTTGTCGATACAACAGATCCGCAGCCATTCCAGGTAGAGAAGGCGGAGCAAGGCAACCTGGATGAAGCGGATGGGGAATGCAACGATAGAGACGATGACGATGCCCAGACCTTGCATTCGGATACAGATTTATCGTCTGCTCCTTCTCAAACTTTCACCGCAGACGATAGCGATAGTTCTAGCGAGGATAATGCCGACGAAGCATTGGTGGAGTCCATTGCCATGCGAAACCCTCCACCTATGTCAACGCTAAGGAAAGCTTCCTTGAAGAAGTCCGGTCGCATGAGTTTGCGAAGTATTGTAAAGAGCTTCAATGCGGTGAAACCGGCATCTGAACCATCTCCTCCTCCTCAAAGCAATCACAACCGGGGCGAATCGTTCTCTAACTTCAAGCGCAAAATGGAACAGGCTAAGAAGAGACTCAGTTTTAGCACACGCTATCTTACAAACCTCAATGTTCAAACCCCACTCATCGATGATATCAAGATAGAAGATGGGGCCAACATAAGGAGTATGAGCATGCCCATTGCACCACAATCCTTTGCTAAGGCTGCTCCAGCAGGTGCAAGTCGCGAATCTGCTTCAACACCTATCTCTATCGTTCTTACGTCAGAGGAATTAGCCGTAATCAATAGCGTGCAGACCGTTTCTGACCTAGATATCCAGTCGCAACATTCATTCGTAGCAGAACCCGACAGGGAATCACCCAACGAATCCATACATATACCCCCTGCCGCACATGCATTTGACCATGCAAGTATGCTGGCAGAGATTACAGCAATTGGAGATCGCTTAGAGTTCTTGCTAAATATGTGTGAGGTCACCGATGCCAAAAATGCACCGATTATGCAAGAAGATGCAGGCAAAGAGTTGAAGACTAAAATGGAGCATGTTCAAAAATCTGCTAGTAGGATCTTGGAGGACGTCTTCAGTGTACCCCCAACTGAGAACGCAGAAAAAATGAACAGTGCCGATACAACAGCATTGTTGAATGAATATTCCGAAAAGCTCCTTCAGATGTTTGAACACAGACTTGATTCAAAACAACAATCTCGTTGATTTCATATACCCAACTGACCACATGTTACATTTCTTTGTTATATGTGTTCTGTCCTGTTCGATCTCTTATAGCTCTCATTGTAAAAAAATAAAACGTTGACATGTAATCGTTTGTATAATTGTGATTTTTGATTTTCATTTTACTTGGGGTATTTTCTGTTTTCTCCTCATGGTCATTGCCATGATTGATAAGAAAATGGCTCTGATTTGAAAGCGAAAGAGGATATAATGGATATACTGCTCAATCCGGTGAAGAAAGTTGTGTCTGCTGTACGTAACTTATAAAGATATACAACTATTCCTATGTACTAATGCTTCGATCACCATCGTTGCAGTGATCGAATCTCTCCAGTTCGCTCGCCAACGACATCGCCGCCTAGATTTTGTAAGCCACTCAGAAAGTCGCCAATGCTGTGCTCTTTCTGAACTATACCAGATTCCAAGCAGAATGATCGAGGTCGCCGTGGATATCGGTCATGTATTCCCTGATTGTTTTGAACATTGATGATCCTAGGTGGTGGTGATCCTATAATCATAGAGGTAGGCCGCGTCGCTGTTCGTCTAGACATGTATGTAATTGCATTTTGGCATGTGTCATAAGCTGGCGGCCGATCGCAATTCGCCATAAAATTTTCACGAGCAGATATCGTCGGGCTGGTGGTTGAAACAAGTGGGTGTGGATACATCGATTTTCCATCGGGCTGAAAGTTCTCATGCAATTGATCTGACGCAGTCCAGTCAGAACTTTTCCTTCGTGGCGACGGGGATGGTTCAGGAGGTGGGGGAGTTTTGGGTAGAACCAATCTAGAACGAACAATCAAGTTGGGACTCTCTCGCCGACTCAAAGGTGAAGTAATGCGGTTATGGTCTATGACTGGTATTTCATGACCAGTCGCATGGCGAGCTAAGGAGCACAAGTCCGCGCTGACAGACTTTCGATGCCGGACTTCCCTCAAGTTTGTTATTGGTTGGATCAGAATATCTGATCCACCTTCGAAGTAACAGGGTGGAGACATTGGTCGCTGGTTGATACTTCGGCTACCAATCATGGCAGCAGAGCATGAGGGCGTCGACAATGGGCTCGTCACACTGGTACTAAGAGACGATGATCTTTTCCGTGAGTATGGTGTAATTCTCAATATTGTTGATGAGGTGGACGAAATAGATGAGATGGAACAAACTTCACTCAATCCAAGAGGATCATCCTTCAAGAATTCTACAGCCGCTTTGAAGGTGACTAGTGCAAAACTGATGTGTGATGGATCATGGTTAACGATCAAACACATTGCAACGGTAGAAAATGACAATTAACCTACTTGAGATCAGAGTTTTTACCGACATCAAATGAAAAGTGTTCCATATAAAATATCATGCTGGCCAGTCTTGGTATGCGAGCGTGAATTAACACAAACATTGCAAGTGGAATAAGCTGGTCCGTTGTCACACAGGCTGTTCGCAATAAAGCAATCAATCGACGGCAAATAACCAATACTTTTTGTTACCACACCATTACCTTACCTTCATGTGCCTCGTTCACCATTGACATGTCTAACAGGTATTTCTCGGCAGCCTGCGATATCCTATCTAGAGTATCCCGAACACACTTGAGCTTTTCCACAGGTGTCAATGCAGGCTTCAGGTTAATCACCGCTGCAGCGGGGTCAGCAATTCCCTCATCCTCATCGTCTTCGTCATAGTGATGAGATACTATTCGGTAACATTCGTGATCGGCATCTAGCTGCTGAAGGCTAGCGATTGCTCCAGTCAAATATTTTCGTGGCATACTTGCTAACTGGTGACTAATTCCGTATTTTCCCAGTGCAAATGTGTCGCGACAATAAGCTATCGAAAGAGCTTCCAAGTTGCTATCTTCAGCTGATAGAAATCCTGGAAGGCTTTGGATCCAAATCTTATTGTGAAGCATCCCCATAACCAAGCTATTGGAAAGTATCAGATAGACGTTGCGTTGAAATCACCACCATCAATAAGACATTCTACTCACTTTTCGGTTCGCTCTTTTATGATTTTCTTCTCAATGTCAGTCCATCCAATTACGTTAGTGGTCGTTGAATCGTAAATGCACAGCTCCTATTTATGACGAGAGTGAGTGAGTATCAATATATATTGGAGAGAAGCAAACTTTATTCTCATACCTGAGCCGCTTTGCTGCACATCTGACATATTTTCTCAACAGTGTGATCCGTGTATCCAGGAAGGTAAACATATGTCTCCGTAAACTCTCGGACAAAGGCACGCAATCCCTCAATCATCTTTGGTCCGTTTGGAATACTTTTCAGCACGGTCAAATCACTGATAAATAAAATTAGTTAATCAAAACATATTCTCCTTTCTCACTCATTGTTAGACTTCTTAATGAGACTAGCGTATTACATACTCCCCACAATTTTTGAAGGAAGGAGGCGGATGTATTGAGAGGTCATTTCCGTTCATCAGCTGCCAGCAATTCATATAAGGATGGGAGGTTAACAGGTGTTCAAGATAGGAGGCGTTTGCATAATACGGGAAGGCGATCTGCATTGACGGCTTTCAAGGGTAGTCAATAAATCTCATACCTGATTGTTTGTTGATGTGCCAATCCCTCCTTCAAGTAGCTCATCTATCAACAAGACGCGAACTTTTTTAGATTCCAAGTAAATCAACTCCTCGTTTAATATACGGATTGGCTTGGATTCTCCGTAACCTGCAATGGAGAACGAGACATTAGAAAGGCAAGTCAGATGTAGTGGAGGGTAATGAAGCGTAACGTTTAAAAATTATAGAAACGGGATCAACGGCATTTTAAAATGAACCATGGTTTTAACGTTTTGACGACAAAGTTACTCAGCAATGAAATTGGGGGTCGCTTTGGGATGGGATAGGCTTCCTCCTCACTCCTGAACTCAAAGGCTGCAAAATAGTTTACCTGAGATAGTTATGACCGCCTCTTGCTCAATGGAAATGACTTTACCGCTTGCTGATTGGTATTGACCTTGATAGTAAGGAGAGCGGCTAAAAGAATGCGCATCTAGAAACGGTAATTTCATAAAATTGAATTGATTGGTGCTTTGTCCCAAGTTTAATATAGTAGCAAAGCTCTCTACTTACCTATTAAGTTCCGGTTCAAAGCAAGGCCATGAAGCTGCCTTGAGGAAGGTATGCACACAACACACGATCTTCTAAAAAGACCGTCGTGATTTGATCTGATATACAAATAAAAGTCATTGTCCTCCAATTCTTCAAATGGCGATATTACATGAGCCGAATTGCTCGACTGATAACTTTTGGAAGAGCAAGATATCCGAGGCTGACAAATGGACGCTAGAGTAGGGTAGCATTTGGTTTCTGATGGCTTTTTATCTCGTCTTCGGAATAATGGAGGGATGGAAAAAGACATAGCCATCCCGCACACACAGACAAGGATCAAGTTTTTAAAAGAGTGGAATGAAAGAAGATGGAAATCAACCTGTGGATAACCAAAAATGTAAATATTTTTTCTACCCAAATGTTTCCTTCAGGAGCCACAATGAATAATATTCGAGGCCACAACCATAAAAGAGAATTATCTCATCCCGCAGAAAAGGATGACATATGTATGCAGGATAATGTCATTGCTTTAGCGAGGAGCTAATGCATTTTACTAGCGAGATGCTATACAGGTTGGGCATGTAATGGTCCGAGAGAAACATTCGATCAGTGACGTGAATAACAGGTTGACATTCTTTACAGTCGTATCGCTATTGTCCCCATTGTTGCAGTCTCTCCAATATCATGCAACCTTGAATGTTTAAAACAAACAACGTGATCATACTTCTCAAACCTGTTGCTCAGCAGATGAGCTTCAACTATGCGAATTGATGCAGACTACAGCAACAGACGATACCCCAGGAAGCTCAAAATTTTTCTATGCTGCCAATGCTTCTGTAGTATATATCGATCACCTGCCTTAAAATTGAAAGTAGACTTTAAAAAGATACCGAAGGGCTGTATCAATGAGACTTTTTTCATTTCAGTTGGCGGCTTACGCACTGACACATGCTGACAGTAGAAGTGCCTTAACAGCTACAAGTGATTAGTCATAAATTGATATCATCCATCTAAAATTCACTTGAAAAACAATACCACGATTGCTGACGCTTAAAAAAAATACACTCGAACGAAGGCTCAAGACAGAAGACGGAGGACAATGGCAGACTTGTCGTGTCCGATAGTCACATGACTTGTCACACTATATATTCCGTTAGTTTTGCATACCAATAAAGACAGTTCTCTTTAAGAAGGCCGCACGTGACCTTACAGACTGGAGTCATGTGATCTCTAAATATGGATTGATTTTTTTCTTCTGTCTTCCATCAGAGTTGCTCCGACAACAACTCTACTTCTACCATGCCAAAGTGTACACGAAAGGGCTGTGAAAAGGAGTACAAGGAAGAAGCCAATAACGACAGTGGTTAGTATAACATAAGAATTTAGAACGAGCATTGCTACAACTAGCTAACCACTACTTGTAACAGCCTGTCAATATCACCCAGGTGCACCCGTCTTTCACGAAGGCTTGAAGGGTTGGTCATGCTGCAAAAAGCGTGTCTCAGATTTCGACGAATTCCTGAACATCCCTGGTTGTGCTACTGGACGCCATACTGACGAGAAATATGTACAGCCAGCCCCTGCCGCTAAGCCAGACTCGCCTGCTCCCGCTACAACCAAGGATGGAATTGAAGTATACAGCAATGGTGCTGCCATTAGCATGACAAACCATACCCCTACACCAACCACTGTAGCAGAAGCTGCTGAAGACACAGATAGAAAGGCTAAGCCTTTAGCTGTAGAAGTTTTGCCGGAAGAGGATGACCTCAGCGTTCCTGTCAAGGTAGGCACTACTTGCAAAAGAAGAGGTTGTGGAGTCACGTATAAGGATGAGGCTTCATCAAGAGGCGACGGATCGGAAGCAGCGTGTTTCCATCATCCAGGCGCACCTATCTTCCATGAAGGATCTAAAGGCTGGAGTTGTTGCCCTCGTAAAGTTTTGGAATTTGAGGAGTTCCTCAAGATCAAAGGATGTAAGGAAGGCAAGCATTTGTTCGTTGGAGGAAAGAGTAATGTATGTACATACTGCGATTGGTTGGATGTATTTGTCTATATATTCTAACCATCTGTATCACAGAGCCAAGAGGAAGAGTTGGTTGACTGCAGAAATGACTGGTACCAAACTCCCACCCACATCATCCTCAGCATTTTCGCAAAGGATAAGGAGGATACACAGATTACCTTTGAAGAGCAATCAATGAACGTTGATATCAAGATGAAAGGAAACAAGCGTTACAAGGCAACCATTCCATTCTTCCAGGTAAGAGACGTATCCACATTCATCTGATCGCCTACAACTTTACCATAGAATGCTCATCATTGCCTGAATGTTTATTCGAATGTAGCCCATTGTTCCTGGAGAATCCACTTTCAAGCCATTAACGACTAAGGTCGAAATTAAACTAAGAAAAGGCAACGGAATATCATGGGCAGCGCTTGAACCAACCGACAAGGTCACCAGCTGGACTACATTCGGTGTTACTGGAGGTGGCGGTACCGTAGGAGGAAAGGAAATGCTTTACGCCAATGACGCACCATTGCAAGTGAAAAAATAGCTTTTTTTTTAGAGAAAGCTAATTCTTTTGAGGTCTGAAATAGAGCGAAGAATGCCAATGGGGTAAAAGCATGCTTTACCCTTTCTTCGATATGTCTTCATAAAAAAATATATATTAGGAAATGTAAAGACATTGTGTAGTGTGGAAGTAACAAAATAGTAAAAGTATATACCACAACTAACATTTGGTGTCGTTGCGATACATTGCATACCGTTAACGTGTATGTTCGTTTATGCATTGTCTCGCATCTGACACTAGCGGTTGATCGTGGTCAGGCTGCTGCAACATTCCATTATGCGCTCTGTGAACCTTTCTATTTTGCTTCATCGTTGTAGAATTTCTACTGCAAGTGGTCTGGCAAAAATGTTATGCTATGCAAATGAACGATGCAGATTGGCCGAAACTGATATTTATTGACACTTCCACAGTTAAGGGACATTGAAACAAAATCTCGTATAAGCAAATAAATTTTCAGATTACAGGCCTGTCCTCATACATTATGTCCGCTGTCAACCTTGAACTCCATCAGCTGGGCATGAACGCGACGCGATCGGTTATCGGCGATACATACAACCGCCTTTGTTGGCATAGCCTGCATGCAAGCCTTTTGAACGTCCGATACGCCGTTCAAAAGCTTGGCATGGCCGTGTATTCATAAAGTTATGGATCCAGCAACACCTTGTTAGATATCAAAAAGGTCTTGACAAGAATGGAATTTGACTATGACTTAATTTGCGGTAAGATCACCTGATACCCATTGGTAGCATGCTTAAACGGCATCGTACCTAATTCATTTCCAGTTGTTTGTTAGCAGTAAAAGTACTAGCGAACTCGCACAAGAAGAATACGGTAATGGCGAGAAGCCACTTTGTCGTCAATATGATGAGATCAGGTTCGCGGTTGGTCAAATCTTCACTATTGTGCAGTGTTGGCCCTTATCATCATAGCGGAGGGATGCTACTCAGCTCAGGCATATAAGCATGATATACCGCATAATATGATATGAGTAAAAAATTAAAAACCTGCAAAATCTTCTCAAATTCCAGCATATCGATTCGCGGACTTTTTTGTTGCAATCTGCCGGGCTTTGTCTACCTGCGCTTGTAGGGGCCACGTGACCGGTATATCATTCTTCAAGCGGTATCCAAGCATTCTCGCTGCTCACCTTTTGCTTTGGCCTCTCATTGCCTTGAATGAGGAAACAAGCGAAATTCAACAAAAATTTCAATGTTCGCCTTGACGAAGATAAATTTTACTTTCCTGGTGAACGTATAAGAGGTAAGGATGCCTTCAATCTGTCTTGGGAAGGGTCATGGTTGTCTTTGCCTATGCAATGTCCGCATGGGCCACCTTGCACAGTGGCCACTTCCCGATCTGTTCTTGGGCCTCTCATTCCTTCGACAACACACCCATATTTCAGAATATATATTTTGATTATTAACGATTCATTCGAAAACAGGTACTGTCTCCGTTTTCCCCACCAAACCTACGAGGACAAACCATATCCGAGTCATTTTCAAAGGCGAAATAGCGTCGTTGCTTAAAGATAAAGAGAGTATAACGCTATTCAACAAGGTTAAAATCCTTCCAATTTCAAAGGACGATGAAAACAGTTCTAAATCACATATTTTGGAGGCCAAATCACATACTTTCCCTTTTGACTTTATGGTGCCGGAAGATATTGCTTTGCCGAGCAGTATGGAGGTTTGTGAAAAGCAACATAACAAACTCAGACCTACGCAATATTCCCAACTAATTATATGCCTTGTTCTTCCATGGTAGGTTTTTAAATTTGGTAGAATTCGATATACATTGATTGCAATCCACGGTAAACCCATGGTGCCGGAATCCCTTTCACCGAAAGCAACATACAACGTCCCCATTCTGGAACATATAGATATTAGTGTTCCAGAATATACCAGACCAACGGAAAAGTCAGTATCTACTACGTTGGAAGGTGTTGAAGACCGAAGGAAGATTACTGTGAAAGCGAACATCCCGCGATATGGTTACACGCGAGGTGAGCAATTGGGCTGTGCAAAAGAGAGAAAAAAAACCAGATCACTTGACCACAAAATTTTAAAACAAAATTGTTCCCATTGCATTAGGTGATATTGTTCCATTAAATTTGTCGATTGGTCATCACAGTCCGTTCTCGCGCGAGAAAGGAATCAAGGTTGAATTTGTGAGAGTAGGCCATTTCAGCTCAAACAGGTGAGTTGTTGTTCAAGACCACATGGGAAACACCACCGAGATATTGAAACATCTACTTTAGGCAAATGGTCGCAAATGAAATAACCTTGCGAACGAGTGAATCTAATATCAACATTTACGGACCGTACAACTTTTCGCAATCCCTTACAGAACAGATCATGATTCCAACCTCCACTCCACCAACCATCGATAAGAAAGGAAAGATTATTTATATCAATTACAAAGTGCGCGTGACAGTCAATCTCAATAGCAAGCATTCTGCCAAACGACAGAATATCGTTACTGTAGAGCTTCCCATTGTTGTTGGAACATGGCCAAGAGCAGCAGTTCCAATTGATGAAGACGACGAATGGATAGATGGCATGGACAGTATGATGCTTAGCGACGAGGAGGCGGAAGCTGACAACGATAGTTTGTACGACTACAGCACCAGCGAGCAACACTTTGTGCCTGACATACAACACAATACATCTTCATCATCTGCAAGTCTCATGCTGCATAATCAAGGGGCACTTCGCCAAAATCCAGAATGGAGATTATCTACTTCATCGACGTCTTCGTCCACCTCATCCGCAAATGCAGCAGCGCGAGCGAATCTGTCCACTAATTATCCCAATACTAACGACAATGGTGTCTTTCGGTCTGACTCTAATGCTTCAAAAGTGTCTGTAAGATCAGCAGCATCGGTGTCGTCAAACAAGTCAAGTCACTCTCTTGAAACTAATCAAGATAGACTGACCCGAAATACCTCAGTCAGCACTACAGCCTCAGCACCCGAGCAGCCAACAGCTAGTGGTCGTTATGTTAGAAATACGCCAGTGCAAGCACCTCCAGCACCTCCCCCTCCTTTTAGTCAGCCAGCTTTAATGAACCCTCATGCCAATTATATTCCTCGTTCATCTTCAGCCACAGACCTGAACCGGCAATCTCATGGTGTGCCTTCCCCATTACCTTTTGTACAGCAGCCTTCCTATGACGATGGAGGATTATATAGGCACCGTGGAGTACCCCCACCAGCTAATGAGAATTTGCATGACTCAAGGTTCAGAGGTGGCCGATCGACAAATGATCCAAAACGTTACCATTCGATATCTGACCCAAGCTATCATGGTGTACCAATGAATGGCAACAATAGTCACATGCCTTATCCTCCTTCCGCCAATATGTACGACCATGGGCCAACGCCAAATGGCTTTTTGCCAACCGCTAATAATTACTCTGGCCAGGCAGGAAGGCACCACATGCGTACGCCTTCTGATTTATCTCACATGTACCATACGCAGCCTAATTATCCAACAGCAGCAAAGTTTACACCTATGCCAGCTGTACCTGATACCCAACGTACCATGTATCCTTTCTCACAAGATGATGCTATTAGGACGAATCATCATCCTACTTACCCTAACATGCCTCAATTCACTCCACCTCGCCAATTTGATACTCAAAATGGTTTACCACACCGACATTCCGATCCTCAGGCTCAGCAGCCTGGCGCCGTCATCAACACACCACCTGTTATGCGATCCGGTAGTGATCCAAGCGCCTACCTGAAGCGAGACGATAAATCCTTACGGGAAACGCCGGCAGCTCCTGAGGTAGAACCATCCGTAGTGGAGCCTCATGGATACTATGACTCTTCGGATTCATCTTCAGAATTTGGTGACGCTGCTGGTTCGGCGTCAGACGATTCCGATGACTCGGATGATGAAGGCGACTTGTTGCGCATTGTTGAAAAGAAGAGAAGACAGGAACAGAAGCAGATGAGGCGACGACAGAGACGAGTGTTCACCATAGCCGAATAGTTTATGTCTTTTTCTCCTTCCCATTCTGTATAATTTTGTTTAAAAAAAATCCTACCCTCTGTACTAGTTTTTATATGCTTTCTTTTTTCATTTGTACATCAACCCCTTGTCGTCACAAATCAGATAATTGTATTTTTAATGGAAAAAAAAGAACTTTGAAAAAGAATAAGGGGGGACGATCAAATCTGGGGATAAAAATAAGCAAAGAAAAAAAAGAAAAGACGGGGGTGAGAGAAAAAGCTGTGGACTAGACTTTTTTCAATGCAGTTGGACCAACTTCCTTGAAGCTTGCATAGCACCAGTTTGCGGGGAATACAGTCACTTTTAAATGACAAAAGAGAGCATTAAATGCAGAAAAAGAAGGAAATCAAATTACTAAAAGAGAATTCGTTTTGAATGACGATCTACAATGACCATCACACTTGGCTCTGGAAACTCGAAAGTCAAGGGTATCTCGAAAAGAAAACGCTCAATGTTATTATATCAGGCTGTTGCGGAAGCCTTCTGATTTTTTTTGGCGCGTAAACCGCATGCGTTACACAGACTATTAGGCGTTTGAACAAGTTAAAACCTTACGGACAGACTATTCAAGAACATAACAGAACAAAAGGTATTTGTACTTACGTTTTGGGACCTTTAGGGCCTTTACGCCATTCAGGAGATTCAGTAGTTCCACAGTCTGGATAAGATTGGGTGGTCAATCGACGAAATTATAGTGAAACTGCGATGTTGATAGCGGTGTTGGCCCTCAACCAAAATAAATAATCCCTGTCTTACCTGTGCACACATGTACAACAGAAGTATCCTTAACTCGTTTTTTCCTCTTACTGTTTCGGTCAAGAGCTGCTGCATCCGCTTGATCTTGATTGGCAAAAGTGGACGGATTAAGGATTTGAATGGGGGCGGTGTCAAGAAGGGAGCCTGTCAAAGCCGACAAATCCAGTGTGGGGTCGAGCAGTTGAGCTGCTGTGGAACCCGTTGAGATACCGTTTGAACGCTCTCCCATGTCATAACGGAGACCAGTGAACATTTGCAGAGCTTCAGAAATATCGTTGTTAGGTGTGACACCCATAGTATAAACGTAAGGTGCGTTGTTCAAGATAGGCTGGTAAGCAAGCATGTCAATATCCGCTGTGTCATCCACAAAGTCTTGTGTCTGCTCGCCGGAACTGATTTCTTGGGTTCGGCTAAGTTGAGAAAAGTCAACGGGAATGCTATCCGAAGACTGCTCGCTATTCTTTCTTGAAGGTTGGCTTGGAGATTTGGAAACGTCCCTTTGCTTTTTAGCTTTGGCTTCACCGATTTGTCGTTCTAGCATTTCTTTTTCCATTTTCAATTCCAAAAAGGTATCAATAAGGTTGGCAGCATTGTTGGGATAAACTTTGCCAGTGGCGAAGAAGCAGAGTGGCAGTGAGCTCTGTCTTTTTTCACCTTCCCCAAAGTAAGCATGTCCAACCATCTCCAGGCTCACATAGGTGGAGTCGTTCTTTTGGAAACGATAGTAAAGATGAAATTTTCGACGTTGAAGACAACTTTCACGAAATTCTCGCTGAAATAAATCTTTATCGTCCAAATGAATAAAATCAGATACTTGGTGGCCAATAAGGTCTTTGGGAGCATATCCAAAAAGTTCAGTAGTGGCAGGAGAGCAGTACATGATCTTTCCTTGTGGAGAGAGGACATGAATGAAGTCTTCAAGCTTGTCGATGATTCTCTGAGACCAGTTTTTGCGCCGGGTGAATTCAGTCAAGGTACCGCGAGTGGCGCCTTGCTCATTGGTATTTCGAAGGGAAGATGAGGCTGGGTTGAAAGAAAAAGTTCTCACAGTGTAAGCGGGTTGCTTGTGGGGCAACTTGTCATCTTTCGTCATGGTGTTAAAATCGCTAGTGATGTCTTTTTTTTTGAAGTGGGCACTTCGGCAAGAAAGTGTGGATCATCCGAAAACGGGATATCAAATGCGCCGTTCAAAATGTGACTGTTATTGGAAAACGGAAAATCTGGCCCCTCACTCAGACCGTGACAGCCACAGCCTCAGGCATAAGTCCAACAACCATCTCACATCCTAGTATTATGGCAGAGGAAGAGAAAAAAACCAGAAAACCCAAAGGTTAACATCCTCTTTATGCTTTGAGTTATTGACCATATTTCTTTTATTAATCACTCGTTCATTTATACTGCCACAATACAGATTCGGCATTCAGACAACAGCGACTGAAAGCCTGGCAGCCCGTGCTCACTCCACGCTCAGTTCTGCCGACATTCTTTGTCATTGGAGTGATTTTTGCACCCATTGGTGGTGTACTTTTCTGGGCTAGCAGCAACGTAAAGTGACATTTTTATTGTAATCATGCGCATAAGCACCACGACATGACTATAAGCAGACGTCTAATGTTAACCACCATCATTTATATTTCGAAACTTCATATAGGTCAGCGAAATAGTCATTGACTACACTCATTGTGACGAATATGCTAGTCCTGTTAACCTGCCACAAAACTTATACAGCTTGCAATTCGCTGGCCAACCAGACTTATCCACTCTGGAACCTCCTGTCTACCACTACCAAAATAGTACAACATTTTTGGATACAACCCGACAAAACCCAAACAATCTGGCTATCCCACAATGCATCATTGAATTTACAGTACCTCAAACTATGAAAGCTCCTATCTTCATTAACTATCGATTGACGAACTTTTATCAAAATCACCGCCAATATATTAAAAGCTTCAATGCCGACCAACTCATGGGTCATCCAGTTTCCGCTGGGTCTTTGGGTCCAGATTGTGACCCACTGAGAGAATATGGTGGCAAAGCTGTGTACCCTTGTGGGTTGATAGCGAATTCTGTATTCAATGGTAATATCCACAGATTTTACATAATGTATCCCTACATTCATTATTCTAATAATTATTATTTTTCTTTTTACTTAGATACATTATCTAACCTAATCGCTGTCAACGGCAATAGCGCGCAAAACTACATGTTCGATTCTACCAATATTGCCTGGCCGTCTGATTTGCAAAAGTACGGAAAAACCCAGTACTCGCCATCACAGATCGTCCCTCCGCCGAACTGGGCATTACAGTATCCCAACGGAAAGTTTGACGATCAACACCCTCCACCGGACATTTCCCAAGATCAACATTTAATGGTATGGATGCGAACAGCCGCACTTCCTGATTTCCGTAAGATATGGGGAAAGAACGAAAACACCGACTTACCGGCTGGAAGATGGAGAATCATGATTGATTCCAGTATGTATACATTTTCCCCATCTCGCCTGGATGCGCTTGATAATAGGAAATGAAAAGCTAACATAATTTTGAAATTCCCCAACCAATAGACTTCAACGTAAAGAAGTTTGCTGGAACGAAATCTATTGTCATCTCTACCACCTCACCACTCGGTGGCAGAAACCCTTACCTCGGAATCGCCTATATGGCTGTTGGTGCGTTCTGCTTGCTACTTGGCGTCATCTTCACTATTCGCCACTGTGTTAAACCTCGGTACGTTTGATAGTTATGAAGTGGAGTGCACGATGATTTTTTCCTCGGATTTTAACTCGCTTTAAATTTGCATTACAATTTCAACAGAAAACTTGGTGACCCATCCTATCTCTCTTGGAACAAGCCGGATGGTGGTTTACCAAACACAGGACACGTACTTCATCAAGAGTAAGCAGCTTTTCTATAGCCTTCAAGTCGTTTCTTTGAGAATTTTTCTGTGTGTCCATGATTTAATGGCCTCGCTTGCTGTAATTTTATATATGTCATAAATTGAGTTAAAATGAAAGAATCGGGTCGATTGCAATGCCCAATAGTGACACTTTTTGGTCACGCAACAAGCATTCGCAGCGATTGTTTATTCGGTGCCGATTTCAACCCCCACTACGACATCTTGCGCAATGATGGCGTGCTCTGTATGCTTACTTATACTTTATATTTAACGGATTGCGTCTTACATTACTCCACAAAACAAAGTTCATAAGAAACTTTGTTTAATTTTCGGTTCAGGGCATCACAAGCTTTGAAAGCGAATAGTTCCCCCACACTAATCGAGTTTGGCAGTGCCAGAAAAGCAAAAATCTTGTATGAAAAAGCACGCCTTCGCCCCGCTAATCTCTTTCAGCAAAATATTCGGACTTTCGGGATGAGTTGCAACTTTATTCCAAGTGTTTGGTATTAAAACTCTTTTGATGAACGGTTGATTCTCTTGTACTCCTACATCTCACTCATGATGATCGATCAAAAGAGCAAGACTCAGTCTATAGAGGATCTTGCTACTAGTCGTCATGCAGACATTGATACTCTGGCTGCTGAGCTAGGTATTGATGAGAAGAAGCTTATGCGCAAGATCGATTGGCATGTACTTCCAGTACTATGTGGATTTTACCTTCTTCAGTCCATTGACAAGGTAAAGTATTTCAAGTTGCTAGCTACTGAACAAGTGTAATTAGGAGTTTTCGAAACAGAATTGACCGGAACCAATTTACTGATTGTAGGGCAACATCGGTCTTGCGAAATTGGGAGGCATCCAAAATGATACACATACCTCTGGTTCGTTGTTCAACTGGGCTGTCTCAATGTTTTATTTGGGAGTAGGTATACTGTATGATACGACTCATTAATAGTCTTGTGAAGCTGATTCAACGTTACTAGTATGTTGTTGCGGAAATACCATGTAATTTAGCATTACAAAGGATAAATCCTCGGTGGTGGATTAGTTCCATTGGTTTGTGCTGGGGCGTTGTGGTTTGCTTGATGTCTTTGACAAATAGCTTCGCCACTCTTTCTATAGCTCGCTGCTTCTTGGGTGTATTTGAGGCTGGCGTTCTACCTGCTTCAGTATTGATCACAGGTACGCATTATTTTATACTGAGTCTCAGTCAACCATCGGAAACGATGAGCAATGCTAATACCCTACTTAGCACTTTGGTACAAGCGATCGGAGCATGCTCTTCGAACCGCTATATGGTTTTCTTTCTCCTCGCTTGGCTCAGCTGTGGGTGGTTTGATCTCGTATGGCATTCAAAGCCATTTAGTGTATTCAAGTATTCGTCCGTAAGGATCGCTATTCTTCATTTTTTGAAACCCAACAGCACACTTTTGGATTAACGGTACACATTCTTTCCAGCTGGCAGTGGCTAATGATTATAGAAGGAGTCTTTACAATCGCTTGGGCATTGGTCTCCTACGTTATATGTCCAAATGTACCTGAAAAAGCTGGATTTTTGACGGAAAACGAACGAACTTTCATTCTCAATCGTCAGCGACTGGATAAGACGCAAACGTCTCTTACTTTTGATAGACGCCAGGCAATCGAGGCTATTCTAGACTACAAGACTTGGTTTTTGTTTTGCATCTATTTTATTTGGCAAGCTGTGAACATTGCCTTCTCTACATTCAACCCATCTATTATCGCTGGTCTGGTAAGTATAATCTTTCAATTTCGGAGTACAATCAACATTCAACATGCATCTGATTCCTTTATCTTAGGGTTATAGCAATCTCAACGCACAGCTATTGTCAGCGCCTTTCGCACTATTCAATTTACTCATTCAACTTGTTGTGTCGTGGAGCTCTGACAGGTTCAATGACCGAAGTTATCATCTTATTGCTTGTGGTCTGTTATCTATCGTTGGTTATGCGTGCATCGTCGCCATTCCTACCACTCCACAGAACTCCGGGCTACTTTACGGTCTTCTTTTCTTTACTTCATTCAACTCGGGATCACTGACTTTGATTCTCGGTTGGATGACTAATACCATCATTGGTCACACTAAGCGCGTTGTCGCTTCTTCCATCATCATCATAGGATCTTCACTTGGTGGCTTCGTTGGCTCCTTGATATACCAAGATGGCCAATATAGCCGTGGCCACATCATTAACCTTACCTTAATTTCAGTAGCCCTGATATTGGCTGCTGTGCTTCGCTCTCTCCTCATGTGGGAAAACCGACGTCGTGATAAGCTTGCTAACGAGGATCCATCATTGGCTCGCTCTGAAAACCTTGTGGAGGATGTGGATATAATTGTTAAAGAAAACTTTACGGACAAAGACCCGCGTGTAAGATATAATCTCTAGTATAGAATCAGTGCTGTAATGTATGATACAATATACATATATAAATCATATGTCTGGATAAAAATCGTCATTTCTAAATACTCAACTTTCGATACTGGATGCATTGTTGGTTTGAGATTTTCTGGTCGCAATAATCGATTCCCCTAACCCTGATATGGGCCTATGATGCACAATTTATTACCTTGGCAAATGGCAATCAATCGAACGGAGACAGATTGCTCGAAAGACTTTTCATACAATGCAGTTGAAATCAACCTTTATCATTGGAGCAACTCTTCTCGCTGCCGTTACTTCGGCCGCTCCAGATTTCTGTACGCCTGGGTATCAACCTATCCAAGATAGTAACTTAAAGCTTGATCTTTCAAAGCTGAGCAGGTAAAAGTGCCTACAGTACCACATCTGCCGATTTCTTCTGCTCACTAACTCGATGTTCCTAACTTAGACCCGAAGGCTTACAGATTTTAACAGAAACGTCTACTCCACCAACTACCACCAAGACTGAGGTCAAAATCAACCTGTGTGGTCCCTTGAATCAACCAGAGGGTGCAAACCAAGATTACTGTAGAGCCGGAGCGGTAAGTGTAAAACAAGTACGAAAGTAACTGGTACCAGCAAGTACTTATGGTGGACTATGTAGTATGTTTGCAGACGCGTTATCAACGTAAAGGATGGTAATGAGAGAGTCACGGAAGTTCAAGAAATTGCTGGAGAGATAGAAGGGTAAAGCGCATACTATATTAGCTGCAGCATGATACCAGCGAGAATGGATGAACTAAACGGCACCATACATCTCTCTACAGATCTGTACTCGATTCATCATTGACCTTACCAGAGAATGAGAAAGACCTCTCAAAGAGTATGTCTATGCTTAACAAATTATGTTGCTGATTTGGTTGACTGATTCGTTTTCATAGACGGCGTACAATATGTAATTACATTGAAAGGTGGAAAGGTCTTGGATACCCCTCAATCAACAAAAATTACAATGGAATGTGATGCCAATGGAGATAAGAACGTAAGTGTTACTCACACTCGTGAAAACCTCTGAATGATAGACGAGACCAGGTTCAAATCGTCTTAAGCTAAAATTTGTTGTAGGCTGATCCCCCGGCTAAGCCAACTGTCAACTCTTATACAAATGGTGTATTAGACTTGTACTGGAAGACACCCTTTGCTTGCGCGTATGTTCTTCCACAAAGATGAATAGTGATATAACTGTAACGTTTTTTAAGTCTGACATTTTTGCACGATATCTCTAGGACATCTGAACAGATCCCTAGCCAGCCAGATAATGGTGGTGATGGTAACTCTGGAAATGGTGGCGGTGGTGGTGGTATGTCCGGCGCCGGTATCTTTTTCTTGATGTAAGTAAGCTGAGCAAAGTGATAGGTGGACGCTCACATTACTTAACATACTCTCAGTGTTGGCATTCTCGTTGCCTTGTATTTTATCGGCGGAGCTTTCTATAACTACAAGCAATACAACGCTCGTGGCCTAGACCTCATCCCTCACAGAGGTAAGTTTACCAAGTCCAAGAAGTGTCATGAGCTTTGGGGTACTCAAATAGTAAAAAAATGCAATTTTTAGATTTTTGGCTGGATTTACCATACTTGATCAAGGTAAGTTTATCATGCAGTTATGAGATTAGACGAATTTTGACTAACGAAAAAAATCCTTTTTATTACCCACAGGACCTCTTTTCTCATCTCATGGAATCCATATCTTCACGCCGAAGAGCTGGAGACGGCTATGTATCGGTCTAACTTCACAAAGTGAGAGCGTTCGACAGCTGAGACTACGGTATTCTCAATTGCCTTCCTAATATTCATTGCGTAGATCAGCATTGTGTATGCTCCCACTAGACCTATAGCATAGACCCATTTACGAAATCATCTGAATAACAATCCAACATATCCTCCATACCGTTTGTGTACCGTAGCGTAACGTATTATGTTGAATCATACGTGAAGTGTATCATGCTGCTGTAAAGAGAAATGTGTCATTGGCACAGATAGCTTAAACCACAGTCAAATTCGTGAAATCATGAGTTAAAATTAGATGTACTGCACCAGCATGCCTGTTACATATTGATGCTACTTTTCGCATGAGGATAACTCATGCGAAAAACGAGGATCGTCCAACAGATAAGCGCCCTAATATTTGTTTTTGTACACACGGCTAAGCCCACGACCTCGTCCACTTGTTTGCAAGACGAAAGTCATTCTGAGATGAAGTCTGACCATGACACCTGCAGGTAAAAAGTACACACTATGGTCAGACGTTAGAACCCTAGAGCTTTTATCTCTCAATTCTTGACCTCCAAAATCTATTTTGTCCCTAGCAAACAATGGCGCGCCTCAGCAACTTGCATATTCACAATAGAAATCATGGTTTATACCGACTTTGATAAATGAAGAATTCCTTTTCAATCACATTTGCCTTATCAGTGGTTTTTGATTCATGGTTTGAGGCAATCTCATTTTCCCGCGTCACAAATCAGATCAGGGTCACGCCTCAAGCACACAAGCATTTGTTCCCAGCGGCAATCAAATTACCCACATGCTGTTACGATCGCGAGCTGTGGCAATCGAGTCTTAACAACATAATAACTTCTGAACTAATGAGATTCTAGGTTTATCTTCTTAAAATTGAACTTCGAATGGGCTGTTGATGCATTTTTATTTTCATATAACTTTCTTCGCTACGAGCGGTGCTGATCCGACATAATCATTGCCTTCAAAGGATAATATTAATGCAACTGACTTGAAGGCATTGAACGACATATCAAAATGGCAGATAGTTCATTGATCTACATTAGAAGATATCAAAAAGTATTCAACCTACTGTTAATTCAAATGGTGTCGTTTCCTAGACGTTTATGATGATCATCGCAGACCTTAAATGAAGGAATTGCGCTTGTATCTGCGATTTTTACATACGTTAGCAGCATAATTTAAGAGCTGAAACAAATTAACAATGAGAAAAAGGGTGCTAGTGTGACATTCTCGGATTGTGTAAATACGTACGTGTGGGGTCCATCATATACAACTGTACCTGAATAGTTTAAAAACATCGCCACTCGATCCAAAGTGTTCGCGATCGCTAAGGTAATGACCAGCTAATGGCGTCCATTAATTGTCCGGCCTTACAATACTGGTTTCTAGCAGCTGACCAAATGAAGAAGTGGATTCGGGATCAATGTACGACCTTAATGTTTCGATGCACAGTTGAACGGCTTTGTGATCCAAGTTAGATTTGACGGTGCTCGATTGTGGGCCCTTTCCGTTGTATGTCATGAACATCGCTGATGCTGGTGGTGATGAGGAGCTAAATATGGCTGATGTTCCGAGGATTTTGAGCATATCATACGACGGGCAGATTTCCGGATTTGAAAACCCCACGCATTGGTTCTAGGTTTCAGGGTCTGAGCATCAAAGCTTTCTTTCAAATATAATTCGGACTTTCGTCGGTAAAGCAAATACCGGCTATGGCTACATGCCACTTCTTCTCCACGCCTTGTTGTATGCGGCCTGCCTAAAGTAGTCTTTAACTTTTAGAACTCGTTTGACATGAATGATGGATGCTATCTGACAGCCTCAAATAAGCTGAAAGTAACGTTGTACCTGGTGACACTAAACGCAATGAGCTCCAGATCGAGTAATAATCTCTATTAAACTCCTACCATCTACGTTGTGAGCATCGACGAGCACTTGTCTACCGGTAGCTGCAATATCTGCCTCTACCGTCGCACACTAGCATATGCCTTGTGCCACCATATGATAAAAGAGTAGCTCTGCACTTAACCAATTCTGATCTTGAGCTGCCAGCCATCCATGCGCATTTCGCAGCCCATGGCTCCGTGGAAAGACGGGGTTGTTTGTTTCATGAGACTTTTTCATGATAAAATAGCACAAAGCAAACTATTTGCCAATCATTTGTTCCATAATTAGGCGATTTCAAGCACACTTTAGTGAAAGTAATAAAAATAACACGGTTCGCTTGCGGCGCTGATCCATTTACGGCCATTGGATTAGAAAAAATCGTGTGACCAAACTGAGCCTCAAATATAAAATGGCCTGCATCTGAGAATTTGATAATACGCTGACACTTTCCTTTTTATTTTACCCATTTTTTTCGGTTTCTTTTCCCATTTTCTCTGATCCAACTAAATGAGAACTTTTGACTGGAATAGGGTATTAACTCTGAACAAGGAGTACCTCAGCGATAAGCAGATTATCGAGCAGGCCGAAGAAAGAGGTGAGGACGTCCCTGACTGGGACAAAGTCGCTCAAACCACAGTTTGGGAACGATGGGCCTACTATCTTTACTAGTAAGTATAAGTGCACACATCCAAAGCATGACTTATATCTTACTTATACAAACGGTTTCTGTTAGCAATGGAGTAAGTGCAATGAATGCAATTTATTTAGGAGAGAATTAATGGCCTACATCGAAACTGACTGACTGTTTCATTACTGACGTTCAACCTTTTTTTTTCCGACTATCTTTCTCACCGTACTCTTAGAACAACGGTGTAAGCAACATTATCACATCTTCATATATCGCCTATGGAAGAAATCTCACATTCATATACCCCCATAGGTCAACAATTATTCTTATGTTCCTGCCGTCATACAAAAACTGGCTACTATGGATGGTTGGGACCCAACCACTGGAGGAGCTTGCGACTATGAGAATGGCGGGCCATGTATCATACAATTCGGAGCTGGAACTCTAAATGTAACATCGATGGTCCTCTTCAGTCAAGGAATCAGCTTTTTCATTCAATCACTGCTGCTGCCGACAATTGGTAATCCATATTTTCAGTTCATTATCAACAAAATTGCATAGCGATTGATTAACCGGTCTAAATAGGTTCATTGGCGGATTATGGCAATCATGGTCCTAAAATTTTGCTGTGGATCACCCTGATTAGTTGTGCAGCTCAGATAGGATTTCTTGGTTTCAGCGATCAAGGCTGTAAGTATTGTCAAGATATGTGAGATCCCCGCTCATATGATACATGGAAACTCATATTCCTTTAGGGACTTGGTGGATTGCTCTCATTGTTGGAATCGTCGTCTACGTCACATACGGTGCATCACTTGTTTTTTGTAGGTGCAAATTTTAGCTCGGAAATGAAAATAGTTTGCGTTAATCGTGGCTAATGAAATTTTTTAACAAGACGCGGCAATCTTCCCTCGTCTGTCATTGAACGATCCCAAAGTTCGTACTGCTCGTAGAGAGGGTATGCCACCGGCCGAATATTCTGCTCTGGAATCTATGACTAGAAATCACTATTCAACCATCAGCACCACTTGGAGTAATATTGGCTTCTTGTTGATCTCAATCATTTTGATTGGTGTTTTCCAGGGACTAGCAAATCTATGGGGAACAGATGCTAGCTCCTTGCCTAATTTTTCGTAAGTATATGTGATGACGTGAGTTCCATACCTCAGTGTAATTGATCATGTCTCCCTTCACTATTGTAGCCTCTCTATTGCTAGTGCCGTCTGTGGTGGATTTTGGCTTATTTGCGCTATTCCCTGGTTCTCTATTGAAAAAAAGCGACCTGGCATTCCGCTTCCAAGCGACCAGAATTACTTGACACAAGGATGGATATCCACGTAAGAATATGAAAGAGAAAGAACTTGTTATATACGGAAGCATTAATTAAGTATGATCTTCTGTGTAGCGTAAAGGCATTTAAGGAATGTAAGCGATTGCCACAAACATTCTGGTATCTGCTTGGCTATTTTGTTTTAGCAGGTTAGTGTATATATTAGCTACGTCTCAGCCACAGGAGTCGGGTCCGTGTCGCTAACCCAACCATTGCATTAAGACGCTGTCAATACCACCGGACAAGTTGTATCCGCTATCCAAAATCAGGTTGTTAAATTTTCTGGTAACTTGCTGACTTTCTTTGGATTGATCCAAGCCATTGCTTCTATCATCGGTTGCCTTGTCTTCCTTTATGTTCAAAAATACTTTAATCTTAAGACCAAGACTATGCTTCAGGTGTCCAATGTCTTTACTCTTCTAATTCCCATTTGGGGTTGTATCGGCTTAGGCGCAGAAAGTATTGGTTTCCATGATGTTCGCGAAATGTGGGTCTATCAAGTTTGGTTTGGAATCTTCACAGCGCCTTTCTATGCATATACCCAAACTGTCATGTAAGTTCATTAATACGTGATAATATCTCTATATGAATAGATATCGCTAACTTTATGAAAGGTCCGAGTTGATTCCACAGGGCAAAGAAAACATGTTCTTCGCTCTCTTTGGTATTGCTAACAAAGTCAGGTATGATTTAACTTTATATGTTTTCGGAAATAACCTCTCGCAGAAAGGGTAACCGGACAAAATTTTCAGCTCTTTCATTGGTCCAACGATCATCGCCGCCATCATTAATGCTACTAACAACCAATGGTCTGGCTTTCCAATTTGCGTCTTCCTCCAAATTTTGCCAATCTGCATCATCTGGCGTGTCGATATGAAGAAGGCTGCTTTAGATATTAAGATGTATGAAGAAGAAGAACGACAAAAGAAGTTGGCTGAAAGCCTCGATGGCGATAGCTCTGGTTATAAGGAGGAGGTGCACGAGCCAGTGGAGAGAAAGTTTGATAACGAAAAGACAGAGGAGCTATATTGATTACATCGTACACGTATGTTATACCTTTACATCTATAATATTAAAAAAAAAGAGCAAATATTCGTTTTTGCATGATAGATTGCGATACTACACCAACTAGCTTCAGGTCGTATGGGCTAAATTGGATGACTTTGTAAATGGGATAATGGTTACCAATATATATCTTAAGAAAAATTGTGTGGAAAGCATTTATCAACAAATGTGTCGGTATGAATCTCATAAATCTCATCGTTATATATTCAATTTGATATCTTACAACTGTAAACACGATCTTCTCAAAAGCACACAGGCGTTCATTCCTTGGGATCAACCCATTAAGATAAATTCACCAAATAAATATAGCCGGCACAGAAGCGCATAGGTACGAAATCTCGGAACCCTAACAATAATGCCTTATTAGTTACGCATATGCCAGGTATAAGCGACACCGTGCAGTATTTCCTCAATTTTGATGTGATTTTCAGATTAACCCCAAGCATCAAAGGGGAAATTGATTACAGTTTACTCGCTAACGATGAATACAAGCATATGTTGAGATATATAATGGTCACTACTGCTGTGAACCGTTTCTACCCATTGCATATCCCATGACGTAACAGCATTATTGTGTACACTTGCCACTTCGATTGATGGACTAAGATTGATCTTTCAGGAAGCTTTCGGAACCATTGGGATTATCGCAAAGTTATTCCTCATTTGAGCCAACTGTCTAACCAATGCTGTTCTACAAGTAAGTTGTGCAAAGATAGATGCGCGCACTTCTGTCTAAGAGCTTTTCATTGTCTTAATTTTGGAAACATCTGCACAATCATTCGACGTGTATACCTAGCCTAATGCTTGATGTCTGACGCCTGGATTTTTTTTTACATCTATTTTGCTTACGGTGACTGTAGATAGTAAGCTCTATAATAGTCTTAATATATGGAAAGTTGATGGTTTATCGGCTGGCTACCTTTCTTATCCGCAGGATATGAAGAATTCGATGTTCCAGAAACCAGGAGTTTGACCTTAGACGTTTAATAACATCATGAAAAAAGGGATATTTTCTGCGTGGCAAACGTAATCTAGTGATACTGACTGTTTGCAGAAGGCAGTTGTATTGTTGACATTGCGTTTGTAGTGTAGATCTCATTTTGGTTTTTGTTATTGACCAGTGTTGTAGTGATATGTGTGTAGTTCTAGAGCATTTTTATGCCATGGAGAGACTGATGTATATACGAAGAAAGGTGGATCACTTTTATAGAGTTTGGGAATAAGGATACCTCAATAAAACAGTGAGACAATAAGTGGTAGTCCATTTTTTTAAGAGCAATAAAGATAAAACCATAATTGGGCTGACTAGGGGGTTGTTCCAATACCTTCCGTTTCTAGAGCTTCAGCAAACTCCATAAAAACATCACTAATAAAAGTCTTAAGCTTGGCATCGCCTCGCTATATGAAAAAAAAAATTAAATAAGACAGACTAGGAGCATTTGCTGTGGAAGAGAGAGGTGAAAAACAGGTACTTTCGAATAGCCTTATAGTTCTGAATGATCCTATATGATAAGTGTTCGGTCAGACTACAACTTTATCTTTGGGTTCTATCCACTGTTCAGCAGCTCATGTTTAACTCTTCATTCAGTCATGTGCTTGGAACAAATGCTCATAATAATCCGAATACTTTGAACTCCTGTTTTCATTTCAACTTGGCCCAACGGCATAGTTATGTTAGTTGCCCTCCGTCTTCTATCGTTGCCTTGGGGATAAATGCTTAACGTGGGCAAGGAGGTCGTTGAGGGTGTATGTCTTGATGATATCAAGCTTGATTTTATGCTTGTCGAAGGTGATGGTACTACTTTATGACTTGTATTGGATACAGCCTGGATGCTGCCTCATGCATTACCCCAAAAAGCTTGACTTCGTGAGTGCCTTCCATTTTCTTGATCAGTGTTTTGAGATATGCTTTTAGGGTAAAGGAGTAAAAATAATCAAAAAGGGTAAATGAGACATTGGAGCAGTTGCGTCTTGATGAAAGCTTGAGCTATATGCTCAAGGAGTTTGGCAATCAAGGTGCAGGGAATTGTATTGAAATTTCGTAATGCTCCCGCTCCATTCACCGACTGAATGCATAATTATGTCAGGAACCTTCCTTACTTCAGTTGTAACACTTAAATTTCATTTTTCAATAGACCTGAGAAACGCCCTGCGGTCGATTTCTGATCTTCATATAAGCTAAGTCTCGTCATGGAGCAAGCAACTAGTGAAATACCTTCTTTCTGCGTCAGTTTAGGGTCCAAAATGATCTGAATTGAAGTCACTAGTTCGAAGTCAGTCACCAAACATTCGCCAGGAAAAGTTTCCTTGTTTTGACACTGGTAGCAACTAAACATTTTCCATACATAAGCCTCAAATGTTCCTCGAGTGTTCCGGTTGTACTGATATCACCCACCCATTACATGTTCTTTTTTTTTCCTTCGGCTGAAGAATAACGGTCATTGGTAGGCTCGATGCTTGACTCATATATGTTGCAAGCAACTTGGTCTGGCCATTTTATCTCTTGTTTGATACAATTCCAGTGAGTTGACTAAATGTCGAGCATAGTCTCGTCTATTTTTCTTATAATACTTACACCCTGTGGTAATTGTCTATGAAAATGTCTTAAGCAGAGTTATTACTTATCAAGTTTCAAGGTTTAATGACGTGACGTTCAGCTATAACGTTGGTAAGTTCCTCGGCCTTTGCCTGAGCACGAACAAAGATACCAAATCTCTCCTTGCAGAGCTTTTTGGCACGCTCGTCCTTAGAGTGCGAGAAAGTTATATATCTAGTCTTTCGAACGAATCTATGGAGGAATGTTTTTGAAGTTCGTTTTTGCACCCAGCATTTCCATTCATTATGACAATTCTTTAAAAATTGCTTGTCTAAAACAGTCTACACCTAGTATTATGTTCAAAGGGCAAGTATTGTACCGTCTTTCTTTGATTAACGTCCTCTTCTAAAGAGACTGCCATCAATACATTCGAATCCCATGTGGAATATCCATGGTTCCAGAAAGGTTAGGCTTTCCATCAGCGGCAGGGCCACCCAGTCCATTCGTCCAAAGCTGGATAGTTTTTTTGTTAAGCTTCTTGGCCTTCCCAGTATGTTCTTAATGACCCCTTTTGCTGTCAGAATTGGTTGAATGTCGGTTTTTTTATTGTATTGAATGAATAGATTTATTTTGACTGTCATTGACTGGAATATTGATGGTATCTATACTGATTGCTATATTGTACGAAGATTTTTTTTTTTTTTTTTTTTTAGAGACTTGAAGTATTTTGTGATGGGTTTCTAAGTTTCAGGAAGTTTAAATCTCGCCATGGAACTAGCAGCCAAGTAATGTTTTCTCTATGTGTCTGCTTGGGGTTAAAAATGATCTGGAAAGGGAACACCAGCTGGAAGTTGGTAATCGGACGTCCATTTGGGAATCCTTTCTTGTCTTGACACCGATAACATCTGCACATTTTCCATACCGAAGCCTCGACTGTGCTTCTGGTTGTCACTGTTTGCACTATAGGTATCCAATCATTGCATGTCTTTATGGAACTTCCTCTATATCCGGGAACTAAGAGGTAGAGATAGGCATCCAGTGCACTGAAGTCGTCCTCTGACTCCACCGAGTTGTAGCTGTATGGCCCAGAGCATGTGTCAGGAGTCCATCTCATCTTAGTGCCAGTAACTCAACATAATGGCGCCAGTATGAGACTTACTGCTAATAGGAACTGCCTAACTGAGGCAGCACATATTTGCTTAGGGTCAGACAGCAAGAGTAGCTGCCAGAGCTTTGTCGGCGAGTCAATTTTTTCTATGGAGAATTAGACTTAGAAGGCTTGGTTCTCATACCCTACATCTTTGTCGGTAATTCACCTTCTCGGTTCTACATATATGGCACATAATCTACAGTGTAGCCGAATTTCTCTAATACCAATAGTCTACAGAGCCGTTCCGTGGATGGCCTCTCCATCACAGCCAAGTAGCAACAGCTTGGACGAACTCCGAAAATTATGACGGGTTTATTTAATAAGATTTAATTCTATTTGTATATATATTCACTTTTTTAATTATTACAATTATTATATATTTAAAATATCTTTTATGTCATAAAATAATTTTAATTTTAATTTTAATAGCTGTTTAAAGCATTTTTAAACAACTATTTTATTCATTTTATATATAAAACAACATAATAAATTGCATATTATTATAAATATTTTAATTAAGTTTAACTATTCATAAATATAATATTATAAATACATATAGAAATAAATTTTTGTGGCAGACGAGCACAAAGACCAAGTTTTTTTTTCTTTATTTTTATGAAGAAAAGGCTCCGCCTCGCTTTGGGAAAAAAGAAAAAAACTATGAAGAAATCGCTGAAGCCTTTGGCTACACCGTCGACAGCCGGACGTGTATAGGTCTGCATTGTGCCATATATGCAAGACGGAAGAGGAGGATGATTTCCATCTACTTGTGAACTGTCGCCAAAAATGGATGGTTTGGAGTCAAGCTCTCCAAGAGCTTTTGCCCACAGAGAAAATTGACTCGCCGACAAAGCTCTGGCAGCTACTCTTGCTGTCTGACCCTAAGCAAATATGTGCTGCCTCAGTTAGGCAGTCCTATCAACAATAGGCCTTATATTAGTGTCAATATGGCAATTCCTCTGGAAATGCTGTATCGAGGAGAAAAGGTGGGATTTCCGAAGCATGCCTCTGGGCCATAAGACGCAATAGATGGCGCTGGTCCATGCAGCTACAGCTGGAAGTGGAGCCAGAGGAAGACCTGAATGCACTTGTTGTAATAACTACCTCCTGGATCCCAGAAATTGAGGAATTCCGAGTAACAGCATGCGCTCGCAGAGATGACACCGATGACTTTCATAGCTAAGGTCTTATTTTTTTTTCTAGAAACAGATCGTAAGCCCTCGTCTCTTCTCCTTTTCCCTTTGTTCACATAATTGTTTGTTTTCCCGATTTTAAAATTTCTGCCTCCGTCGACCTTGAGCATATCACAATTTCCTTAGCTATTTGCTTCGCAAATAGCAGAATAAAACCCGTATACAAAAAAAAAATAAAAAAAAATGAAGAAATCGCTGAAGATTGCAAGATGTTGCAGAAGAAGGGTTTCTTATGCAGCAGCAGGAGCAATGAATTGAAGCTTTTCAAGCATATCGTCATCAGCAGAGTTATATCGATGCTTCGGCGTTGTTCCCTGTAATTCAGCTTCCGTGATGAGGAGAAGGGCAGACTTCTGATTTAACCGCTAATGTTAGCCAATGTTAATCAAGGCCGGAACAACTTATACATGGCAAATGCACTCAGCCCAAAGAAGACCGATTTCGCCTCGGTCCTCTTAACATCATTGTTTCGCATATACATGGGGCAAACCACTTTGGTGGTGTTACCTCTTCTACCAGATCGACTCAAGCGATCTTTCAGCAAGTTGCCGCAAATGGTACACATTTGCAAGCTAGTGTCTAAATTACCGCAGTTGAACATTGATATGGGATGGCCCAGTCATCTGTTGATGTAGATTCCAGCTTCTCTTGTAATATATCGCCCACTATCAATACAACTTGAAGTGGACATAAGCCCAGGATATGCGACCAATGATTTTTTCGTCTGGTCTCAGGACACCATTAGAGGACGAAGCCGGAGTCCGGCATGGGATAAGTAAATCAATTGGTTACTGAAAGAGCTTGAAGACAGCAAGCTACAAATTATACCAGCTGCGCAACAGTGGTATATTTGGAACACCAAATGCTTAAACCGTCCAGTCGAGTGGTATACCTTAGATGATATCCCAAAGCTCGACCGCTGGGTAATGCAGTTTGAAAATAACCAATCCATCAAGATGTCTGGCTGGACATCAGGGTAGTATTCAGAACTACTGGAAAGACAAAGAATTAATGCCGTTGCCAATGCCCCCATGCAGTTGTCCAGTAGATGTTACGAAACTATCCCCAATTCCAAGTGGAATAATCTGGTAAAAACTACACATCTTGCTCGCAGCAAGATCATCATGGTGGCGACTAATACCTGATAAACTGTTGTATCGTCGAAGACTACATGCGATGAACCCTGGCAATTATCCTTCGCTTACATGTCTATTCTGCCCAAAAAAAAAGATTATCATCTCGCTGTTAGATGCCACTATCAGTGGGAGACTTGGAGGTTAGGACTGGACATAATTCAGTACCCTTCAAAGGATCACCCAGCTCACCAATGATCGATTTTTTCCTCCGAAGGAAAAAACGGCATACATGGATGGATACCTATAGTGCAAGCACTCTTTCCTTATATTAGCCATGAACGCTGAAGATCAGGCCGTTGCTAAGAACCCCATGCGCGAGCTCCGTCTCGAGAAGCTTGTTCTGAACATTTGCGTTGGTGAATCCGGTGATAGACTTACTCGTGCCGCCAAGGTGCTTGAACAGCTCACTGGTCCAAACCCGTCCACTCCAAGACTCGCTACACCGCCCGTGCCTTCGGTATCCGTCGTAACGAAAAGATTTCTGTCCACGTCACCGTCCACGGTGCCAAGGATGAGAAACTTCTCGAGCGTGGTCTCAAGGTTAAGGAGTACGAACTCTTGAACCGTAACTTCTTTGAAACTGGTAATTTTGCGGTTTCGGTATCCAGGAACATATCGATCATGGCATCAAGTATGATCCCTCCATCCGTATTTACGGTATGAATTTCTTCTGCGTCATGGGTCGTCCCGGTTACCGTGATGCCCGCAGACGTCGCTGCAAATCCACCGTCGGCACCCAGCACAAGGCCAAGACTCAACAGACCGTCGAGTGGTACAAGTCTCGTTTCGATGGTCTTGTCTTGAACAAATGAATCAGTTAGTTTGCTAGCTTCCTTATTTTTCATAACAACGTCTGAATATCCTTGGGTTGATTCACATCCAAGCAATAAAAAGCGCCAAACATCCGTTAAAAAAAACCTATAATGCAAACAGAAACAATTGGAAACACAGTGGAAGCTTCGATATGGAAATGTGCAGATGTAATCAGTGTCAAAACAAGGAAGAATTCCCAAGTGAACGTCCGATTACCGACTTCAAGCTGGTGTTTCTTTTCCAGATCATTTTTGACCCAAAGCTTTTTTTTTTTTTTTTTTTTTTGCAATAGAGCCAATGTTTATTGCAGTGTGAAATTGAGGTCTCCAAAGTTTGAGATGTAAACTATGCTAATTTATTAGGGGTACGAAGATGCAGGGGCGGTTGATATGAAAAATGTTGTTGGACCACTCTACCACTCCTTTCCTCAACCAATTGTTGTTTTCTTTTCTCTTTTTGTGTCATCTTGTATTCTGTGGACAGGGTGTACCACAACAACTCCACCATCTATTCGTATGTCAGTCTGTCTTGCTCCTCATAACGAAAGGCGAATTTCCAATGGCAGCGTCAGACGGTCGCCATGGCCATACTTAATATGCTTATGCTAGATGTATTGCGGACTAGGCTTTTATTGCTCTATGGTTTTTCTTTCCTTCAGTAGTACCCAGTAATGATCAATAGGCATATTAAACTAATTTATAAACTCCCTGACTAAAAAAAAATGTAACAGAATATGCCTCATTAGCCAAACATAATGCAGCGCTGTCTGATGTTACTTTGATGAGGCTGACGTCCTGCTTGTTGATTTGAAAGAAAAGCCATATGGCAGACTGTCCCACATCGACGCGTTAATGCAGCATTAGAAGATATGGCAATAGCATGAAATCGGGTTAAATGTACATTAGTTTTACTCTTGTCATGACTATCTATCATCATATTCTAATAAAAATTGGGTCATAATAGACTCTTGAATGCTGTATGCCGATCATTAGCCCGCTGTTTGAAGCCGTTTTATGTCTTCCGGACTAAGTTGTAATAGCATTGATAGTACTGGTATAAGCTGTGTCTGTTTTCATACAAGTTAGAGGTAATATTCCATAACTGCTAATGACAAATGGTAATACACTTACCCTCGCCTGCTTATTCTCCATGAAACCAATCACTACGTGCTTCAAATATTCCATATTCAGAGGGGTTTTTGCGCTAGATTGAGTGCCATTGCTATCTGCATTCACTATTTTGGTCCGTGTAGATAGATCCTCTTGCATCCCATACGTGCCTGGTGGCGATGAAACTTTGGTGATTGGAGACGAGGATCTAGATGACGATGGCGAGAACGCTACTTGCGAAACTGGAGTCGCTCTTGTCACTTTTTTAATTTCCTCCTTCAGGGTCTAAGAACATTATGTGAAAAATATTAGTGTTGATTGCTGGGTTGTTGTAGATGAAAATGCGTCTTCGAAGTCTCTTACTTTGTTCAAACTTTTCACATGCATTTCCTTCACCTTGCTTTCTTCCAATTGCTTTTCAATATCTTCTTTTTCTTTACGGATTGCAGCAGCCCAGTTTTTTAGTTGATTCTAAATGTGAATGATAAGAATCGGGTACAAGCCATTTCTCATTTATCAGTAGTAAGCTTACCAGTTCCTCAGTTAAATTTTCCACCTTGCTCGAGAGCAATTTTGAATTATCTTGCGCTTTGGTCAATGCTGTTGCCAGTTCCTCTTTTTGACGCTGAGCAAATTTCACTTCATCCGTGCGCTGCGATGCTAACTTCAACATTTCTTGCGATTGAGACATAGCAGAGTCTAAATCATTTTTCAATTTGTCAATGTCAGCACTATCTTCTGCTGCTTTCTTTTCAAAAACGGTCTTCATATGTTCCAATTTGTCCTTTTCAGCCTTTGCGCCGTTTGATACAGTTTCCAACTTCTGTTGCATTCCAGATATCTGGTCAGCATTACGTTGTATTAAGAGTTTCTCATTTTCCTGCAGACGTTCTCGTCGCGCCTCGCTATTAGATAATTGTTCGTCCAGTGCCGCTATTTTGTCGTTGAGCTCATCTAATTGTCGTTCACTCTCTCTCACTTTCATTTCGAGGTCTTCGACATGACTCTGTGAACTTTCGTATTCAGCTTGCTTTAGCTGTAATTCGTCTCGTAACTCCATTAGCGCTTCATTCGCTTCCTTTCTCTCTCTCAATGAATTCGTTATTTCCGACTGCTGTTGGGTAATCCTCGAAGCTTGTGTTGCAACTTCAGAATCTCTCTCTGCTAATCTCTTCAAAGCCTGAGCTAGATCTTCCTTGGTATCTGACAATGCGGTCTTGAACAAACTGAGTTCCTCTGCTGCCTCAGCCTTTTCCTTTTCCAGTTTAAGAATTTGCTTCTTTGTCTTGTTTAAAACTGCTATATACTTTTTCCCTCTTTCCTCTGACTCTGCTTGTGATTTTTTCAATTCGGAAAGGTCGCTCTGTAAGCTATGAAGTTCTCTATCTTTGAGGGTGACTTGCGCCGATAGGTCTTCAATCGTAATTTTCATTTCAGAATCTTCCTTTGCTTGAGTTGCTCTAGCACTATCATCAGATGTCGCAATTTTGTATTGATTGTTTTCTTCGCGTAAAGCTATCAATTCCGTCTCAAGATCTTGAATAGTTGAACGTTGTTGTTCAGCCAATCCTTCTAGATCCTTGACTTGGCCATTAGACGACTGTTCCATGTTTCGATACCGGTTATTAAGCTCCTCGTTGACAGATCGAGTGGTATTAAGCTCATCTTGCAATTCCAATAGTTGCGCTTGCATCTTGGACAATTCCGACCTAAGGGTGGAGTTTTCTATTTCTAAAGTTACTTTGCTTTCGATATGAACGTTCTCAGTGTCGTGCTGCATAGTAGAATCAGCTTTACTGTTGATATCATCATTCGTCGTGTTAACATTGCTGTTGATGGTATTCGTTGATGTGCTAACCGGGCTCTGCTCAATCTTCGTGATGTCTTGCAGTTGCTTGTTTTCGTTTGTGAGTGCCTGAATTTTGGCAACTAGCCCTCTCATGACATCTTTTTCCTTTTGCGATTCTTTCTCTTTTTCAAGCCTAAGAGCGTTCAGCTCGTTCTGAAGTGTTTCGAGTTCTTCGGCTGAAGCTGACATCCTGGCGCAAATATGCCCTTCTTGAGCTAGCTTTGACTTTGAGAATGCGACAGAAGTTTAAAAACAGAAAAGCTTATAAAGTTTCATACCATGAAATAAAATAATAAATGTGACTGATCAGAGTGTGACATCACTCTATACGCGAACAAAGAGGTCCCTGAAACGAACAAAGAAGTTCGGTACACGCCAATCCTGCAATTATACACTAATGGTAAACTAAAGTGACATATTCATAACTTTACTCAAGCCTTCATTGAAAAGCCTCCTCAATAGGATTTTAGTGACGAATTTCCAACTATTCCAACCCGATATGCTTTCGACGAGGATTCCGACGAGGAAGATTTAGCCGAAGTCGTAGACAAGTTAGTGCTCGACACTATCAAAGTCGACCTTGCCACAGAAAAGTCTATGAATGGCTATACAATTCTTTATGGAAATTATGGCCCGGGTGAAGTCTTTCTTAAAGCCTCCTTTTCTACTGGAACTAAAGTGGGAAGCATTCAATTGAAAGACAAGGTAATCATTTGTGTTTGCTATTACTTAATACTGCCTAATTTATATGCTTGCTAACCTTTATTCGAAGATCATAGCATCTGTGATTGCGAGCTCCAATAATAGTACTGATCTTGCTATCATCAGTGAGGAGAAAATCCCGGATGAATTGGTGTTCGCTGTCACCGTTGCTCTATTCCAACAGCTTCCATGTACAGAGTAAGACATTACAATCAAATACATCGCATACTTACAGAGAATTAACCAAGATTATCGTCAGAGTGATACTTTTTGATTCTTATCTAGCTTCCAACTACATCACACCTAATCGGCAGGAGCGGGAAACCGTTCCTATTGTGAAATACCTAAGGTCTTCTCTTGGCAGGAAGGTAAAAGCACTCCATGCCTTGACACGCAAAAACTCTACCATCGGTTCTGACTCTCTGATTTACTTTTTTGATGCTCATAGTCATCCCAGCTTGACATGCTTAGTGCACCGAACCTAACAACTGGAATATCTGCTGCCATAATGACATATGTAAGCTCTATTTAAATGAGAGACTTTGCGTAAAACCGCCCGCTAATCAACACCTCTGCTGAAGTGTGAGCTGCACCAATTGCCTTGCGTAGCGTTATTTACTTTGCAAGAGTCGTCACTAGGAAAAGCATTGATAACGGATGAGACAACGGCTGCCTTTACGACTGCCTTAGAAGATCTCGAGGTAGCTTGCCCGTCATTGGATTATGGCAACCTTCGAAGTATTTTACGGGGCAGAAAGTTCGGCAAGGACAGTGGTAGAATTGATGCGGATCATCACCGCATGTATACCTAATTTACATAGTAGTTATACGCAGCCAGAAACGACAACATAGGTTTTATAATTTTGCATTGAATGAATATACAAGGAAATCAAAACCCTCCTCGAATTACAAGAGATCTATAAAATGTTATAATCTGCCTTCGCGTCTTGATCAGTGAGATTGCAGAGTGGCCTGAGTGTTGATCTTTAGACCGCTAAAAGATCACCAAAGTTTCTGAGGAAAACAATTGCTCCAGTAAAAACAGTCAAAGACAAAGCAATGTTGATGTTTCCTTGTCGCTTCTCGGGAGCAAAGATTTCGGACTTGATGGCTGCGATGAAGCCTTCTCCTTCTTGGCTCTGTTGCAATTGTCGTTTTTCGTAGTCCATTGTAATTGTGAAAAGCTGCCGCTTACTGAAAATCGAACGTGAATGACATACCAGTGCAAACAAATGTGACTGACTTTATTTGTTGACATCATCGATTTTGCCACAAATTCACCTTCAATGAACCTGTTCCATGTGAGCCTGAGTAATTAAGCAAGTTGAAGCCCTTGTCAAGCTAATACTATCGAAAGTTTATATAGAGAATCATGTTTGCTTAAAACAGTATTATTGCATAGGAAGGAACCGCTGACAAATGCAATTTTCAGCTTCAATATCTATTGGCGAGGGAGACTTTATTCGCAATTGTTTTCTATGGGTACATCGGCCGACAATTGGAAAGGAACAGGGAATTATTTACAACAAAAGTATGTTTCTGTATTACGAGGCTGAATAGTGATAATCCTGGCGATGCCTTAGCAACTTAAGGAGATGCAAGTTTACTGCGATGTTTGATCTCTTGATAGCAGTGTCGGCATACATGATGCATAAGTTTTGCGTTCCCACATGCAGGGCAGCTGGTTATATTCTCGGCTTGCTTCAGTCCTTTGTTTGAAGCTCTCATGCGTTTTTTAGAATGGGAAGTTTTCTTCTTTGGGACAGCCCAAAGAATTGGGCCAAGCCAGGCAGGTACCTGGAAAGTATTTTGCCGAACCGCAGTACCAAGGGTATCTGCAAATAGAGGTCTGAACAATAGATTCAGACGAGGAACGTTGGCGATTTGCAAAGATCGCATTAAGGCTGCCATTGTTGGTGATGTTTCTTTGACAGGCAAAAGACGCTTCACAGCAAATTTTGGTCAAAGCCACCGTGAGTCAGAATTTGAGGTTAACTGTGACTTGCAAACATGTTCCCCACTGAGCAATTCCTTCACCACCTGCACGTTCAGTATTGTTTACTTGCAACTATCACTGTAAAGCTAACTAGTAGCATCTATAGGCTAAGTATTCGTGCTTAAAAGACACAAGTGATGAGTACATCAAACGTATGTCAATGACTTTAATTGCTCGCTTGGCTGAAACTTGAACCTTCTTTGAAATGCGTATATGGTTAATAGCTAACATTGTTATACTTGGGCTTTGCAGCAATCGCACGAAACAAGCCAGCACGGTTCCATTGGATCCGCTTCTACATCAGCAGGTAAGTAAAAAAATAAAATCAAATAACGGGAAGTCAAGCGGTTATAAACAGTTTGGCTTTAGGACAACCGAGCGGTTCTCCTGCACTAGGCCACCCTCAATCTGGTGCCCGAAAAGCACTGAAAGACATGACCAAAGCAGAAAGAAGAGCATTACAGGAGAAAAAAGTCGCGGAAAAGCAAGACCGAATGGCAGCTGGCCTACCCTCCTCTGCCAAAAAGGCGTCGGAACAGGAGGCGCACAGAAAGGTTGCTTCACCTAAGATTGGATCAACTGCCAATACCCCGCAGTCTCCTGCTCCCGATGCTGAAAAACAAGCAAAAAAGCAACAGAAAAGGTTGAATGAAGTTCCTTGGTTATCCCACCTGGATCCGCCCAGGAAGCCGAATACTGCCAGCAACACCAACAAAGACTTGCACCCTGCCGTTCTCGCTCTTGGCCTTCGATTTGCAGAGCATAAAATGGTTGGTTCAAATGCAAGATGCGTAGCGATGCTGTTGACTTTTGCAAAGGTATAGTATAGTGCTGACTATAGTGTCATACTTCCAAGACGGTACTGTGTGTGCTTACCTAATGTCAACCAGATTATACAAGATCACAAGCCGCCATCTGATGCGTCATTCTCCAGACATATCCAGAAATATTTGGATCCACACATTGCCTATTTACTAAGCGTGCGTCCAATGTCCCTCAGCATGCGAGAATGTATTCGTTGGCTCAAAAAAGAAATTTCAGAAATTGTGGAAGAGGATCCACCACTGACTGACGAAAGTGTAAGTACTTTCACCTCTACACTCGTAAGGAGAAACATTAAGCTTATGAATTTTTTTCAGGCTCGAAATCGCCTAGTAGAACGCATCGAATATTTCATCAAAGAGCGAATAACAGTCGCTGATCGGCTAATCGTCGAAAATGGCATGCAAAAAATACAAAATGGCGATGTGATATTGACATATGCAAAGTCATCGGTTGTAGAGGCACTGCTATTGGAAGCCAAGCGTAGCGGTTACGAATTTAGAGTTGTTGTTGTCGATAGCCGCCCAATGTTTGAAGGTAAGGTTCCACATGATGGCAAACTGATACTCGATTCACGTTACTCACATGTACGAACAGGTAAACATCTCCTGAGACGCCTTGTATCTGCTGGAATAGATTGCACATATGTTCTTCTGTCCAGCATATATGTGGTTTTGAAGGATGTTACCAAAGTTATTCTTGGGGCACACGCATTGCTCAACAATGGCGCCGTCTATTCTCGAATTGGTACAGCAATGGTTGCTATGGCTGCCAGCGACAAACAAGTTCCCGTCATGGTATGCTGTGAGACATATAAGTTTGTCAATCGAACACAAGTAGATTCACTGGTGTTGAACGAAATGGGTAAATATCGTGTTTGGTGACGACGAAGGTAGTCATGGAGTGCTCAAACTCTTTTTCGATTTCATAGGTAATCCCGACGAGCTTGTTGTCAAGAAATCTAGCGATGAAAATAGCTCCAATTCATTAACGAACTGGCGCGACGTACCAAATCTTCGACTTCTGAATTTGCATTACGATGTCACACCTTCGAAACACATTACGCTTGTTGTTACTGAAGTCGGACTCATTCCCTGCACATCTGCTCCTGTAATTTGGCGTGAATACAAGTAAGATTCATTCATTCATCTTTTACTTTTTCGTTGCATCACTCAAGCTAATTAATTTTATATTTGCAATTTCAAGTGAAGAGTTTCGGAAAGGTGTTCAGGCAAAATAGGAGAAAAACTTGACTATTATAGAGCTTCAAGATCTACATCCTTTAAGTACCATAAATGTAATAAACGTACAGAGAGGCGATCTAATTGTTACTATTCATTAAAATTTGCTCGGGCGTCAACCATCACTTTGGTACCGGTGTGCACGGCCTTCGATATCAGAGATAGGTCTGAAATGCTCTAAGGGAGTCGGTATGAAGCTGCCAACTATGAACTGTCAGGTTTTGGAAATAGAGTATGACATGCGCGAAAAGATGTGTCTAATCATCTTCGAAATAATCTCGTTGGCAAATTTGGTTTCAATAGAACGAGAGGGCAAGAGTCCGTGTTTTCAAATGAAATGCAGAGGTCAATCAGTCAGAAGTACAAATAAAGTTGCTTCGAGTTTATTGAAGCAGTATTCGTACAGAAATAATAACGTATAAGAGTCTAATGGCATTGTTGATTCAGGTCAAATAACTATAAACATTTTAAATTCAATTCGTAATCAATTAATCTGCATTGTACTTTAGGCCAATTTGACGTCTCCATTCATCCATAGCCTTGACTTGACCAATGCTATCCTCCCAAGTCATAAAGCGGCACTCCTTTTGACCAGCTAGAATGGCGTTAGAGACTTCTTCAGCTTCAAAGACAAAGATGCTTGTTCCCAGAGGTTCATAGTCCTCGATGGTGGTAGGTGCCTCGCCAGGTTTCGTCAAAACAATCGTCGGTTTACCCATTTCAGGGACATCAGGCCTCCATGGACTGGTCAAGCGTATGGTTCCTGCACTACCAATTACCTCCGCTGTACAATCGCTATCAGCAAAGATACCAGTAAACAGTTGAGCTCCGATTTCATTGTTTGAAAAATTTAAACTTGCAATTGTCCATTCGTCAACATTGGTTGAGCTAAGTTTACCTATAGCCTGTAGGCTATCAGGATTGGAAAAGGGCAGGCCCCTGGCGGCACCTGCAACCAGCCTTGCAAGTGATAAAGGGTCTTTGACAACGCAGCGTGATAAATATGCTAGTTTAGGAAGAGGTCGATCGAAATCAAATGTACTTACATCCGCCGATATCTAGTAGCGCCCCTCCACCTAGTTCATTGTTCCACACTCTTGATTCGGGACCATATGATGTGCCATTGTAGCTAAAATTTGCTCTAATGAGCTTTACATCTCCAATAAGACCTTGACTAATGATCTCGCACAATTTTTTTGTTTGAGGGTGACATCTATACATATAACCTTCCATAAAGAAAACGTTGTTGTCCTTGGCGGCATCAATGATCTGGACGGCTTCCTTTTCGTTCATTGCCATAGGTTTTTCAACAAGTAAGTGCTTTCCAGCTTTTGCACCCATCAAAGCCAACTCACAATGATAAGGATGAGGTGTACAAATATACACAGCATGCACTTTGGGGTCACTGAACAGGTCATCGTATGTAGGGTGGCAGTGTTCTTCTGGTATTCCGTACGTAGTCCCAAACTTGACGGCACTCTGCTTTGACCTGCTTCCGACGGCAACCAGTTGTGCTTCTTTGGCATGCTTTAAAGCACTTGCGAATGCATTCGCAATGTTACCAGTGCCAATAATGCCCCAATTGACAACCATTTGATAAACGTGGGTAAGTGTGAGAATAAGGTTCGAAGCACCCTGAATGCGGCTCCAAAAAGCAGGCACAAAAATGCAGCATTATATCACGTGACTTCTTATGACTGTTTGATCGCTTCCGATCAAACAATCACCAGCTGTAACAACAGTATGGGCGGCCAACATAAACGAAAGCTCTCCGTGGATGACAGCGTCGATCAACCAACAAAGGATAGCAAAATCAATAGGAATGAATCAACACCTGACTCATCTTCAAAGGAACAATCGCCTACTGCTGTTCAAACTGAGCAAGATGTGGTTGTCAAGCAGAAAAAGAACACTACTCCCATTCATAGAGGCAAATTCAAGTCACGATGGCTAAGCAAGCATTCAAGTCTTTTGAAGAGGTCAAGAAATGCACAAGGATTATTGGTAAGTACTTAACGCGATATATCCCATTCGACGGTAATCTAAAGTGCCGTCTCTAGATATCTTGCGTAGTTGGAAGTGAAACGAGGGCACTGGTAAGTGAATGAATATAATTTTCCCAAAAAAAAAATGATTGGTAGAACCTAGCATGGGACACTTAGACGTTATACTAGGGACAAGCACAACAATTTCTTTTGGAATATATCGCTAAGCTATTTCCAAGTTGTCAATCTACTTGGGAGCGGCTTGAAGACGATTTGGATGTAGATGAGTCATTCAATAATGACAGCAACAGTGGCGATGATAAGGCAAAAAAAGAAAAAGGTGGTGACGAAGAAGGGAAGAAGGATAAAGTGCTCGAAGCTGTCGACAGTGGATGCTCAGGGCTACTTTTCTTACGTTTCCGTGTTGATGTTACGCCAACACATTTTATTCAGAAACTGATTGGTATGAAGTTAAAATATGTTGTCGTTGTGAAAGAAATCGCGCCTAACGATCAAAATTTCCAGAGCACTTGCTTAGCCTGTCCTCAGAAGATCGAGAAAAGGTGATTTCGAAGACAAGTTATTGTAGTGTAAGCCTGGCTTATAAAGCGTAGTATCTATCGCTCATTTCACTAATGACTGTGTTCGCAGCGATGGATTCCCGTGGATTATATTTGCAATAGCTTTGAGGAAGATATATCGAAAACATTTGAACAAGTTAAAACTGAATACTTTGTCAATGAAAGCACCTTGCATTCGAAGATTGCAATAGTAAGCGAGATTCGGAACAATGAACGACTAAACAAGCAGGACATCATAAAATGCATTGCACCTTCTCTTCCTCCAACTTTGACGTAAGTAATGTTCTTTGACAAATGAAATACTGTATATTCGTTCTAATCATTACATCTCAGGGTCGATTTGAAGTCGCCTGACATAGTGATCCTTATTTCCATTTTCAAATCAGTTTGCAGTATGAGCATACTGCCAAAGTATTATGAACTCAAGAAGTACAATATACCGGCAATATGCAAATAGTTCTATGGTCAGTAATAGCTTCGACACCATTACATGATGAAACAGAAATGATATTACAAAGAAAAAGCATAATAAAGCAGTAAGAGTTGCAAAAAATTGATTTATATACAACCAGCGTTAGCGATGAAAACACTGGAAATCTAATTGAAGAAGCCGAAAGAAAGAATGACGAGCAGAATTATTTCGACATGGATTTGTGAAGCTCAGCTATTTCATGAATGACTTGCCGAATTTTTTGGCGCTTGTCGTGCGCTTCTGTTGGTGCCCATTCTTGCTGCTGATCCCGCTTGCCCTACAGCCAAAAAGTAAACATCTTACATATCACTATTCTCAATGCAATCGTCATCCACTTACAGACAACAATGTCAAATATTTTTGAGGATCTGACAAGAAGACTTCAGCATAATGAAGTAGATAAACACCACAGTCACAGTAATTCCGTTGCCGTGGCACCTTTCCATAACAACTCAGAGGCTTACAGCCTGTTCGGTCTAAATCCACGTTCATCCTTTCTTTTGCTTCGGCTGCTAGGTATTGCTGTAAGCATTGAAATGACTTAGGATGGCGGTTTCCTAAAGAGTCCAACAAAAATATCCAAGGGCTAAAGCAAGCGTTGCTGTTAATACTACCTAGACTAGAGATTAAGACATAGTTATAGTTCTAACCTGTTTGGTGATGAGCTTGTCTCGTCTGGACTATCACTAGATCGCAAATTGGACCTCTTTACCGAGCCGTTGACGGATTCAGAAGCTGGGGGGGATGTAGGTCGGATCTGGGTATCATACGGCTTGTCCAGGTCCATTGGTGATGGCGTATGTTCGGCGCTGATCTGCTCCAGATTTGGATCGCTATTGCAGGCATCAGCGGTAGTATCTTTGGCAAGCAGTACTTCCTCCTTCACATTTTCGGATCCAACTACAACAGGTGGTATCATCTTTTTCAAATTGCATATTATAGCTAAGTACCAGTGCCAACTAAAGTCCTCATTAATACAGATCTTCCAGACAGGGTTTAGACGTTCTTGATACTTACTTCTCGTTAATGGGAATAAAGACATAGCTTTTATCAAACAAGTTCATCTTTGCTGTCCATTTTTTGACACGGTCATATACATTTTCCTCCTTCCTGTAATGTTTGCTTTAGTACTTCATAAACTACCAAAGGATTTACTGTCAAAGTGTGTACCTTGAGTTCCTATTACGCTGAGTTAAACGTTTATAGAAGAAGCTGTTAAAGATGTGGACTTGCTTTGCAAGTTCGGGATCGCGGTTTTGAAGTTGGTCAAAAATCCTGTATACCATATCATTAGTAACAGGAAGCGACATTATTGCAACTATGACGCACATACCATTTCATGTAGAAGTCAATTATATTATCGTTTAGAAATTCGCCATCATCCAGTCGCGCTTCGTCAGCTTTTGATACAGTAATACCTCCGTAACCAGTAAAGGGATAAACAAATAATCTGATGCGTAATGAAAAATATGTTAATCAAGCAGTGATTGCGATGTCAAATTGAATGAAATAGTTACATTTCATCAGCGCCAGTATTCTCAGGCAGTGCAGCGTGAGATAATGTCTCTTCCTTTGGTGCATTGTCCTTGGGCATATTGGTTGCTTTAAGTGCATTGTGTGTTCGTTTGCTGAAAGACAACACGTTATTACTCCTCTTGCTACAAACCTATATCAAGTTTTATACGTACTTTGTGAACAATGCAAGGCCCTCGCTAGCAACAACCTTCTCCCATTCAGCCTTCCTGTAAAAGTCTGTAAGAATGCGTTCGAACGACATGCGTATTCTGTAACTCTTTCTTACTCAAATGGCGCAATGCAAAAGCTATCTAGTTTCAAGGATGTAAGAAATCGTGTAAATTCGTTTGCTTCTATAATTGGTGAAAGTACAACAGTAATTTTGGTTTCATCTATTGATTGGAAGCATGATTAGCACTTGAATTTTAAATAGACTAACCAACAAGGGCATACCTTCCAATTGCATATGTAATCCACTCGAGTTTCCAGCGTAATACTAAGGACAGTTATGTATGAAGTTTGGAAAATCAGCTATGGATCAAATAAATGTCTTACCTCCAGCGTACGAATAGAGCGGCGAGGTACAATTTTCTCAAATTTGTTTTCATTGCTTTGAGATCTGAGAACAATTTCATTGTTTTTGGTGATGAACATTTTTTGAATTTGGGAAGGTGAGCTTGGAACTCTTTTTGCATCGCATACTATGTTGCTTAATGAAATCGATTGTAAAACTTCTATATCACTGTTGACAGCATCGCTCGTGATATTGGATGCTGAAGCAGGTTGTCGCGACATGCTGTCTTTGTCTTGCTTCGATTCGATACTTCGTACATCCCAACTTGATCGTCGTTTTTTGGGCATTGAGATAGCGGATGGCCCAGCATCTGCTCCATTTCTTCGCTTCTATGGACGAGACAGTCAGTGATTGTGAGTTTATCCTTCAACCTTCGTAAATATGAAACATTAATTACCATTCGACTGACAATAGAGTTGCGCCTCACTGGCATGATAGGCTTCTCAATTGCCACCTTCTTCCCATAAGTGTGCATATTCCTTTGTGCTGGATCAGTAAATATAGAGTACGGCGAGTTTAGTTGACGACGATGTTCTTTGGATCAATCAGTATGATGAAACAGCTTAGCCTCAAGGAAGTAAAACATCCTATTAAATGTAGCGATATTCCTACATACCTGATCGATCATCTTCATCACTAGATATTTCCACCATTGAGTTCCTTTTCGTCTTTCTTGTTTCACTACTGTGGCTACTTGTTTCGTCCTAACTCAAAAGCATTAGCTAATTACCCGAAATACGAACATCATATACGAACATTCGGATCTCATACCAACTTATGCGTCGCTGTAGTATTACGAGACATGGGGGCATCCGCATTTGTAACAGAATGAGAGCTGGTAGATGAAGTGATGTTGTCTTTAAGGGATCAATCCCATACATCGGTTAATAATTATCAATTGCGAAAAACTACCAAACTAGACCGCCAATTAACAGAGTTTTCATTACCAGCATGCTTGGAAGTTAACCCCACAATTTTGTTAAGGTTAGAAGGAAGAAGAGTTGTGCGGCTAGACTCAGGTAGCAACGGATGCAGTTGAGATCCGCTGCCAATATTTGCTGGTCGCTTTTGGCTCGCTGACGCTGTCTTGTTGGTCTAAATGGATTGTGATTTCAGTACTGAATCGACAAGAGTTATTTGAATCGATAGTGGCTTACAGAGGGCAAGTGGATAGGTGTTCCTTTCTTGACTTTACGCCGATGTTCTATCAGTTTGAATTGCTTTCGCAGTGTTGTTGGTTGGAGTCTTGCGCCATTCTGCAATACAATTGTGAGCTCACTTCGACCATTATTTGTACACTAATCCTCTTTGGAGGGAATCTAAAGGCTAACTCACAGCGAAGGAATTAGTCGCAATGTGTATGACTTCGTCGTCCTCCGGATTCGCATCGGAATCCATTGGGTTTGTTGCAGCGCGTAGGATTTGTCGACAATTGCACAAAATTGTGAGCGTTTGAAGGTCAACTTTTCACAAGCGGGGTAAAAAAAAATTAGCATGGAAGAGGCAATAGAAGCGGTTGAGAATATTCTGTCCAAGGGTTTTCCACACTCACCCACCCATCTTTGTTTTTATCATTGCTCTAGATGTGATAGAAGTCATTGATAGCCAAATTTCAGGATATGTCATCACAATCACAGGATATACGACTCGTCTAGTGAGTTTGCAGCGTTTGGTCAGTGACTTTCGCCACCCGGATCCTGGGATTGTGGCTCCGCAGTTTCTCGCCACGGGCACGACCAACGAAGTGAAATCAATATGAGACTTGTAAGGCAGCCTAGAACATTGTGGGTATATCTCCTCTGATGGCGATGCCCGTAGGCTACCACAGTATTGTTGGAAACACCTACCAGGACTGCGCCAGTTGTGTCGAGAACGCAATCCTGACATCCACTTGACGAAGCATAACATGCAAACTTGATTGTTCTCTAGAGAAATTTACATTTTGAGAGCATGAGTTAAAGACTTTCTTCACATCATAAGGGCCATCCATGGTTGAAATTCAGGCTAAGCCCAATTGAAACCTGCCGTCTGAAAGGCAATGTATGTTATTTAATATCTAAACTGTTATTTCTCAGCGACTGACAGGCAAAATCTTGTAAAAGGTTTCGCGTCCACCCATCAAAAAAACATTCTTAAGCCTTGATAGCACTTCCTTTCCACATTGGTCCACCAAATCTCCTTAAGCGGGCACCAACTATGGCATCAGGCAGACAGAAAGAGGATGCAATCGGAAATGCTAACATACACGACAATAAGCAGTTTGATAGCAATCCAAACACTGTTGTTGAAATTGAATGTTAAATTAGGTTACCTTGCTCATAACTCATAATCCATGATCAGTGAACTGCTTTTACATTGTGCCTTATCATCGCCATGACATTTATTTGATTTCCTTGTTGTCGACGCATAAAAAACTGATTTGCCATAATGCCTAAAATTGGCCATTTCCAGTATGGATATTTAGAAACTTGCCAAAATCTATCTTTCTAGGTTTATCACTTTATTCTATGGGTCGTGTTTCATCTAAAAGTACAGGCGTAGGAGTGCAGTAAGGGCACTTCCAACCAAAGCGCCTTCTATGGTATATGTAATCAAATCTTTCTTAGTGATCGATAAAGTGTCATTATATGAAGCGTTTAGAATGGATGACGGCCGATCATGTCTTTCCTTCACAGGCAAATGTTCTATAGGCAGACTTTCTGACAATAATGTAGCATCATTTTCGACATCCTGGACGACCGGAATAATGTTGGGCATGGCCTCGCTGTTATATGGTGATGTGGCCAGCGCCTTCAGTAACGTCTCCTGCTTTTCTAAAATGCTATTGTTGCGTGAATCCATCTGATCTAATGCAGATTGGAATTTGACTTCCTCCTCTGCAACCTTTTGGACTAAAAGGTCTTCAAACCTATCCGTCAGTCTCTTTCTCTTGATTGGTTCGAACACAGTTTGTACTGCAACAAACAGGATAAGGTTGACAACCATAAGAGCCCATGTACCATAGGTACTCACACTTCGAATTTTGTCGCTCCAAAGCTGTTCTTCGTGGTAACGTTCCATTATCGCTCTGGTTAGTTCTTGGTATTGGCGGTCCATATGTTTTTCACTTTGACGATAGTTCTCTTTCGCTGTCATCTCTTGCTGTGAGTGTAAATGTTCAAGTCGATAAAGCTCGGTAAATCGAGTAACGTCTTCTCCAGTCCAAGTATGTTTCCGCTGCAATAATTCATTGATTTCTCTCTGGGTACTAGATCGAACGTCCACGGCATCTTCATATGCCGCTTTACAATTGCGTAGTTCTGTACGGCAAGACTCAAAAATCTCGGCTGTTAACAGTTAGTCATCGAATAAATTGAATAACACCTTGTATCATTGTTAACAAAATTTCATACCTTGATGCAAGACCTTCTTCTTTACATCGTCTATGTGAGTATATCCAGTTAGTTCATTTAGCGCCGTAGACGCCTTTTGAAGCGCTTCCTGAGGATTGTTAACGTTTTCTGCCAATGTTTTCATTCTTGCCGTTGCATATTGAAGACGAGATACAACCGGAGAAAGACTGGAATTCAGGCGCTGAGCACCTTTATACGTTTCAGTAGTCCAAGGTGTGCCATTATTGGCTTTCAAACCGTCTTTGCCTGCTGATTGTGTCGTTGCACTTGTTTGACCAGTAGCTGCCGATGTTTCCGTCACATATAACCTTTGCGTTCGCACTAACTGTGGTGCATAGATCCGGGATTTGATTGGACTGCCTAGCGAAGTTATGAATCGTTTGTTGAAGAATCTGAATTTGGCCGTGGCTGTCGACATTTTCATGAAGAAGTTGAAATGCCAGGGGGATTCCCCGCTTTACAGCAATATGAGAGTCGGACTTTCATTTTCAGTCTTGTTACCTTCAGACTTCAATGTTATTCGTCACTCTAAAGAAACCTCAGTCTCTTCATAGCATGTATCTTCTAATACTCGTCCTTCTGTATTGAATTCTTTTAAAATACTTCTTCAACTGAAATTAAAATGGTCGCGGGTATCTAAAAGACTTTAATATCTACAAAGTGTTTACGCGCTCCTCTATTCTGAATCTGAAAACACTGCTATGGATTGCCTCTTTTTCGATTTTTTACTTGCATCTGCTAGAAGTCATACGATTAATAAATTTCCATGTATAAAGATGATGAAAATTAAAAACTTACCTCGCCAAGCAGGAGGAAGGTCGCTGTTAACAAGGTCTCCCAAAGTAATCAGTTGTGATAACAAGGATCCTGTCCAAAAGTTTTCGTCTGATTGATTTTTTTTCTTACATTAGTAGTTGCACAGAACATTGCTTATAATACAGTAAAGAGAATCACCTGGAGTCATTTGCAGTTTCCACCAATATACAAAGATAGTTGAGATGTGCTCACCAACTTTGATCACGGCATCATTTGGGTCAGACTTGATGGCCGATATCAGCTCCTTGAGACTACCCGTGACACCATCCTGAAGATCTTCTAGATACCTCCCTTTCCATCGGTCCAGTATTTCCACAACAGTAGATATGATATTCCTTGATATACTGGTCACCTCCGGCAGCATTGACATCAAATGTCGTATTGCAGATGGGTTTGGAGGTATGCTTGTAATTATTGTAGGTAAAGCAATAAGCAGTTCAGGAATTTCTACGATATTCAAAATCAGAAACTGGCTTTACGTACGCGATGTCATTACTATCCACTACCAACCTGGGATTTCCAAAATATTTTCGGTGGCGATGGCATCCATCAGGCTATCAACTTTATCTGCACAGGTTCCGATTTCTGCTTGCAACAATCGCCAAAATACAATCTGTTCAAACGTCTCCCACGAAAGGGACTCAACTGAGGACAGTGTTAATTTTACATAATACTGTTATGGAGGACAATGTTCAATTTAGAGGAGTGACTTACTAATTATAGGTCCCAAGTCTTCGCTCCCAAATACTTTTAGGTATTTGCAGCTGAGCTGGCTAGAAAGAACCGATATCTGTCACATTGACATGCGATCTAATCAGTTTTCATGTAAATAGAATGTCCTATTTCAATAGTTGATGATTTACCTTGTCCGGAAGGAGTGACGAAATCAATATCCGTATAATTTCTTTGTTACCAACACTGAGTCTGGGCAAAAATTTAAAGATTATCGGAGTAACCTGCTGAACAGCCAATAAATCGGAATCTTGCAAAGACATCAAGTCTTTAGCCAGGTACTGTTTGCATCGAAGTTCGTTTGCATCCTCTTCGTTCATGCTATCTGGGGATAGGTCTGGATTCGACAGAATGATAGATTGGTACACTTCGCAGATGGATTCGGATATTGCTGGAAACAATGGTGCAATGGATAGATGCTCGGCCTGTAGTACTCTATATTCCATGTATTCAGTAATTCAAAATGATATGACATTTAGGTACAAGGCAGTGCATGTTAATTTGCTTACCGAGAAAAGAATGACCACCATCGCATCCCCACTAAGTGCTTTCCACCTCGTCTTGAAAGATGCATAACGCAGGAAATAAAATCCACCATTTTCTTTCTTTGTGATTCGGAATCCCATAAAGACCAGATCGTGACAAATAACAGGTCCATGGCATCCATTGTTTCCACCTGAACAGTTTCTTCTTGATCTAACGTAAACTGATCATTTTCTGATTTTCCACTGTTAACATACTTGCTACAGGAGCCATCGCGAATGTATTTCGCAAGGTTCGGTACAAGGTTTTTAGCAGGAATAGCCTTCCAATATCGAATAAATTAGAGTTATTAACAGCTTGCAAAAGTCTTGTTTGTCGGATATAGAATCTTCGACCTACCATCTTCAAATATATGTTCAGTATCTCCCGGAGATTCTTCTTACACATGTACGAATGCGCCTGAATTTCATCAATGTCGTTATTTACGCATGCTGTTTTGATTGTCCTTGAAGCGTCTTGAAACCGAGGCAGTAGATCAGCAAACATCCAAAATGATTGCTGATTTTGTTCACGGCCGTCCACATCATCGTCTGAATCTTCGTCCTCTTCAAAATCTGAAATTTTATCAGCGCTTAAATCATGCGTGCTGGCGGCGTCCATCTCTTCTGACTTCCGACTTGGGTCTGGAGTGTGTATACTAGGTGTATGTACATCAGGTGTTTCCATAGTATCACGATCGAATTCAATGTGAGGTGAATCGTTGATACCTGACAAAGTATTCACATCAGTCATGATCTGATCCCCAGCAGTTGTATCCAGCACAACATGGTTCTCTTCAATCATGGTATCGGTGCCATACAGGTATTCATCCAGTTCTTGGTCTTCGCCTTCAGGTGCTGCAGGTGTAGTAGCTCTACTGTTCGCTTTGGTTTCGCTGCTCATATATGCTACATCAGTCATTGCATTATCCTCATTTAAGATATGTAAGCTGGGTTCTCCTTGTTGCGGTGTCGGCTGTCTAGAGTTCGAAGTGAAATCCAATGAACTTGCGAACATATCCATCAGCTGTCGCTTAGTTACATCATCTATAGTAGGGTAATTATATATGGTTGTGAGACGCCTGAAGAAAAGGTTAGTCAGACTGTTTAGCTTTGTCACCAATTGCTATATGATACTAACTTTATGACTCCTTTTCTCAACAAATTCTTCATGCCTGTCCCAACACATTTCATTATGTGACCACTTAGTGTAGGATGATACTCGTCCACCGCAAACCTTAGAAACTCTACCAACATCCCTGTTATGTATGGGTGGTACTTTATGGATCTTTCCATTAGCAACATAGCTGGCTCTATGAAATTAGGTACATTAGTAAGACGTGTCTTTCTTCGAAATAAAGAGATTGTTTCCGATGCCTACCAATGAGCATAATATTGGAGTCGTCAGCAAAAAATAGCCAATCCAGAAAGAGAGATAGTTTGACATTCGCAGCCGTAACATGACTCTGTTTACATTATAAGTATCAGCAATGCGACAAGAATATATTTAGCAATGCTGTGTTGGTACCTTGATGTAAGTAAATAAAGTTCCGATTATGGCGTATCTGGGAACTTTGTTGCTCTGTAAAAGCTCGTTCGATGGATACCAGCCAGCTACAATGTATCTAATGACATCGGCATAAAAATGCTCGGTCGCAGGAGATGACAACCATCGTTTAACGAACCATTCCAAATTCCGCTGATAGTTACTTGCCGTAAGCTGAACATGAATGGGATTAGAATACAACGCCTTTTAGATATCACGCATGCTTGGTATATCACCTTATCAAATATCCATCGCAAGGACATTTCCATCTGAGGTGTCAGGCGAAATCTTAGCAACTCTGGTGGCGTCTGTGTTTGAAGTATTGATAGCATGCCTTTTGAAATTACATTAGTACCTCGTTAAATGATAATGCAACTGCCAGGATATCGTTGCATACCGTCGAAAGATTTATGGAGTGATTGCGGTCGATTCAAGATATCTTCCCAGAGGCTGGCAATTTCTGGTATTTTCGATACGTCTTGTAATGCTCTTATAAGGTCCCTTCCCATTGCACAACATGACAGCCACTAGTTATGAGCAGACTTATTAGTATGATTAACGTATGTAGCATAAGTATGATCAACTAGTACAAACATTATGCCGCAATAACTTGATAATAAGGGCTATTTCAGATTGCTGAAGCTCTCTCAGGCTTGCTGATTTGTGATCCGCTATAGTTCGAAGGAAAATATAGACGTACGCGTGAAGAACTCTGGTTCTGCCTTCTACCCATGTCCTGAAAGTTATAAAAGTTGAGAATAAGTGGCTGTATAATTATAAGGTTATTGAAAACGGACCTGTGGGTTTCGCAAAGGTCCAACAGTAGTTTGCAAAGTGTAGCTGTCGATTGCGAGATGTCTCCTCCGGGAATTTGCCTGAGCAATTGTAGATGTAGAGTTTCAACTCCTGCGACATTGGCAGCCGTAAGTCTATCCACCATCCAGAACAACTGATTAAAATATTAAAATGATCAATCTTGCAAATGGCTTATTAAAAGAAAGTCGTCTATGGTTTCTTACCTGTCGCCGTACATCGGATTTCATTCGAGGGAAATATGGGCTTTCGATAAGATGTTCTAATTCTCGTAAGATCGTTCCATAGTTATCGCGATTTGAGACTCTGAGGAGTTCAAAGTCCTGTAATGTCAACGGCAATCAGTTAAGGTTATAATGTATAATTTACTGACGTCTTTACCGAAACACATACGGAGTCAGCCTTTGTTCGATCTGTTAATACAGAGTATAGCAAAGCCAGCATAGTGGCGCGTACTGCAGCCTAAAACAATCACTTCAGTGCCATTCGCGATAGTAAAAATACTATAACAATAAACCTTTATTTACTTACAGTATCGTGAACATATGCATGTAATTCATTGGTGGACATTGCACCAGTATTGATAAGGAACTCTTCATAGCACTTGCCCATTTCCTACAGGAGCATTGTCAGCGAATGGTGCCTTTTAGCAAGTATATAATTCAATTTCTGTATCTACCTCATCATGTTTATCAGGGTGATCCACAGGATCAAGATCAAGTAACCTCGATGCGCTTCTCTGCGCCATACTTGCTACCGAGGGACAAAGGGACACTCAAGTCATCCAATATAATACAATTCCTGCTGTCAAGAAGTCACGTGATAAGTATAAATAGTTTATAAGCAGGACAGTCTTTCGCTGCGGAAGAGCTCTTCAGGTTACACCTCGTCATGTCCACTTCACACTATTATGAGCTTTACCGGCGTAGCAGGTAGAATACCTTGTTCAAGTAACTTAATTTTTGTGCGCTTTTTGCTATTATACTAATTTTGTATAGCATTGGAATGGCATTGACCGATTCCTTGGACGAGCTAATTCAAAGCGGTCACATCAACCCTCAACTTGCAATGAAAGTGTTGGTCACATTTGACAAGAGTATAACAGAAGCGCTTACCAGTAAGGTCAAAAGCAAAGCTGTTTTCAAGGTGAGCTTTTGTCACTGATTTTTTACGTACTCCTTCCGTCGATCTTCTTGTCATTCTAAAACGACTTCTATAGGGTCACTTGGACACATACCGTTTTTGCGATGATGTATGGACTTTTGTTGTGGACTCCATGAATGCCAAATTAGAAACAGAAACTATTACAACGGAAAGAGTAAAGATTGTGGCATGTAACGCTAAGAAGCCTGGAGAACAATGATTTGATCAACCTACTTAACAACATCCCTCCTACATCGTTACCAATATCGTTTTCCCCTCACCTTTTGAAAATAAATTCGTTTGCTTTTACTTGTTACATTTGATATACTTCTAATGAGTTTTGCAAAAATGATTAAGTAGTGCCAAAGAAGAGCATGGTGTGGGAAGCTCTGTGATACGAGTATCATTCGTATCGTATTATTCGAGATACGTTGACGAAACTTTCAACAGATTACATCCGCTTACAACAATGAACCAAGTTCAGACTCACGTGCCTCCTCAAAGTATATGATTGCGATGATGGCTCAGTAATAAGGTAATGGTATACAGAATATATAAAAGAGAAGATGCTTCTCAATGCGAAGCAAAGCGAGATTTGTGCAGTCTGCACCGATCGTCTTGGTGCTTCCTCAAAGCACTGAAATCCATGTAGGTATGCAGAAATATGTTCTAGCGTGAGGTGTCAGCATGATGATAAAGAGGAGTAGTCTTGCCACAGCAAACATCTAATGCTTAGATTTAGGATGCAAAGAGCTTCCGTAGCTATTCAGCAGATGCGATGTCTGACCCTGGCCCCATAGCAACCTTTGTAAGGTATATGATAAATAGTTATTTAAATGCTCCATCAAACGTAGGAGAGGGTAGTTTTATTGTAGATCTTACATTTTTCAATGCTTTTAGTTCCAGCTGTCAGACATCGCGAACAATGCTGCTTTCCTCAAAATAAGAGCATGAAAAAAGATCATGTATGCTTCGAAAACCTGTCATAATAACCATAGAAGTAACTATCTAAAAGATCATTAGCTTCAAAAGAAGTTCTTCATGATCTGATATCATGACTGAAAAGGCTCAATTTGTGTTTGTTTGGGCGGAAAGGCGTCGGAAAATTGTGCGTCACAGGAACTTTCCAGAAATCTCGCAGGTAGAAATTTACTTCGACTCGCGCGGCAAACCACCACTCTTGTAAAGGACAAAAAGTAAATTATGTCTGACGATCACAAACAACAAGCTTTAGCCGAAAAGGAACTCGGAAACGCTGCTTACAAGAAGCGCCAATTCGATGAAGCTTTGCAGCACTATGACAAGGCCTGGGAATTGGACAATACCAACATGACTTTGTTGACCAACAAGGCTGGTAAGCATCGCAACAGGTTTACTTGAAGAGATCCCTACATGCACGACACTGACATTTGCTCTAAAAACATTAGCTGTCCTATTTGAGCAAGAAAAGTTCGAGGAATGCATAAAGACTTGCGAGCAAGCTGTTGATGTTGGTCGTGACCAAAGAGCTGACTACAAGCTGATTGCAAGGTATGTTGCACTTTGCTGCCAAGGGCGATCCCCATGTGTATATGTAATAATTTATATTACTCAACAGAGCCTATCAACGTATTGGAAATTCTTATTTCAAGCTTGAACAAATTGACCAAGCCATTCGATTTTATGAGAAGTCGTTGACTGAGCATCGCACGCCCGAAACTTTGACTAAGCTGCGTGAAGCCGAAAAACTCAAGAAGGAACTTGAAAAGAAGGCTTATTTCAACCCGGAGATTGGTGAAAAGGCAAGAGAAGAAGGAAACGCGCTTTTCAAAAAGAACGATTGGCCCGGTGCTGTCGTGAAATACTCTGAAGCAATCAAGCGTAATGAACAGGATTACAAATCTTACTCTAACCGTGCTGCCTGCTACCTTAAGCTTATGGCCCTTCACGAAGCGTTGAAGGATGCTGAGAAGTGTATCGAAATTGAACCAACATTCAGTAAGTACTGTGGGAGAATCTATACAATACTCGATGCCTCAGTTCGATGTTGCTAAAATGTCATGTTTTCTTCACCTTACAGTTCGCGGTCATCTACGCAAGGCAGCAATCGAATTTGCCCGTAAGGAATACGAAAAGTGCATAGAGTCATGCAAGGAGGCACAAAAATATGACCCAGAAGGCAAGAGCTCAAGAGAAATTCAACAACAATTGATGAAGGCCTACACCGCCATGAACCCTTACAGTGGCGGTAATGCCAACAGCGAGGAATCACAAGAAGAAGTCTTAGCGCGCGCTGCTCAAGATCCAGAAGTTCAGCGTATTCTTGGTGACCCAGCTATGCAGCAGATTTTACAGCAAATGCAACAAGATCCCAAGGCTGCCCAAGAACATCTCAAGAACCCTCATGTTGCAGCAAATATTCGCAAGTTAATGTCTGCCGGTATTTTGAAGATGGCATAAATCCATATTTTTGAGCTTTCGGCTGTTCTATGTTCTCTCTTTTTTACATTGTCAAAATTATTTGCATATTTTTTTTCCTTCCATGGTTTTGCGTCGCAATAAACAGTATAACCAAGTATGCCACTTTTTGGCTATTTGCACATACTTCCTACATGTGCGTTGATAGACTGACGAGTTCACCGAGAGATGTTTGATATTGCTCTTTATTTAGTTTTTAATTTTATGTGAAATGGTGTAATTGACTTCTATCAATTGAAAACATCACGCCATAGTCCAGGACTGGTCACTCTGGTCTTGATAGCTCGAAGGTCTAACATTCTGAGCACCATATGATACATCCGGAGATAAACCACCGCTGCCATCCCATTCTAGATCCTGTCTTTGATATTGTTGATTGTACGGTCTGCGCACTCGTCGATGAAAGCTTGCAACGTTGCTTATAGTACCCGCACTAAGGCTGCCACTACCTCTTGGAGCACCCGGACCGTAATCTTCGGCATCATTTCTCTCAAGATCCGCAACGTCGTTCCATCTTGACGAGGAATGAATAACAACAGGTACGTTACTTCGAATTTGGCTACCGTCGGTGCCGATAGGAGCTTTGGAAATGTCTCTTGACGGCTCTTGGATGGTAACCACACTGCCTAAATCGTGATATCCGGCGTGACTCGTGTTTGAAGGTACACTTGCCTGAGTAGAATGTTGAGTATACTCGGGAGGACCACTTCTTTGGGCCATTCCAGAGTACCACTGCTGATTCGAATGATTTTGGTAGCCATGACTGAGGGAATTCTCGTACAAAGGTGTTATGCCGAGGCCACTGTTTGGCTGGGTATATTGATGCTGTTGGTCATTCAGCTCGGATTGGGTAAGTGGCAGTACAGAACTTCCGGTTTGTGAATATGACGTATTAAGTGGTGGTGCGCCCAATGCGCTACTCTTAGGAGTGCCTTTGGAAAGATTTCCTTCAGAGGTAAGTCCTTGATATGAATGCCGTGAAGGTGATTGCGACAAGTTCAAAAACACTTGGTTGCCTCGATCTTGGCTAAGGGGGCTATCATATTGCGAGGATTGACTTTGGGATGAGGCAGAAACAGGAAGAATAGGACTTTGATATGAATTCAAGCCATGTGGGGATGATTCGTTGGACGATGTTTTTGGGGTAGCAGGATTACTTTTCGGTATCATGGAAGGTACAAATGGTCCGAGAAAAGGTTCCCCTGTGATAAAAGGATGCTGTTTTGCTTGCTGAGGAGACCATCGTTCAAAGTGATTTAAATTCAAGAGTCCTTTCAAGAAGTCAATGAATGCCAATCTATTTTGTTCCTCTTTTTTTTTGGACATAAGTAACGAATTGAAGTTAGATGACATGTTTCACAATGATATACTACGTTACTGAGAACAAAATCATGCTCATCCTATACCTCTAGCAATCTCTTTGTCTGTAAAAGAAGCACGTCGTGGCATTGGGTATGAAGTGATGATTTCCGGAAGAGTTGTACCGGTAAAGTAGCATTTAGATGGTTGCTCGTCCTTGTTCTGTTCCAGAGCATATTCTTCAATTGACTTGAGTCGATATTGTTTTTGACCATATTCATCAGTATACCGGTGAAAGTAATTCTTTGAATTTTTGCCCATTTCAATCATGTAATTTGGTGGTACGCTATTAAAGGAAAAGCGATACGCTTAGTATATCTCATAAACGCATTGGATTACCGTATATCTTGACAATTACCCCAGCATTTCCACAATTCTGGAGATTTGATTGTATTCTGAACTTCCAGGGAACAAGGGTAGGCCTAGGTAAAGTTCAGCTGCGATACATCCCAATGACCACATATCAATAGAGCTTGAATATGGTAATCCTACCAATACTTCAGGTGATCTATAAAAACGTGATTGAATATAGGTATATACAGTTTGGGTTTCATGACATGCAGAACCAAAATCAATAATCTTGATAGCAGGAGATTCAAGTCTATTTGATGAATACGGCGTCAGTTAAATTGAATTAAATGATGGGATGTGATGAGATTTACTTACGATATTAACAGAATATTTTCGGGTTTAAGGTCACAATGAATAATTTTTGCTTCGTTGAGAACAGTTAGGGCATCTAAAAGCTGAGTGGTAAACACCCGTACAAGATTTGTTGAAAGCCCACGAAAATGATTTTGCTTGATCAACTCGTATAAATTGACAGAGAGTAGTTCAAAAGCTAAGCAAAGGTGCTTTTTGTGGATAAAGGTATCCTTCAGACGCAAAAGATGATGTTTGTCCATCTTATCATAGCGTTCATTGAGCTGCGTTCACATAAGAGACGGAAGAGGGCCATTCATAAGCCTATAGCACATCACTGTAATCCACTTAATCCTATACCGACTTACCAATTCTAAAATAGCCAATTCCATCATGCTTTGGTTGAAATACGCCGGCTTGTTCTTAACAACTTTGACAGCAACTATTTCGTTTGTTTTTGTGTTTTGACATTTAACAACTTGACCAAAAGTACCAGCTCCCAAAACGTCCAAAATGAGGTAACTAAGAGTGCGAAATAACATTAATCATCATTAACGTTGCCAACCAGCACGCAGACTTCAGCACACGATACAAACCTGTGGCCCTCTGCGGATCCTAAAATATCGTTCACATAAAGAATATAATCATAGTCTTCATTGTCGTTACCGTCGTTTTTGCTTGGCTTGCTAGGTTTCGTCAACACTCGCCGTGGTCGACTAGATGCGTTATACTTGAACTTTGGGTTCGCTGACTCATAAACATCACTGATTTGCGTGGTCAAGGCAATTAGTGGCTATATAAAAAGATTAGTCATTACATTGCTAGTACATCGCCATACAATGTGTAAATCGACAATACCTTCGGCCTCGCAAAGTGTGGTTTCAAATCCGACCTTCGGAACGGTGGATTCATTGATACTCTCGAAAGATTTGTGTTTCCTGATACAATTCTAAACGCACTATTTTCCTTCCTTTTCCAATGATCGTCTTGGAAAAGCTCAAACGGTGCGGGACTAAGCATGGATCCCATCGTGTACTGGCTGTCTGGAGCTGAGTGCGCTGAGCCTGAATATCCTTTCAATTTATTGTAGTCACGCTGTGAATAAGGCGATAGAGAGGAGGCAGAAGAAGGAGAGCCAACATGATTAGAGGACGTCGATTGTGTGGGAGGAGATGGAATGAATGCGCTTGTTTTTGATTGAGGTGACTGGGCATGTTGGTTAAAGTCTTTGCTGGCTTGCCTGTCGTACCCAGATATAGTGGCAGAGTGTGAAAGCTTGGGAGCTGGGGGTAGATGAGTTAGATTGGCATTGATAGAGGGAAGTTTGGCAGAAGAATGCCGTGCTAGAGATCCTTTTTCATGAGTTGTAGCGATGGAAGGTGGGCCCTGTGGCGGCATGGTAATATTGGATTGATAGATGGAGCTATCCGATATTCGTTTAGCTGGCTGTCTTTTGCCGGGAGTAAGTCCTTTATATGACGGGGCTGTCCGGCTGACGTTATTGTCTGGATGGACGACTCTATCTCCATTATCAAAACCATGATATGGATGTCTTGAAGAAGAAAAGCCTGGCGGGGGATCCTCGCTTATAGTTATTCCTACATAGTTTGTGTCTTGACTCTGACTTTGCTGAACTGAGAATTGCGGCGATGGTGGTAATCGCGCTTGTGTTGCGGAATTAGAAGTGTCAATAGTCAGGTGGTTATAAGCTGCTTGTGTGTATTGGGGTATTGAACTCATCTGTAGCCTTCGTTTAGCTACAGAATCGAGGACTGGTAACTAATCGAGGCTGAGTAGTCTATGGTTTGAATATGACAAGAATTGTCTCAGTTGTTTCGTCCACCTTTTTTACTCAAGATTGACACTGACTCGACTACGTGAGTGCCGAATGGTATGAACTGGACGTTAAAAGAGGATAATGAGTTGTACTTCGTCAGGCTGAATAAAGGTTTCAGGATTTTGTCGCTGCAGCCAAAGCCCACACGTGTGACTGTGCTGCGATTGAATCAGTTGCAAGGATGCCTAACGACTCCTTGTCCCTCTCATAGTAACTTTTTTATTTATTTAATTTATACCAAATACCTCATATTAATCAATTGAAGAAGCTCAGAATTGAAAGGTTCATCGTGACGAATTTGAGTGACATTTAAATGGAATTGTCAGTGCATACCTCTGATTATGTTTTGCAGCCTGTGGGGAAACCTTCTTTGTTTGAAGCGTCCCCGTTAAAAAAGAATCGGCAATTATATCGCAATACATCACTAATTGAATATATTATTATCAATAAAATGCGTTATCTCCGTTTGTAAGGGAACAAGCTTTACAATTAGTTTCGAAGAGTAAATTGTGCTATTTCGTCTGTTAAAACTGTCATGAGAAAGATTCAATCTCCACGTTACAGCAAGACTTAAGAAAAAAATTGAAGCCGTCAAAAAATTAGCCATAGTGATATTCAGTATTGCCCAATCGTAATCATAAATGAAGTTTCGAGTGCAGGCAGCATCCACGAAATGTGCACCACACCGCGTCGTGTTGAACTTGGAAGCCTTAACGAATCTCGGAATATCCGTGGCAGACGTACTTAAAGTTGTGCTTGTGCACGACGACGCTAATGACCAACAAGTTAAGGTATGATAAAGAAAAGGAAACTTTAGTGGCTACGAGAACTCAACTGGGTACAAAGGTCTTAAGCTAATGTATGGATTCACAGACAGAGTTCTGTATAGGGGAAGCCTGGGTTGATTTTTCCTTACAAAGTGAGAGTAAGTTGTCTATGACCAATTGAGATTTACGCTGCCATTATTATGACATACAGTAACACCTTCGGCAGGCATTGGCGTCCCTTCTGCACTTCGAAAGAATGCAAGGCTGCGGATCGGTGACTCCGTCTTGATAGATCGAATAGTAGATCAGCCAGTCATTGCGAAAACAATGTATTTATTACCTTCCATTGCTGGGCTCAATGCTGTGGGTACCGAACTTGCCATATATCTACAAGAATACCTACGTAAATGCTTCAATTTCATTTTATGCTGTTAAAAAATTTGCGATTGACTACTTACATGGATTCTAGTTGATTTGAAGTACGCTATCATTGGGCAAGAAATAGAGATCTCATATAGAGGACAGCCACTCAGATTCCGGGTGAAGCAAGCCAAAGATGCGAACGCGGATATCTTACAGAATCCAGGAACCGTCATAAGTATGTCTGGACATACCAAAATTGCAATCATTTCTGAGGCTTCCCTGAACGACGAAAGAGCCACCCAACCGAAAGTGGCATACAGCAACATTGGTGGATTAGAAGAACAAATACGTATTGTACGGGAAATGATAGAGACCCCTTTACAGAATCCCCAGCTTTTCCGAAAATATGGTAAGATTCATTCACACTAGCGTTATAAGCATCTAAGTTCACTACTAATAGACTCCACAGACGTTCGGCCGCCACGTGGTGTCTTACTGTACGGGCCACCAGGGACAGGCAAAACGCTCATTGCTAAAGCTGTTGCCAGCGAGACAAAGGCGCATGTGATTTTAGTGAATGGTGCTGAAATCCTGAGTAAATTTTATGGAGAAACAGAGCAGAAGGTATATATCTATCCTCATACAATGCGCATTCACTATATGCTGATATATTTTTGATTTTATTCATTTACAGCTTCGCAACATATTTGACGAAGCTGAGGAAAGGTCACCGTCGATCATATTTATTGATGAGATAGATGCTCTATGCCCTAAGCGAGACGAGGTGAGTAATCTCATTCATATGTGGGTATGTTTGAATTAAGCTTATTTGTGCCTTGCATGAATTAGGCTCCTGGAGAAATGGAAAAGCGAGTGGTGGCTACGTTATTGACTCTAATGGACGGTGCGACTGATTCATCACAAACGCAAAATCGACCGGGTATTGTTGTAATCGGAGCAACTAACCGACCTAATGCTCTGGATGAGGCCTTACGAAGACCAGGACGTTTCGATCGAGAAGTTGAGATCGGTATGTGTTGCCTTACGTGTTAATGTACAATCTAGGTTATAAGCTTATTTCGAACTATTTAGGTATTCCAAATGTTACGGCTCGCTATTCCATACTTTCTACTATACTACGCAATATACCTCACAGTTTGGATGCCGAAAATATTCAGACTTTGGCGGCAACTTCCCATGGTTATGTTGGCGCTGACCTTTCAGCAGTGTGTCGCGAAGCTGGTTTGAAATGTATAAACCGGCTCTCAGTTGACGAGAACTGGAGTAAGTCTCGAGATATCAAAGGTGGGTCGATGTACTGGAGAACTACCATAGTTTAGTTTTCTCTTAATGACAATATGTATCATGTAGATGTCGTAGTCACATACGAGGACATGAGAGAGGCTATGTCAGAAATTAGACCAAGTGCTATGCGTGAGGTTAGTGCAGTATGCAAACAGTAATTGTCCAACATCTAGAGCTCACCTTTCTTCTGCCTGTCCTTTATCGTTTCAAGATTATGTTAGAAGTACCTAAAGTGTACTGGAGTGACATTGGTGGCCAAGCCGACGTCAAGTCCAAACTGAAGGAATCAGTTGAATGGCCATTGAAGGTAAAGAAAGGCTCTGTCTTACAATCGTTCAAAATTGCGGCGAATAACACAGACAATAGCACCCAGAAGCGTTTGCAAGAATGGGCATTCGCCCACCTAAAGGTGTACTGTTGTATGGACCACCGGGATGCAGTAAAACACTTATGGCAAAAGCACTAGCTACCGAAGCTGGGCTAAATTTCATCGCTGTTAAAGGACCAGAGGTGTGTAATTCATAGGATGCGTGTTTTGAACCGACTCAAAGGATTAACAGATATTCCAGCTTTTCAGCAAATGGGTCGGCGAATCCGAAAGAGCTGTCCGCGAGGTGTTTCGCAAGGCCCGTGCTGCATCGCCGTCCATCATTTTTTTTGTATGTCACATTACAGCCACATGCTGCTTAAACAATGCTTATTGCGTGAGCTGACGTTATTTGTTTGCTGCAGGACGAGATTGACGCTTTGACTGTCAAAAGAGGTTCAGATGGTGATGGTGGTACCTCGGTGGCTGACAGAGTATTGTCTCAGCTGTTGAATGAGTTAGATGGAATAGAACCTTTGGTGAATGTAACAGTGGTAGCTGCCACCAATCGCCCGGATATTATCGTAGGTTTAAAATCTGATAAGCGGAAGGTTAACCTAAACCTACTAACTGAAAAGCTTTTAGGATTCAGCTTTGCTTAGACCTGGGCGAATTGATAGAATACTATACGTCAATCCGCCTGACTTGGCATCAAGGCGAGAGATTTTCAGGCTACAATTAAGAAGGATCCAATGCAGCGATGAGGTCAACGCCGAAGAATTGGCTCTCAAGGTAAGTGAACTCCTCCGAGAAAGCGAAAACGTATTTTTGCTAGAGAACGGCTCCGATCTCTAACTTCTTTTCTGGACCAGACTGACGGATACTCCGGAGCAGAAGTGGTAGCCATATGCCAAGAGGCAGCATTACAAGCAATGGAAGACGATATCGATGCGCAATTTGTGAGTTTATCATTGTGTAACCGCTGTTTCATCGGATGCCGATTGTAGCCTATCTAACACGTAAGCAAACCCCAGATACGACAGGAGCATTTTGTCAGAGCGATTCGATCCATGAAGAAACGCATCACACCCGAAATGTTACAATTTTACGATGATTTCAGATCCAAATCTGGCCTCAAAAGCGTGTAAACGATGATCGGTTAAACAAGAGCTGATCGAATTGGATGACAGCCACGGATAAATTATCGAATGGCAGGCGAATAAGGACGCTTGCATACCGATGGCACTGGTAGATAACAATAACATAAACATACATGCACCTACTCCCAATTTAATGTAAATCTTAACAATCGAGCGTTGTCGATGCTAATGTATATGTGAAACAATTTTTAATGTTTCAAATACCTTTGTATGATGGCACTTCCCGATGGCATCGGCCCGCTTGGCCAATTCATCGAAAAAATGAAATCACTGTAACCTAACAAAAGGAATATCTATATCTTAATAATCATCTGAACGTCTTTGAAAATAACCTTTTATTTCAAAATTTTAGTAACACGAGCAATTGCGATTTTCAAAGCGATATCGCGTCATGAATAGATAATGTGTATGTTCAGAGCTCACAGAGCTGAAAGTCAAATACTGCGGCCTATGACTGCCAGATTTATTTTCGATGTTTTTTTTTTCTTAATTGCGAAAATCATGACTCCGCATCGACCGCTTAAATACGAGATACACATGAAAAGGCCCTGGCTGCAATCGTTCTTTCTCTTCTCAACTCCACCTTTTATCTCTCTTTTTCTTTCTCTTTTATCATTGCCCGAGCGGTACAGCAACAATATTAAGGCTATGAATATATTCAAATTAGAGGACATGGCTGTCGAGGCATCTCGGGTGCTTAGAGCTGAAGCACAGGCCTTATTGGAAGCAGCTAATCGGTTGGACGTTCAAGATTCAACAGCAAGAGACGGATACAACACAGCTCTCTACTACATTCGTCAGTCTCTCAATAGTGGTGGAAAAGTGGTAGTCACTGGAGTAGGAAAATCGGGAAAGATTGGAGAGAAGATAGTTGCAACACTACAATCAACTGGAAGTTGCGCTGTGTTCTTGCATCCAATCGAAGCATTACATGGTGACTTGGGATTGATACAATCCAACGACTGCGTGCTAGCCTTAAGTTATTCTGGAAACACGGACGAATTGCTCAACATCATACCTAGTTTACGACATCGAAACGTACCAATCATTGGCTTAGGTGGTAATTCAAAGAGCCATCTGGCCAAAGAGTGTAATGCCTGGATAGATGGCTATGTAAAAGGCGAGGCATCTTCAGAATTACCTGCACCAACGTCTTCAACTACACTGGCCTTGGCACTCGGGGATGCTCTTGCGCTATCACTAGCTCAACTAGAGAAATTTCAAAAAGACGATTTTGCACTTAACCATCCGGGGGGCTCGCTAGGAAGAAGACTGTTACTGAAAGTGAAGGATGTAATGATCAAGCCTAGTCAAGTTGCAACGGTCGAAGCCACCGCTCCGCTGGATGTCGTTATCACAGAGATGACCAAGAAACCAAAGGGCCGCGGAGTTATTGTCATGGAACCAATGACTCCGCCGGCCACTCCGCCTCTGACTGGTGAAGATATCATGAATGAAGGGAGTCTGGAACGAGCTCTTTTGGAACCCAAACAGACTGCCGACCAGTGCAAAATCCTTGGAGTGATTACAACCGGTGACATTCGTCGAGCACTGGCATTTCGTGAACGCATTTTTGAAATTCATGCTCGTGATGTTATGTCTGCACAACCCGTTACATGCCATAGCGACCAACTAGCATCCGAAGCACTGGCACTTATTGAGAGCAACGATGAAGAGGGAAATTTATCGATATTGCCCGTTGTCGACAAATGTAATCGCTGGCGAGGTGTCATCACAAGAAAAGATCTAGAAGGGATGTTATAGATGCAATCGTGTGCGATCCCTTTGAATAATTATATAGCTCTCGAAGCCATTCCATTTTGTAAATACGCTTTGATCTTCCTCCTCTTTTTTTTTTTTTTAATATCTATACTATGTCAGTACGCCCTACTCAAATCAAATTATGTTTTTACATGACTCAAATATATACCTTAGACATCGTTCTCGACATTCATACCTTTTTACAATATGAAAGCCTGATGGCATACAGCAGGTCATTATTGCGTTGAAAAGCCTGAAATGTGAAACCTCCGCGTTTGGCTCATTTTTTTTTTTTTGATTGTTTGCTCAGTATGGCGCTGAATATGAAACCTCCACCGATGGCCAGGTGTTGTATATTGTCTTCGCTGGGCTATTACAATTGGCCGCTTCATTGCAAGATGTTCGGCTTTGCTGACTTTAGTAGATCGTTTCCTTTCCAAATAAGCATGTGTACCGTTACTTACTCTTCGTACAATTCAAACGCTCATCAAAATCCTTAGTGTTAATATGAATGCAACTGAGTCTGAATTCTTCGCAATTTTGTTCTGAAAATCGCTGTCATGCCTTTGCATTGTTTCTTAACTGTTCGCCTACGAAACTCATAATGAGAGAAATCATTCATTTGCAAGTTGGTAATGCGTGAAATTCCTTTATCGTCGTTTTTTTTTAAAATTATACGTGACTAACTCTTCCTGGTCATAGGTCAATGTGGTAATCAGGTTGGTACTTTTACAGATCTCTTGAATGCTCGGTCTGTCAAACGTAACTTGTCAATGGTGTCGGAGTTCAATTTTTACTCATTCAATCTTGCCGAACAACTGTTCACACTATTAAACAATACAGATTGGTAGTAAATTTTGGGAAGCCATCAGCCAGGAGCATGGTATGTGTTTTGTGGAAGATGTATCAAGAAAACGACCAAAGGCTAATAGGGAGGTAATAAATCGCATTTCCTATTACAGGTATCGATGAGAACGGAGTACATGTAGGACACAATCCTGAAGAACTAGCGCGCATTGACGTCTATTATAACGAAGGTCAATCGGGAAATTATGTACCAAGGTAAACAGGCAACTATACTGATGGAAATAAGTTACGTGCTGATCTCAATTTTCCACCGCAACCAGAGCTGTTCTGGTGGACTTAGAACCTCAAACAATGAATGCCATCCGCTCCAGTAAATTAGCCCATTTATTTCACCCTGAGAGTTTCATTAACGCAAATTCTGGAGCTGGTAATTCTTGGGCGAAAGGATTCTACACTGAAGGTGCTGAACTTATCGAGCCCATTTTGGATGTTGTTCGTAAGCAAGCTGAAGCTGCTGATTGCCTTCAAGGCTTTCAACTTGTTCATTCCCTTGGTGGTGGCACTGGTTCTGGCCTAGGCTCACTCTTATTGTCCAAGATTCGCGAGGAATATCCAGATCGTATGCTCAGCACCTACTCTGTCTTCCCATCCGCGAAGCTATCTGATACGGTTGTAGAGCCATACAATGAGACGTTGACAGTGCATCAGCTTGTGGAAAACTGTGATGCCACATTCTGTTTCGACAACGAAGCCCTGTACTCTATCTGCCAAAACACTCTCAAGATCAAAACTCCAGACTACAATGACCTTAATAAGTTGATTGCTTCTGTTATGTCTGGAGTCTCCACCTCACTGAGATTTCCAGGGCAGTTGAATGCTGATTTGCGCAAACTCTGCGTCAACATGGGTAAGTCCTCACGTAGTATAACATTCTCATGCATGTTAATTTTTACAACATCAAGCATGCAAGTTGACCGAAATGAAATTATTGACGCTCGTTGGTTGCAGTGCCTTTTCCACGCTTGCATTTCTTTATGGTCGGTGTTGCACCACTTGTGGCACTTGCTTCTTCGAAATATTCAGCACAATCTGTTCGTGATTTAACAACGCAAATGTTTGATAAAAGGAACATGATGACACTTTTCGACTCGCATGACGGTAGATATTTAACAGCTGCTACCATTTTTCGCGGCAGTAATATATCTTCCAAAGAAGTTGAAACGACCATGCAACAGGTTCAGCAGAAGAATTCAAGCTGGTTTGTTGAATGGATCCCTAATGGCGTGAAGACCAGTCTATGCGACGTTCCTCCTGCTGGCACCAATCAATCTGCTACATTCATTGGCAACAGCACTTCCATTCAATCTCTATTCAAGCGGGCCAACCAGAAATTCACACCAATGTTCAGGAGAAAAGCCTATCTTCACTGGTATACTGACGAGGGTATGGATGAAATGGAATTCACAGAAGGTATAGTGTGTCATGAACAGCTTCATTTTATAACCGCATGTTCAACAGCTAATTCCAATGCCCGTTATCTAGCTGAGTCCAATATGCAGGACCTGATAGCTGAATACCAACAGTATCAAGAAGCATCTGTGGACGACGTAGCCGAAGGAGATCTCGAAATGGATGGCGACTACGAGATGGAAGAGGAGCAGATGCAGCACGAAATGGAATGATCTAATGTGATATTAGTTGTTAATAGTTTTAGTAAAATTTAAGCGCATGTCTCATGTCGTGTTTATTTACTTTAGTCGTTACATTACCGAGCCGGGAGGAAAATAAAAAACATGGCACTTTCCCGAGAAGTAACGTGCCCGTTAACGAATAACTGAGATCGATGTACAAACGTGCATAGGAAAGACATTGTACAAAAATATAATGTGCTTTTAAGTTGAGACTCCATCAACAGTGGCGCCTATACTAACGTCATACCGTTTCATTATTGACAGGCGTTTCATAGTAGAAGTTCATTAAAAGATATTCAATGCAATGATAATTCTTTTTATCTTGTATGGAAGTGGTTAACAGTTAGAGTACAAATACAATGTAATACACGGAAATAATGTAGGATATATGAGAACCGGATTCAAATCAAATCTGAATTTAAATGATATCGTCTAAACTCTCACTAGAAGTTCGACCAGGGCTATGAGCCATCCCTGCAAGCTGATTTTCGTCGCGATCGGATTGCTCAGTCACAAGTCGAGACGACGACGCTTCGGCGTTCTTATTCTGCGCTAATGTACTACTACTAAAGCTGGGAGCTGATTCACTGTGTGTCATGTTTGGCTTGGTTCGTATGTTATCAGGAGTGATGATAGTAATAGCAGTTTGCTTGGGTGGATGTGATACATCAAGTGGAACGTCGATACCTTCCCGAGCAACCGGTACACCATCTCGGGTTGCCGATACATTGCTTTTACCTTTACTATGTCGCGAAAAAATATCTGTACCGAATGAAAGTTTGGGAAGGCGGGATACCGAATTTGTACCAGAGCTGGAGAAACTGGTGCGTGTGATAGTGCGACTTGCGAATGAGCCCAAGTAGAACATGGGAATGGTATTGCCATGAACCAGTACGGATGCTAAGATCATGAAGTACACTATTGGCTTCACTACACTTCTTGCATGTGCATCTGGGCCATCCACAGCGAACTGTTCAATAGCTACGGTATAATAAAAAAGAGCACCAACACCAATAGGACCAAACCATCCGGTGAAGAGAGCTTCTCGGAAATTATGAATTGCTGGTGCAAATTTGTAGGTTGCAAGAACGATGGGAAGACGTCTCAATAGAAGTACCAAGATCGCGAGTACAAACAGCCGCCACAATGACAATGATAAGCTAGAGTCAGTGAAAGAATCCCACGGCTAGGATAAAGATAGATGTTAGTTTTACGATTGTCGATACTAAGCATGCTGAATGTGGCAACTTACTACTGTTGCGCCAATATACACAAACATTGACAAGTTGAGCAACACATCCACTACTTCGGCCATGTGGGCATTTTCAGTCTCTATGCGGAACCAATCGTCCCAAGTAAAGGAATTTCCAGCAATGAAGCACGCTAGTAGATCATCACTTCCAATGATAGAGACGGTTCCTGTGAGAAACAGCTGTCATTTTGAAATGAACTAGTTTAGTATGATATCAGCAAACTTGTAAATTACCCTTCCACATCCACTTACAGCAAGAGCTACAGCATAAACAAGGAAAGATTCCTTATCAATCATTTTTCTTTGTTCTGCAAATTTGAGAGCTTTGCGAGCAATAAAACCGACGACAAATCCAATGATGGTGGAGAGTAGGATCTGGAAAGCTAAAATCCAGTAAAACCATTTCCCTATAGCCTGGCCGGTGGGCATTTGCAGTAAGTAGACGGCCAAAAATAGAAATGGGTATCCGAGGCCATCATTTGCTCCACTCTCAGCAAGAATGAGGTTTCTGATGTGGAAAGGTACGTGTTGTTCTGCGAAATGACCTTGAACAATGGAACTGGCCAACACCTAAATTTGACAATTTTCAAATCCAGCCAAGAAAAGAAAGAGACATCGGTCACAAAAAAAATGGTAAAAAAGAACGACAGTGAGTTCACATTTTCCAAGTGCGAAGTTTCATTCATTTCCACGAGACTTACAGGGTCAGTTGGAGTAAAGCAAGACGCAATCATCAAAGATTCCAGCTATATAAAAATAAATGGAATGAGCACGATAATGCAGCAGTTGACATAGTTACCCCAGGATACTCTGACTTACAAAATTAAGCCCCGGAATTAGCCACCAAACCAGCAGTGAGCTTGATAGCCACATCCATATCATTCCTGGGATGAGTAAGATCGTCAAACTACGAATCTCTTTCCACAGGTAAGCTTTTGGAAGTGCCACTCCGGCAGCCATAACTTGAATGGCAATACAAAGACGTGCAAATTCTCTAGTGATAGCCTCCTCATTACCGAAAGAACTGGGAGAAAACCAATTGGCTCCGAGAGGTCCAAACGCAATTCCAACAGCAGTAGCAATGACTAGCAAATTCAAATAAATAAATGTTCCCTATCGATCAGCATAAAGTTGTAAATGATGCCTACAAGCTTCAGAGAGATATAATCGCTGCTTGACGAATCCAGATACAAGGCCATATATGACGATAAACCCGCCAAGAATAGCGCAGGTTAGTGATACTTGGCTCACCATCAAACGTTATTGTATGTCTATGGTGTGTATATATAAAAGTAGTGTTGGTCGTATAGCAAAAGTCAGCTTTGGGATACGAAGGTTTGAAGAAGGAAGGCTGTCACTCCTTTAATCATTCAATGTAGGAAAATGGAAGGGTACAAAGCTTTACAGAGGATAAAACCCGTTGAAAAGTAAGAGCAAAGTAATAAAGTAGTAAAAAGTGCTCGAATGACAAAACCAATTGTTTACCGAACGGCGGTACATTTTTATTTTATATGGTGCGAGTCTGGGTTTGAATTTCGGAACATCCAAGCACTCCAAAATTTATGCGCTTTTTTCGCTGCTCAACTCCGTCCTATCCATTTGCAGATTTGATCAACTTGGTTCAGTGCTCTAGAAACGTTCCGCATTTCTTCATCCAAACGGTGTTCATACACATATTTCCAATCCTTGATCCCGTCCCATTCAAAGTTAGGATATCGACTGGCAAGCATACGTCTCCAACAACGTGTCGGCGAAGGAAAATGGCGTAATCTAGTGCATGTGCTTCTGATGTTCATAAAATCAAGTGGAGATAGGAAATCCATGACACAATCCAAAATTTCTGCAGGAAGCCGTGAAAGCTGGCCACAAGATCCATAGTGGATCATGTCGGTTCGACTACTACCTTCTCGTACGTACTGTGGAATCTTGTACGGATCGTTCAATTCATACTAATATCGTTCATTCGCAGCCAATGAGAGAGGAGATAATAATATTAGTTTAGCATTGTGAGGGTCAAAGCGATACCAGTAATAATGCCAACATTTACCTCATCTATACGAAGACACTGTAAATTCTCCGCTCGGTCTTTCAACATAAGACCAAGTTTGGTAGCCATAGCCTTTTTGGCTGTTGATTCTCTAGTCAAATCAACAGTTTGGAATAGTAATCCTTGAAGGTAAGTCGCTAATTCCAATGTCTTGGGTTCATTAGCGAGGTTTTTGATGAGTTGTTCAAAACAGTGCAAGTGCATCAGTATTTTGAATGGGCTAATTTTGGGACCACGCGCTTCAGTCACAGTCTGATCGTCAGCCTCAAACTGTGTAGCGGTTCTAAAGGTGCCTGTATATAAGGATTCTAAACCGTGACCGAATGCAGGACAGTGCTTCCACACTATAACGCGCTTAAGCCAATCAAATTCTGGATGGTATACAGGCCGTAAACATGCACTGCAGTTGTAGGTATTCCAACGATGCGTCTCACCGTCCTTTTTTCTCAGGGATATAGTCACAGTTGGTGAGGCGATCTCCCGGAAGGCTACCCTGTCGAGCCTGCGGGGTTGTCGAGCCAAATTTTCCATATACTGCGTCTGATGAGTTCACTTTTGAGGGAATGTTGGAGAAAGAAAAGGCGCAGGTCCGTGAAGCTGCAACTGTGTCGCACCTTTTCAATTTTTTTTAGGGACACAGACTTTTTTTTTTTATTTTTATTACTCCTTTGGGTTTTCAGAGTCACAGAGACATTTTTTGCTGATATGAGGGTTTTGATCGATTGGTCAAATTGACCGCAGCGACATTAAATACATTTACTTTTCATCATCCAAGTGCTCCTTGTTTTGCGATATATCATTATATCTTCATACTGTGGTGCGTTATTATGCTAGTCTGCTGCCATCGGCTTAAATCAGCTGGGCTAACTAGCCATTACCAGAGACGCCACAGGTGTTAGGTGGTAAGTTTTCCCATTGATCCATCTTGTGACACACTTCCTCCTTACAGTACATCACATTGTGCTATGCAAACAGCTTAAAAAATTAAAAACCTCCCGCCCCCACAAAGCAATGTCATTGCAAATTGCCGAGCATAAGTTCAAGTACTAAAACGTTTTAGTTCTTTTATATGACATAGCATTACGTCTGTAGTTACTTATTATTATGGGTATATTTACATTATTATCAACCGCCACCGCTCAAAGTTCCTTCATCATCTGAAGATTCATGCTGATAGACAGGCATGAGAGCGAAAGCAAAAAATATAGCCCATGCTACAACAAGGAAGAATATATATATAGCACAGTATCGGTATGTTTTTTTGGACAAAAGTAACCTTCCTGTAGCAGCCAGCTGCTCGTCAGAATAGGTTGTATCTGCTGTATCCTCCATGGCGTTTTCATCCTGACCAGTTAATCGCTTCTTTCGTTCAGCCTTGGTAGCCTCCAGCCAACCATGCTGTTTGATGCGATCCAAGATCCACCAAAATGCTACAAGTAGGATGGAGAGCGATGTCAATGCGAGGTACAAGTTCATCACTCCGTTGTACTCTTCAGCAATATCCTCATCGTAATCCGTATCGCCGTCGTGGTATGCATGGTCTTGTAAATATCCAGCAATTACACTGATGATCGTTGTACCGATGTTGTTGGCGGTTTTGTGCAATCCTATACCAGTACCAATGTACTTTCTTGGAAGTGTCAGTGCTGTGCTAGTCAAGATCATAATGGATCCAATGGCGAGAGAAAGAGAAAAAAGCGTCATGCCAATGGCAGCATTCACATATGTTTGAGATAATAGAATGAAAGAAATGAGTAAGATAATGGCGGCGAGAAATACTGCAACGAAGCGAATTAAACAGGATAAGTTATAATGAACAAGTACAATGAATCATGCAAGTATGACCGCAAAACAGCTTGCGTTCACTTACAGAATGACAATCTTTTTCCCCATCGATCGATGATAAATCCCATCACAGGAGCCATGACCATAGGCACTGCCTGAGAGATACTACTTTTATACTGAGATATCCAACCAAATGTTAGTCAAATTGCTTATCAGAAAGGTGGGTGATGGGCCCTTGCTCACTTAGATGACATTTTGGAAGTGGTATACTTACAGCTGCCAACACAGAAGTGGTTGAAAATCGGAACTGAATGTACTCACTATAGGAATAGGATGATGTCAGTCTTCCACATGTCAGCGCCACCATTGCATGTTGTTATATTACTTACGTTGATAGAGATTCAAAACTACTCCATACACTCGAGATGGTCAACTGCATGAACGGAGCCATCCAAAATACCAACGGAAAGTACAGCGGTGCCGTCCACTTGATACGCCTTTCAGCAAGATACGACTCATCTCTTACAAGTTTTCCTGTCCAGGTAATGTATCCAAAGTGCCACATCATGTAAGCAAACAGGACGTTCATCGCCAAGGAGAAACAGCACAGTATAAGCGAAACGTAGTATGCCCAGGCCCAATTATGTGCTGCAGCCACCAAAGGCTGGCTAGCAACGTTGGCAACAAACTGGACCATCCGTGTTATGCAAAGTTGAGCTCCGATTATGAGCGATAGATGGTTATTTCGGAACCATTTTGACAGGATGGCCTCTTCGATGACGGATATCACACCTGAGCCTATGCCGAAAAAGATCTCCCCAGAGATCATCAAGCCGTAGCTGTCGAAGGAAGCAGATAGCGCAAGCTGCATGCTGCCGATCGTGATGGCGGTGGTGACGAATAATGTTGCTTGAACTGGACCAAAACGATCGACGAATGATCCAGCAAAGAAGGGTATTATTGTGTTAAGTACTGAAACACATGATATCAAGACGCTGTACTGAGTATTGTTGATGTTGAGGTTCTGGGACCAAAAAAAATGTGAGACTGTTAGTCAAAATTAATGAGGTCCGCTTTTAAAACGAATGCCATTGAGATTTTTGTTTTGATTACAGCAGACCAATGTAGTATTTACCTGCTTTACGTTCGTTTTCAAGACTTTAGATATGGTGGAAAGGAAATGGCTACCAACTGTATTTCTTGATCGGTCAATCTAAAAAGCTCTCGAAGTTCACTGCATGGAGAGGAAATCTTACCAGAAAGCGTAAGCAAGCTAAGAATAATGATAGTCTTGTACTTCCAAGGAAGATCTGATAACGCTGGTCTATGATCTTCAGGTTCGTTTTTCTCTTCAATTGGAGTCTGACTGGCATTCTCTACATTGGTCCTGGAATCATCCGCCATTTAGACGTTATGCCAGCAAAAAAGTTCTCAGCTACAAGAAAGGGAAATAAAGCCAAGATTATTCTTTTTTTTTCCTTTTTTTCATACCTCGACGTTTTATAGACACTCTGGCGGGTTTGAAATCCCGACCCAGTGACACATCGGCAAATCGGTTATGAACTATCATCTCTGGAAACAGCAAATTCTAGGTGCCAAGCACGCATGAAAAGGCACTATCTGTATTCGACACTATATGTATTAATCGTTTTACAAAATATGTGTGACATCTGGCTGATATCACCGAATTTCCGCCTCAACCTTGTGTGTCAATTCAATGTCAAAACTAGCGTACTTGGCAAGAATTTACAGCTCCAGTTACATTTGGTAAAAATTTAAAAAAGTCTACTCTATATCATGCTTGCATTTAATTCCATTCTCTATATATAACAAGACCATTTTATGCCTCCGAGTTTGAGCTTGACGACGGTGGTGGGAAAGGTGACTCTTTCCGGGCGTCCGCTAATAAAGTGTCAATTTGCTTCTCCTTCAATGCTACCTGTGTGTTAGGCAGTAATTAGCCGGGATTAACCAATCAACTTTGCTTCTCCTTTAGTGCTTATTCGCACAACATGACACTTTGGCCAAGTTGACGCCTGAACTTACCATGACGCAAGCCTTGTAGTCCTTAAACAAATCTTCACATTCAGGAGTGGTGTCTCCCTTCAAGAACTTTTCTGAGTACCACTTGTTGAAGCAGGTATCATATTTTTGCTTGAGGTCTGTGCATTCAGATCCGATGCTTGAAGACATTGCTAGGTTTGATATGAATGGTAAATATTGTCGAAGACTTGCTACAGCCGCTTGGAAACCAAAAACCAAACTAAGTGACTGCTGTTTTTTCCAAGCGCAATTACAATAATGCGTAAGGAAATGAAAGCTGCGGTGCATCAGTAATCATTTTATGTCATCACCAGAGGATCTGCGAGCCAAGATCTCGAAACTTACTGCAGCGATTGAGCAGCACAAGCAGACAAACTCATATGCTCCATCGAGGGGAAGAGGAAGAGCCCAGCCAATGTGGCAGCCAAGAGGAAGGGGTCGAGGAAGAGGCACCATGGCACCGACATTTGGGAACAAGAAGCTAATATTGAATCAGCCAGGATCCGCACCCTTAGCTTCTACGGCCAGGAGCAACTCTATTTCATCCAGCTTACAAACGCCAAGCAACCATACATCGATGCTGTCACAGAGCGAACCAACGAAGTCAGGACAAAATCGAACTGTGGTGATCAACGGCGTAACGTTTGTAACAGATGCTTCAGGGAAAAAGCTCACCCGACAAGACCTTATACCAAGTTCTACAGCAAGCAGTCTTATGGCTAAATTGCAAACGACACAGCCTTCACTGACAACGGCACCAGTATATACCCCCCCGAAAGCGGAAATCGAAGGAGTTGAATATGTTAGAACAAAAGGCGGTAATTTGGTTCGTGCCGAACTAGTCAAGGATCGTTTGATACGAAAAGCAAAGTTGTAAGTTACCATTCATAAGCAATATCTTTCATATACTGGAAGCTATGTTTTAACACTGGATATCACACAATTCAGACGAGAAGCAAAGGCTGCAAGCAAACGTGAGCAAGCAGAAGCTGCCAAATTGCTACGACAAGAAGATAGAAAGAAAAAGAAGAAGATATCAAGAAGTAAAGGTGGCCACATGGTGTATGTGAAAGAACCAGAGGGGTATGTGAGACAAGGTAGACATGGCAAATCGCTCGTATTAAATGGCAACCAGAAAGACAAGTCAAAAATGTATTGCGGATATTTCACACGCTACGGTAAGTTTTACTCCATCATTTGATCCGCTCGTATAGTTTGAGTTACTAACAATCTATTCTGCTTTTCGCAACAGGTAAATGTAAGAACGGAAAGAAATGCCCTTTCAAGCATGATCGGTCCCATCGAGCCATATGTCCCAAATACCTTCAGCACAAATGCCCACAACCTGCGCATCTATGTTTGTTATCGCATTTCCCCATTCCAGAGATTATGCCACACTGTTCCCACTTCCAGAGAGGCAAGTGCGATCGTGTCGATTGTCCATATCCCCATGTTCGTGTCAGCCCTCAGGCTTCAGTGTGCAAAGCGTTCGCATTAGAAGGATATTGTGCCAAAGGCGAGAACTGCAAAAACAAACACATCCATGTTTGCCCTGATTTTGCCGAGACTGGTAAATGTGAAAATGCGACGTGCAAGCTTCCGCATGTTGCCCTCAAGAAGAAACAAGCTCAAAAGGCACCGACTCAAGTCAGACAATGGGTAAATCCACAACTTATCCATGCTGGATCTAAACGTGAGCACGACGGAGGTGGCTCAGATGAGCATACGGATAAGAAGTCCCGTGCCGCTGTGAATCCACTCGACACCAAGGAGGAAGACGGCTTTCTGAAGTTCGATGACGATGATGAAGGATGGAGTGCTTTCAAAATGAAGGACGAAGACGTTAATATCGACGACCAGCTGTCGCTGCATTTCAGCGACCATGAAGATAGCGAGGACGACAGCGACAGCGATGAGCATGAAGGTATGCATGACAATGGCGTTGGTATTGATGACGACGTGTCTTCAGACGACGTTTCAAGTGACGATGAAGAACAACACGATGAGGTAGTGGGAGGTAATTTGGCAAATTGAAGCATAGACAGTATAGACAGTAAGCATTGTATCGCTGTTGATACCTAGGTTCGAAGACTCCTTTTAGCCGACGTAGAAGTGGAGGTTCCTTCGCTCGTACATTGCAACTCTTTATTTTTGTTGATGACATTGTAAATAAAACAAACACTGATAATTTTCACAACATTGCACACCAGGGTATGTTCCGCGGGATGTAACCTACACTATTCCCTCTGACCATTTTTTCATTTTGACTTTCGCGTTTCCCGAGGCATGCTATCCAATACTCTGGGCTCAGAATACTCGGATAAATTGACCATTTTGGTCTTAATCCGACGTTTATAGCTGCAAGTCGCCTGATCTCACGGTGACTTTGCTGGTTTCCACGTTTCAGGCCATCATTAGATGAATTTTAGCCTACGACTTCAACATCAGTGTGTCTATTGTATGGAGTAAGGTACATATAATAGGACCCGGGATCTCCGAATATCGCCAGTGCCCTACTGTAATGCATTCACTTGAGTATGCTAGTCCACTTTTTACCGACGGCACCCCAACTTATGCGGAGAGAATGAAGAACTTTTAAGTAGCCAGAAGTTACTTGGATTCGAAACCAATAGCGCATTAAAATGCATTACTATTTGATATCGATGTAATATGAATACGTTCAGATTGCAAGGATACTTGATTTGCCTGTCAATATAAGATAGATGAGATCACCCCAGGTATCAAACCTTGTCATAGCGTGCTGGGTTTGAAAACAACAGCCAAGGTTCACAGTTTTGTCCGAAATTTTAAAAGCCAAAAGACCAGTCTCAGTCGGCTTCGTTCAAGTCTCGTCTTCTTCTTTCACCAAACCAAACCACGTCGAAACACAATGTCTGAACAAGGACAAGTACACATGTAATTATTAACTTTCGTTGGATTGTAAAGAACGAAGCACAGATGATGTAACTAACGGATCCTTTGGGTTTTTCCATAGTCATAAAATTACCCCACGGGACAGAGATATTCAGGCAAAAGGCCCTATCAACAAGTATAGCCGAACCATTACTCAAACACCTACCGCCGGTGCTGCCCAAGCTCAACGTAAGTTTTGACAGTGTGATTACGGATTAACTGGATCATATATCACGTTACTGACTTGCCCTCAAAGTTTATGCCACTGGATTGACGGATGACGACTTTGCTAAGGCACAGGTTGGCATTACTAGCTTGTAAGTACAAAGCATGAGACAGCATTCGTCTGTTCAGCATACCATATTCTTACTGCCGATGAATTTAGCGGATACGACGGAAATCCTTGCAATATGCACATCAACGACCTTGCCGCCAAAGTGAAAGAAGGAGTAAACAAAGCAGGCCTCGTGGGATATCAGTTCAACACCATCGGAGTTTCCGATGCCATCCCCATGGGTAGCGCTGGTATGTCCTTCTCTTTGCCCAGTCGCGACGTCATTGCCGATTCTATTGAAACTGTAAGTTGGCGTGTACAAGTACAGTGATCGCTGCTATCATATTTTAACCTCACGGTGGATCTAGGTCATGAGCGCTTTGTGGTACGATGCAAACATCTCTATCCCGGGATGTGACAAGAACATGCCTGGATGTTTGATGGCTATGGGTCGCTTGAACCGTCCCTCCATCGTCATTTATGGTGGAACTATGAAGAAAGGAAAGGGTACACTTGGCCGATGCGCAGACCGAGAACTTGATATTGGCAATGCTCTTGAGTGCAATGGTGAATTGATCAGCGGTAAAATCAATGAAGAAGAGCGCCGTGATATCATTCGCCATGCTTGTCCCGGTGCTGGGGCTTGTGGTGGAATGTAAGTAGTTCAGGTTTGATTCTGTAATGAAGACAATTTCCATCACGCAGGATTCGCTAACGTTAGGTGCTGGCTAATACAGGTTCACTGCCAACACGATGTCGTCAGCTATCGAAGCCCTTGGTATGTCTCTACCATACAGCTCGTCTATCCCTGCTGTAGATCCCCTCAAGACTCAGGAATGTCTTCGTGCTGGTGTGGCTATTCGAACTCTCTTGGAGAGAGATATCAAGCCCAGTGATATTATGACTCGCAAGGCATTTGAGAATGCCCTCACTGTCATTATGGTTCTTGGTGGCTCAACAAACGCTGTCCTTCATATGATTGCTGTTGCAAAATCTGTTGGTGTTCCTCTTACAATTGACGATTTCCAAACCGTTGCCGATAAGACACCTTTCCTTGCCAATCTTAGACCTAGGTAAGCTCGCTGTGGTTATAAGTAAAAGACCGTGTATGATTGACTTACGCAAATGATCTCTACATGACAGTGGAAAGTATGTGATGGAAGATTTGCAAACTGTTGGAGGCACTCCTGCTGTCCTCAAGTACCTGTTGGAGAATGGTATGATCCATGGTGACTGCATGACCGTTACTGGTAAGACCATGGCAGAGAATTTGGCTGAATTACCAGGTTTGACCGAAGGACAAGACATTATCCATCCCCTTTCAAACCCTGTCAAGAAGACTGGACATCTCACAATCCTCAAGGGTAATCTTGCACCAGAAGTAAGTTGCGTGAAAGTGATATATATTTTTATCCTCTATATGCGCCATCAATACTAATAGTAACGACAATTTTAGGGTGCGGTTGCTAAAATTACTGGCAAGGAAGGCTTGGCATTTAAGGGCACAGCACGCGTCTTTGACGATGAAGAAAAAATCTTTGAAGCCTTGGAGCATGGTGCGATCAAGAAAGGCGACGTGGTTGTCGTGCGCTATAAGGGTCCAAAGGGTGGCCCTGGAATGCCAGAAATGCGTGAGTAGTACTTTTCAAAAGCCCTCAATTAGCTACATTTGTGGATACTAATCATTACCACAGTCAAGCCTACTGCCGCTATCATGGGAGCTGGTCTCGGTAAAGACGTTGCCCTCATCACCGATGGACGATTTTCGGGTGCCTCTCATGTAAGTGCATTCAAGATAATAATAGTAACAATAATTCCTTGTCCTTACATTGGCTTTGATTTCAAGGGATTTATTATCGGCCATATTTGTCCTGAAGCACAAGTTGGAGGTCCTATTGCGTTGGTCAACGACGGTGACCAGATCACCATTGATGCCAACACCCGTGAGCTTACTGTGCATGTCTCTGACAAAGAACTCGCAGAAAGAAAGCAAAAATGGTCAGCTCCTCCTCTCAAGTATACCAAGGGTATCATGGCAAGATACTGTATGACCGTTAAGAGTGCTAGTGAAGGCGCTGTTACTGACGAACTTTGAAAAAAGAAAAAAAAAATGTAATAAAAATTCAAATGGTAGTATTTCATTCCAAAGATTCAATCATTTTCACCCTCTATTTCGAACCATAAATGGTATGAATAGATACCTTCCTCATTGATAAAGCTTCTGCCAAGCTTCTACAACTCCTGTCGATGCCATCCCCTGTCAGTAAAAGAACAGGGCAGATGAAAGGGAAGAATTTTTTTTATGAGTGAAATTTGAGCTCCAGGTCACATGTATAGATTTCCAGACCAAGTTCGCGCTTTCGAGGCTGATAGAAATCTACTCTACTCGATCCATTAGCTATAATGTCAGCTTCACAACTTTTGCCACTTGGTAAGCAATTGTTAATCCATTGATCATCAACAACCTTGTGCTATTGAACCCCACATACTCACATTTTTCCAACCATTTTCACTTTTGATTACTATATAACGTGATTCACAATTTGACATTTTGATCGGACGCTGCCATGTAGAACTCATCGACAAATGCACTGGATCCAATATCTGGGTTGTCATGAAAGGTGAAAAGGAATTCACTGGACGATTACTCGGTTTTGACGACTATGTCAGTATCCTTTTTTAATCGCATGTTGTGTTGCGACGATATGTACGAACCGGCAATATCATTAGAATTGCTCGTGACAATTGATGGCGTATCATCATCAATGATCTACCAACGTTTCAGAATGTTTTTCTGAGCATAATATGCGATTTCCATGACTTGAATTCTTTTTCTTTCTGCAGACATGGTGCTTGAGGACGTTACCGAATAGTAAGTGCTGCAAATCAGGCAAAGGACTGCTCTATAATGATATACCAACTAACATTTTCCCTCCTTACAGCGAGAAGTCAGCTGAAGGATACAAGACTACCAAGCTGGAACAAATATTGCTGAACGGAAACAACATTTGCATGGTAAGCTGAGCGTGGGTTTTGAATTAGAGAAGATGGTTACTAATTGTAGGGTTGGTATCCAACAGTTGGTCCCTGGTGGTGAAGGTCCAGTCTAGGCATGATCTCTCATTGAATAATTTCACAAAAGACATTGTACACATAATAAAGAAACGCTTCACCTCTTCCAATAGTCACATTCAGTCGACGCTTTTAAATAGCAGATCATTTTAACCCAACCATTGTGTGTGTATATTGTGGCTATGGTTGCAAACGCTGACAGTTGTTACACTATCAAATGCACTATCGCATGACATAGGATGATGAATGTCCGTCGGATGTGCAGTGCTCAATTTCAGGTTAGCAACCAATACAGCTATGCTTTAACATGGTCATCATTCATGGATCTCTTCATTGGTCCCAAGGTTTCGTTACCTCCATCAACATCTTTACGTCTTTACAATTCAACGCATATTATGCCGAAAGGTACATTAGACTGTGGAGCATTGGGGGCATATAATCTGGCACATCGCTCTTAAAAAATATTCGAGTTTTACAAGGACGGTAACTTGGAACTGCCTTCTGCAAACAAATGTCATTGGGTAGCATCATGCTATGTACTCGTCATCCAGGTTGGTATTAGATATGCTGGGGAAACATGTAACACGGCAAGTCCTAGTGCTGCAATGGATGGTAAAACATTAACAGGTTGTTGCCGCATATAAACCGTTCGGCAGGCATTACGGAGTCAATATTCGCAACCACAAAACAATGCTTTCATTCTATACTATCTAAGCTATCAGAATGTTATCGTTTGTTGTATTTTTCAGTATTTCTTTTTTTCTGGCATGATGAAAGTGGCCGCGATCAATTTTGGCTTCGGCCAGAGTGTTCGTTTCGAAGCCTGCTATCGTTCTATCTACATGACAGTAGCATGATTTCTGTTTGGATCATTTTGTACATCGCTAGACATTGATTATAACACAAATCATTCTTTTTCTCATCAAAAAGTTTGATGCGTCTATTCAAATATGTAGCCTGCTCTACTAATAGATCTAATTCGGCTATCGGAATGACTTGAAGCGTAGTAAGGGGATGTTTCTATTTTAAACAGCTAAATCAACGTGTCTTGAAACATGTTTCACGTCGTTGATAGAGAGGCGCGCGGAGAGCAAAGTGCTAATCGGTAACTGAAAGCCAAGCAAATGATGCTATTTTTTTTTAGCATTCTGTACCTTAAGATCTATACCGCTATTTTTGGTGCCTTCACAACATTAGCAGGAGATTAGCTTTTATATTATGTTCTATTTTAACCTGGGTCCCATCCGTCTCCTTACTAGTAATTAATGAAAATATCAAGATATGTATGGGGCGAATAGAGAACGTTCTCATTGCACCATACACAAATGTTGAGAGAAGGTGGATCAAAAGCCTAAAGTGAAAAAAAAAGCTATCACGATCAAAGTTTGTACTGTGATCACAATCGGTCCAGAGTGACATCTTGACTGTTAGCAATTTTATCCATTATAAGACAGAGGGGCTTTATGTTTATATACCGAACCGTCCTAGGTTGACATAGACGGGGTAGGCAACAGTCAGGTCAAACAACAATCCACATCAGCATAATTCACATTGTTGTTTATAGGACAAAGCAATTTAACTAGCAGGAGGCAGTAATGGTATGGAGCATCGGGAGAGGGACAAAGGGATACGATCGTGTTGATAACTTAACGCTGACAAGATTGAATCTCAGCTTTTATATTTGCTGCTTTGGACGAAAAATACTCGATGTTAGGTTTGCAGTAAGAAACCGCTACCATTATGACGGTCGCTACAAATTTTGCACACCTGGAACAAATAAATGACTAGAAAAGCACTAAAATTAATGTTAGCTGAGCACAGGCTCAGTACGGATGAGCCCGATTTACTGCCAGGCAACCGATCGCATTTTTAGCACAAGGATATTTTCTACTATTTGAAATACCGGTTGACTCCGCTATGAGACGAACCGTCTAGACAACCAGTTCATTTAACCATGGCTTATTACGACTGTTATTGACTGTATTAGTTTCGTGACACCACAATTGCAGCTATCCTATTTTCATTGAGATGTTTTTTGATTTTGTCAAGACATATGATACAAAACGGTCGCCGCAAGTGTGATGGCTCGGCTTCTCAAAAAGAGACTACTCATGACGTAGTCTAACGAGAGGCTCGACTAAACAACGATGCTTTCGTTACGCGTTCTTTATATATTTAGAACATAGCCCTAAACATAAAATTCAGACAAATAATTGTGAACGATAGGGGCCACACTCAAAATAGAAGTACACGAGACCCATAATGCAGGAAGTATAGCGCCAGAGCATGGAGCGCTGTTTCTCTTTTGTAGAAAATTGGGATCGACATCATTGGTCACACAATATACACAACAATAAAATAAAAAAAGAATGAGGCGGGCTGATCTAATATGAGCTTCTTGCAACAACACAAGCCCACAAAGCTCGAGAGAGAGTTGTCAAAGTAATGAAATGAAGTGAAATGAAGTGAGGTTATCAGTCTCTCCCACTAAAAGGGGGACTACATTGCGTTGTCATGGTTGATTGCGGAGCAATTCAAACGGGGATAGTTACCCGGTCTGCGAACTAAAAGGTCCCAAAAAAAAAATTAGTGACCGGTAAAACTCTTTTGCATAGACTGAGAATAGCACAGCAACATTGTAATTTAAATAAAATGCTGTCGCCCTCCCTTTTTCTCTTGTCTCAGCACTCCCTCTTTCTTTCCTCTCTTTCAATTTCTTTTTTCATTTGCGAACATGTACAGATTGTTTGCTAGTGCTGCTTTGGTCGCTACAGCTTCCGCTGTGACCACAAACTTCACATCGACCGTGGATCCTACAAAAATTAATATTCCTAACACACCACAGACCACCTCATACGATGTCAGCACGGAATGCACTTATTACGCACCTCCTGTGCCTATTGTGCCTACCGACTGGCCTTCCAACTGGCAGGTTGCTACTTCCAACGGCATGAACACCAGTGCTGAATACACCGCTTTGTATAATTCCATCAACTGGGGCAGTGTCCCTAATATCCAACCTCGCACTTTGGGTCCTGATGGTTCACTAGTTAGGACTGGATATGACACTGTCAACGATCCTGACTGTTGGTGGACTGCTACTCAATGTGTCACTCCCAAGGCTGCTGGCGTGTTGAAGGACATTTCAGCTTGCCCTGAGCCAGGTATGTGGTGATGTTTTAGATTGGATGCGTTCGGCGGGTTTTGGGTTATTTTCGGGGAAGGCTGCTAAAAAAAAAAAAAAAAAAAAAACTTGTCCTAATCTGATACATCTCCAATTTAGAAACCTGGGGCTTGACGTATGATGATGGTCCCAACTGCTCTCACAATGCCTTTTATGACTTTTTGCAACAACAAAACTTGAAGGCTAGTATGTTCTACATTGGTTCTAATGTCATGAACTGGCCTTACGGAGCTCAACGCGGTGTTAAAGATGGTCATCACATCGCTGTCCACACCTGGTCTCACCCTATGATGACCACCCTTTCCAACCAAGCCGTTCTTGCTGAACTTTACTATGCTACCAAGATGATCAAGTATGTTACCGGTGTCACTCCTCTCTACTGGCGTCCACCTCTTGGTGATGTTGATGATCGTGTTCGTTGGATCGCATCTCAACTCAACTTGACCGCCATTATCTGGAACTTGGATACCGATGACTGGGCTGCTGGTACCACCGTCACTGTTCAGCAGGTTCAGCAAAACTACCAAAACTTCATTCAAGCCGGTACCAACGGCACTTTTGCCTCCAAGGGTAACATTGTTCTTTCTCACGAAATCAACAATATGACCATGGATTTTGCTGTTCAGAACATCCCTAACATCAAGAAGGCTTACAAGAACATTCTCGACGTTGCTACCTGCATGAACATTACCCACCCCTATGTGGAAACGAGTATCAGCTTCGCTGCCTTTTCAGGCGGCAGCAGCTCAAATGGATCTGTCTCTCCTGGTGGCAACGGCTCTAGTTCTCCTAACAGTGCCGCTTCTGGTACTCAGGCCAATGCTGCTCTTGCCATTGCAGCGGCATTTGCCGTTGTTGCTTTCTTGTAATTGGACTGAAAAGTTCAGTGCAAAGAAGACGTAGTATCTTTTATACTGGGACAAAAAGTGGGGTTATACATTATTTTAGACCCATGAATACGACTGGTGTGCTTCATGCTCGTAAAGCCCTACAAGTAATTAGTTTACAAACCTCCACCCTTTCCTTATTCTATCCCTTCGACATAGCTCCTACGTAGTCTCCAAAAATTCACTTATAACTGTGTATATCAAAGATTTTTATAAACAAATCGCCACCTTTTCATATTGCCCATAGAACTTTAGTCATGCCAGTCATTTGTCAAAAAGTGCATGTTGACTGAGCCTCAAATTTCAGTTTCACTGAAAACCCATCCCGGAAGTTTAAAAGTCCGGCTGACTATTTACTCGCCTCGAGGTTAAAGTTTTCGAAACACCTCGCTTTCTTTCTACTCTACTTTATACCAACTATGCCTGACAAAGTCCCACCTGAAGGTAAACGTCCTTCGTTGTCATTTATTGACTCCAACTCACATGCTAAACTCTCCTCTCACCAAATTACACTCAGAACTCCCAATTCTTGAAGCTATGGTTTCTATCCGAAACCGTTTGTCAGCTTTAAAGCGAGATAGGGCATCTTATATGCGTTCCAAAGACATATACCCTCTATGGGACGAAGCTAAAGAACAGTTATTCAAATTGAAAGGAATACGAGGTTGCGATATCAGCCCCACCGAACATAGAAATAGACTGGACGACCTGTGTGAAGATGTTTTTATGCTTCTCAGCCTTGGCTTCTTAAGCGTCGGCAAGTGCAAAGAAAGTAAGCGAGCAGCCCTTTCCCTGAATATAACACTACACACCATTAACTCAACCTCTTTTAGCACCTGCCGTATATGCCCAAGTTGTGGCTATGAAGCAGTGTTTTGATCAGTTGGAAGAAGCTGGCGTATACTCAGAGGTGATTAGCGGTGCTCATCTGAGTTCATCCTCGTATGACACCTATGACTAATGCATTCTATTCTACTTGTTGCCGAACGGATAGGAATTCCTTGAGCCATATGTAAAACGCCTGAATGACTTTGGCCAAATGATTAAGGTCGATGAAGTAAATGGACTCTTGGACGAACAAACCTTGCGTATTCTCAATGTCCGGTACAACCAATGCTGTAAGCTTTACCTTTCCTTCATCTTCCGTTGTTCCCAACAAGGTAAATTGTTGATTAAATGGACTTCCACCACTTTGCAGGTAGCATCATGGACAATTTGCATCTTATTATCCGAGATATCGATCCAGACCTGTAAGTGACGAATATGCAATTCGGTCTCTAATATATGCGCAGCGTTATTAAGCTTTTCATGGACTTTAGGATACCTATCCGAGACAAACTCTTGAGTATTCGTCGAGAAATGGCAAACATTGCATCACATCGTAAAATTTTGGCTGCTGATGTTTACCCGTTACAAAAGAAGTTACGACATATCGACAGTAAGCGAATTGATGGCGTATTTTTAAAGCATGAAGATGGCCTTATACCGGCTGGCCAAGCTGCTGTGGTTGGATTATTGGAAAATGTCTTTGACTGTGCTCATGATCTCATCATTGCTGCTGAGTCACCTAACGGAACGGTAGAACCTCTACGACTTCGACTTTTAGAAATTAAGTGCCAGCTGGAACGACTCCAACTTACCCATAAATGGACACTTCGTGAGACTGACCTATTTACCCACCTCATGCAACTACAAGAAATTAATAGAATGAGAGTGAATCGTCAGTTCGTCGATGAGAACGGAAAGCCTGTTGAAGGACAAATCGTTTTAATCTTTTTAATGCACAAGTGCTCACGCCTCATTGTTACTTTGATGGGCGAGAGTGTTCCGGTTTCTGAAGTCCTCATGCCTGTTTACAACCAATTGACAACTCTCAAGAAGTGCTTAGAATCAGTGTCTGGCTGCGGGGCCCCTTGCTCACGTAAGTTTGAAAATATTATTTTTTAAATTACCTTGATTGGAACTATGACCGTTCATAAAAAAATCGTAAATTTGACCTTTTTGTCTAACCGGAAATGTCTATTGCAGGGCGGGAACTATATCCTTATACCATGAAGCTCCAATCTATTGTTCAGTCACAGGATAATGGTGTGTTTAAAGATGCTGAAGGTGGCATTCCTCAAGGTGAGTGTACCAAATGACACTTCTTTGATTGTGTCGGTCAGTATACGGGTTATATTAATGACGTAACCATACACTAGGTCAAGCAACTTGCTCATCACTGTTGAATGATTGTCATGAGCTTTTGGATAAATTGCGTGCGAAGGCAGTTGACGAAGACTAGGATGGAATATGGCTCATCTACACCCTTTGTTCTACAAACTTTTTTGTATTCATTTTGTAAATTTTATAGTGATATTTTTCAAACAGACTTTTTGGTAGTGTGTATTTGTGCTCAATTCGTGCTCAGTACAGTAATTCGTATAAATGCATAGTCAGTTTCTTTAATGGTATAAAATGGTCTATGAGGATCTCTCAGATATAATTTAGACAGCAAGTAGCTGTAAAGTTGATGGACGGCTTTATGGAAGTCGACGCAGAGCGCATGATGGGGAAATGCGGTAACCTGATAGGTCAGTATCACAAAGGAGATGTAGGCATTTCCATTACTTTTCTTCATCAATCAGTCAGTAAGACTTTATTATAAAATATACTGCGGCATCCTCTGGATTCTATATAACTAAGCTTTTGGCTTGAACCCAGAAAAGAGCGATCAAAACCACTCTTTCGCAAAATCTGATAGCCCGCTGTCACAAAATGCTTGTCACTGAGAGTTCGACTCAGCTACTAGCGATTTCAACTCAATCCTTTCCTATAACAATGGGAACCAAATCAAGAAACGCAAAGAAGAGTAGTATGAGCCGAGGAAGAGGTGCTTCAAGAGGCGGTCGTGGCCGAGGTGGAGGTCGAGGCCGAGGTGGCCGCTCCGGTGTTCCAACATCTACTGGTTATGCCACTCAGCAACCTACCTCATTCAAATACCTGGATGACCTGTATGGCGATTTCAAAGTATACGGTCAATTCGGAAGTGAATCAGACGACGATATGCCAGCCCGGAAAGCTGGCCGTGGAGGCAAGTCAAAGAAGCCAGCAAAAAGTAAGATTCTTATCCCAAATTTATCTAGTTGTTCGACATGACAGATACCATTTGGCAGCAGCCCACCTATGAACTCTCTATTCCAACCCTTTTTTTTTTTTCACATTATAGAAAACGCTCCATCTACCAGAAAAACCAACCCTTCCCAGTTCGCTTACAGCTACAAATCCGATGAAGAGGAACGGCCTGCCGCAGTTGGTCTAGGATACACTAGTATGACTGCGGCATCGACATCAACGTCGTTCGGACGTTCAAAATATACCAAGATGATGGTCTTTCAAAAGTCTACCATGGTGCTTAACCATGAAAGTGACATCAACTCAGACAGGGCCATTGAGTCCACAACGTCTGGTATATCATCACCAGGTTTTGGCCAAGATGGTGCAGAAAAATCAACGGATAACAATGCAGACGTAGAAGATAACAGTTCCAGTGATAATCAAGCTTTAGAATCGGCATCTAATGAACAGGAGATTGATGATGTCTTGGCAAGTCTGACGTTACAAGACCCGGAACTCCAGCGAGTTGTACAAAAGCTGACCAGAAAGGAGCGTCGTGAGCAACGATATCAAGAGCTCATGGGAATAAGCGATAGTGACACCGAGAGCGACGACGATGACGATTTGGTATCTGAAAGCGCAGACTACGAGGACGATATATTATTAAGCGGTGATGATGATGAAGTAGAAGACGAAGATGAAATTGCTGCCATGCTCGACTACATCGAAAACGCCTCTCTCAACGATGACGGCGAAGACGAATTGCGAGCATACTATCAGACCTTGGTTAAAAAACTTTCGTCCATGGACCAAAAGCTGGAAAAAGAGGAATCAATAGAGAAGAGAAAAACAAAAGGAGAACGAAATGCCAAAACCAAATCAGCAACCAACGATGGTGATCTGAAAAATGCAACCAAAGAGAAACCGCGTGTTCAATCTACGAAAGATGATGATAACCACTTTGGTCCTACTCTTGTCACAACAACGGTGACCACCGAGTCTGAAGTTCTTTTGGAGCCCTACAGCGATGAAGAAGAGCATATTATATCAACTGTCACATCGGTAACCAAACGCAATATTCTTAACGACAAACACAATGATGCTTTAAGTGAAGAAGAATCCAGCCAAGAGGAAGAAGGAGATGATGACTATCTTGACGAAGAGGAAGACGAGAGTGAAGATGAACTCTATGAGCTTGACGATGACGATGACGATGAAGAAGAGGAAGAGGAAGACGCCATCTATCAAGAATATGAAGAGAGTGATCTTGATGAAGATGAAGATGAAGAAGAAGAAGAAGAAGAAGAAGAAGAAGACGGTCCCTTGGTCTTCGCAGACGATGACGACGACGAACCCGTCATTATAGATGCCATAGTCGTACCACCGTCACTTCAAAGAGGTAAAACATCATGCAGTTTGTACGTTGTAATTGAATACCTGATTTCTAAAACATGAGCAGGTTATAATGGTTTATCAAAGTATGATGCTCGTGAAGCTCGTCAACGGCGAATGCTCAAGACTGAGGCTTTTGAAGTAGAATCAACCTCACACTTGACAGATAAGCAACGGCGGAAACTTGAAAAGAAGCAGGAGCGAACACGCAGAAAGGAAAAGAACATGACAACCAAACAACAGAAGAAGATGATGAAGGAGATGGATGAAAATGTTGATTTACGCAAAATCGATCAGTATGTCTTGAATACGAGTTTGTGCTCATATGAAACCCCTTGCTGACAATGGTACTCTTTATGCAGAAAACTACAGCAGTTTATTCGTGACGACTCTATCAGTAGTTATCAAATGGCCCCCATGGCAAAGTATACTAGGCGACAAGTTCATTTGCTTGCTACTGCGTACAACTTGAAGTCCAAGAGTCTTGGATCAGGCAATTCAAGGTAAGGAAAATGAGTAAACAAGTCATCAACGCATATATCCCATGCAATGATCTGTCCATGTTAGACTTCAAACGTGGTTACTAACTTTAGCATATCGCGCTCCAGATACCCTGTTTTATCTAAAACAGAGAGAACATTTATTCCAAATGATAGAAAATATATTGAACGGTTCATTGCTGAAGCCCAATCCACTTTGGATATTACGAGTAATATTCTTCGTAAACATCGTACGCCTAACATTGCGAACTCTATGCCACCCTCCAAATCCAAGCGAAAAACTGGACAAGGAAAGAAGGAAGCTGGTCGAAATGGATCCTCGCCAGGTGACTTGCCAGGGCCGTCTCATGGTCACATCGTGGCAGGTAATGCAGCACCAATCAATGATCAAAACATTGGTCATCAAATGCTTGCTGCAATGGGGTAAGCTTCAACGTTCCACTAGATATCTTGGTATGATCAAATGCTTTCATTCTTACTAATTACGATGGATATATCTTCAATTACGTAGATGGAAGCAGGGTGACAGTCTTGGCACCGCAGGCACGGGTATCACAGTACCTATCGAAGCTATAGTCAGAAAGAAACGAATTGGACTTGGCATGTAATTTGAATAACTTTATATCGAAGCGCCGCAGTCGCTGTAATTTCAGTAGGAAGGAAAAAAGATAGCTTCTCCTCACTTTTTGTTTTTTGCTTTATTTTTGCGTTTTATAACTGAACTGTCACGATTTTGTAACAGGTGTAATACATTGCTTGGTTATAATTTTCGTTTTATCATGCCCTTCTCCATGTAATCCATTCATTGGAAACGTTATCACAATTGCCAAGGCACTACTTTCAGCTTGGCAACTGCTTCCGTCGTAGATCGGGGAAAAGGTTGAGTCAGTCTCTCTCCCAACAGCAATGATTTTGAAAATTGATAGTCCGCCGTCATTGCGTATTATAAAAATCAGGAAGGCCCATTATGACCGCGTTTGCAAACCAGAAACTTTGCTTTTGCATCTTTCCCTTATCAATTAATCAATTAGTCCATTATGGTAAGTTCTCCCAAGATGATCTTTTCAGATGGCTGATGTGCTTCAATCAACTAATCACTCTCTATTACCCCCAATAGTCTTCCGGTGTTGCAGTCAATGAGAAGTGCTTGGAGGTCTTCCAGGAATTGAAACTTCGCCACAAGTACAAGTTCATCATCTTCAGACTCTCTGGTAAGTAGGCTTCTACCATGGGCCTTGGTAGCGTACATGTTCTGAAGACGGGTGAAAAGCGATGCGGAGGGAAGGTTTTTTTCCTGTAAGGAACAACACACTATACCCAAAACAAAGCACACACACCACCCATACATGGGCTTGCAGTACAGCTAGACACCCTTTTGATCTGGCCGTTCCATTCCATTCCTCACATCACTTATATTTTTTTCTATTATTTGCTTCTATGTAGACGATAACAAGGAAATCATTGTTGAGAACGCTGCCGAGACTGGTGAATACAGCACTTTTGTCAGCCAACTTCCCGAAGATGAACCTCGTTATGCCATTTACGATTTTGAGTACGAGAAGCCTGGTGAAGGCTTGCGAAGCAAGATTGTCTTCTATGCCTGGTAAGTTATTATCCTTCCTTCAATACCTTCGTGCCCCATTCATGTTGTTTGCATAGCCCATTGTCTGTGCTACAACAACCCAGTTGAGTTACATGACGATGGAAAAAAATAATGACGTTGCACGGAACATTTAAAAAAATAATATCACGAAGTGTATATCTGACCATTGCCATTCAATTTTAGGACCCCTGATACGGCCAAGGTTCGTTCCAAGATGTTGTACGCTTCCAGCAAGGATGCTCTTCGCAGAACCCTTGTCGGTATTGCCATCGAGGTCCAAGGCACTGACTTGTCTGAGGTAAGACATCACTCTCACCGGAGTTTCGAAGGATGCACCTTCTCACTTTCTATATTAATAGGTTGACGAGGAAGCTGTCCTTGAGAAGGCACAGCGATCAAACTAAAGAGAAAGCCATGACTTTTTCTCCAAGTCTTTTACCTATTATTTGTTCCTGCTATAAAAACTTCTTTTTCTCCTTTTTATGTTCATAGAAGGGATTAAAATTTGGGATGATTTTGCTCTACTCAAATGTAGATATTACTATATTGGCGTATATTGGAAACAGAGAATCAGATAAAATAAGTGAGGTGACATGATAAAATTTTGCATTTCTATTGAAGGATTATAATACAAGCAATCAGAGAATGAAAGGATGGGCTTATGCTGAATGTATCCCTTCCTATTCCCAAATAACTTTGCGAATCTTCTTCTTTTCGCTCTTCTGTTCCTGTTTAGTGACGCGTTGCTCCTCCTGATACAATATCATTAGCAAAAGGGTACAGTCAAGCCGAAGCGCCTGTCAACAACTCACCTTCTCAGATATAATTCTAGCACGATCCATTTTCTTCATCTTCTTGACCTTTTGAGCTTTCTTCATAGGCGCCTTCTTCACTTTTTTCAAAGAAGAGCTAGCGCTAGCAGGTTTGACCTTACCACGCGCTTGTAAGAGGCTCAATTGCTCACTGATACGCCCTTTGCCTGTTTGTACGCATAGTCGTTTAGCGCCTAACTAAAGTACACTTTACAGCCAATAAAATAAGGTCCCCTTACCATCCATCTCCGCCGGGGTACTTGATGCATGCTGCGAAACATTACTTTTGTCAACTGAAAGATCAAGATGGTTAATTCAGTGGGATCGTTGAATCGTAGCATGTCAAGGATGAGTCGGATTACCTGGTTGAGTTTTGCCCATGATCCACAATAACTGTGATTAATTTTTTTAGGCGGTGTGGAGGTAGCACTGAAGAGAAAAAAAAAATTATAATAACACAGATGGTGTCATCGTTTCTATTCGCGGAATTGTACGTCATTAAAAGCGCTGGAACGAGAGCCCGTTTTTGGCCTTACTCCCCTTGCTACTCCAACCAGGCTCGCCCTACCTGAACATGTCGTCCACTTCCGCAGACAAGGTCATAGACAACAAGAAGGAGAGCGTTCCAGATAAAGAGGTAAATATCAACTTTATGGATCTTTTTCAATTCAGATACTGTACTTTGGTGATCGCATCGTATGGAACACAGTAGAACACTCATCTATAGGAGATTTTGCCGTTCGAAATCCTGCATTCTTGTCCCTTTCGACTTTGTAAAGGGGATATACTTTTGCTCCTATCGAAAACCACATCAAATCCATCTACCAGCTTGTCGATCTCTTTATAATTTTTCAAAACCAAGAATTATAAATGTCTAACACCTCCTTCTTTTGTAACGTCAAAGATTAAAGATATCTCAAAGGCTACCCCAGAAGAAGACATCGAGGATGAATCCGGTGAAGACCTTCTTGACATGGCCACTTTCGATCAGCTACTAGATATGGATGACGAAGAAGACCATGAGTTTTCCAAATCGATCGTCTGGGACTATTTCAAGCAAGCCGAAACCACCTTTGAAGACATGGACGGAGCACTGTAAGCAGTACATCCATTTGCATGCACTTTGTGTGATTCGGTTCTAATACTGACCCCATTTTTTTTAGTGAGAAGAAGGATCTCTCTGAGCTTTCTCGGTTAGGTCACTTCCTCAAGGGTAGTTCTGCAGCCATTGGTCTCAGGATGGTGAAGGCAACATGCGAAAAGATCCAAAACATTGGCAACCTCAAGGATGAGACTGGTATCTCTTCAATTGATTCAGAGGAAGCATTGAAACAAATCGCACCTCTACTCCCTCTGGTCAATAAGGAATATAAGGCAGCCAAGAGTCACTTAGAAACGTTTTATGAAGAACAAGAGACCCGATAAGAATATCGCACTTTCCTTTAGTTACCCAGTTCAAATCTCTTAAAATCACTAGTCCAAGTTACTTCTAGCATAGCTGTGGTTGCTTCTTCCTTTATCTGTCATACCTTTTATTTCCAAATCAGAAAAACAACCAAAAAAATCGCAAAAAGAAGCAAATGAGAAATTCGCTCACTGTCATATTTTTGCTTCAACATCAAGTCTAGAGGATCAGAGCGTTCTATAATTCCATTTTCTTCTCTTTTTATTCCAATGTAAACGAACCGTCTCATTATTTTCTATACTAGAGGATCGTTTGTTGAATGGGTTTGGGAGACTTTTAATAATGAACAACTGCATCCAAATGTCTCAGCTTTGTTGTCAGTCCGCATTGAAGGACCATTTCGACTTCGAAACATGGAATGATTTTGCCTTGGAACCAATCATATTCGAGATTAGGATTGATTTGTCACGTGGACGATACGACCGAAGGTTTAGCTCTGGTTGCCCAGGCGAAAAAATTCATGCCACCACTATTTGCCAGCCCTTCCTTCTTTCCGCGTCTTTTCACAGTCTGACATTGTACACCCAGTGAACTGACAGAAAATGAATCCACTTAAAACCAACAAAATTGACATCAGCGTAAGTATGCATTTGCGTTATAGACTTGCGTGCTTGTCAAATTTCATGGATGGACGCCTTTCGGCAACCTTCTGGTTTAATTCAGTGTCAATGGCCCTCCCTCTCACATTAAAACTCACCACACTTTTATAGCAACTCACAGAAGAGGAGCAAAAAGTATTTCGGTTGTACGGTAAACTCCCTGATCGCAAAGATCTTTTGGATAGAAAGTTGAAGGTAAGCTAAAGCATTTTCATTCTGTGGGAAATCTCAAAGGAATTGCCTTCGCCGGGAATCAAGCATACCATAGCTGTACGGAACACCATGGGCGTATGGATTGCCGACATTTTGTTACACTACGCCTGCTGGTTTATCGTCACCTTCCCGCTACGCACTTATATCATGCCGTCATTTCGTTCACCGACTAAATACTCTCTTGCACATAGGAACGCAAATACTTTGACTCTGGTGATTACGCCTTGTCCAAGGCTGGAAAGGAGCCTGGCGCCGTAGGCTCCGAGCACCCTTCCCCAGACACCATCCCTCACTCCAACCCTGCAAGCAACTCGAGCTCAAGCCCGGTCAAGGAAAGTCCTCTTGTCCCAGATGGTGTTTAAGGCCCATCGATTGACAACGTAATTATCATATTCTATTGGCCCCCCAAACCCAACCAAGATTTGCTTGTACATGATACGCTTCTTCATTTCCACCCCCGTGTGCTCTTTCTTTCTCTCCTTCATTTTTGTTCAGCCCTGCCTATAAACATCCCCCACACAACTTGCAAAGAGTCGTTTGAAGGGATCAGATCGGCCAACAAAAGCGGGAGCAAACGCAAAACAACATCCCCCACACAATCCCGTTCAAATATACTACATCACAAATTATATTTTCTTTTTGTTGGTCATTCCATCCGTTTGGCGTAAAGACAATTTTATTGCGTTGAAATGATAAGTAAAGTAAAGAAAAAAAAAAGTGAATCTTTGTTACAAGTGGGTTTGCACTCTATGATTTTCCCAGGTTTGACCATATCGGCAACATAGCATCTTGGCGTATCTAATTTTTTTTTTCCAAAGGTGAGATGAGAGGGGGTGGGGGTCACATGCTACCTGCCAATGTACCTAAAGCTCAAATGGCTTCTTCCAAACATTGTGTTCACACCATAAAATAAAATAAAAGAGTAAACAAGGTAGCTTGCCTTTATCGTGCGCGTGGGGGAAAATCTGACATCAAGTCGTTGCGGGGATCGTACATGGAAGGCAATCAAAACGAGTGGTGAAATAAAAATACAAGAATACAAAATGGCAGAGTGAAAACGCGATTTTGACAAACCGCGATGATGGCTGGTCAGCGCACTCTGATAAAACATTCGTGGATAAGAGGAATTCAAGTGGGAAGAAAATAATAACAACAGAGATGGAAGTCTGACGAAAAAGAAGAAAAAAAAACATGGATGGAAAAACGTTGAAGTCTGACGAAAAAATGGGATGCGAGAGCCATTACCCGGCAAGCAATGCAGTGTACTGTAATGCAAGGTTGTAACGGAGAGAGAAATATTTACGGTAGTCAGAGGGTCCATGATGTGCATAACATCCGTTGTTTCATGGCTTTTCTGAACAAGAAAAAAACGGGGTGGGGGGAAGGAAGACGCGCTGCGTTATGTAGATCGGGAATCGTCGTTGTCAAATATCGCTTTGCCTTCTGCGGTTGTGATACTTTTCAGTTGAGTGGGTCGACGTTCTATCCGTTGTACTTGGGTACCTTCTTCTGCGAGCTGTTGACGTAGTAGCTCGTTCCCGAGACGTTTTCGTTTGTCTTCATCGTTTTCTTCAAAATGCTGCTCCATTTCAACGTCGTCCGATTTTTCGTTCCAATCTGGTTTTCGCATCAAATTTCGGAACTTGTCAGCAATCATGAGAGCGTCCGTTGAGCTCAAGACAGAGTTGGATTGACGGGCTTCAGGATGTTGGCCTAGGTCGCTGGTACGAATGGAATTCGATATGGCTGATTGGTTCTTCTCTGGGTCGATTCCAGTACTATTTCTTAATCCAGAACCCCGGGTGGATCCAAATGCAGAACTATTCTCAAGGGCTGTAGATCGTCGAGACGACGTTCCACCAAAGATGGGCGTTCCAGAATGAATAGACGATACATCTCGATTATCGAAACCGCCATGACTCTGCATACCAGGAATAATACCTTGTGTCATAGCCGCAGCATCTAGTGCGCCAGGATCATTCGCTCCATGTGAGCGCTTGGAATCTCCCAGAAAGAAAGATCTTCGATGTCCTCGCTGTCTGCGTGTATAACGTATTATCCAAATTAGTGCAATAATTGCTAAAATAACCGTGACGCATGCTGCAACGATGACTCCAATCGTCCATGGCTGTAACTTCGAACTAGAGGATGACGCCTGAAGTTGGCCATTGGCGTTACTACCAGTCGAAGGTGCTGCCAGGGATACTGTAGATGAAGAATGTGCTGTGGAGACGCTAGATGATGGCGCTGTTGATGGTGCGGTTTCTGCATAAATGAAATAAATTGAGATCTAAGTAAAGCATTCTTCACATCATAATATGGTACAAGGACCCGTCTCAAATTTGCGTTAAATGAAAAAATAGGCTGTCGAATATTATTTCATTTCCTTCGCTGTCTCCTTGATTGCTGAAAGTGTCGATTTGCCACGTGATCGGTAGCGGCTCAGTTTGCCCTCATGCACCCCCCAATAATAGCCGTTAAACATCCCGTCCTGAAATAACTTCCCGTGTTACTTACGAACAACTGTGAAGAACAACGTTCCAATGCTCTCTTGTCGATACATGGAGTAGATATTTTTCATCTCTGCAGCAGGGTCGGCATCCGAGGCAATGAGATACATGTAGTATGTGTGCGTTACGTTAGCTGATCCTGGAGAAAGCTTGGTTGGAAACCATGAATCATCCACCGTGGTGACGAGCTGGTTATCCGTTGTGGGCAACTGCGTGAAGTTTTTGACCATGACATACTCCAGGGATGCATTTTGATACTGATACAAATATAAACTCAATGTGCCGTTCTGGAACTGCGGGAGGGAAAAAATTCGTAAGCCCAATGCCAAAAATAAAGGTATGCGATTCTATTCTAGGCTCCGAATCTCTGGGTCTCAGCCCTCTAGCAAATGACAGAACGAAAGAACGCTTCTCCTTAGAACCCCAAGATATAGCAGCAATGTTTCTCGTACCTGGGCATTAAATACTGGGTTACTGAAGATTCAGTAGAGAAAAAATTAAATCCAGATTAATGCGACTAGATCATGACAATGGCCTATCATGACGTGGTATATCTTACTTGTAGTTCCACAGAAACTGGTTGACTGTTCCGTTGTACCATGTGTCTGAGCTCTGAGGTGAGCATATAAACACACTGTTACCTGCGTTTGGGCAAGAATCTTTTGTATAGACTGCTTGGAAGAAAAAAAGTAGGGGTTAGAAAGATTCGAGGGGTGTTTAGAATAGTTTTTTTTTTTTTTTTGGAAACTATGAAATCTCTGCCGTGCGTTTAGTTTGGGGGGGGGCATAATGCTATATGGCGTATCCTTATTTTTACTTTCACACAAACATAACCCTTCACACATTGCCCCCAACACCTGGACATTGGCAAGAGATTGTCGAATGGAAGTTGCATGTAGAAAAAAAAAATCGTTACCGTCGCGTGGTGAGAGTCGTTGAGAAGCCGACCAAGATGCGGCTGCTGCGTTTGCCATAGTGGCATACATCAAAACCGCGAGATGCGAGACTCGCATGAAAAATAGCAGTGAAGTAGTAATGAAAGAAGAGAAAGTAACTAAGAAAACTGAGCAACTTCGTACGTGATGAAAGCAAGCAGAGAGAAAATAATGTATTAAAAAAAAAAGGTGAAAATAGAAATGTTTGGCTGGCTGGTGCAACCACACTCAATTTGCTGCTGGCCCAGCAAAAGCTCCCGTCGCAGCGAACGCTTGGTCCTTTGGGGGGGATTAAAAATCTTCTCGGTTGATTGATCTGATTTCTGTCTTGCTACGGGTAACATGTTCGATCCATGTCTCTCCCAGCCTGAAAATAACACTCGTTTGCTGCTGGATACACAGTATAGCTACATAAATGGCTTTATAGCTGTTATTCCAGCAGTGTCGTTGATTCGTGCGCGCTAGCTATAAATTGAAATTTGACATTCAATCTCAACTGTAACGGATTCGAGGTGTTCCATGGATTTTCTACAGTGGCTGTCTTTACACGTTTTCAGACCCTTATTCGAACCGTTGCTACAGTACCAATTGATAACAGCGTACAAAAGTGGATATGTGATATGCTCATCCCTCGTTTATATCCAACATAATTTCAATCTAATGTGACTTTTCCCCATGTGTTCACATTTCTTATAACCTTCATGGGTAATAGATCAGCGATCTCTAGTAACGAATATTGAACGGAAAGTCAATCTATTTTCCAGTATGCGCATCGTTGCTCGTAAAGTCAAACTCTCCTGGTCCCATCTAAATTTCAGGTTCAGGCGGCGTCCATGCCCTTAGAAAGCTACAGCAAATATGTTTTGCAAAAGTGTCAAGTTTGCTACCGCAAATCACTAGAAAATTTTTTCCAGCCTTGTTACCATGAAAACCACCATTTTCCAATAAGTGTACCTGAAACGTTTGCATAAACAGACTTTCGATTTGACAATCACAACACTGAGGCTGGCGAGGGAATCTATTCGCCGCGATTACATTTCGTGAGACTAGTGGTTCATAAATCCAACAACTACATCATGGAATCCTGTAGCATTACGTAGCTGATAAATCGAGAAAGTTAGAGGTACTAGCAAGAAGAACAAGCAAGTAGACAAGCAAAGTAGGTGCCGCAAAGGAGGCGTATAAGATATTCTTTTGAAGGCGAATGTGGATGAAAGTGGATAATTACTGAGTTGCAGCGGGGAATTGGGACCGGCTGTCTGTGATCTCGTTGAACAGAAAAAATTCGGGATATGGCCGAGGTGAACAAAAACGGGTATTTGAAATATGGAGGTTTAGCCGCCGGATAAAGCGAATATACCACCGTCTCCTGCATGTAACCGAGTTCAAGGTCAAACAATTGAGTGAGTAGACGAGCCATCACTTGGCACATGATATTGCTCGTCCTATCACCTTTCATTTTGCTCACAACAGAGTGAAAATCCAAACATTACTGAAGGTTATCAGGTATCTATGGGCTGCCAGTCTGTACCAGTTGATACAACACAATGACAAACCGCTCATATTAGGTTACTGATTGTACAATGTGAGAAACTTTATATATCCTGCTTTGGTTCTCAAGGTCACGATGTTCCCAGGCAGTAGTAAAGCAATCACTTGAAGATCAAAAGTTGCTTACTCATGTAGTTAAGCGGCGCTCAATGATGCATAAAACTGCCTAATGATTTTATAAAATTATGAACTGTGAAACTGACCATGAACGATATAAACTCTTATGATAGGTTCAATAGTTCAGTTCAAATAAGAGAATAAAAAGGATCAAGATCCAGCTCTGTGTTTTGGGAAACGTGTGTAAACTCCGAGGTGACAAAGCCTTTATGACAAATGGGATATTCAAAAAAAAAAAAAAAAAAAATTTGTACCATAGAGAAATCCATACCCCGAGCACCCTTCTTCATTGTGAATAATTGTAATGCACACTGTTCAATGCCCGGCCCTACATGCTCATTTGAGAGCTCGCAACTTGGATTTGGTAGACGATGAAAGTAAACATAGAAAAATCGTGGCCCTCAAACCACTGAAACGCGGCTCAGTTGCCATCGAATCCCAACCACTGGCGTTTGTCCCATTGCCATCCGCACGTGCAGACATATGCAATTTCTGCTTTAGACGAGGCACAAGAGCTGCTCCATTGCAACGATGCTCGAGATGTCAATCTGCCTATTTCTGTAGTAAACACTGCTTCCAGAAAGCGTGGTTTGCTCATCATCAATATGTATGCAAAACCAGCAAGGCTCAGCAAGGGGACGATCAAGAGCAAGACGTCATGGACGAACTTATGTTAGAACGAGTGCTCATAACAATTGCCCGGGCTAAGAAGCATATTACACAAACACAGCATACGTCAGACGATTTATCGCAATGCGCACAGTTAGAAGCGTTTTCAACACTCATGTCTCACGAAACAAAACAATCCAATGAATTGTTGGATCGGTTCAAGCTGATTGCCACCAATGTTCTTCAAAAACCACATATCAAATCATTAGGTGTTGATCCAGCTGCCCTGTTGATCTATCTGTGCCGATTCCATTGTAATAATTTCGGCATCACCGACAACCAGCTTTTCCCGATTGGCGAAGGCACGTACCCAATAGGCTCATTATTCAATCACTCGTGTCGACCCAATGCTGTCGCTTTGTATAATGGTACTACACAAATGATTCGATTGATTGAGGATGTCAGCCCTGGCGAGGAAATCACCATTGCGTATATTGATGTCGCTCATAGTCGAAGTGATAGGACTCAAAAATTGGCGGACAAATACTTTTTCAAATGCGACTGCCCAAGATGTTCTTCCGATGTCGGCTTTGGTGTTATTGATGCGCTTTTGGGAGAGTCCTTTGATCACGATATGGATGAAGATGAACCTTCGTTTGTGGAAAAGACGCTTATGGAAGAGATTGAGTCTTGGAACGTTCTTGATATGACCAAGAAATATCCTCCCGGCAGCGAAGTGCCCATGACACCAGGAAATCTATTGGATGTACCTAGATATGTTCATTACATGGGAACCATCATGTTTCCAAGTCTATACTGGATCCAGCGACCGGGTAAAGGTGAAGTGTTTGATACACCTCAGCCCAAGAATGTGTATGAGAACCTGATTCTCCAGGCAGCAGTATCGGTACTGCATTTCCCTGTAGAAAAGACATCCGAGAGCAACGAAATATTCAAACCTTATTCCCTCAAGACCCTCAGTACGGCTACAAGATGCCTTAATGTACAAATGATGAAAAATCGCTGGCCACAATCGTCTCGACTTTGCATGTTCATATTAGTACAATACTTGTTCATCTACCCAAGATATCACCCCATTTTAGCTATTCACCTTGTCTTGGTCGCTAAAGCTGCCTGGAACGCATTGGTCCAACTCGAATTAACTGGTATCAATCGGAAGCTGGAGAAGGAGTTCCAACGGGGTGTGCAACGATGGATCAAATTGGCCAAAGACACTGTCAGCAGCTGCTTTGGGGAGCAAAACGAGCACTGGAGAGAGATCATTGAATTGGAATGGGTGTTTAAACGCGATCAAAAATTGAAATAATTATTTCCTGTCCTCTCCCCTTAATTAGCACTACTTTTTCTCCTCCTCTCTCTCTCCTTCAGTATACATACTGGCTGACTTTTACTGTCGTCGTTGATCGAAAGATAGCTTTTCCCGTTGTGACAAGTGTTCCCTTACCTTTACATAAAAAAAAATTGTCATTCAAATTTCGTTCGCAGAAAGGCGGACTGGTTGACGGAGCTGTGACGGCTTCGATTTTTTTTTTTTTGGGAAAAAAAATTTCTTGCAAATAAAAACACGCTCGATAAGCTGGAAGTTGGGTTATTCACTCTTTCCTCAACGTAAGTACTCTATTTTATCAATGCCATATTCCCCTTTCACTGCACATATTTCAAATGATGAACAAAATATCAGACCTGTTCTGGATACAAGATGTAGACAAACATATATTGCCTTTTATTTCTGATTTTGTGCTTCTTTCCTCATCCCTCTCCTTCCTACTACCTACCATTACATTCATGTTCTAACCCAACCCGCTTCTTCTACCAGGTTTCCTCACTTACAACATAAAAGTGTCGGTTTTAAAAAATGTATATATATCGTAAAATCATATAATCATAATAATAAAAAAGTGTGTATACAAAACAATAAGGATCTTGGTGGTAACAATAATGTCTTGAGAAGGTTCTGAATTGACTATGCAAATACCAGCGGCATACCTATAGCTCATGCATCAGGATATGGTTGTCGTCACTTTGCGAAGAGCTGAACCTCGAATATGGCTTGGCGTGGTAACTTTTACGTATCATGGCTTTGGTCAAGATGCGTAACGGCTTTGCGGGAGAGGGCTTGGAAGCATGAGTGGTAGACTTGCCTTTTCGGCGATAAAGCCACATAGATGGACGAGTTGCAGATGGGGCTTGTTGTTTGGTACGGATACAGTTTTGACATAAGCAGACACAGCATCCAATGAACAGAATAAATAACCACATAGACACCAACACCCAGTAGAAGGGCAGCTTCTCTTGCAAGCTACTGATGCATTGGTCTAGCATACGATCTAGAGTGGTATTGTGGTCCATCCCATTTCCTATCACAGGTGTCAGCAAAGCAGTGATGGTCATGTTAGGAACCAATCCTGCGTTTGTCACAACGGTTTCGGAGACCCTTGGTAATTGGATATGCGAGACGTTGTTCTAGAGGGTCCCAAAAAAAAAATTATTCAAACGTAACTGGACATAATAAAATATAAAAAAAATGATCGTTCCGTTACGTCTTCTACAATGCACTTACCAACCATGTGAAACCAGTTTCTATGGATTGTATCTTGTTCAGAATCAAGCAATTGACCAGCCCTTGTGCAGCATTTTCAAGCACTGTGCCTCCGAAGATATCAGTCACCACACCGGTAATATCAGAAGACACTTGATTCAAGGTAGAGTTCAGAACTGCGGTTGTTGTGTTGATCCAACTCAGGGCATCGTGATTCACGGAATATTCCAAGGTATCAATAGCAAAGTTGGTGTCGGCCACAGTAGAGTTCGCAACAGTGATCAAAGTGGCGCTTAAATTGTGAAACGAATTGTTGACCAGGTTAATCATGGATGAGTAAAACGCATTGATGGCTTCGTTTCGTATCACATTAATCAGGTTTACGGCAAGAGTCGTGAAGATTAAGCCAGATAAACCATATGCTAGAGCAAAGAGAGCCGCAGGTTCGGATACATAATCGATGAGCCACGTCAATGACATGGAGCGACTGGACCGGAGAGGACTGATTCCAAGGAGAGACATAATGTACCACATGAAAGGCTTGTGACCAGCACGAAATATAAGCATAGCATCCACATGGTTCAAATGATCAGAAGTTGTTACAAACGATCGTGCCATACTATTCCGCCAATTGTTCACAACGTGTCGGTAGCCCACATTGACAAGCGTAATGGCCAGCATTAGAGCAATCAATATATAAGTAAGTGTACCAACCACCCCTAAAAGCTTGTTAGCAACATCTTGTATATCTTGCTGAAGGTCGGTGGCATTACATGGTATAACTGGAATTATTTGTACACTTTTACTCGGAGTAAAATTGTAAATTTGCATTGCATTGAACAGTGACTGGTTGACCGTCGTCTTTAAATCCTGAAGTGGTACAGAGAGTACAGAACTGACGACACTGTCAAGCGTCCAGTTGTGAATTTTGGCATCCAAAGCATTAAGAGCATATGTCCAATTTGAAGTTATATTAGGCCATGAGACAGTACTGTTTTGGGATGTATCGTTTCCAAAAACAGTATTTTCTACAGAATTAACGACGCTATTGATCCCTCCAGAGAGAATGGACTGAACGGCTGTTTCAAAGGTATTAGCCACGTCAGAAACTACGTCGATGGAGCTCTCGACAGCTAGAGTCAAAAGACAGACATAAGCTGACTTATAAGTATCGATGAACCATGTCAGCAGAGCGTCGACGCCATCAATAGCGTTCAAGAGACCTTGTCGAGTGGAATTGAGAGCAAACAAAACTGAGGTTTCAGCTTCATTGTTTAGCATATACAGCAATGCAGAAGGAGCGTTGGTTAGGCTTGTAGCGGTGGTATCGACCATCTCACACATAGTCGCAATGTCTAACTGAGCACTAGCCGCTGCCTTCCGAACCGTCGAGCCGAGGGCTTGGATTGTGAAAACCAGCGAGAGTAGTAGGATAACCGCCGTATTACACCACGCCAGTGAATATTCCGCATGAAGATTTATGGGAGCAGAAAGAACCATATAGACAGGTGGTGGAAGACAAAGAAGGTGAGGTGAGGTCAATTTATTTAGTTTTATTTTTAGTGAAATGATTTTTCTTCAAAAGGCCATTATTACAATAACAAGTTCTTTCTTGAAGGCATGGTCACTTCACTTTCTATGTGCCAATGGAAAATGAAGGTGAAAATAAAAATAAAAAAAATACTGTGTGCGTGAGATCGATCGTTATCGCCGACTTTGTCGTAGCATTATGAAAGATTACCCCGGATGTTTCAATTGAAGGTTAACACATATAGGTGGCCATTTTTAAAAATTTCCATTTTCTCTTTCCATCTCGTTTCAACTTTTTTTTCTTCAATACTTGATTGTTAACCAGAGAGATTTCACAAAGAAGTTTAATTTCGTTGATGCAATTCAACGACCTTTATCATCGACGTCAACGAGTGACCTCGTATGGACAGTCCGAGGTAGCGACATCTGAAGGTTGCGGTTGGCACCTGCCAAAAATCGATAATATTGCCACCGTAAATTCACATAGTCCAGAGCATAAGGAATCCAACATTGATCAAAGTCATTGGTATATCTGCGCTTGGCCACACTGTTGGGCTGCTATTATTCGATCGTACGCTTGTCTTTCACGTCAGAGACGTCGACAAAGACTTAACGCAGGTTTTCATCGTCGGAGTCGAATGTCGCTGGATTCGGCGCCTCCGAAACCCACTCAGGCTTCACGGCTACTTGCTCACTCGCCTGTAAGCTGGAAATCATGTTCTCTACCACGGGCTCCTCGGAGTGCACAGGCCACCCGAAAAAGTCGCCTCCTCAAGTGTCATATTCATTATTATAAGCCCAGTGGCGGAAGTCAGCATAATGATTCTCTTGGTCCGACTTCAGAGTGTGATCTCGACAGCATGGACGGCATGAATGACGATCGTAGGTCAACTTCAAGCAAGGGCCCCCTATCGACTATAGTGAACATGTACAAGAATACTTCTCATGTACAATCAATGGATTTGGTCTCGTCACTGAAGGTGGACCACATGGGTCAAAATGAATACGTTGGCCCGCTCTCCATGGATTTGTGGGTCCCGCCGATCAATTCCAAAACCCTCCATGAACTCAAGGTTCCCGATATTTTCAATAACGCTCAGTTTCGGCACGATGTGATATTTGATCCCAATCTCACATTTCGGGCTAACTTGGATGGTAAGAGTGGAAAATTGAAACGAAGACGTGCTGAAAAATATTGGCGCATGGTCGAACTGGCGGTGAATACGGATCGGATCTACAAGAATTCACCTACTCGCTATGAATACCTTCGGGTCATCATCAATGAACTGGTGGATATTTTGTCGTCCCTTGTGCCACATATAGCCATTGCTGGCATGCCGCAATTCAGCCCCAACACCTCTCATATTCGTAAGGTCCTCGATTGTGATCTCATCATACAGCAGCTGAAGCACGACGTATTGGATGTAGAAGAAATATCCAATTTCCTATTTAAAACTTTCTCCTCTGCTTGCTTTCCGTCACGTTTACCTCTTGTTCTATATTTGCAAGTACTTTTCTCAAGTCAACATTACGGTAAAGCGATCAAACAATGCTTTACCATTGCTGAGGTTATAAAACTCGTAAGTAATGGATGGTCATCATATTATCTAACGTTGTCTCGTCCGTCATATTAATGCCATTCCTACGTGCAGGACATTGCAAATCAAGCGCTAAGGCAATACCGTGGTTTTTTGGTAGAGACCTGTGTAGATTATGAGCTCAGACACTTTTTACGCCTACACGCAAACAATCAAATGCGACTTTTTTCTATTCTGGACTGGCTGAAGGAGGCATGGAATCGGGATGGCAAAGAAAAGCCGTTTTTAAACATATACCATAGTGGTAAGTCTGAGACCATGGCCAACGCCATGATCATTCCATTCAGAAGCGTTCGCTTATTCACTTTTTCTCAAATAGCTGTAGTCAGACTCGTCACGGACGACGACGAAACAAAGACGGCGTTAGGTGTGCATCACACCCTGTTCCCAACCACATTTAATTTGGACGAATATCGGATGACCAACCAATTTCGAAATGAATACCAAAACATCATCGTCATGGCGATTTTATTGTTGCCCTTCCATCAGTTAGCTGGAAAGTATGCTACTAGGAAGGATTTGCTGCAATTGAAAGACACACTCAAGGTTTTACTCAAAAAGGTCATCGAAGTCAATAGCCGTCACCCTATGACGGATAGAGTATCCAGCTTTGACTTGATTTTGGAGGTGTGTTCAACAGCAATTCGCATACGGCAAAAACGCCAACCAAATTTCACCATGTCCGAGGACACCATTACGCAAAAAACTGCGCGGTTCTGGTGCCAATGGTTGGGACAAAATCTACGACCGTCGTCTGCTATTTATTGTCTCATGTATCACCGAATAGGTAAACTCCTTACCGACCTTTCACAGTCTCGCCGCGTCGATGACTCTGAATTTGAGGCACTGGGTTTACATGGCTTAGACGAAGATATCCGCCAACTGGGAGGAAAGATAGCCTTAGTAGCTGATATCAATCTTCGTACATTTAATATTTTGTATGCTTCTATCGTGAAGCGACTTTCACAACTCCATTTTTTTGATGGTATCAATGTCATTGATAGCTCGGAATAATAATCCTTGTGGAATCCTTCCGAACCACGCCTAATAATCCAGTATAGAGGAACACGTTGAAAAAAAAAAAATCAAATAAACCTAAACAAATGCCAACAAGCGTTCGACTAACTGACACTAAGGGATGTGCTGCACGTAACCATACCCTTAGATTGGTTGTTTGGGGATTGCACGTTGAACGGTAGGTAAGCTTGCCAGACACGAACTAAATACTATCTTCCAGATTGAGATGGCTAAAAAGCGTCACCTCAGCTCATCCATATGAACAATATGCACTTTGAGTTGGTATGATGAACGCTATCCAACAACAAAACAGTCCAGTGACCAGAATAATCAGGCATCGCTCACGTGGAGACATATTGGCTTTTGCCTGACCGTCCCACACCCATTTCGTTTACACCTCACCTCATTATACGGTATACAGAAGAGCATGCAATCAGGCAAGTGCTACCCAATTTTTTAAAGGCACTGGTTAATCTCATGGTCGGCATGCTCAAACGTTTCCTGACAACTTAGACATTCTCTCGGCGTCTATATTGGACGACTTTTACGAAGAGAATGAACCCTGCTCTTCCTCATCACCGCGCAGACCAAGTCAACCGTCATCACCCTCTCGTGGTGGATTCTTATCTAGTTTTACCTTCTTGCGTGATGGGTTTGCGAACAGCGTAAGCTCAGGAAAGGGTGGACAATGTAAGATACGATATGATACGATACGGTGATTAGGCGAATAAAGTCCGCCCGAGCCTAATCACGACTTCATTGTAGCCTTACCAACGTCACCTCGCCGACAGCATAACTCTATTGTGAAAGGGAACGGATATGATTCAGCATCAGACAGTCGCAGCTATAGATCGGCGGCCAGTACGCCTTTGCAACTACCTTCTCAGTCAGCGTTCGCATTCATTGGTGCAGACAATGGTAAATGTGATAGACGTTTTACATACGGGTTTTAAATACCATGAACTAATATTATGGTGGATCAGATTCCGCACAGTTCGGTAGTAATTTAACCTCCAAATCCAATTCGAAAGACAGCCTGCTCAGGTCTGGCTCTGGGCGGATGCGACAGTCGCAATTTAGTTTCATAGAGGCCGATCTGATGGCCACACCGTCAAATGAGCTAGGTAAGTGAGAGAGAAAAGAAAAAGGTGCCTTTGCTTGTGCACTTGAAGCTGAGGCATATACGTTCCCCTTAGCTTTCGCCATCGACTCCCCGACTGCGATTCAGCCGCGGAAAAAGTCAAGCTTGCCAATGCCACCGCCTTCAGCATCCATAGCCACTTCTGATCCACCGGTGGCTTCACCTATAATAATAAGGCAGCAAGATCATGAGCGTCAGAAAGTGAGCAGTGAAAGTTCATTAAAGCGGATACAGACGGAGACAAATCGTCATATTTCAAGTCTCAGCAATGTTTTTGAAAATCAAGGCAAGGCGTATAGGCAACTGGAACAAGTAAGTAAAGAAATGGATAGGGTTTTTCTTGCTCCACAATGTGGCTGACCCTGCACAAAGCTATACAATACACTGAGATCGCTGGAGCTCAAGGAAGACGAGTGTTTGGAAGAAGAGGATTTCGTGCGAGCAGACGCCGTCCATGCCGATTGGGAAAAGACATCTAAGCAAATACATTATATTGAAACCGAAAAGCTGACAGAACTCAACCATGATTTTGATAAATCATGGAGCAGCTTGAGCAAACTTATGCGGCAGGAGTCGGATGCCGCTTCCAAAGCTGCTGAAGCATGCGTTGTGGTCAAGGTGAGATGCCGCTATAACCAATGGGTTGTTTCTCACGTTCCGTTATCTGACGCATTTGAGGGCAACAGGAAGCAAGGGAGAGGTCTTTAGAGCAATATGTAACCGATACAAACAACCTACAGCGACAAAAAATGAAGGAGATCATGGATCTACGTGCCATGATTGACAAGGAGAAAAGGCAAGCTATCGCAAAGAAAGCTTCTTGCACGAGCATTTTTTACAATTTCATTAACATTGTGTATCCTAGTGAGAACGCATTTGACTATGAAATGTGGGAGAAGGCGGAATCAGAGTACTTGGAGAAAGTGGACGATCTGGTGCATGAAGAGAAGAAAGACAGAGATTCATGGTATAATCATCAGCAAGAAATCGAGGTTAGAATTGCGGTCAGTGTATAATTCCCTGTTGAGCGACACAATATCTAAATTATCCTCTACGTTACAGTCGGAAATAGAGGAGCTATTACGAAAGGTCAATGACTTGAAGCAGTCGCGAGACGAGTGTGTGGCAAAAATTAAGCAGCTGGATGCCACCATTGAACAAGCCATTGCCGTCCATGGACCTGAGAAGGAAACCTTGAGCTACGAACTTGAGCTTGTTGTGAAACGGAAGGCTGATATTGATGCAAGATCCGTAAGTGAACTGCAGCCCATGATATAGCCTAGTTTACAGAGTGTGTATACTGATGGTCACCTTCAGGTACAGATCGACGAGCAAGAAGGAAAACTTCAGCGGATGCAAGAAAAGCATGACAAAGATACTCGTCGACAAGAGAGCGAAATTGAAGCGCTAGGGCAGAAGATTGGCGAGTCCCGAGATCGAGCCAACATTGGTCAAGAAGACGCTGACGAGATCGATAGGATTATGCGGAATCTCGTTAGTGATTTCGAAAAACTCGTGGAGCCCAAAGTGGCTGATTTGGCTAGGTAAAAGGCGCTATTTTCTTTGTCCATATCACGTTAGATTTGATATTGACACCAGGATCATGTAGTCATCAGAGACAGAGTGATGAACAGCGTAGCAAGGTGGATCAACTATCAGCACAATTGGTGACGACCAAGTCGAAATTGCAACGACTGAGCAAAGACATTATGATAGTGGAAGCACAACTACCTGATTTGGAAGAGCAAAAATCTATGGCGGTGGGTGGAAGAGACTTCAAAACGGCAGCCAAAATGTCGTCCAAAATCAAGAATTTGAAAGGTGCCTTGGAGCAATCAGTGGTACAGAAAGTCGAGCTGCAGCAAACGGTGGCCAAGGCTGATTCAGAGCTTAAGGATGCTCGTCAAACGCTTCAAGATCTGATTCGCCAGCGAAAGGAAGCCGAAAGGACGACTGGTAAGTCGAAGAGACAGCCTCTATCATTCAATGAAGTGCTTTCATTGAACCATCCTGCAATTTTGGTTTTATGATAGGGGAAGACATTTTACAAGCCATTCAACAGTGTCGACAGAATTTAATTATTGCTCGAGAACGGTAAGTGCAACTGTCGACGACAAAGTCTCAGGAACCGCTTCATAGTAACACATCACCCGCACTAGCTTATCTGGAAACCAATACCGACTTCATTCACTGCTAAGTAGTGAAATAACGAGCTTGGAGAATCGTATAAAGTACATTACCACCAAGTTTGACATCTCCCCTGACTTGATTGGCGAGTTGCAACGACGTAGCAGCAAATCGTCCTTAAGGTCCATTGCAAGGTCTGGGAGCAAGGACGGCGAGCAAAGCACAGCTACATTGGATGAGCTGGAAGGATTATTACAGCAGGCTGTAGCAGATGAGGATTACGAGCAAGCCGGTAAGACTGCGTCTGATAGATCCTCTTTCATTCCACACCAAATGGTTTACCCCTTTTTCTTTCTAGATCAATTGCAACAACAGATTGACGAACTTAACAACGATGGCAAAGAAGGTCATTCGCTGCTGTAACATAGCGTAATATAAACACTCCCAATAATATTTCCCTCCTCCTCCTGTAACAACCCCACACTATGTTAGTTATTGAAACGTAATTTGATTGTATGTACGCCAGCAAAAATCTTCATATGCTGCCTCATTTTTATTATGTCCAGAAGCTGGGGGGTGGTTTGATTGTTTAATCGAAGAGACCTTTAGGTAGAAAAAGTGATTAGAGAGCTGGCTGATAGCGTTGTCTATGTTGTTTCCAAGGTACTTACCGAATCCCATATCGTCATCAGACTCCTCCTTCTCCTCCTCCTTCTCTTCAACGGGAGCCTCTTCAGCGGCACCACCGGCAGCGGCAGCACCACCAGCAGCAGGGGCAGCAGAGCCAGCGGAACCAATGTTCATGAGAAGACCAGCGAGGTCTTGGCCAGCGAGAGCCTTAGCGTAGAGGGAGAACCAGACGGGCTCAACCTCAACGTTGGCAGCCTTGACAAGGGTGGAAAGCTTGTCAGCCTAGAGGATGGTAATGGGTTAGCAAGGGGCATTTCTTGTACCGTTTAAAAAAAAAGCGACTAATTCAAGAATGTCCGTAATGTCGGGCATGGAGACATTCCAAATCGCTAACGTTCGATACTTACGGTGATTTCAATACCGTCATCCTGGAGGATGAGGGCAGCATAGACGATGGCGAATTCGGCAGACATTGTCTTGTAACGAAGCAAAGGGAAGGATTCCAAATGGATGGATGGATGCAGGGATTTTAGAGTGGCGGTGGATGGCGAGCGAGCTCCAAAAGTCACATGCTACCTTCAATCCTAAAATGTGTCATAAAAAAGAAATTTACCTTACAGCAGAGGTGTTCAGAACCTCACGTAAGCGTACACTCTCGGGTTCAAGTGCTGACAACGAATAATGTCCCTTTCTCTAACATATCTATCACAAAGGGGTACAGGTAAAGAAGTGTCTGTTGAAGGGGCTTGCGGTGATGGACAATGGTTATTTCTTTAGGCTTCTTGATTCTGTTTAACACTTTACATCCTTCATAATATAACACACAACTCGACCAAGTGACCTGTCATACTTCAAACTTTTCATTATGTCTTCGCCTCACCTGAAACTGTTGGCTATGACGAAGTTTCAAAGTATAAGACTTTTTTAATTTAGAAAATCAATTGACTGTCATATGGAAGAAATATGTTTGACATTGGACGAATGACTTGGTGTATCACCACCTTCATGTAATTTTATCGATTGTACCTATGACCACTCCCAACCAACGATTGATATATTGGAGTACATGGGGCATCGGTGCGTAACCATCGTTCATCCACTAGCCTTGCATTGCCTCGTATTCCGATATACGTCGATTCTCCGCCTTATTCAATATAATAAAAAATTATTACTGTTAACGTTCAATCATTTAGATTCAGTTTTACGAAAACGTCATTCAAGCGGACGAACCAATTACCTTCTTGCAGGAGCCGATTCGGTTCATTTAAAATAGGGTTCCCACCGTCCTTCCTAACGGAACCCGTGATTTGCATGAAAGCTCCAGAGTCACCTTTGCTTCTTCGCTTGGCTCTAGAGCGGAGCAGAAGGAGACATTCCCATTCAAGGTGTTGCCACAATAACATTCATCGGACTTGTAATTGGAGGGTATCTCGGAAATGTGAAGCGAATCAATATGCCATGCTCAGCTTGAAGTCTTGCCCCGTGAAAAATTTAAAAAAATAAAATAGAAGAAAAACCAAAAGGCTTTCATGGCGTTCACATAACAAGTTGATGCACGGGTTGATTTGATTTTGGTCTGGCTAAATGCGATGTGCAGTGGAGTGCTGTGTGTGGTGGATGATAAGAAAGTCAGAATCGGGATACTATGAATGGGTGTCTGTTGATTTTCTATGCTGCGGCAGCCCATGTTCCAGCTACCCAGCGCTTTGTCTGTTCTTTCTGCCCTGGCTGGCTCATAATTTACCGGTATTCACATGACTCCTGTAGCCGTGGTACATGTTGAAGGTGTAAAGAGGACTGAGACTGTTGGACAAACACTTGGTTGTACCACGTAGGCAGGTTGGGTGTGGTGGGCGTTGTGCAAAGCTGTTCGTCCACTTCATGCGATTATTTTTTTTTTGTTATTTTTTTTTATTTACTTTATGGGTCTTGGGGTCCCCTCAGCTTGCAGATTTATCGTTATTTTCTTTACTCAGCGCACAGTGCCGAGGATGTTTTTTGTATTGGTAGGCATTGCCAACAGATTTAAAAAAACAAAATAGCAACAACGATGGATTATGCCAGATATATAATGGTTCTTTCGATCGAAAAAGAAAAAAGAAAAAAGAAAGTTTGGGAAATTATGTACAGTTGGAAAGATATATAGGATATAAGATACGGGGTGTGTGCTGCATGCAGTCTTCTTTTTTGTGCTTTCGAATCGATCATGGACCTGGTTGCCATCTGCAGGAGTGATAAACAGACGAGTAAGCATGGTGCAAGGCACAGGATAGAATTAATCATATTTTTTTTCTTCAACTTACAAATCCTTGACAGAGCTAACGTAGTTAGTTTCTGGGTAAATTCTGTTTCCATGGCTGCCATACAGGGGCATGTAGCCACCCACCATGGGGTAGTTGTAAGACGAATAGGGAGACATATAGCGGCGTCCATATAAGCCTCTGGAAAACATGCCACCTCGCGAAGGATAATATGGATAATCATAGCCGCCATATCCACTGTTGTATGGATAGCCACCTCCATAGCCACCGCCGCCATAGTAAGAGTAAGGATTCATGCCTCCTCCATACATATACGGTGCTGGTGATGGTGTATATCCATAAGGACTGCCATAGCCGTTGTAGTAAGGCGCGTACATTGGAAGATTGATTTTTCTTTTTTTTTTTTAAAGAAAGAAAAGAGGTGCCAAAAGGTTAGAGTGAGAGAAGAAGTTTTTGAATCAAAGAAACAAGAACGGGGGAAGAAAGGGTCACTGGGTTTCCTAGGTGTTTGCGTTTTTATACTGATTTTTTACACCACACCTGCTCGGAAAATCATTCCGTTCAAGCTTGTTGTGTGCTCATGGGGCTGTTGACCCAGACTGAGTGCTTAGAAATTGGGCAAAAAAAAAAAATGGGTAACAGGGTATTTTTTTTTTGACTTGCAAAAATCACTGCTATTCTTCAGAAGACTTGCTCTTGCCCAAAATAAAAAAATTCATCATAATTTCCATCCTGGTTCACATGCGGTCACTGTGAGTTGTTGCCAGCTAAAACCAAATGGGCTAGTTTTGGTATAATACCCTTCTTTCTCTCCCTCTTCTTGAGGTGGTACGCGTAACAACAATAACAACAACAATGCTCCAACAGAGTTTGACATATCCTAAAGTTCTTGATCAGCGACGATCCAAAAGCAGTAGGAAAAACGACAACACCCGTTTTGGCGAGACATATGGCTGAGCTAAATGATGAAGTCACTGGCTAAAACTGGGTGGAATGGTCATGTCAACGCAAGACATATGAATATGGTAATATCTTATGCCATGCACTTGTAGCTACTCTTCTGACATGACCATAGATACAGTCAATGCAGAATGTCAGGTGCAGTGTTAAAAAAGTGGGAACCACCTTAGCCTGGGGGGCTTTATTAGCCGAGCGTCGACATCGTTAGTTCAGCCAGTTGGGTCTCTCTTCCATGTTGTCATCCCACCCTTTGCAGACTGGTGACATATGTGCTTTATTCACGTCAGATGACGGGCAATGGAGGATGAAAGAATTTAATGGAATGGCTGCTGATCTTAGGCCCCATCCAGCTAATTATGTTAAGAGTGTAATTAAAATTATGTATTTGCATAAGAAAAAAAAGGAGCGTTTGAATATATATAATTCTTTGGAAGGGGACGTAAGCAGATCGATGGTTATATACAAAAAGCGTAGCAATGCAATCACCGAAAAACGAAATATTGTAAAATGGAAGCAATGGGTATGAGTATGGCGATGACAAGTTGTACACTGGGTATCTTTCGTAGGCAAATTATTAAGACTTGAGTGATTCCGGGACAACAAAAGTCGGCGGTAGACCTACCTGTAGGGCCTCCAGTAAAGTAATCGACTTGCTGGAAACCTTTTTGGCTTCCTCTAATGACTGAATGCGTTGACGTAGCTTTCTATTTTCTTCGTCTTGGTGGGGATGATTTTTTTCATCATAGCTGGTTACCGATTGCGGGCGGTCTCCATTATCCTTCAAATCATGCATAGTTCTTATATCTTGTTGAAGTCGAGTGTTCTCTGACTGTAATTTTCGTATGGTGGTCAGCAATTTGCCATGTTCCCGCTGAGCAGATAAAATGGCTTGATCCTGCAGGCGGTTCTTTTGTAGATACGAGGTAGCTTGAGCTTTACTTTGCTGTAATTGCTTGTTCAGGTCTGCTATCCGGGCCGTCTATCGCGAATGGTTCATAGGTGAGACTTTGGAAATGTTTCAGCGGTGGGATACAACAGAAGCAAACCTACCATTTGACTTAAATTTTCCTTGCTCATACATTTTTCAACATTGCCGACGGTGGATTTGAGTATTTTAAGTTCACCGCCTGTTTCTGACGCTTTTTGTAGTTCAAACTATATCGTAGTCCCCGGGTGAATATGGTGTCACTTTAATCAGCAACCAACATAGCCTTTTTAAAAAAATCCTCACCTGAAGCTTTTGAACCAGTTGGTCAAGATTGATGCCATCTTTGTTATGTAGGGTTCGTATCACAGAAGAGTCGGAATCATACTGAGAGTGTTCCGAAGCAGCATCAGATGAAATGGATGATGCCTTTGCAAGTCGCTTTTGTAACTAACATTGAAACGGGTTTAATCCACCCGTGCTAAATTCACCCCTTGCCCAATGCGCATCCAAAACTTACATATTCAACATTGCCTGCATGGTTATTTGGTCCTCCTTGTTCACGTGCGGAGCTGTCAGAAGGGAGGTTTGAGGAGGTAGCAGAAGCCATATTGATGGTGACTTTGCAGGCCACTTTATGATAAAGCACTGAGGACCAAACACATCCAAAAAGCGTTTCAGTCACATTTAGGTACTGTTGTATATACTACCATAATAAAGGACCCCTTACCTGAACCATCCTCATTCATGATATCAATACCAAACTCGACTTGATCGCCGTTATGCAACTCAACCGAGCCACTTTCCTCTCCTTCGGGCGATAATCGTATTCCATTGATAAAGGTACCGTTGCTGGACTTGACATCTCTGATAAAGACTTTGTTCCGCTCACACCAAACTTCTGCGTGAGTTCTGGACAACACCTTTGAATCAAAGAATCCATTGCTGGCACTGGGAGCTGATTTCGCAGACGTCTGCCGACCAATCTTGACATGAATACTTTCAAACAGCTCTAGTGCTTTTGTTTGAAATGAGCCATGCAGCGAAATAAGTAGTAGAGTGGCTTTCGGAGTTCCTGTCATGGTTGGAGTTGGACGATTGGATCGCTTTGAGATGGTGGCTGCTGAGGCATAGTTTGAGTATATAATGGAGATCAGATGACAGTTTAATTCAAAGTTGCAGTACCTTTGGATCGACTACCATATTTTGATTCATCGCCCAACGTGATGGATGACGAAGACGAAACTGACGTTGCCATGTCGAAAAAGGAGAATGGTAGACGAGGGGGGGGGGTTGAAAACCGATGATGTCCGGCGGCTAAGCATGAAACGCAAGTCACATGGTGAGAAGTTCAACACACAGCACAGCACAACAATACAATACAAGAAAGGAGACTGACTGTAACAGATCATTCACTACTCCATCATTTACCTATTGTGGATTCATCTCCATTCAGCTCTTACTCCATCAGCTGCAACCACAAAAAGTCTTGGCGAAACGAAAAATCTTCCATAGTGAAATAAGCCGACACACACCTTACATGTTTGTACCTCCGACTTGTTTCATCCCATCGGCAAACGCAACTTGCCGTAATAAAAAAACTGTCTTTTTTAAGCCGGATTGTTGTTTCCAAGTCTTCTGAACCTTCGCTTTCTTCCTTCTTTTCTTCACTTTTCAATGCTCATATCTTCTTCGCTTCTGTTGGTCGTTTCGGCCGCTGCTGCTGTCGTTGCTGCTCCAACCGAGGAGGTCAACAAGCGTATGTTACGAGTTCCGTTCGAGAAAGTGGCTAAACAGAATAGCGGTGGCCACCGACTGATCAAAAGAGACCCATTTCAAACTTCGTTATACAATGACGATGGTTCTCAGTATCTTATAAACGTGAACATCGGCACACCAGCTCAAACCTTTTCGGTGGCCTTGGATACTGGCAGGTAAAGTTGGTTTTTTTTATTTCCACAGACGTGGCCGTGACAGGCCCTAACGACCCCATTTGCGTAACCATGCATACTAATTCTTTTCATTTTTATTTTTGGCAGTGCTGACTTATGGGTGCCTGGCACGAACTGTCCAAACCTCATCTGCCCCTATTCAAAGTTCGACCAAACCAAGTCGTCCACCTTTAACTCAACCAACCAAAAGTTTGGTATCATTTATGGTAGCGGCAGTGCTAACGGCACTTACGTTCAAGACACAGTTAGCGTTGCCGGAGCCACAGTAAACAACCAACAGTTCGGTCTTGTTACGACAACAAAGGATATTTTGACCCAACAAGGTTCGCTAGGCGGTGGAATTGGCTCCAGCCCCAGTGTGTCTCAGAACAACGCAACGGTCTCAGATGGTATCTTTGGTCTTGGCTATCCACAGCTGACAGCATCGACCAGTACTGGTGGCAGTGTGTACAATCCCTTTGTCTTCAACCTTGTGTCTCAAAAAATCATCTCGGATCCTGTGTTCAGTATATATCTAAACAGTGCGTCAGCTACTGGTAATTCCGGTGAAATCATCTTTGGAGGTGTTGACCAATCAAAGTATTCAGGTGACTTGGCCTACATGCCTGTGGCTGGGCTGACATCAGGCTCAAGCAATCCGTTAGACACCATCTTTGGCAATTCGGGCAACTCTCAAATCTATGCCTACTGGATGGTGTATGGTCAAGGATTTACGGTGACGGATGGTGTCAGTACTCCCAATATCAGCACGCCGGAAACTTTCCCGGTCATTTTGGACACTGGTACCACGCTGACTTACTTGCCTGCAAGAGTCGCTCAAGAAATTGCCTTATCGGTCGCTTCACAGAATGACATAGCCTTAGACTCTTCGGCTGGTGTCTATGTTATTGGATGTGATGTAGCCAACTCCAATGCTCAGATCCAAATTCAGTTCTCTACTTCAGACAAGGCTAGTTCTACCCCTATCACGTTCAGCGTCCCGGTTTCACAACTGGTTATCCCTCTGGATACCACCTCCGCCAGTACTGCTTCTCAGTGCATTTTCGGTATTGCTCCCTCTTCCACAGGTAGTCTCAGCACTAGCTCCAATCTTTACCTCGTGGGTGACTCCATGCTCCGAAGTGCATATATGGTCTTTGATATGGGTCAAAACAGAGTCGGCTTGGCTGCCGCTAACGGAGTCGGTGGCAGTGTCAACGGAAATAGCGGTAGCTCTTCTTCTAGCACGAGCGCTTCCAGTACGATCCGCCCATCCTCCGTCATTGTTGCTTCTGCCATACTGGCTTTCATGTTCATGTAAATGACGTATCTGATTGGTCTCGACCTAACCCCATACATGAGCGATCGACATGAGCCATTGTTATAGCGGTGTGATATTAATGTTCCAATCACACCCTACCAATTGCTGAAAATGTCTTCTACATTTTTCTTTCTGTTTTCTCACTTGATACGTTGTTTCCCCGCTCAAGTGCTAGATATAATTTATCACTGTTGTTTTGTACTTTATTAGAACTGAAAAATCATGTTAACAGAGTCTGTATAATAAACCTATCATATCACCACTAGCATTGTCTTGGCGACGACGGGCTTTTTTTCTTCTTTTTTTTTTCCTGCTAGGGGCCGCAGTCTTGGAGCAAACATTTTTTTTTTTTTTTACCTTTCTGCAGATGCAAGAAGCATTGTCCTGCTGTGGACACAGACTGGGTACCAAATAGAAAAGATAGTATGCGCCTTAAAAAAACGAAACGTTCAAGTGACCTCCGAAATGCCGCAGTCGACATAGTAGTCGGCAGGCATGAAACCGGTGTGTGAGCGGGAGTGTTAATGCGCTTGAAACCTACGCTTGTTTAAAGGGGAAAAAACCAAATGGTCATATAGGTAAATCAATCATCTTTGGTCAAGAACACCCTGATCTGGGGTCTGTAATAAGTTGAAAGGATCTGATAAGCCATGGCAACGCCTGACCTTGATTCTCGCGGGTATCACAGCGAAGCCAGTCACAACCACCGAGATCGCCGCCAGTCCGCATTTCTGAACGCGGGATTTCGGTACTCTGTAGTGCCTGGTTGTTGTGTATAAAAGCAGCTTTCCTGGATCACAAACCATTCATTCCTTGTCCTGTTACCTCTACTAACAAGAAAACTATTTACAAGAAATGAGTGTTCGATCTGGAATCAGTGCATCATGGTATCCTCTCAGCAGTAAGTCTACAAATCCGTTCTATAACATACAATGATGGCCCTCCACTTACGCCTTTTCCTTCCTAGACGCCCTCAAGCCTATGGTTGCCACTGCTGTTGAATACAGCGCTACAAAGGGAGATCCACAGTCCGTCATTGACACGATTGATGAATTCTCCAGCAACTATCATCGCATCATGATCATTGGTGACGACAAGGGCGGAAAGATCGATAAAGTTCTGAAGGAGCACAAGCCCAAGGTCATGTACGAACTTGGATGCTTTGTCGGATACAGTGCTGTGCGATTCGGTGCTCTCATCCGCGAATGGGGTGGCAAGTTCTATAGCTTTGAAGTGGATGCCCAGTCCGTCGAGGTGTCCCGCAAGATTGTCGAGCATGCTGGGTTGTCGGATACAGTAGAGGTAAGCAAAAGGCAATGCGCTGCAAATGAAACCGAGTGCGTCTCACTCTAACCCTTTTATGACCCTGTTTAGATCATCCATGGAGGATTCGATAGCGCTATTAAGCCTTTCCTCGAGAACCATCCGGACCATGCTGGCAAGGTGGATGCCATCTTCATCGATCACTGGAAGGACTTGTATGTCCCTGATATCCAATTGATCGAGTCTCTCAACATTCTGCACCCTGGATCTGTCGTCCTGGCTGATAACGTGATTCGTCCTGGTGCCCCAGAGTACATCGAATACATGAACTCTCAATCCGACAAGTATACCAGTGAGATGTTGGAATACAAGCCGGCCGGAGCCAAAGAAGTTGTTGATGCCGTTCTTGTGAACATCCTCAAGCCATAAATTTAAATAAAAATGTGATAGCCCAATCTAGTATTAGCAGAACGTGCTATATCACGACATATTATAAAGATTTTCAATCATTTTAGTGAGCGATAGGGGAAACATGTTTATTTCTATCTCTGACAAAGAACCGCCTGTTGGATTGGATATATCAGATGCAAAAATGAATTTCTATGTAGCAAGTGATGAATGGTGTCGATGTGTGCAAAATATGTGAAAAAGTAGGTTGGATTGTTTTTGTACATTATGTGACATGTTTTTTCTATGGCGGCGTTGGCAATCATTATTGTCAGTTTGGTGGAAAAAATAGGCCAGCCCATTCACTCTGAAAGCGTACGCTTGACATTTAAACAACGACGGCCTTGCCGCTCTTGATCTCAACCTTGCCCTTGGGGAGTTGGGCACCCTCAACATCACGAACACCGAAGACACGGAGACGCTTGAAACCACCATCTAAAGCAGAACGAATCATAGGTTAGATTATGCTCCATTGGGCCTTTCATCACCGTTTCTTTTCTTCTAACTTACCGGGGAAGATGGTGACCTTGACGTGGGTGAAGACCTTGTCACTGTGTTCAAGATCAAAGTAGAATTGCTCATGGGGACCAACCTTACGCTGAGACACAACAGTGACCCATTCGTTGTTGACAGGGATCTCTTGATCAGAGTTGGTGGCCTCAAGGAGGATGGAGGCAGGGTAGTTACCCTTGAAGTGAGAGGTATCGATTTCGGTCTTCAACAAGTGACCCTTGTCACCAAGACGAACAATGACAAAGTCATTGTGGTTAGGAGTGCGAGATCTCTTTGTTTCCCATCCGTCACCCATGTTGTTACCACGGCCGGGCAAAAGAAGGTTACCGCCGGAACCATAATGTTGATCGCTGACAAGAACGGAGTGACCACCGTTTCCAAGGAAGGCAAGATCGACAATTTCACTGCGAAAAAGAGAAAAAGTCAGCTACTTGATATGAGAACAATGAGATAAGGTCCCTTGTTTGTATATACTTACGAGGGGTCCTTGGGCCAGATAGGCTGGACGGTACCGTAGACACGGAAACGAGCAATACCACCATCGGGGATGTTGTTCAAACGAACGTGGGTATACACCTTACCGTCAGGGTTGGTGAGCATGAAGTAGTTGTGGCAAGTAGGGGGAAGGTCAACCTTGGGAAGAACTTGAGTCCACTCAACTTCCTTAGCTTGAGCATCACCTTCAGGGCAGAAGGCAGCCTCAACGGAAGCAGCGGGAGCTTGGTTACCGGTGAAGTGGCTGGTATCGATATCGAAACCAAGGATGTTACCAGCGAAACCGAGCTTGACAATAGCCCAATCGAAAGTGGGGTTGTGACGCTTAGATTCCCAACCGTCCATCCAAGCACCTTGGTCTATGTATCGACAAAGAGAGGAACGTGAGCAAATAAACAATAGAGATAAGCCGGTGGGCTATTGTGACTTACCGGTGAAGCGACCAGGGCAGGAGAGAGCGGGTTCGGGCTGGATCATGTTCTTGCATTCAGCGAAGAACTCATCAGTGACAGCAACGATTTCACCTCCAGCAGCAGCGTTGGCGAGATCTAATGATAGAGTGAGGGTAAGTACCATGGACAAGGAGGGGAGCAGGTCAAACAAGAGCTTCTCATACCGACAAGAGTGGCCAAGGGAGAGGTGCTGAATTGTTCGAGGGCAATGCGTTGGTATTCTGGGGCAGAGGGAGACATGGCTATTTTTTGGTGTAAGAAAGAAGTGGGAATTGATAAGGAAAAGAAATCTACCCTGTCAGGTTGTCTTTATATAAAATTTCCAGACTTCAACTTCCGCATTGGATCTATGGCGGAGTCTTATATGGGTATTTTCTGAATCAATGACCACGGAGGGTGCACAAGGGGTATGCAAGTGAAAAATACACTTGATTACGTTAAAGAAGTGTCATAGTAGCATATTCGTGTAAAAGTTCTCAATCTTCCAAGCGTTGGTAACCTGGTTATCTCTGCGTTTATGAACGCTGAATTTATTCCATGAGAAGGAATATAGGAACCCACTGTCCGACTACTTGTTGCTGATTGGTCAAAATTGGTGTATAATTCGGTTGCTATATAGAATCTACCCGCAAGCCGAAAAATTAGCTCTCACGCCGCTGAATTATCCCAAGCTATAGAACAATCGCTCACGTTGAAGGTACTTGACGTTCTTTTCCACGCCAATTGGCTCATTGGTACTACGTTGATATTGTTATTTAACTTTAACCACCAGGAAGACGTCGTTCGGAAGGCGTGAGAGCTTGCCTTATGAGAGGTACTTCAGGAGCAGTAGAATCTTGGTAAGACGCTTTGAGGAAAAAAAGCTAAAGGCTGATATGGTTTTGTATTGAAAAAAAGAAAATCAATAAAATAAAATAAAAGTGAGGTATGGTTTATGTTTTGAGGTCTTGGGTCAAGGCAACCCACATGGAACAATGTTAGAAACAGCTAAGCCAAAGGTAAAGAAGTAGTGTCAGAGTGACACATTCTTAGTGAGGGTGGTCCAAGCTCACAGGCACGCACGCACAGCAACCAAAATCACGCAGCAGGGCAAAGCAGTTCAGTCAGCAATTTTTTTATTTTACAGGCTTACCTGGAAAGCAGGGCAGGGCCAGCCAGGATGGTTTGCTCACGTCATGCGCAAAAAAAAAAAAAAAAAACTGAAAATAAACCCAGGTGGCTTACTATAAAAGGCAACGGGCTCACCATCTGATTGGTTAAAGCATGGCCGAGCCAAAAGCGTTTGGCAAAAAGGAGGGCAAAGAATCCCCCCAACCTGCTGATAATCCTTCTTCTCTTCTCTCTTCTTCTATAATCTTCATATACCCACTTCCCTTTTTTTACATGGCTAATCCAGCATCAACTTCGTCACCTTTTTCCATAACTTTACCTCATACATTTCAAGAGGACGATGTTGTTCTGGACCGCCTTTCCTCTGCCAGCCAGTCAAAGATTTACCCATCTAAATGCTCGAGAACAGAAATACCCTTGAGAAGAATCTTACTGGTGACCAGGTAATTTCCCAGTTGTTTTTTCATCCGCCCTCCATTTCATTTCGAAACGTTCTCCCTCTTTTGTCTCGCATAACTGGTCTTGTATTAATAACATGTTCGATACTGTCTGTCTGTCTATCCCTTCCCTACCCTCCGCTCCGACTCCACCCCGCTTCTTTTTTCATTTTCACATAGTTTAATAATACATATAAAAAATTCAATCCCATAATAATATACATACTTGCATACTAACCTTCATTCTCTTCTTCTTCTCTATCAAAAAAGACTGTGGAATGAAGTTCGACATTATCAAACGATGAGGTCATCTTTTGCCTCACAACAGCGTTATGATATGGACTTTGGTCATGGAGAATGGAATCCACCACCGCAGCAGCAACAAGTACAGCAATCCAAATCTGCTGAAGTGCCCGTTGTGCTGGATGATGAATTTGCCCTCTCTCTGTTACCAACAGACCTCGTGGAAGTTGATATGGGTCATGTGGTTGACTGGGATGAAGAAATTGAAGATGAAAGCTCGTCTTCAGAAGAAGAGGAAGCCAATGCTCGTAAGCGCCGTGACAGTGGTCACGAAGAAGACAAGGATCGTCGAGCCTCCAAGAGGCGGAAGGACCAAAGTGTTCCTCCCTTTGAAGCCGACGACTCCACCCCATCATCGGCAGGCCCGATTTTATCTGATAGCCTCACCGTAGCTACCTCGCCAGTGGTTGCCCCCGCTTGAGGGACCATACATCACCTGGCTGCCGCTGTATTTGTATACGGGAAGACGATATACCGCTATTTTTTTTTAAAACCTCATCTCAAACCTTTACTTCCTCCATGAGGAAACCGTCAGAAAACAACCCAAAAGAAAAAAAACCAACATCGTATCAGAACGACCAGCTTATCCTGCACAGGCACGACTAGAAACAGGTCTTACAAGGGCAAGTTAAAAAAGAAAACTTTCACTCTATTGAGGCCCACGCTCGTAAACCAGGGAAAAAGCTATAAACTACCTTTGAAAAAAAAAAAAAGGAAAGAAGACCATCTCATCACGAAGGAAATCCCCCAGAAAAAAAAAAAAGGGAAAACCAAAATTCCCCCAATTCCTTCCACGACACAACACCAAACACATTATACACTCAACCCATTACTAAACCCCTTTATCTCCTTCAATTTCACTTCAGAAAGGATTCTTTCTTACGTTGTACATACTTATATTTCTTGCTTTCTTTCTTTGACTCTCTATCTTTTTTTCATGTTCTTTGCATTTTTTCCTTTATATCAAACCTTGTTTTTTTATTTTACTCTTTTTTTTTTTTTTATTCCTTCGATTTTGTTCGTTTTTTAATAAAATGCTATGCATGGCATCGTAAACAATGACTGAGGCGCAAAACGAGATCAGGGCTATATGGTTTATTTAATATCCACGGTGGGCCACATTGAATGAATTGTATCACATAGTCAGACAGACTACACAAGATTAATCCAGCAGTCGGGCAAGGTCCAGTAGCAGTATACTTTATCTTTGGTGATGGCGTCTCTATCTGTGAATCAAACAAACCAAGGTTTTAGTACACACGAGTGCTACGGAGAACCCTGGCCGTGCCTTACGTACCTTGGGTGTGGAACATGCGTGGGCCGGAGAACAACGTGGTCCGCGCAGGGTAGGCGATGGGTTTGCTTCTGACACATTGGCGCTGTTCCAGCATACGTAATATATCGTATACTTCACCGGCTACGAACAGCGTCTTAAGCTTATGAAGGATGGTCGACGACGTGATGCCAGGGTTTCGCTGAATTTGTTCCAGCACCGCCTGCATGCATCCTCGAAGAACATGTTCCATCGTTTTGCCCTGGATATCATACCACATGCGCGCAGGAACAAGCGTGCCAGTGTCATTTTGGTCGGATGTTCTCAATCGCGGTGCCCAGCTTCGGACATAGCTAGAGCCCACCAAGATGTTTTCGCTCGACCCTACATACGTGACAAGCGGTGGGGTATTGCGTCTCATTTTCTCAATCCACAAAAGTAGTTGCTGGTCAGTAAGACCGATGGCACCAAGCTGCCGCTGCAAAACAACCCGTCAATGTTTGTGCTAACGAACCGAAAGATCAAGATAGGGAAAATCTCCCCATTTTTCTTACCTTGAGGTCAATCAAACTAATGCCGTCTCCTTCCTTTTTCTGGAGCAAGTCTGCAATTAGTTCTACCACCTTGTGCTTGTTCTTGCTTTTGAACTTTCGGAACGCCGTGTTCCATGTCTGTGGGTCAACCTCTTCGAATATGCCTATAATTGTATCGGTTACGCTGGGTGGAGGTGTGTCTTTAGCCAAATCAATAGCCACTTGGAATTCATATTTGCTAGTGTCTGTGAAGGTGGTGTCAGTGACGATGCTAGTCTTGCCATGCTGAGTTTGTGAACATACCAGTCAACCGATTCATATAATAGGGCCTGCTGATTTTTTCGCGGTATTTTTCCTCGTTATGTATTTGGAATGCTGCCTAATGAAGGAATGAGCGTCCATACATTTGAAACAAAACCAACTTGAGCCAAGCCGTTCGTCCGGTCTCCCCAACTTACCTTATCATACGCCAGCATATCCAAGAGACAGTATATCATGCCTGAGCTGCACGTTGGGGAGAAATTAATTTTGTCCTGGTTCAACAAGTAATGACGATACGCCGTAGCTCGAGCAAAGGTACGCTGTGGTAAAGTACCAGCGAGAAGGGTTAGGAATCTAGAATTGAAACAGATCGGAAGAGAGCCACCTATGAGATACATGCCAAAAAGCGCTGCAAAAAGTGAATGAATGATAAATTGATTCTTACTTTTCTGTCATGCCAAACGATCGCGTTGGGAGCGAGGTTTTGCTGTTTCCAGCGTACTTTGCTCTGGTCAAGATATTATTGGCACTGGATTCCCGTATAGCTTGGGAGACAAGTTCCATGGGGTATCGATACAGCGACTGATAAGCCGACTTTGCATTGTACTTGTCGCCTGGCGTCAATAGAATCATCTAGTAGTGATAGAAAAGTGGTTCAATATACATCCCGATAAAACCAATAGTGAAACATCAAGACTCGGTGGCTGTACCTTCAACATGACTTTGATATCATTGATCATACGGGTATCCTGATTAGTCAAAGAAGTCTCCATCTCCAAATCACCTAGCGTCCACTCATCGCGAATACACAGAGTATTAGAGCATAGGACTCGGCTCTTTAGAATAAAACTGGCCCCTCGAGCATCTTCCCACCGATCAACTAAGGGTTTGTCGTCCTCCCAGGGCAATTGTACAGCAACTTTATATTCGGCTTGGAGATCATCGACGGTTGCGGGAATGGTGAAATTAGCGGAATTATCGAGAAGGCTAGCAAGAAGGAGACATGTTAGTGGGCATAGTCTGTTTCAAATCTCAATGCTTATCCTTGGCTATAAAATGATACGATACCTCGGATTCTCTCTTAGTGCATTGAGAAAGTAAGTAAGGTAGGTAACGAGTTCTTGATCAAGAACATAGGATTCGTCCTTGTCATCATCACTATCATCGACATCATTCACAACACGCGAATTATCACGTTTGTCTTTAGCCCCCATTGTATCCGTCAGTTTTCCGCTTCGTAAGGCATCTCGATACACCACTTGCCAAGCATGTACAAGCTTCAAGATGCGGGCTTTTTGGGTCTGAGTACGAGTTAGGGTACTCAGTCTGTTTCGGCAACTGTTGGGTTTTCGGTTTGGCAAGACATTTCGCATAGGTTCCCAGCGAATGTTGCGGCGAGCCTTCATAATGACATAGGAATATAGTAATAGTTCGTCCTCGTTGGCAGTCCAGGGCAGTCTCAAACGTGGTGCTACAAGCTTTGGTATAGACTGTCTGCTAGTTTCACCGTCGAAGTCTGCGAGGATAAGTCATGTTCAGGGATCCAGTTTTTTGCACACTGAAATTATTTTTTTTTCCATTTTCATTGAAATAAAACTCACCATCATCTTGATCGACCACTGGTATGTTTTCATCGTCGGCCATATGTTCGTTTTTTATACGTTGGGCATTTCGTCGGTAGATGATTGACTTACGACCTCGTTTGGAGACCCATGGTGGTGTTGCCTTATACGGTGCTATATGAACAGTAGTTAAGTCTGCTGTCACCAAATTTTCTTCGCCAGGACGTGGGAATTTGCGCATCCTCTTCTTCTTCCTCATCTTGTAGGCCTGAACCTGTCTGTAATACTGCTGAACACGCTTGATGGGAAGTTCAGTGTGGGCAGCAATTTCTTCACACAAGATGGGGTCATCATAAGGCGTGCGACGAAGCTCAAGATCGACATAGGCATCGAGTATTTTAATTTGCTTCTCGCTGTAAATGAACTTGCCTTCCCAAGCAGGACTGGACAATATGCCAGAAATGTAGCCCTTTTCGTGTATCAGCTGAGACTGCTCATTTTTCAGTGCCTCGATGCGCTTTTCAGTGTCTTCGGTATTTTCATCTGGGAAAACGACCACTTTTAGGCACATGGTTTGGAGTTGCCGCCAGTACTCTTCGATTTCATCCATCGTTCGCACAGGTAAGACCTTCACCACCGGTAAACCAGGCTGGGAATAGTCACGTAGCTCGGCTGTATCAGATAAAATGAACGCTGGAGAGAGTTGTTGATTGATTTCGACATCATCGCCAACACTAGGTTTGATGAGACCCAATGCATGCACAACGTCGAGATTGGACCGAACCCTACTCCTCAGCCTTTGCCCTCTCGTTGCCCAAATCGCCCTTTTAGACCTATTATCCAAGAGTTGCAGCGATGAATTTAGAAGATGTGGATTGGAGAGAACCTCTCTGGTGGCTGGGGTATCTAAAAAGACGCCAATGACTTGGGCGAACGCTCGTAAAGTCATGCCTCGACAGATATTGTCAGTAACAACGATGCTGCTACGGTGTGCGTCGGCCATTTGACGAAGGCATTGCATAAAGATCTTGGCGCGAACCATTTTGGCAAGAATAAATCCATGTCGAATAGCAATTCGGACCATGCTGCTATGAGTACCTACGAACTTTTTGGTATTCCCTTGTACTTCCAATGCCATCTTTGACGTTTTGAGCATTTGAAGTCGTTTACTGGTATTGGCTCCATCGTCATTTTCAAGGCTGGACTCTAGGCGCTTAATACGATCAGCAAGCCGTTCCACCTTCCTTTCCTCCGTCCTCAAAGTTGGCTTAGGTCCTATACGTCCAGACGGTACGTAGGAAGTCTCCCTGTATGCTGTAATATAGGCCATCAGATCTGGATCGGTGAATGATGTACCTGGCAATAGAAGCAATGCTGCGACCATGACCGCTCCACTGAGTCGCTTAAATTCCAATGGATAGATTTTAAGGTCGCCGGTAAGCCCACAACTAATGGTCGCTCTCATGACCGATTTGCGATCGAGTACTCCAGTACTGGCCATAGTTAAGTTTGAATCAATAACACTGGACACAACGTTAATGAAAGCTTTATCGAAAATGGCGAACTTCTTGCTTTGCATCACTTGTAGAACTGCTTCTACCCGTTTTATAAAGTAAGGTTGGCTGGCATTTCGTTTGGTGATGGAGATTGCCTTCCAGTGTTCAGGAAAAGGGGCAACCTTCTGATCAGCAATGTAGTCAGGAGCGTCTTTTTGAGGGAATGTAGCTGTAAATATCGTTGTCGCCATTTCTTTGCTTGGAGAATTCTCTTTTGCCATTCTTCGTTGTACTGGCCGCTCAGGCAACGGAGCTATCGCTACGGGGGTCGATGGGCCTGAAGCTATTCGGCGGAAGGCACGACCACGCTTCAAGTTGGTGGTCTTAGGCGGGGCAACCACGGGCTGATCGACCTGCATTGGCTGAGTTACGTTGTCGTCTGGTTGGGTTGGCTCTGTGGTGACTGGTTGTATAGTAGGTGGGGGTGTCGTTGCTGAATCCTGCTGCCTTGGTGATGACGGTGCAGATTTTAGCCATGTCATGAGACCACCCTGTTGTTGTGCACGACTCTTTTCGACACCACCTTTTTTCGTTGTCGAACGAGTTTTCTTGGGCTCCTCCTTTGATTTCTTCGCAGTCTCCTTCTCCACATCTTGTTCCGCTGTTCGCTTTCCTAAAGTCTTTGCACTTTCTGAAGTATCTTTTTCCTGTTCGGTAACTATGATAGCAGCCGGTGCATCGACGACAGTTGCTTCAGACAATTGCTTACTATCGCCACCTTCCTGGTCCTCTTGAGTCAATTTTCTCTTTTTAGCCAGAGGTTGCTTATCTTTCGTTTTGAGGCTAGCTGCTGACTCTGTCGCAGTTGAGGAACTATCGTTAGATGGTGTCTCAACTGGCGCAGCATGTTCGTCAACGGGAGCTAAGGGCTGTATAATGGGAGCTGTGACTTCAGCAGGCACAGATGAAGCAGATGGTTGACTATCACGCGGCACAACAACCTTTTTTGGCCGACCTCGTTTTTTTGTAAGCTGTGCGGATGGATCTGGTGAGGCAGATGGTTCGCCATCAGACGGCACAACAACTTTTCTTGGCCGACCTCGTTTTCCAGGCTGTGCAGGGGGACCTGGCGAGGCAGTTGGGTCACCATCATTGGGTGCGACGACCTTCCTTGGTCGGCCACGCTTTACAGGAACTCCTGGCTATACAAAAAAGAGTGACAGTTCATTGTCATGGGTTTCAGTAATCAGCACTACCATAGAGATTCAAAATAACGACCAAAAAAAGTTGAAGGCACTTACAGTACCATGCTTGCGAGCGGCGGCGGTAGTGGCAGACGTTTTTATCGTAAATGGATCAACCTCAGGTCCGATTTGATCTTCGTCTTCAGAAAATGGTGCCTTTTTTGTTTTCTCCATTTGTTTTTCAAGTTCTGGTGCAACCGTGAAGGCGTCTCTTGTATAGTAAAGATAAAACCTTTTTCTTCCATCCATTGCCCCCATTCGATACAATCGACGAGTTTCATCAGACTTGCACCCAGGGACACAAGCTGCTTCGAGAACCCTCACCAAGTACTTCATACTAACGCTTGGTATATTGGCATGAATATGCTGCAATCGATAGACAGGGTTAGAGGCAGAACTTACGACGTTGAGATATTGCATCGTATTACAACTCACAGTGGATGTAAGTCCTTGCGTACCAGACGCTCTGATCATATCGTACACCTGGTATGCGAGAGGGATGTCTGATAGAAACTCCAAGTCTGATTTTGATTCCAAAAACGGCTCTAGTTCAGCATCATCTTGATCACCATCTTTGGATATTAATATTAGTTAGAGTTACTTTTTGTCGTAAAGGTGAATACCACACACCTCTCCATCCCTTAAAGCTACGCTGAATTACTTACCGTCCTCCCTTCCCATATATGGCTTGAGTAGACGAATGCATCGGTCGTACTCTCGCTTTCCAGTATCCGCGGGCACTAGGAATTTTTCAATATATCCTTTTTTCACTAATATCTGAAGATTGCGATTGAACCAGCGAGTCAAGAAACTAGACACTTTGATTAGACCCTATATACAGCATGGTTTAGTAAAACATGGTTCGTTCGCTTGTTTTAAAAGCTTATATATTCACAAGCTGAAGAAGGATTTCATTGAACAAATCCACTCCATTCCATTCCATTGAACTTACCACCAGGGGCTTCAAATCGTCGATGATCAAAGTCTTATCAGGAGCACTTTCCAAACATCTCGAAATTCTTTTCTTCGTAGCCTCTGCATCGAATTTCGCAGATGCTTCAGTATCGGTGTCTATGAACGGATCCTGTACATCGTGCGACCCAATATCATCGTCGTCTTCACTATTGTTGTACAAATGTCGATAGCGAGTGAGAATAACTTGCTGTGTTGATGCACCTCTCATAACAACAGGCCGCTTGAAACTGCAAAAATGGGTATAAATCACATCAAATTTCACAATCACATTTCTTTCGAGTACGTAGCGTGAGGAGGAACTTTTAGTACATACAGGTATCCACGGTTCATCATGCTTTTGACAAAATGAAATACCGTCTTGGAATCACGTTGGAAAGCACGACTTAGATCAATTTGGGTGGTTCCATGTTCTCGTCCTCTACCAGCCTCCTCCAAGACTTGTAAAGCAATCTGGGTGATCGCTGTGTCGGTCTGCAGCAATTGATTTGTTAATGTAGCCCATATGTTATCTCCACATTTGAAGTCTCCCAATCTCTTTACCTCTTTCAAATGAGGATCTTCCGTTAATGCAAGTAATTGACTAGCTTTTGATGTTGTTATTGAGACACTAGACCCATACTGATGTATTAAGTCGCTGAGCGATAAAGTTTTTGCCCCGGGTAGAATTGTATATTTGACCTATGCGTGGGATGTAAGAGGGTATGAGATTTACGTAAAGTTAAAGGTCGTATCATGTTGATAGACGCACCGTTAGAGAATTGACATTATTTTCTGCTTTAATATCTCCTTCATCATCGTCGATATAGGAATCATCAGCCGCATGCATGTCCGTGTCTGCCTCCAGCTTTATTGGCGTTGAGTGTCTGGACGAATCAGGTTGGTCTGACATTTGAACAAAGATATCTGGATGGAATCGTAGGGCATCCCATATGCGAGCTTTAAATGGGTCATCAAGGGTAGGTTTGAAACCTTTAGGAACTATGTCCTGGCTGGCATTGGCAAGTCGGTCTGCATAGTTGTTCAAGAATGCCTGAATGATGTCCCATAGTCGCTTTAGGCTCGTTCCTACGTGACGAAGGTGAGTATATTAAGATACGAGCCAGCTCCTGCCAATTGGAGCGTACCTTTTCTTCCGTCCAACGAAATCTCTTGGTGTAAATGCAAGACAATGGTGTCCAACATTGTTTAACACGGCGGCATGCGAAAGAGGCTCGAAAAAGGGCAGGCCCACACCACTTTACCGAACCGGCAGGGAAATTCGGTGACTGTGAAATTTGCCAAAATGAGTGCATGCGTAAAAAAAATAACTGGAATGGGGAATAACACTTTCTTCCTATCTTTTTTTTTTTTGATAATAAAGTACATGATTGACAAGAGAGAGTAACAAAATATGTAGTATGTATCTACAGAAAGGGGACGATGGTGAGGATGAGTTAATATTTTCGACTGAATCTAAGGAGCTGCCAACGGCCAGATCGAGTAGTAGAAGTGGGTTGCGTTTCATTGTTATTGATAATCGTCTTCTTCTCAACGCCCAGTATTTGCCGTTGCGTTTCAGCTTCCCAAAGCTGAGTTAAGCGAGAATCTTTTTCGTACTCTTGATAGATGAATTCCTCGCTTGGCCAGAACCAGTTTGAGAGAGCCTTACCGACAACGCTGGGTCCGATGGCAATGGTAACGGTGAAAACGACAATCAGCCAGAATAAAGGAGTCTTGAGCAGCCTAAAAAATTCTCCTTTGACAGCATATTCATAAGATTTGCTGACGGGATAGGCATATGAATAGATGAGATTATACAGTACAAAGCATCCGATCTCTGCCCAAGCGACCAGGTGCGATACGATAGTTTGGGTGTGGCACTCAATGTAGGCTACCTTGAGGGTGACAATGATAACAGTAATAGTATACAATGTGAGCCCTAAAGTGTACAATTGATAGGTTCCATCAAATAATGCAACTGAGGCTATAGTGGCTTCATGTGGAGTTCCATTATGCGGCCCTGAACCGCCTGCGACGAAGAGAGTACCGTTGATGGCGAGAGGGATCAAAACGATACATCCAGCATACCACCAAGCTGAAAGTATCCATTTTGCAAAGATATAAAAGTTGAAGGCTCCTCGGCGCTGACCCATTTTGTAGAGATGAGGATTAGCGATGAGGGTGGAAGCTCGCAAGTCCTTTTCAAAGACACCAATCATCATCACTGGCAGAGATGAAAACAATGTGTTGTAAAATGACAGAGACCAGCTTTCGTAAAGGGATGTTCCAGAAAACCCGGTCCAAAGCTGAAAGATGCCTTGCGTAAGGTAAAAGGTCATGCATTTGAGAAAAGTTCCCAAGGTGAACTTGGAGACTCTGATATAAGACCAATGACCGTGGACAAGTAATAATTTACACAAGAATCGAAATTGTCCAATGGAGTAATCAGAAGCGCGAGCAGCTTGCATGCCTTCCTTGCCAGCTATACCAATACCAACATGCGCCTCTTGAATCATAGCACAGTCGTTGGCACCATCACCAATGGCCAATGTCACTGCTCTTGGTGCAGTGGCTCGTGTAGCCTTGACAACCAGAGCCTTTTGACTTGGACTGACACGACAGCAAATGACCGACTGGCAAAGACAGCCAAGTTGGCAAAACAAGGCCAAAACAGGCTTGTTATTTTCAATGGTGGAAAGTGCAATGCCATCAATGATAAGAACAGCGTCAGGAGCACGACCAGTCTGTATATCAGTCAGAGCCTGCATGATAACCGATTCAAGTTGAGGACCAGCTTCGAGATGAATAAGTCGAGACTCGTTTTTGATCAATCTACACGAGTACCCAATGTTGATAGCGGTTTCTCTTTTGTCGCCTGTCAGCATCCACATTCTCATACCGGCCTTGCGAATACGATCAATGGAATCCGCTACACCTTCCTGCAACTTGTCTTCTATGGCCGTAGCACCGGTGATCCGCAATCCGATTTCTATTTTTTCTCCCACCTCTTCAAGCTTGGCTTCCCTGCCATCAATAGCTAAGGTTGCTTTGGTGTATTCTATATTCCATTCATCATATTCTTTTTGGGTCATGAATCGGTGAGCATACAAAAGCGTTCGAAGTCCTTCGGTGGCAAATTGTTGAATGTGATGAACGGTGCGCGCATACTCCCAATGCTCCTCTTCGATTGGTAAATCGTAAAAGCTGTACTCCTTGTGTTGGACAGAGGCGGGTTCAAAGGTAGGAAGGTGTGAGGCTGATTGTTTAGAGTCGACAGGTGAAACAGGCGAAACTTGTTGTTCTGGAAGAATAGACCTTTCCAACACAATGGAATCCGCTCCTTTGCAAAATAAAACGATACGATTGTCTGGCATTCTGAGGATAATTGACATGCGCTTTCGCTTGCTGGAAAACTCGAGGACGTTGAGAATGTCGAAACGAATCGGTTGGTCGGATTGTGGAGACTTGAGAGTTACATGTCTCATGGTACGCTCAACGATAACATAACCCATTTGCTTTGCAGCATTCACCAGAGCATATTCATCAGGAGAAGCGGCTTGATAGTTCACTTGACCAGTCTCGTGATCGATTTGTGGAATGACGGTATGACAAAGGGAAATGGCGAGTAAAAAGAACTGTAAGCGTTGCTGCAAAAGTCCATGGCTATTGCGTGCGATGGATTCCATCATGTCCGTGGTCTTGGGGATTTCAGTGGACACTCTGAGTCTTGGAGCAGATTGAAGTTCGGTAAGCACCATGGTTTCCTCAAGATCGTCGGTTTCGATGTGGTCTTCCGCAGCCGCCTGCCAGCTGCGTCGTATACTATGGGACAAGCTTGAACGGCTCACTTTGGTGGCACTTCGATGTACTTTCTGAGCAATAGATTGAATGGCTTCAATTTCCTTTGCTTGCTTGGGGATCAAATCTACATCATGTAAGTAGGCCCAGCCACCACAGCTAAGCTTGCGGAACAACATTAAATTTTCGGTCAAAGTACCGGTCTTGTCCGAAAATACAAAATTGACTTGGCCCAACTCTTCATTAATAGTGCTGGTATGAGCTGTAGGTGGAGTATCGGTTTCTTCATGATACATGTCGACGTCATTTGATATGAGCCATGCCTGCACGAGCTTGATCATTTCCATTGTGACTGGATGGAATTGCAATTTAGCAAATGGCGTCAGAGTCAGTTGCCGCTGGGCGGGAAGGAAGCTCCTTCCATAGCCGGTGTGGACAATTATGCAAATCAATAATAAAGCACTCACCATAAAGAGATATTGGTATCATGGTGTTGAATAGAATAACAAATTGAAACACCACACTGGCTTGATCTCTGGCATGGCCAAGAAGATACCAGGCGGTATTTTGATGGACAGCTTGCCAGTGGAAGGCCAAGGCGGCACAGGTACTGGCGAGAGCGATCACAAATGCGAATATAACAATGACGACTCGGTTGACCATATGTTGTAGGGATGGGGCTTTGGTCGGAACATTGCGGCTGAGGTTCATTCTAATTTTGGACTCTTCACCAGTGAACACGACGACTCCATGCACAAAAGAAGTGTTGCGTAGGACAGTCCCTCTCAAAAAGAGGTTCTCCATTGTCAGAGGACAGATGGTGTCGTTGGTTGTTATTTGCATATGACCATTGAAATTATTAAGATCAGCGTTGGGAAGTTCCGTAGAGATGATGGCTTCCAGTTGAGCAAGTGATTCAGGCGTATCAAATTGATTGTCGGTGACGACTGCGTGGCGCTTTTTCAGATTGGTCTCGCCATCTAAGGCCGCCGTCTCGACATAGCCACAAGCCTCTTCATTTGGACTGTACAAAAGTATGCAATCCGCTGGAATCCAATCGTTTTGCTCTATTTTAACGAAATCCCCCACGTGCACGTCTTTCCATGTCACTTGCTGCCATACAGCGGTTACACTAGTGGGAGATCGGTATACTCGCAACACCTGTGCCTTGGCATTATTCTCTGTCTGATCGGCTTTTTTTCGTCTAAGATCATCGTATCCTTCACGCGCCATAGCAATAGACGTGAAAATAGCAAGCGGAAGAATTGTTGTGAATTGGCCTGTTGGACTCCAACCTGGAACCATCTGAATAATGGCTACGAATAAAAAATATAGATTGGCTACTTTGGAAAATTGTGCGTATAGTTGTTTGGGGAGGAAATCAAATAAGTTGTATCGAGTGGACGTGATACTATTGGATACGAACGCTCGGTCAGTGGCTGGATCAATGAGCGGGAATTGGATAGTCGGTGAAAGGTGAATGGTACGGTTGTGAATGTCGGCTTGGCCATTCTTTCGACGAAACAGTTTGAACAAAGAAGAGTACCATGAAGATTTGGTAGGTTCTATGTAGGTGGTTCGTAATGATTCTTTGTCTACCACTGTTTCGGCAAACGAAGTGGACCAATTTGGGTGTTGAGTTATTAGAGGAGTTAAAACTTCGGGATCTTTCCATTCCTCTGCAGCATCGTGAGCCAGAGCAGAAGTAGCATCCTTCATTTTGGTCAAGATGAAGGTAGCTTATGAAAGGAAGAGTAAAAGGAAGAAAGGAAGAGAAGAGGAAAGAAAGCAGAATATATAACGATGAGAGAGGAGGAAAAATAAGGGTGTGGATCCGCAAGCAAGGCAGGCACACAAGGTCCCAAAATAAAATAAAAATAAATAAATATGGGCAATTTTTACCTGCAGTGTGGGTTCAGTCAATATGGCACTGAAGGACATATAATTTTATTTTATTTTTACTTCCATTCACCATGAAGTGGTTCAACGGGAGCCTTGCCTTTATCCAATTTCAATTCATCAAAGATATACTTGACGTCTCCAACATCCAACACCTTTAACTCATCCTCCTCCTCCAGCTGGTGTAATTCTTCGGCAACTTCTCCTAGCTCTTGAATTAAATTGTCCGTAGCTCCGATAAGCAGTAACTCACTATTTGTGTAATTGAGGAACTTTGTATTTTCCATGGCTATAAATCTTTGGTCGCTAAAACATTCCTGCAAATCATCTGGATATGTTGCTTTTTGTCTTCCTCGTAATCCTGCACCATCAGCATTGGATGTTTTCGGATTCTACACAGATACGTGAGTGAAACAAACGGAATGGGGAGAAGCACCTCCGGTGAGAGGCTGGTGAAATTAATTTTTTTTTTTTTGAGTTACACTTGCCTTGATACTAATAATTAGGCTCGATTCCTTGTCGATGTTGAACGCCTCTTGTACCTTTCCAGGCTCTCGTGGGGCTGTGGTGATGTACGCAAGATGACTATGCCCATTATGAGCAGTGATCATGTAGACACCTTCCGCTGCGGGGCGAGCTGCATGCACTTTGCGCGTTCCTCGAGTTTTGGTCTCGTAAGTGCTCTCCTTGAAGGCGCTTGTTAGTTGGCTAACATCATCGTCTGCTGCTGCCTGTCATAACCAATTAATTCAGTACGAACTGACGGTGGTGTTAAATTAAAACTTGGTTCTTCTCGTACTTACAACAAAGCCCCAATAACGGGCATGGTCGTCCACTTCAGGCAACTTTTTACGTCCGAGTATGATCAATGTTGGTTTTCTCTTGTCCGTTGACCAGTGTGGCTTCAATACCATATATAACTTTTGAACATCATCTTCCGACTCAACTTCGTCACCGCTATCCGCCTATGCAAAACCGGCATGAATACAATCTAAAAAGATATTTTATGTTTATATCAGCGTTATAGCGTACCTTGGGGCGATAAAAGAAGTAGATATGGCCCTTCTCGAGTGACCTCGTCTGTTTTTTAGTCTCTGGTGGCTCTTTCTCGGTTGCTTTCTTGCTAACACTACTACGGCGACGTCCGGCTTTTTGCTTTGAGTCCACCTTGACACTTTTAGCATCAGGCTTTTCATCTTGACCATCTGCATCTTTGTGTTCACGTTTATCTCCAGCGTGGTCACTCTCCTTGATTTGGGTGTTCGATTTGCTTCTTGTGGTAGGCATATAGGAATAAATTGGAAGAGATGAAGGGTTTGGCCTTACTGTGAGAATATTTTTTATACCTCTCGCCTCACATTGACATCAACGCAGTGTCATCTCTCCAGTCACGATTCATGAATATAAGCAGTCAAGAAGATAAAAAAAATGCAATATTGCACTGACAATCTACCACAAGTGCTTTGTGTCTCGCTCGTCATTACGCCCCACCCCTTCTCTGGCTACATGCTTACCAATAGCCTTTCGACTATACACAGGTATAACCATTCTATGCTGGAAATAATGCAAGGGCCGCTTCTGAAACATGGTAAGCTGGCGGGCGTCAAGAGGAGTCGGACCGCAGAACCCGACTGCTTTACCTAATCTGAGCACGCTTCGACTTGTTCCCTCCCGTTCTCCTCCCCTCTCCCCCCAGTCCCACCCCCCGAAAATGGACCTTGCAGTAATTAGCCTCGTGCAAGCAAATCGGGCATTTTGTCTTACATTGGCTTGAACCCATAAGGGAGTGTGATGTCAACAGATTGCATTGATAGAAGTCGCCGGTGCATCCATATGGCTGAGCAAAATGAACAAATATTGTGGCTGGCATTGCCATGTGTGGACAGTGGGTTTATAATTTTTTTATACCGCGCCACTTGATGACCATTTGGTGAGGCTTCAGTTAGGCAGGCTCCGCAGATCAAATGTCAGTAGATCTCTTCATGCAGCGTCCAACACTATGTAGGCCATGGTGGTTTTCTGTGCTTATAGGCTAATTAGCTCTAATGTTATGAAACGGAGCACAAAAGTCCTTTGGGATCAAGACATAGTATAAATAGACAACATTGAGACAGTATGAAAAGGAAATAATTGCCTCAGAAAAGGTGCATGCAGTGAGAATATGTGAGTATACGAACGCATATGCGGAGGACGAACTTGAAGAGGCGGATTGTTGGTTTAAGCATACTTTTTTTTCTTTTGGCACTTTCATGTTTTAATTTCATTCAAGCTTATTCATCTCTTTACTGGGTGACTACGTCTGATTATTTATTATATTTAATAGCGATTATGAGGCGATAGGCTGTTTCTTTTGGTCTTTTATGCGCAAAACTAAGCCAAGAAGAAATGGCTTACTGAATAGAGAAACGATGTAAAGAAGCTGGGTGACAGTAAAACTTGTCGACATCGCTTTTCTCCAATAGCTCGTCTCGAGACAGGATTTCAATTGAATCTCCATGGTCTATTGCAATTTCTTTGATATTAGAGTGTGCTTTGAGAAAGTTTCGAATGTCACTCGGAGATGTGGAGAGGCCAACGTAGCCAAATATTACTAGACGTACAGATTTTTTGGTGAGCTTAATGCGTTTTATCAAATCCGTAATGTCACCGTGACAGCCTTTGACGTCCAAGGTACGCCAGCGTTCATCTACCGAACAGCCTTGTAGCAGAATTGGTTTGTTGATAGGCCAGAACGGACTGACGAAGACTTCCTCACATTTTAATCGAAAATACAATTTGTCAACCATAAGCTGCATCTGTCTCTCTTTTGAGACTTGTAAGTTTTCATGTAAGGAATATCTGGCATATCCTAATGTGACAAAATCAATGTCGTTCTTTAGATGATCCCAATACGTTGCAAGAGGCTCCGTATCTTTTCCCACAAAGTTTCTCATCTTCTTTTCTAGAATCCATAGATATCGACCGGTTTTAGTTTGGCCATTCACAGTCAATCTTTGGAGTGGTCCCCAAATGTTGGATTGATCAATCCAGTATTGTAGTTTGTCAACCGTACAGTATTGCTCAAGATTTGGGAAGTGTACTTTCATCATTTCGTATTGAATTTCGGCTGTGATAAATTGATAATCATAGCAATTGCTATTGGATGGATCCTCCTTGGATGCTATCAATTTCATGATGTGTACCAGTCGATTTTTGCCAAAAGGAATGATGTCAACGTCCGATTTTTGCTTTTGTTCAGCATGAGCTTCAGTGACGTTGCTTTCCTTGCTGTCGTTGCTAATGATGCTGTCATAGTTATTGTTACTATCATCATGATTTTTTGCGCAGTTGTCTTCATTGTTGTTCTTTTTGTCAATACCATTGCTGTATATGTCGGTATTGTCATCACAGGACGAGGAAGGTTCAGCTGGCTTGAGAACCGGTGTTGGTGGATACGTGACGAATGTGAATGGATCCCGTTCATGGACGTCCTTGCTAACTGCCGTTGGCCTACCGGGGTCTTGACCGCAAAGATGAACTGCAATGAGCCCACTTTCTTGAAGCTTTTTCTTTGACATTTCTCTATTTTCCTCATTAACTTTGTATCCTAGTACTAGGCACGATGCTTGCCCCAATGTTAACATTTTTGGTAAAGAAAGGAAGCCGCGTTTGTATGTGTGAAAATGAGAATTGTGCCAATTAAATCGAGCTGTCGTTCCCAATGCTTGCATAATGATCCGGCCGTGGTTTAAAAGATTAACCTTGCATATGCCGTTAGCAAATCTCTCATGAATTGGGGTGATCTTTCCTTACCAACAATGTTGACATAGGGACACGTGGTATTTGGCACTAGGTTAAAAGCCTACTGATGAAAACAGACACAGAGCAATGAAACTACTTCAAAAAAGTGGTTTCATTGAAATCCATCTTCGCAACCACGATCTATTCATGCCAGCGTGAATTGACCTGGACGTCCATGAAGGTGATCCGTTCACAGATGTGACATATCCACCAACGCCTGTTCTTTAGTCAGTCGAATCTTCCATGTACATTTTGTACATTGAAAATAGCCATGACAGCGACTATGGAGACAACAACAGTCATGACATAATAAATACGAAGCAACGACAGCGAGAACATAGTTTAGCAAAAGCTCTTGCTAGAGAAAAATGACTGTTCGACCGTGATATTCTACCGTTTTCAAGGACCGATTGCTACATATTATGATACATATTATGAAGTACCGAAAATCCATAGAATGGCGACTGCTACAAATACAATTGAAACTGAAGAATGTCTGTGTTCTTCCCAAACCTACGGTAATACTGTACGATTTACCGACTGCAGTATTGGGTCGGGTAATCATGCAGCTACCTACTTCAAACAATGAATATATAAATGCAAGCGTGTCAATATTTTTAATTCTACAAGTCATGTATGGTTTATTTTATGCGCATCCATACAGATGAAGGCACTGTCTTAATTCATAACAATATCAGATTCATACACATTCGAGTCAATAATATATTTTTTTTGTTTTCTTTTAAAACAATCGAAAGAGTAGAAAATAGAATCTGTATTTTTTTTCCATCATTTCGCGTTAAACAACTACAAGAAAATCCATAGAGGAAGTACTATCATGTCCACGATTTTACAACTTATCGTAGTAACGGTCGAGGCCAGGAATGTCCTCAGTAAGACCCTTTCTCTTACGAACAGCACGAATGATGTCGTAAACCTTGTTACCGGGCTCGACAGGTGAGCCGTTCATCAATTGCCAATGGTCGAAGACGCACTGAGGGAAGGCTTGACCAGCGGTACCGGCACGCAAATCAGCGGAGAAACCGAAAGATTCGTTGACGGGAAGGTAGGCCTTGACAGTGATCATAGGAGTACCGGGACGTTGCTCCTCAGAGAAGACGTGACCACGGCGACGGTTAAGAACACCATAGATACCACCGATAGCAGAGTCAGGGCACTGGATTTCGACCAAGAAGACGGGTTCTTGGATACCAGGGCTGGCAGTGAGAACGGAAGCGTAGACAACACGACGACAGGTAGGGATGATTTGACCACCACCACGATGGATAGCATCAGCGTGAAGAGTAACATCCAAGATGTTGAATCGGCATCCACGAAGGTTCTCATCAGCAATGGGACCTTCCTTGGTAGCCCATTGGAAAGCGGCAACGCAAGAATCCTTAATTTCGTTAAGGTACTGGACGGCCTTGGTGGTATCAACCAACAAGTTAGGACCAGAGGTGTCGGGACCGAAACACCAAATCTTACGGGCTTCAGCGACATCCCAACCGAACTTATCAGCGAGTTCACGGGCACGGATCTTGAAATCATCACGGGGTCCGATCTTGCCAGCTTCGATCTCGTTGGAGAGTTCCTCATCAAGGGGCATACCGCGCATGTAGATACGGTTATGCTTGTTGGGGGACTTGGACAAACAGTCGATGGTGGATTCGGCCTGGACGGTTTCACGGTATTGGACAACCGGGTCGCCGAACTTGAGAGGAACACCAGCGTGATCTTCCTCAAGATCCTTCAAGCAAATTTCAAGATGGAGTTCACCAGCAGCGGCGACAATGTGTTCACCAGAGTCGGAGGTGAGGGTAAGAACACAGGGATCGGACTTGGCGAGACGCTTAAGACCTTCGACGAGCTTGGGCAAATCGTTGGCGTTCTTGACTTCGACAGCGCACTGGACGACAGGGGAGACAGAGAACTTCATGACCTTCATGTTGTGAGCGGTTTCGGAGGTGGTAATGGTACCAGACTTGACCAAGAACTGATCAACACCGACAAGACCGACAATGTTACCAGCCGGGCAGTCATCAAGAGCTTCGATGTAACGACCCATCATGAGAACGGTACGTTGGACAGACTTGACGAAAAGATCGCTCTTGGAACCGGGCTCGTAGTTAGGACCTTGGATACGGACCTTAAGACCGGAACGGACGGTACCAGAGAAGACACGACCGAAAGCGTAGAAACGACCCTTATCGGAGGTGGGAACCATCTTGGAGACGTAGAGCATAAGGGGACCGCTGGGGTTGCAGTCACGGATACCAATAGCGCACTCATCATCCATAGGACCTTCGTACAAGTTCTCAACACGGTAACGTTGAGCAGTAACGGGGGAAGGAAGATGGATACAGATCATCTCAAGGAGAGCATCACCAGCGGGAAGGAACTTGCGCATAACAACCTTAAGAAGTTGCTTACCCTCAAGATCCTTCTCATCAGCAGCAAGCTTGATCTCAAGCTTCTGGAGAAGAGTGGCGGTTTGGTCCTTCTTGAAGTTCATGACGGAGTCGAAGATCTTGAAGATAGGGTCCAAAACGAACATGTTGAAAGCACGTTCCAAGGGCTTACCATCGGCATCATTGCTCTTGGTAGTCCACTTCTTGGTCTTGGGGTTGAAGTAGTTCTCACCCCAGAGCTTGACCATCATCTTTTCCTTGTCAACACCGAACTTCTTGGAGTAACGGACGGCGAATTGACGAAGGGTGAAACCCCAACCGTGAAGACCGGAGGCGAAAGCAACGGTACCCTTGTCGGGGTAGACTTGGCAGTCACCGAGAACGGGATCGACATAGGTGGCGATGATGACGTTGACGGATTCGACAGTACGTTGGAAAGTCTATCGTTTTAAGAAAAAATTTTAAAAGCGTTAAAAAAATTTTTTTTTTAGGGTTATGAGCGAGCCAATGGTATATGGATGATAACTCACGTTGTACAAATCCTCCTTGGTGAGTTGAAGTTCGAGAAGAGCACGATCAACCTTGTTGACGACAACAACGGGCTTGATACGCTCGGTCAAAGCTTGACGCAAGACAGTCTCGGTCTGGACGCAGACACCTTCGATACAGTCAACGACGACGAGAGCACCGTCAGTGACACGAAGAGCAGAAGTGACTTCAGCAGAGAAATCAACGTGCCCAGGGGAATCGATCAAGTTGATCAAGAAAGAGTGACCTACGTAGGGTAAATAGTTTTAGGTCAGTACACGGTTTTTCGGATTTTTAATTAGATAAGGCAAGTCGATGGGTTTGTCAGCAAGACATTGCTGCATGAAATACGTACCATCAGTCTTCTGGTTCTTGATTTCCAAAATATCATCAGGGTTCTCCATCTCGAAGTACATAGAGATAGCGGTAGACTTGATAGTAATACCACGATCTTGCTCATCCTGACGGGTGTCCATGAAACGAGTTTCACCAGCACGACCAGAGGAGATAATACCGGACTTGGAGACCAAGGAATCAGTCAAGGTAGACTTGCCGTGATCGACGTGAGCAATGACGGACATGTTACGAATGTTCGTAACCTTGTCCATAAGGCCTCTGATTTCCTCAACAGTGAAGTTCTGGAATGATAGGATGGAGATTAGGTGATGCACATGGGCTGCGGCATTGAAACTGGGTAATGTTAACTTACCACTACATCAAGTCAAATGAGGAAGTGCAAAAATACAATGAAATTAAATGTTAGTAAATGCATCCTTCTTTCCAATGATTCATCCATCCAGCTATGAACCATCTCTTCTATCTATTCCTTCGCCTAATCATCATGATGAACGTACCCATTTTTGTGTAATGTGTGGTAGGAGAGACAGGACAACGATGCAAGTCTGACAAATTTTATGCCGGGGAGCGCACTCTCAAACTGTTTTCAACGTCACACTTTTTTTTTTTTTCCTCTCTTGCGTGGCGAGCTTTTTTATTATTTTATTTTCCTATCCGTTTGCTCTCGTGTGTGTGGGGGATGAAGGGGGGAAAGGGGGTGTGAGGAAGCCGAGACAACAAAGACGAACATGATGAACAAGGAAATTTTTTTCTTTTGTTTTTTCTCTTTCTAAAGAACTATGATCGAGCTTGCTGAGCTTTGAGCATGTCTGCATAACTGAAAGAAGCAGCTATCTGATTTTGAGCACTCTGAGCTTCGTCTGGACTAGAAGACGCAGACTTGGGCAAAGGAGGGAAATGACCTGGTTGCAAGGAAGTAGTTTCTATAAAAGAAGTACAATACAAGGTTTATGTCAAAAGAATGGGTCTGCTGACATTTGTGACCTGACGTGTCAGATTCGGTCAAGGCACAAATAAAGCTTACCTGGATACTTTTTATCCGACGACTTCTTCTTCTTGCCTCGATTTCTAGGCATGGATGACCCTTTAGATGTATAATTTGGACGCTCACCAGATGCATCAGACATGGGTGGCGTTGAGCTTGGCAATTCATGTTGAATGACTGGTGGTGGATTAACTGGTGATTCTTCTATGCTATTGCCACTGTGACGCGATGGTTGCTGTTGGGTTCTATTGTTATTTTTGAAAGGGTTGTTACCATGATTATATTGATTGCGATAATTGTTTTTCTTGGTATGATTGCGAAAGTTTCCTGGTTGTTGTGAAAAAGTGCTGGCTCTATCCTGTGGAGAAGATTCCTGCTGGATCAGTTGGGGGTATTTGGCACCATTGTTGTTGAATCGTTTCCGATTATTATTATTATTATTATTACGGTAATGGCCCTCTTGGTAATTACCATGCTGAGTGTTATAATTTTGTTGGAAAAGGTGTGGCGGTTGAGGACTGTTCCATCCCATTGGCGGCGGCGGCGGCGGCATCATAGGTAACATCGGATAACCTGGTAAGCCGTAATAGCCAGGATACGGAGGAAATGGCATTTGAACATTGTTTGGTGATGGTGGAGTGTATGAAGGTGAAACAGCAGTTTGCTGAGGGGATGAATTTTCTACTTGACTGTAATTGGGACGCCGTTAGCATGATAGATAGTACACTGTCGTCTCGTGGTTGTCATGAAAGGAAAAAGCCCCTGCTTACATGTTACGCAAAACAGCCTCTGACTTGATTCTCCCAGCGATTGGTTTGCCTTTGAACGTCTTGCCTCGAAGTAGAAATAGCATTTTGATAGTTTCCTCCTCCGTATTGAAAGTGACGTACCACATGTTGCCGAACTCACGTTTGACATCTTTTATGACTACGGACTCCATATCAGAAGTGAAGATAGCCGTGATGTCCTGTCATTTCAAAAAATCATCAGCGTTATGACAACCATCGATGGACCAGGCAATACGTCTGTGTTACTGCATACCTCTTCTGTAGCACTACTGTCTATGTCCCGCAAAATAATGGTCGTGCGCTGAGTGGAAATGTTGGGCTTGACTTTGCTGTTTGTTTCATCAACGGTGACAGCGGGAATTGATTTCAAAGCGCGAACAACGGTGTCATAGTCTGTGGTCCATGCTTTCACTTTGTTGAAAGATGCCACAGTAGCAATAGATACATACAAGTCGCTATCCATTTGCGATACTATTCGTTCCCCGCGTTCGGAGTATAGTTCATTTCCAAGTCAATTGATGCTTTCACTCCAACGTTTGACAGTCAAAATTTGACGTACCTAAATATGCATCGTTGGCTAGATTCTGTCGAGAAAAATAGTACTCTAATTGATTCCTTAGGCCAGGTTGAACGCCTATACATGTGCAGGTTGGTTAAAAAACTATGGTAAGTTGTGCATTCAAATATGTGGTCAAGCTGAGTTAGTCCTGCCATGTGCGTACCTTCAGGCGGAGATACAGGCTTGGCTATATCGCTAGAAACGGACGCTGATCGATCCAAAAACTTTGAAGGAGGAGCTTCTAGATCATTCATAATGATTTCCACGTCATCCTGGTCTTCATCGCGTTGATCGAGTGGAGATTGCTGCGGCTGAGGAGGTTGCATATAAGGTGGGTGAGGATACATGTAAGGTGGGTACAGCATATAAGGCGGATAATACACTGGCAAAGGGTATGGTGGTGGAGGGTAAGGTTGTCGTGATGACGGGTACTGTCTTTTATCCTTCTTGCTGAAGATGTTTGGTGATGGGACACCCGAGGATGGAAGGGAGTTGCTATTTCGTGAAGCTTTAGACTCAGCAGTAGGAGACTGAGACAACGTAGGTGATGCAGTCATTGAAAACAGATGTGAATTCAGACAATGCACGTTTTGCCAAGCGGGGTAGAGAAAGAAGGGAAAAGTAGGAAATAAATAAAAAAAAAAGCAAAATAAAATAAAAAAACGAAAAGGGTGGGTTTGTCTGTTATGTTGTTGGCTGCCTGTATCACAACCTCTTTGTCCCACAAGGAACAACAATAGCCAGCCAGCTAACTTTTTGAAAAATCTCACACAAAAATCTCAGTCATAATTCAATTTATTTTTCAAAAGCCAGAACAAAATGTCTCGGTCTCTTCTTTGCAATGTCCAATGTACAGCGCATCCCTGTTTTACCTGTCCATGGAACATCCCGAAAGAAAAACCAAAGTATGTCATGCCCATTACAGGGTTTTGTCAACGCTCACCAACTAGTGCTTATATTTTTGCTCATTCTGGTATTTTTTAGTGGAGCTCTTAAAATCGAAGCGAACGCAGATAGCGCTTGTCGTTCTCATTATACAAAACTCCACGTTAGTGTTAATGATGCACTATTCACGCATGAATCAAGATCCTGGGCAACCCATGTATATTGCGTCGACGGCTGTGTTTATGGCTGAATTGATCAAAATAGCGGCATGCCTTATAGCCATTATGCATGAAAATGGTCAAGAAAGATTTCTTCAAGTGCTCTACCGAGATCTTGCTTGCCAACCCAAAGAATTACTCAAGATGCTTATCCCGTCCGGCCTGTATGCCATTCAGAATAACCTGTTATATATTGCATTGAGCAACCTAGAGGCGGCTACCTTTCAAGTCACTTACCAACTAAAGATTTTATCCACTGCCATTTTTTCGGTGCTCCTACTCGGCACAGCACTTACCAAACAGAAATGGATGGCGCTTCTTTTGCTCATGATTGGCGTCACGCTTGTACAATTACCCACCTCATCCACTGCGTCGAGCGAAAAAATTACTGGATCAACTCAAAATCAGACGGTCGGTTTGCTTGCCGTTATGGCATCCTGTGTGTCATCAGGATTTGCTGGATGTTACTTTGAAAAGATTCTCAAATCTTCAAATACCTCCATGTGGATACGGAATATTCAATTGGGCATTTCTGGGGCTTTCTTCTCCTTTATAGCCGTTATGGCCTACGATTACCCCCGAATAGCTGAAGGAGGCATGTTTCAAGGGTATGGTTTGTTGACTTGCTTGGTTGTTATCAATCAGGCATTAGGTGGATTGTTGGTATCGCTTGTGGTGAGATATGCCGACAACATTCTCAAAGGCTTTGCCACTAGCCTCTCGATTATACTTTCAAGTGTCATAAGTTTCAGACTATTCGACTTTCAGCCCTCATACCATTTCATATTCGGAGCCATGTTAGTCATGGTAAGTAGTCAGCCAATTTTTTTGGTTTTTTTTTTTTGGGTATTTGACACAGTATCACTGGTATTGACCTAAAACATGACTCTACAGCTCGCAACCTTTGTATATGGAAGACCTGTGCCTCAGACAGTCAAACGGTTATGATACAGGAAGATGATGGTCGCAATGCTTTGTACCACAACCGTTTACAAAGAGAAACGGATTGCTTGTATGGGATTAGTGTTCCCTCCCTTTTTTTTTTGCTACGCTATTAGACCTAAGCTATTGCCTTAATATCCAAGCTTTGCACTGGAGACATACCACTTGCTAAGCAATTTTGTACATAGATAGATCAAATTTGTCCAGACATTAATAGATAATCTAGCCTCCCGACTTTTTATTGTCATGGTCGATTGTTTGAAGCGTTTCATTGATCAAGGTTAATAGCTTTCCAAAAGTGTCATTGCGTTGAATATTCTCTATCAATTCCGCTGCCTCTTTTATATCGTCTCGCCTTGTCTGAACTTGCGTGTTGAGTTCCTTCATTGTCCTTCGATCGTTCACCAGTTGAACCACTTTCTTTTGCGAGTTTTCCGCTACACGGGTGTACATGGCTGAGGCGTCGCCAACGGAATCTCGCATACTCTCTGACAGAGAGTTCATGACTTTGTTTGTATCGTCGCGATTGGCATTAGCACCGCTACTTAGACCAAGCAAAGACATGGAGGAAGTAGATGCTCGTCGTGTAAAAGCATTGAACGACTCCAGGGGCCATTCGAATGTAGTTGAGGAGCTGGTCGACAGGATCGAGGTCCGCCTTTTATGCGACGGTGAAAATGAAACATCTAATGGCGAGGTTGGACCATTAAAGAATTGTCCATCGGGATCATTAGCATATCGTCCTGCCATAGACCGAGTGGCAATTGGGATCGTTAAGCCAGATTCGTTTTCTCAGATAAGAGGCAGTACACAGCTGCAAATGAAAATTGGCAACGGTAAGAGAATATGACGGCAACATTTGGTAGCACATGGTGAATATGCGACAATCAACTATCTACATTATTATTATTGTTACTATTTTTTTTTGGAATGGGGTACCATCTCGTTGGTCTTACAATAAGTTTTCTGACCAAATTTCTATAAACTAATTACAATTATTTAACTTGGTGGGTAGCTTCGCCTGTAATACTGGCCAATCTTTCCTTGGACAGGACAAAGGGAGTCCAAGTCAACTTCTCAGGCACGATCTGGATATAATTCTTTTGAGCCAGTTTTTTTGCATGCTCCTCAAGAGTTTGATCATGTATGTCAATTTGATATTTTCCAGTGACCTTGTCTTTGAAAAGCATATCGTTTAGCTGAAGACAGGAGATAATATCATCTGGAGTCAGACTTGTCTTTGAGCTGAGTTCTAAACAGGGGATTTGGAATTTTTTTTTAGGATGGCTCAATTATGAGTACTGCAAGAGAGCGATGCTTTACCTTCAACACTGATAGCTTCATCCACTTTTCGCAATTCTCGAAATAGAACTGATCTCCAATAGCTTCGGTAGCTCAACAAACCGAGATCCGAGAGAGGTCTTTCCGGAGTTCCCGTTTTACCTTCTCGTTTCGTTAATAAGTAGCCTGTAAATGTGCCGGTTAGCAGTCGATCATTACGATATATTGAAGGCCGTTGATACGTACTAAAGTCAATCAAGTACTGTCCATATCCTTTCCGTTGGTAACAGGGTAGTGTCAATATACAGGAAACATTATAATTCATGGCCGAACATTTTTCCTAACCAATTGGCGTATTAGTATGGAGCAATACCCCACAGAATGTCAAATCACATCATTTTTTATCCTACCTTTGAAAAATAGCCGACAAAATGACAGCCATCCTCATCAACCTCCGTCATAATATAGAATAAAAACGGCTCCACGTCATAGTATAACGTCTTATGGTCCAGAAACATCTTTGCAATGAGACATAAATTTTGACAGTACATCTGAATTTAGTGGAGAGCATCGTCAGCTACGACTCACAAAACGCACGCTCATAAAAGTCTGGTCATACTTGCCTTATTTTTGCGTCCGTCCACTTCAAATATCGATATCGCCCCTTCCCTGTATATCTCATCTCCAGGTGGATGTTTCATGGCACACTTTAGCTAATAGTAAATGTCAATATATAATCAGATCTAATGCTATGGTGCTACAGCCACGAGAAAAAAGGAAGATAGTGTACCTTATGCCGACCCGCAATATAATCACTCGCCATGTACTTGAAGCAGAATTCGCATATGTAGAGCTGAGGTTGTTGGGTGTATTCTTCAGGGTATGGTGCAACAAACCAAGCTTTCATAGTGTAATCGCCAATGCGCACATCTTTGATTTTGAACAGCTCAGTAGCACTAAGTGCCGATGTTCGATTGGTGTTGTCCTTATCAGACTGGAACATTTTTTGTACAGAAAAAAAACCATCAGTGAACCCTATCAGCATGAATTGTACATTTAACATAGCTATCTCACCTCTGATTTTCTGCACTTTTCAAACTTACGCCTGTCGGCCTCTTGCGGTCGTCCACGTTGCGAATCTGCCTGAGCCAATGTCAGCTTATATCCAAAGGTTGCGTTATATTCTCGAGCTTCCTGCTCCTTTGCCAGTCGCTCTTCGGTTGACTCCTTATCATTTGATATACTCGGTTGCTGTACGGTGACTCTTATCTTAGTGATAGTTTGCACTTTCTTCTTAGGTGGTGGAACTACTTGTTCTTCTTCATCTCCGAGGAACTTTCGCTTTTTGGAAACTCTTCGTTGACGGTGTGATTGTTCTTCTGGTTTGTTATTTGGGTGCTCATCCATGCTGATAGCAGAGTCGATATCGTTGGGACTTGCGTTGGTCGGGGATGGGGATCGCATAGATAGGGGTGTCAAAAATGCGCCTGCACAGAATTCACAAAACCAGTCATCTGTCGCGGTTTTCATATTTGTAAGTAATGAGGGAATAGATAGAGAAAAAATGGCAATAAAATAAAATAAATAAAAAATATGGGACTCTAATTTACCTTTTGGTATGGCTGGAAGGGGTGGCTGGACGCAAAAAGTGTGGCAACCACGGTCACACGATGAGCAAAAAACCAGTTCGTTCTGAAGAAAAAAAGTCGCAAAACGTCAAACGACAATCCAGCAGCACACTGTTAAAAAAGGGGGTTTCGGTGTTCATACCTCATTTGTCTTATTCTCACAGACAAGGCAGCTCTTGCATTCGTTGCATTGCCAGTTGTAGGTTCGTGCAAGTTTAGTAGCAGGTTCTGGCAATTGGGAGCACAGGGGATGGACTAAATCATAGTGCGGAAAATATCGAAGATCAGTTTTTTGTGAAAAAAATTAAAACATCATCGTGCACTGCATCTTCACTAACATTTGCGTTTGCAATCCGTGCAAGTCAAGAGTTCGTTGAATTCATCGTTTGTGTCAAAATCACCGAGACCGTTACAATATGAGCAGTACTCTACATACTAGTGTGAACAGTTCACGTCAATAAAGAGTTTTCTCATATTTAATTTAATGATTCATTGTTTTTTTCTTCATACGTTATTCTGTTTACGTGCAGCATTTCGTAAGGAAGGTTTGCTCATGTAGCAAAGGGGGAGTTGGCGGAAAAAAAAAAAAGAAGGGCAGATACGTGGATGGAAAAGAAAGGAAGGATTCATTTCCGCCCAATGACACGACAATTTCGATACGTGACGGTCAAGAATCGCGAATCTGGTTTCATTGCCCTGATTCCGGTTGTTTCAAATTCGATAAATAAAAACTGCGCTTGAATTGAGAGTGGCAAATGAGTGATGAACCTGAGAATACGGAATAAAATATTTGTAACGCAAAGGATCAGAGAAAGCGGCAAATTACGTGTTATACAGAGCAGCTGCCATTCAAAAATGAGCAACTTCGATTTGCAGTACGAAGAAGTACGAAGTAACATCGTTTTCACTTGCTCACTAGGTTTATACCGCGTAGTATGTGATACAAGCTCGCTACTGTTCGAGAAACCATGACACGTCGGATAACGTCAGACGAAAAACCACCCGAAAATGCCTAGAGTCCTTCGCTAGACTTCTAAACTAAACTATCACTCCGGTTTAAAGCTATGTACCACATGGCATTATTATACCATGTCGTACCAAGTAATTTGGTTAGTTAAGGCAGCGGAGAACAAGGCAATATGTTCGTAGTTAGATATAGCCCAACGTGTCAAAGACGGCTTCATTTGTATTTTGCTGAAGGAAAGACTATTGGTGATATGGACACGCAAGTATTTTCATGAACAAGGCAGATACACTCTTTCGGCAATGGTGAATCGTTTTTTTCAAGTTGACGTTTGTAACGTCCAAAGTACCGCCATTTTACATTGCCCTTTTCTTCTCACTTGCATGAAATATTTCTTTCTGCACTTCACGCCACCACAGTAAAAAAAAATACGAAACCACACAAGGATGCCGCAAGGACTAGAAGGTAAACTTTTCAGAAGAATCAATGTTCGCAGTTTACCACCCACTTGATGAAATGACCGCCATTGAGTGATAGGGGCTTCCAAACAATAAGAAACGAAAGCCGCTATGATGGACAGGGGCTGGCCAGACCAAGGAGCAGGTGCCCGCGCAAAACGGGGCGTATTGCTCATCGCGTGGATCCTTATCAACAGTGGCTTTCTTCCTGGCAATGGCCGTCATAAAACACCAATGTCTGTTGTCTTCTTGGGCAAAGCAGTTTTACTAATTGCTGTGTTTGTTCAAAAGCACGAGATGAAATTTTTTGCAATGGCAATTGGCAGCGTGGGTTGATGTAGAACTTGTAAAAATTTCTGGTTGTGCATGTGCAACGTTGCGGTCAACGTGTAATAGCGCGAGGGGGTCAAAATGACAATATTTTTCTAAAGTGCCATGTATGATCGCATCAAAGCGATGTTGTATAGGGCATGCTATTGAACACCAGGTCACTAGATCTGTATCCGCCAAAGGTGAATGAACCAGCGACATCAACGACCGGAAGATCAATATCACACTAGCCCATCGGTTGACTCCGATGAGCCTACCAAACGTTAAGATTAGCCTAGAGAACAAATTTTGTTTTTTCATTGTTAATCAACATGAAGCCGCTTAGTCAAATAGAAAAGCCAAGACCGAGATGTTGGAAAGCGTGAGGTGGGGGTGGGTAAAGTCGGTCAAGGCAGGAAAAATATCTCGTTTGTATGTTGAGAATTTTTTGTGCTCAGGTGGCACAAAGCCCACTATGAAACTTGATTCCCTTTATCCTCGCCCCCTCCTCTCCACCCTACCCGTTCCTCTCATTTCGGCTTGAATTCTCCCCATGGACAACAACTCAGACATTGCAGAGAGAATTGCTGCAGCTCGACGGGAAGCCGAGTCATTGAAAGAAAAAATCAAACAAAAGAAGGATGCTCTGGCAGATACTACTTGTGAGTGGTTCATCTGGTGATAGACCATGTCCAATTCTTTCATCCTGCAATCAACTTACCCTATTGAATTTTCCACATTAGTGCGTCAAATGGCCAAAGATGTTGAGCCGCTTCCTCGAGCACTTATGAAAGTTCGCCGTATTTTGAAGGGCCATCTCGCCAAAATATACTCAATGCATTGGTCAGCAGATAGGCGACATTTAGTATCGGCATCTCAAGATGGCAAACTTATTGTTTGGGATGCTTATACTACTAACAAGGTCCAGGCTATTCCGTTGCGTTCATCTTGGGTCATGACATGCGCCTATGCTCCATCCGGCAACTTTGTAGCATGCGGTGGTCTCGACAACGTTTGTTCCATTTATAATTTGAGATCAAGAGAAGGCCCTGTTCGCCCAGCACGCGAACTCTCGGCTCATACTGGTTATTTGAGCTGCTGTCGATTCATCAATGACCGACAAATTCTTACTACTTCAGGTGATATGAGCTGTATGCTGTGGGACATTGATGCAGGCATCAAAATAGAAGAATTTAATGATCACACCGGCGATGTAATGAGGTACGTCAAACCAAAAAGATCTCCACTCCGCACACACAAATCTTAACCTATTGATTTACACACAGTCTTTCCCTGGGACCAAATCCAAATGTATTTGTCTCAGGTGCATGCGATGCTACAGCAAAAGTGTGGGATATTCGCTCAAAACGTTGCGTACAAACTTTTACTGGCCACGAATCCGATATCAACTCGGTACAATTCTTCCCAGATGGAAATGCCTTTGGAACCGGATCAGACGACGCCAGTTGCCGACTGTTTGACCTTCGTGCTGATCGAGAACTCAATTCATACACCAACGACAGCATTATCTGCGGTATCACTTCTGTTGCATTCTCTGTCTCTGGCCGTCTACTCTTTGCTGGTTATGATGACTTCACTTGCAATGTTTGGGATACTCTCAAGGGCGAGCGTGTCGGTGTGTTGAGTGGTCACGATAACCGTGTCTCTTGCCTTGGTATTTCTAGTGATGGTAATGCATTATGTACTGGAAGTTGGGATACCTATCTTAAGGTAAGTTTGCTTTTTTTGCTGAGCACCGTTAAAATGATACATCAAGCTAAGCCTTGCGCATCCAATGTTACAGATTTGGGCTTAGAGCAAACCGATTTCCACGAACACCCTCCCAAAAAAATTTACTTTCTCATATTCCCAAAAACTCTCCACAACGTCTTCTGTAACTTTTTGCATTACTTCTTAAACCCTCTTCAACCCTATTCCCTTCTTTATTTTGTGTACACTGAATGACTCACTCTCACCGCTTGTAGTGTTTTACGAATGATTGAAATAAGATATCATGTTACAATTTTCATATGAACACGGATGCTTTTACCATTGGTAAAGTGCTATGATTTTTATTTTTATTTTGCCCCACATCATATGATGGTTCGACACATTAAATTTTTTTGCATGAAAAGAAAAAAGCTCTTTTTCCTCGAGATTTTTCCCATTTCGGATTTATCCTCTTTTCTCTATTTGTTTCATTCTCTGTATTTTTCCCCAGGTTTCAAATGATAAGTCCACAAGAAAAGCAACGAGCACAACAAGACCACATACGTGCTATTACCATCGATACCGGCGTCTCTCCTGACTATGATCATAGGCGCGACCGCCATCCCTCTGGCGAATATGATCTCGCCTCGTCTCACGAACAGCTGGGCAAATCTCCAGACTATAAGAACTCCAGCCGAGTGTTCTTCACTCATCATAGCGCCTGCAGCTGTAAGTCTGTCTTTCTTTTTCTATTGAACGAATGAAAATACTTGTTTGACACTAGTGCTTAGGTCGTGGTTCTGGTGTAGGATGTGACTGTGCTATGTCATGTAACTGCTGATGGAAGGAGCGATCGAGTGGTGTAAACACAAATACGATGGCTGCGGGGAAGTTTTGCAGTGAATGGCTCGGTCACTGCTGACGTTTTCCAATCAATCACTGATATTTACATATATCTGCCACTTGGATCTTTTTATTTTTGTTCAATATACACATTCAAAATAAGTAGAGAACAGTTCTTCGTCTTCTATTCTTCGTGTGGCGATGAGTGCAACTAGCCTCCAATTTGACTCGATACTTTGATCAGAGAGGTAAAGATTTGGGATATACTTTCGCAATTCGAGTGGAAAGTCGCCGGGAATATCTATTTCTTGGTATCTTACTGTTAAGAATAAAGGATTAGTTCGTGATAGCTTATCTATTGGAGGTGGTGTGACTTCAATTTACCATTAGCGAATCGATTGTTGTTCACAATTTGCCCCACAGCCAGTGGATTTCTGCATGTGGCGGGTTATGTTTACTGTCAGTCAACCAAAAATGTGATTCATCGTCATCTCGCATTTTGTTTACTTTACCTTGGGTGCACTGTCAACCACGTATCATCGCTGGTAACAATGGCGCCGGGCCAATTGTCTCTTTTATGCAATGACCTATGTATTCGAGCGGATAACCCTGATTAAAGATAGGATTAGATGACTATTTAGGCTGGTATGCTAGAATACTGGCTTGGAAGACTTGCCAGTGTTTTTTCCATCGACATAAACGCCATCCACGCATTTCAAAATATAGCGATTGCGCAAACTCGCAAATAGAAGAGGTTCAGATGGCAGATACATTGTGCCTATCCGTGGAGGAGACAAGGTTTGATTATGATTCTACCAAGATAAAAATACCGACATGAGACTCTTTAATTTTTACCAGGATAGACGCCGACAATTTGACCTTTCTCTCTCATACCGTTGAGGTACACGCCATTCCCCGCGCCAGGCAGTGTGGATGGTTTGACACTCAGCCGAAATCCGAACTTTTCAAATATAGCTTCTGAACGGTTCTGATGATCAGTTTCCGGCCGCTTGCTCAAACGTGGCCTGTCAATAGCTCGAAACAAATCAGTTACTTGCTGGACGCCACTACCATTGTCGAATGGTTGGCGATCGAAAACATTCTTAGGCATAGGTCGCATCACTGACCACCATAATCGCGCTCGTTGAAGCGGGTACCTTGGTACGATTGGTTTGCACGTCAGCTAATGTCAACTTAAGCGCGATGGCAGCAACATGCAAGTCATTAAGCCAAGAGTATAGCTTACAAGCGGTACAGGTAATCGGTGAGCATCTCCAATAGCGGGGTTGCTTTCTACTACTATAACGTCAGAGTGGTGTAATACCACAGTATATACAACGTGGCTTCAGGTAGATACGTTCGATATTCGCCCCAGTCCCTGTAATTAATTACACTGCGTTCTAAAAAAAAAATTTTTTTTGCGGGGATTGACGGCAAAACTGCGAGTAATTGCATGGCTAAAGGGCATGCTAGTATCGCCCAACAACAAAAATAGACATCCCAACGCGCCGATACGGTCAACTTCTTTGCGTTAAAGAGCAAGATGGTATAAACATACACCCGATCGATCGGTAAATTCGATGGGATAGCCAAGTAGGGTTAGCTGGGTCTGCATAGGTGCAGCGGCTATTCATTTTAGCTAATATTCTTTGAAAAGCTGGTGTTCCACAATGATCGCACTTGCAAAACCATGGATTAATAGAAGGCCATGTTTCTGAACGATCTAAAAAAAGAAAAAACTAGGGTTGCACATTTCACCTCAGGGTGGGGTGGTACGATGCATCCGTCTACTGGGCGACGCACGGTATAGGAGAAGCGGGTGGAACTCGTGGCATTAGTAACGTTTGGCGAAAAGTAGTACAAGTGCAAGCGGGGCTGTCATCAGTGTCTTTAGCAGCGGTTATTAAAAGCAACAGGAAAAAGTGGTGCAGGTGGGGGGATTGGAGATGACCTAGCCTTTCGATGAATAAGACCAGTCAGTCTCCGGTAATGCGGAATACAATGAAATAATTTGGGGAAACTCAGTAACATCTGCAACCCGATTGGTGCGGTTTGTTGGTAATTAACTATTCTTCACCGTCAAGGATTAGAAGACGACAATGGAGCGCCAGCACGTGTGGTTGTCATTCTTTTCTTACGGAGAAGTGTTCATAGAAGGCGATTATTGCATCTCCGGCTTGGAATAACTGTCGTACAAGCACAGTTTGAGGGATTGAGCCAAGCAAGCCCATTTCGTGTCGGCGCTCCAGTTCACGTGGCTGGATTGGGGGATTTCTGTTATGTTATGTCAGTAACAAATTTTTCCACCTTTTATTGTCCACTTTCTTTCCTTCCTTTCTTCACCTTTTTTGCCCTTTGTGTGTTTTCTCATTGCTCTTATAACATGGCGCGCCAGTATGAACCAAGAGGTTGGCTGGTCAAGCTCAGTACTGGGACTTTGAGGAAACAGTGGCACAGGCGCTATTTTGTCCTTTCTGGCAACGAGATACGTTATTATAGACAAGAGGTAAATTCCCCTGGCCATTTTGGCATCTGACACATGCCTTCCATGAAACGTTACGTTAACAACAACAACCTCCCTTTCATTTATAGAATGATGTATACCCAGCAGGCTATATCAACCTTCAAGAATATCATTATGCCCATCCAGAGTCGGTAAAAAAAATGCCCTTCACCTTTTCAATATTATCAAAGGACCGTTCGAAACGACCTTATGTACTCTATGCTGAGAATTCTCAAGATATGATGATATGGATAGAATCGTTGAGAACCGTTTTCAAAAATAGAGATGTAGCCATTCGCAAGAACGCATCCACTACAAGCACTGGTACAGACGAACAAGAATATAATGATAGCGTATTAGATAAATGGCTTCATAGGCTGGACCTTGATGAGCCAAAGCACCAACTTGGTAGTAGGGACTTTGAAATCGGTGATCAAGTATCGGTCTCATCTTCGTCCCAAATAGAAAACTCGCTCCTCCATGGATCCCACGATAGTCGACGGTCCACAGAATCACTTGCCAGCAGTGTGCAGTCGGACTCTGCGTCTTCCATCTTATCCACTTCAAGCTCCGGTACCACCGATGTAACCACTCCCACTTCCCCTAGTAGCCGAAATTCGGTGATGAAGCAGCCCAACCAACAGCCTCAGTTACAAGCAAACCAACAAGATATGTCTCGAAATAGGGTGCGCACCAATAGATATGGTGTAAAAGCGTTACACACTTCAAGTGTATCCCATCCTGTACCCATGAGTTCGTTCCTGACTCAGCAACCTACCGTAGCATCGCATATGAGCTCAGCGACCAACATTGAGCAAAATCCTTTTTTCAACCCACGCGTGCCGCCGAGGAACAGGAACAGACCCTCCGCCAACGATCATCGTTCACCACCTTCTAGTCCACGCAGTTTTATAATGCGCCCAGATCAAATTCTTTCAGCCGGCTCTGGCAAGGATATCGCTTGGGTTCTTCAAGATGATGGTGCACTTGGTTCAAGTCAAAAGCGTGCAAGCTGCCCTCCCATCGAATCTATACCATAAACGTGAATCGTCTGTCTATCACATCAAATTTAAACCCTACTGCTTGACGCAGCATCCCTCCATTCCAGTACAATACAATATAATACAATGTTTTTTTTTTGTTGTGTCATTTCAATCCCATCAAATCGTTTTCCTCCAGTAATAATAAATGCTTTTGGGTGCGTCATTGTTAAAACCACCTGTGCATTCGCATTATCTACACTGTAACACCTAGCACTTCCGTGTCTTTATCTCGGGCTCTTTTTACGATACCGAATCTTGATAACTCACGCTGGGTTTCTTATCACTCCACTTGACACATGTTGGTTTCCTATTACGGTAGAGCGACATGGTCGGCACACCAAGCTGGCTGCCACACTACGCCATGCATAATATTCTAGAGCATATTCAGCTTAAAAACAAACTCATCCAAAGGAATGGTACTTGGTTCAAACCAGCCGGTACGAACTTTATATGCAAAAGGTGATTCGGTCCTTTCCTGCTTTAACTACATTAATTACAGTTTGTTTGTTTTTTTGAAAAACAAAAAAAAAGTACACATTATTGGAAATCGTCGTCTTGTTCAAAGGAGTTAGCCCTTGGGGGATGCTGCCGTCGGGAACTCATGTACGTTTGCATCTTGTGGCTCGTCTCCATTATATCAGCTGCAACCGAGTCAAAATGGGATGTGCGGTCGTAAGTCTGTTGCAATTGACCACCAAGGGACAACTTGATGCGTTCTAATGGACCATCTTCTTCTGAAAAATAGTCATCTTCTGATTCCGTAGCCAAATGCATATTTGACTTGGGGACTTGATTAATCATCATAAGCGCCTGCGCATAGTCATGAATTCGATTGGGTTGTGATGTTGAAGTTGACTGTAGTAAGGAGTGCGCCAATCAGTATTGTAATTGAACTATGCTCTGATCCCATACTATGCATGGTTCCCTACCTGCTGTCGACTGCCCTCAACTCTTGCAGTTCTGTTTCGTTCTCTCAGTGACCGTAACTCATGCTCCTCTTTTTCGAGCTCCCTTTTGGTGACATGACGTTAATGAATTGAACGCAGCAATTTAGATCTATCAGTGCTTGCTCACCTTAATTCATCTTCTATTTGTTGTTGCAACATGGTATTCTCCTCGACTTCTGACATCACTGCCACCTGAAGTGCAGCCTGATACGAGAAAAAAGAAATGGGTAGTATAATTAGCATTCCACTATGAGTACCAAAAATCCTTTGGACTAGCCATGTCTAGTCATATGTTCCTGGAACTTACATTTTGTGATGAGAGCTGCTCCCGATCAAATGTCTTCTCCTTGGCTGAAACAGGCACTAGAGTTCGAAGTAGTTTTCGATCTATCCGCCGAACAACCTCGTTAAGCACATGCTGAACTTGGGGATTTGATTTCGAATTAGGCGCATTCTGGGTCGAAGCTCTAAGTTGAGGATAGAACGTTAATGGGTGTGTTAACCTCACTTGTAATAGCGTGGAGCGATATACATACAGCAATGCAGCATTCAACAGGATTTGAATATGCTTGCGAGCATCTCCGGTCAGTGGCATCCACTTCTTCTTTTTAGATACTTTGCTTGTAGACATGAGTACTGGACATATTGACAAGCTACACGTTAATGCACGATTGAATCCACGGTTACGGTCACGAACAACAGCTTACCGGAATTATCGACATCGTTCTCGGAAGCGACGCTGTAGTCATCGCCGTCTTCATCTTCCCTAATTAGACGCTTTGGAGGCCGGCCTCTTCTTTTCTTTTGTGGTTGTGAAGCAGTAGTGTTTTGCATAAGGTTGCTGTGAATCACGGTTTGGTTCAATTTATTAAGGTATTAAAAAAAAAAAAAAAAAGCCGGTTGGAGCGTAAGCACTTTGAATCACCGAAGTCAAGCGCGTCATATCCCTTCCCTGCTCGTCTTGTATTTTTCGCCTCCGCAATTCATCTCACATGCCTATATTCTCCAAGAAGATCACCCCTACCAGCATCACAGCTGACATTGGTATAATTTCTTTTTATGTATACTTGTGAATGCGCCTCTGTCCGCCACCTAAACCAGTTCCATCAACAATTTCACAGACCAAGCGACCAATCCTACTCAACAAGAGCTAGACTGGGGTTTGGTGGTTCAAATAAGTGAAGCCATTAACAAGACTGACCTTGGCGCCAAGGAAGCTCGAAAACTACTTCAAAAGAAGATTACCTCTAACAATGTGGAAACACAGGTGTTGGGCTTCCAAGTAAGCTCCCCCCAAAGTTTGAATTGAACCGCATAACCTGCCGCCGCTAAAACATTTCGTCTGCATAGCTCCTGAAGACGCTTTCAGAAGCTGCTCCGCAAAAGTTCCATGGTACGTTTATGCATGAGTAGAATATGCGCTCAATGTAGACTAATGGCTTGGCTAATAACGGTTGTCTCCAATTATAAAAAATGTAGATCAGCTGATTGCAAAGTCATTCATTGAAGATCTGAACAAACTGGCTTCTAATAAGGTTGGCAATGGCGGGCAGGATATGTATATGGAATGTAGCATGAATAATGAACTGACCATGGATTCTAGGCGTCTGACGCTCGTGTACATGGAGCTATGATCGATGCATTGCAATCGTGGGCATCTCAATATCGACAAGATTCCAGTATGGATGATCTCCTTCGGATTCACGACCGATTGACTGCCGATCCTGTTGGCACCCACGGCCGTTCACCTCGTACGCACAGAGCTCCTCAAGAACCTTCTGTGCCACGCGAGGAAGACATCCCAGGTGACATTGAACTGGCTAAAAACAATTGCCAAGTTCTGTCCCAAACCTTGTCCTTCACCGATCCTAACACGGAAGACATCACCAAGAATGCACTCATTCAGGTGAAAAATATTTCATCATATCACATCCTTGTTACTAACAGATATTTTTGTATTGACACGTTTTGTTGTTTTTGTATGTACATGTTTTTAGGAGTTCTATGGTAAATGCAAGGATCTGCATACAACCATTATGCATCATTTACAGACAGCGTCTGATCCTGACACAATATGTAAGCTTGTTCAGCTGAGAAATACAATGAAGATGAAGACCGAATTATTAACATTCAATCATTTAGCTTCGCTATTGGACACCAACAGTGAGTTGGTAAACGCATTCAAGACCTACGATGATATGTTGGAACGAAGTGCCTTGCAACGAGCCACTAGTGCTTCGACGGAAGATGTTCATGCACCTCCAGTGCAAGAAGGCCAGCAACAACAAATACAGCAACAACAAACAACGACGATGAGCCGTGAAGGAGATGCTTTGGCTGCACCTTATCTTAACGAAAGAACCACGGTAAATGTATATTCCTTACCATAGCTTATCCATGATATATGCTGACGACGTATTCCCTTTATTAGAGTGCAACTTTGATCGATTTCGGTGCCCCAACTCCGACTCAGGAGTACCCACCTTCGTCGCTGTAAGTGTATATGCGAACGTAAACAAGGCCCCATTCTAGGATAAAATAGGGAGGGGTATTTAACGGACGATGAGGGGTGGTGCTTGGGGGATATGAACACCTTCGTTATTTGTGTACAAACATGCTTATACGTTGTTTTTTCAAAAAAGTTCCCAACAGGTGCCTACCAACAATCATAACAGTGATCCATTTGATCCATTTTCAGACAATAGTCAGGTACACGAAGACCAGCAGCCGAGGTAAGTTATCATGTTCCTTTCTTTTATGACTAACTGCATTGCAGAAACAAGTTTTTTTTTTTCACATCCTAACAACTAGCCTCACCTTCAATCAACCTAGTGGCCTGCAGACTAAGACCAGTTTGCCACCACCTTTAACACCTCGGCGGGCCGAATAAATGCTAGTTGGAAGCAATGGCGGCGTCAGCAGCGAATACGTGATAACCTGCTTCTGATATCATATTCTCTTTTATCTGACCTGCGTGAAATTTATTCAGGGTTGAACACAGCGTTGTTCTCTCCTTTCCTACCCACTATTATTATCAACTTGAGATCTTTTTATCCTTTTCTTCTAATGGTCATAGCCTAATTTTCTTCTTGCTTATTAAAAAAGAAACATCTTTACTATCCTATGATGCCATTGCCACAATCAATACTGAGTTTTGCCTCGCAAGGCAAGTAGCAGAGCTTTAAAAAAAAATGGAGGCACAAGAAATAAAGTTTTTCTACTGGGGGGGAGACACCATGAATAGAGAGAGAGGCGTTGGGTTGGCCCCACGATCGTTTCAGCTTGTAAAGAGGTTTATTTTCAGGGGACGCACAGACAGCAACAAGGTGGATCAATTGAAATGAAATAAAAACGTTCCCACTGCAGAGTAAAAAAAAAAAAAAGAAGGGATATCAATGGGGCCCCCACCACCACAACAACAATAACCAAGCAATGTCTGAGTCTGTAAGCTTGAAGCAATGCAAAAGCCAAAAAAAAGAAGGTAACTTGTTTTTTTGCCTCCGCGGGCAAATCTGATGGTGTGGGCCTTACGTTATAAGGTGAATCTTGGGTTAGGGGAAACACCACTTGCAGCTGCATTCCTTCATCCACAAACTCAAAACCCCAAGATATACGTCATGGCAGCCTTAACTCCACATACACAACTCCACCCCACCTCTTTCTGAATTAGTTACTATCAAGTAACGATCCGTATTTATTGCTTCCGTACGATGTTATATCGGTAAAAACTTGAAAAGTTATGGTCAGCCGCTGATATCATATTCAGTAACACTTGCATAAATAAGCTTTAGGCTTCTGCAAGCCTAGCTCAGCCTTTTGACTAGCGTTACGTCTCCTAGCAACACAAGAATTCATTGGGTCATGGGGTAATGTAATAGCAAAGAATGAAGAAAGAAAAAAAGTTATAAATGTTCAAGCGTTCTTTCCACGTACGCAAAAAATGCTCAAGGAGGAAATCCCGGGGGCCTACTCATGGCTTTTCTTGCATGGTCGGGTCTGACTGATGGTTTCCTTTTGCATATTTCCCGCTTTTTTTTTGGGATACCTTTCAAATCACATCATGTTAATGTAAAAATCAGCTGGTTATTCCAAAATAGCTGTCGAAATAAGCAAATGGACATGCTTCAACATAATAAAAGAAGAAACAATTTCTTTATAAAATGCATATGTATATATAAAAAAAAAAGAGGTGTGCTCAAATGAACCTAAACATCCTCCCCCCCGCGCCTCCCCCCTTTTTCTTTCGATCTCGCGCTACACAATCTTGGCTCCTTCTTCGAAATTATTCCACCAACGAACAGAAAATTACCAATCACGGACTCAACAAGCAAGCAAAGAAAAGCTTCACGAAGCCTTGTCTTGTCTTGTTTCTTTGTTTCCCTTCTCTGGATAACTCGTTCCTCCCTTATTTCTTTCAGATTGCATTGCTATAAGGCAATATATTCGTCTTTTTCCTCTTTACTCTTCATACTCGTCACATCACTCGGGATCACCCTTGCTGGAAACTTTTCTCTTCACCTCAGAGGTGGGTGATGCAAACACGGTTCTTACAGGATAAGAAATCAAATAATTCAATGAATGGATCACCAAAATCATTATCGCAGCACCAGTTGCTGCCATTACTGGCCACACTTTCATCGGAAGAACATCAAAAGATCCTCATCGACCACAACATAATATCAAGGCAACACCCAAGGAAATTAGATAATCTGCTCAAACGCTTACAGAAAGGTGACGATCAACTCTCATCCACCATAGATGAGTTGGTTCAAGTATGTGTTCAAATTACGGAACAGCTTCGTGCCAAAGGTGACCAGCTTGGCGTGACTCAATTGTCCGAGCATCAACTCACAAATTTGAGCGATGAATGGCAAACACTCGAGCAAGATTTTGATACAAAAGCAGAGGAGCAACAACAAAGCGCGCAGAGTATGCATGATGGACTGTTAGGCTTGGTACAGCAATGGAAAGGATCCCAAAATATTGAAAACATCGTCACGACTATCATCGCGGATCAACCCAGCTCAGTACGTTTAGTGATGGTGGATAAGAAAAATTACGCAAGGTTAGGTCTACCACCCTACAAACTAGGACAAAAGTATCTAGTCTTTGACTCCCACAATCAAGAACAGATTCGTCAACTACTTGATCAGATTGGAGGTGACTTTTCTTCCATCTTTGCCGAAAATGCCAGAAACAACTTGGAGCGATTAGATCAGAGTTATCGGTATCAAGGAGACGTCAGTCTGAGGCTGCAGATAAGGACGCTGGCTCAGAAATTGTCTCCACGTAGTCCTATCATCAACAATAATTATCGGACTGAAATCATCAGATTTGCTACTCACAATATTCCCAACTTCACTCCTGCTGATTGGCAATGGCCTGATCTTGTCAAAGTCCGACATCCCTACAAGCCATTGCTTTTCGGTCTTTATCGCACAAAACAACAAAAACAGTCTCAAATAATCACACTCTCCGTGCGTAAGCTCTGCGAGCATTTCCGCAATATCGGTTGTGAATTTTATTCATCTATTTTTGAGAGCGCTTCGCTTCTGTTCACAAGCGATGCAAAGGTCATGAGCCAAGAAGGAAGAGAGTTTGCCAACATGTCGATTGCTTTACAAATCGAGCAGAACAGAGCCATTTTACGTAATGCTTTAATCTCCCTTCACCAACTTCGACAAACGCTTGCACTGGAACAACAAAACCCAGGGCCTGTATAGCAGACAGGTCGCACTAATGTGTAAGGGACGCGAAGTTATATACCACATAGAGATCACGTGTTGATATTATTTATATAAAAGAATTTTTTTTTTTGCAATTTTTTTTTTTCCTTTATACATAACCACTGTGGAAGATTCGCTACATTGACGCATCACACACGGAAGCCTCGTGCTTCCCTTAAGCGTTAGGGAAAGTCCCCGGACAAGTGGCAGAAAGTGTCACCAGTGATTTGGCATTGGTTTTCCCCAAAGATGAACTTCTCTTGCAAAGACACATTCGTGGAGCAGATGGGTTGATCATCTTTATTGAAAACCTGTTCGTCATAGCACAGTTATGCGAATGGTTCTACGGCCTTTGGCTTGTGGAATTAACTCAACGGGGCTCACTCTCCATGTGGTTATTCCCCCCTTTATTTTTATATCAAAATGTAATGAAAAAAAAATAGTCCTAACATAGGTCTGTGTCCTTTAGTTGCCACGCAGTCAATGCAGGGATACTACCATAGAGTTTGAGGGACGATAACACGTTTACTGGGATCAATTGTTACTATCTAACTAGCCTGCTATTGTATATAATCAAGACTAATAAATAACTTCACAACACTCGTATTCCAATCATTGAGACATTCTAGTGCCCGCATCAAGGCGAATCACACTACCATTTAGCATGACGTTGTCCAAAATATAGGAAACAAGACTGGAGAACTCCTGAGCTTGACCAATTCGCTTGGGGTATAATTGAAGTTGTACAGCAGCTGCGTTGAATTCTTGAGGTAGAACTTGAGTCATCGGTGTATTGAAAGCACCCGGTGCTATGCCCATCACGCGAATTCCAAAAGGTGCCAACTCTCTAGCAAATGGAAGGACGAGCCCAGCAATAGCAGCTGCAATGAGAAGATAAGATTAAACCTTCCTTCTGCGCTAATAGTGTTCACTTTTAGCATCCTTACCTTTCGAAGTGCCGTATGCCAATATACTGCCATCCAATCCAGCTATAGATGTGACCATGATGATAACACCACGTTCGCCATCGTCCTGGGATGGTTCTTGCTTGATGAGGATGTCCGCTACTTTCTGGGCGACATTGAATGCACCGAAGAAGTTGACATTGCTCACATACTTGAGTTGGTCGTAACTGGTTAGAGCGTTACCCGGACCATATCCAGTCATGGATGGTGAAGCACCTAGGATGCCGTGACAGATGATAGCACCAGCCAAAGGTCCAAATTGTTTCACAGCCAAAGCTAAAGCCTGAGCAACTTCATCCTAGGATATATTGGTTAACATGGGGCGAAACTGGGCCCAAGGTACTACTTTTTATGCTACTTTACCTCTTGAGTCACGTCTACTTTCCCAACCGCAAGCACTCGGTCTTCACCAAGCTCTTGTGCAAGCCTCTTGGCGCCATCATCATTCACGTCCAGAATCTGCAAGCGGTAGGTCAGAATTTCTTCAGAGAGTTGGCAAGTAGTAAGATACTTACCACAGCGTTGCCTCCTTGTTCGACAACTGTCTTAACGGTAGCTTCACCGAGTCCGCTGGCGCTAAGTAGACGAATTAATCAAAACATGTTACAGTCATGCCGCATATCTAGCATTACACTCACCCCCCTGTGACTATAAAGGTATTTCCAGAGATTTTCATGGTCTTGTTTTCTTGTAAGGAGAAAATGGAAGATTAAAGTGTTAAAGAAATCGGAGGGCTGATGGGAAATATTCATTCCCTTTATAGATTATTTTCACTTTTGTTCACTCAAAAAGGCAACAGTTAAAAAGGGATTTTGGCAAGATCCGAGCACCAAGCCTTGAATTATTGCATAGTGCAGTAACTGCTGAATACTGTAAAGCATCGAACGTTCAAATCATCAACTGGCTGAAAACCTTGCACTATGATCATTTGCTTCGTCAAAGCTTTAGCTCGCCAGGATGCCGAATATCATATCAACTTGCATATCGGCATATCATTCTCAAATAAATTGGAATCACATCAATGAATTCGGAATATTACACATTAAGAAGTGCAGCGCTCTCTATGTACGTGAAGCATAAAACCACTATAACGTAGGTGACAAAATGGTAGTCACAAGTGCACGAAGGATGTTGGGGTCGGTACCAATGTACGAAACACACCTGCCGTCACTTTATTAGCACCATCGTGAACTCTTCAGAACAGTAGTCATAGAGAGAAATAATACTAAGTAGACATGTAACTCAAAAATTCTCGTGTCCACTGCACCTATCCAAATAACGAACACCGTCTTCATTCTATGCAATGGGGAGAAGGTGCCACCGCAGCGCTGTCACCTCGCTTAACAAGATTTTCTTGAAGGCGACCTGCTATTCCATCGCACAAGAGCGCACTGTCTACTGACGGGAGATATTTCGATCGCTTTAAAGCATCCGGCTGTAACCTCGGCTCATTGTGACAAGGTTGCATCTCCGGAAACAGAGGCGTCCAGTGACGCCGCTCAACGGGAACACAAAAAATGCTTCATGAACCGCATTGACGGAATATGGGATATCTGGCTTATGGAAAACAACATATAAAAAAATGGTTAGCTACGTGTCACAGAAATCACAATGTTCGGACTTCGTTCCAGACGGCCACGAGAGGATCATACTTCATCTGTGTTTATCATAACATAAAACAATCACAGGTACCAACGTTACAGTAAATAGTAAGAAATACGACACCCCCAATTCCATGTTCTCACTACTGCAACTTTATACAACGGGCAACGTGAGGTTATTGTAAAAAGTGCATTTGTTGTTCGTTGTTTACAAGCATGATACAACACACCGATAGCCACGTGCCACCTTAGGTACATGGGTAGTCTCCAAAGAGAACCGAAGATCCCGATGTCGCAATAACACTTTAAAGTTGAATTGTTTTGTGCAATGTATGTATATTTTAGAGCTCAACTGAGCTATCATCATGAATACCTAGGTTAACTTGAGCGAATGGCAAGTTACGATATACAATTGGACATACATACAGTATGAAGCTCTGACCGCTTTCTCGATAAAACTAACTCTTCACTTTACACCTGGAGTCTAACTCCTGCATCAATTCGAATAACACTACCGTTAAGCATTGGTGTTTCCAAAATGAAGGCAACCAAGTCAGCAAACTCCAGAGGCTGGCCCATTCTTTTAGGGAACATTTGAAGAATAGAATTCGCTGCGTCTGGGTTATCAGTCAGCATCTGTGTCATAGGAGTCTGGAAAACACCTGGTGCAATACCCATGACGCGAACTCCAAATGGTGCTACTTCACGAGCGAATGGAAGAATCATTCCAGCAACAGCAGCTGTAGATGACCGATATTAGCATTTTACACTTGTTCTCAGAAATTCATTTTCACGCAATGTACTCACATTTTGTAGTTCCATATGACACGAGACTTCCATCCAAGCCAGCTATGGATGAGATCAAAATGATTGCACCGCGCTCACCATCTTCAGCCAAAGGCTCTTGCTTAATAAGAATTTCAGCTACCTTTTGAGCGACATTGTATACTCCAAGGAAGTTGATGCTAGAGACAAACTTCATCTGCTCATAGCTAGTGAGAGCATTACCAGGTCCATAACCAGTTATGGACTGTGGAGGACCGACTACACCATGGCATATAACGGCACCGGCCAAAGTTTCAAAGCGCTCCAAAGCTAACTCCAAAGCCTTCTTTACTGGTTCCTAGAAAGCTATCCCAGTTAATCTCGTTATGTAGCAGGGCTTATACGCTGAATAAATTCTATACCTCTTCAGTAACATCCACTTTTCCAGGGGCGAGGACTCGGTCAGTACCAAGTTCTTGAGCAATCTTCTCAGCGCCGTCAACGTTGACATCGATGATCTTTTGAGCATATCATTTAGTTTTACTCACGAGAGCTATTTGTGTAAGGAAAATCCTTACCACTGCGTTGCCCCCCTCTTTCACGATCTTTCTAACGGCAGCTTCGCCTAGTCCGCTAGCACTGGTACACAATAAAGTCAGCATTGACGCTGTACACATTCCACATGGATTTTCTCAATATTTTCTTACCCTCCTGTTACAATAAAGGTATTTCCAGAGATCTTCATGTTGCTTGTTTTTTGTGTGGTGAAAACGGGACAGAAAGAGAATCAAATGCGAGGCGCTGCTGGGAATTTTCTGATTTCCTTTATGTTTCTGTGCACTGAAAATTGGCAACACAAGGACGGTGTTTTAGAGGCAAGCTGAGTGAAAGTGCATTCACATAAGCATCGTACAAGCGTGAAAAATTCAAAGAACGAAGCAATGAAGTGTAAGTAGCACGACAAACCTTGCTTGTTGAAAATATCCTTGTACGTTACTATATCAAGGAGCTACTATCCTTGCCGTCTTTATTTTTGTAGTGACAAATAAATAGTTAACTTCACAAAATGCTTTTATAAATGAGCTGTTTTGCAAAGACTGGTGGATATAGAAGCTGTGAAGAGAGCTGTGTGATAATTTGTGCCATGGCCAATGTAGGATTGTGATAGCCGCACACTGCTGAGTTGTTATTCTTTCCTTGACCGAAGGACCTCGCATAAAATAGTGAGGTCGTAAAGGAAATCGATAAGCCGAATTTAAAAAACCAAAAGACACTCGTCACTAAAATCATATTCTGTAAACCTTTTTTCAAGGAAACAACCCATGCAAAGATTTGTTCTATTCCACGGTTTTATTTCCTCTGAAGATGAGGAACGTACTAGTATAACACAAAGATCGCACAGATCGAATTGTTGTACGAGCCACTCGGCTCTCCGCAACAACCTTTTATAGGAGAAGTGAGCCATTTCGAATCCATTAACTGGGTCAAATCTTCATTCACATTGAAAGAAACCGCATATACGATATCAAGTACATCCTGACGAAACCCAGATTGCGAGTATTCTCTATAGCCGTCTCTTCGTTGAATCCAGCGCTTTCAGCTGTATGTCGAGAAAAATACACCCTATTTCACGATTTTCACACGATTTTCACATAATAAAGCCCTTTATAAATTCAATATAGAAATTAAACACTGTTACTATAGAAATAGCATATAGAAATAGCATAAACCGCTATCGTATTAGGTTATAACATCCTTGGTATCAAACCAAGCTTTTCTGCAGGCAGCACTTTAGTGAAGTCTGACACCAGCATCGAGACGGAGTACGTGGCCGTTAAGCATAGGATTCTCGACAATGTGAGACACCATGAAGGCAAACTCTGAAGGTTCACCAGCTCTCCTTGGAAAACCAGCGGAAAATCCAGGAACAATAAAGGCGTCGCCAAGCTGAGCTGTGGAAATTGCCATGGGAGTCATGAAACCGCCTGGGGCAATACCCATGACGCGAATACCAAAAGGTGCCAGTTCACGAGCCATAGGAAGAATGAGTCCGGCAACACCAGCTACAAAGTTACTCAAGTCAGTCGAAGGCTCATATTTGCTTACCACACTCATCCCGTCTTCACCTACCTTTAGCGACGCCATATGCCAAGAGTACTCCGTCCAATCCAGCAGATGAAGACACCATAACGATGACACCGCGTTCACCGTCTTCATTAACAGTCTCCTGCTTGATGATAATTTCAGAAACCTTTTGAGCCACTGTGTATACACCAATGAAGTTGATGTTGTTCACGAACTTCACTTGCTGAATGCTAGTGAGTCCGTTGCTGGGTCCATATCCAGGAATGGATAATGGGGCACCAACCACACCATGGCAGATGATAGCACCACCCAAAGTTCCAAAACGCTCGACTGCCAATGCTAAAGCCTGGTCAACTTGATCCTAAATCAAACTGGTTAGCTTGATTTTCTCGGTACACCTACAATTATTCAGTCATATACCTCGTCAGTCACGTCGACTCGTCCAGGGGCGAGAACGCGGTCCTCACCAAGCTCCTCTGAAAGTTTCTTGGCGTTGTCCGTATTGACATCAATGATCTACCATAACATATTGTCAATCAGCATTTAAAGTGTGATCTAGCTCAAGGGGGAAAAGCTCTTACCACAGCGTTACCGCCTTGTTCGACGATCTTTCTTACGGTAGCTTCACCGAGTCCACTGGCACTACAATGTTTGGTCAGTGTCGATCCAAGTCCATGCTCAAACGTGGTTGAATTCTGAGTTATCCCTTACCCTCCAGTGACGACAAAAGTGTTTCCTGAGAACTTCATGTTAAGTTTATGTGTATAAGTGAAAAAGACAGTTAAAGGCTCGGGATTCCCATGGGAACTCCACTTTATACTTTGTACACGTCCGTTGAATCAAAGTGGCATTTCAAAACAAGAAATTGATATAGGTTGGAACACAAAATTAAAGTTATTCAGACACAGAACCCCAAATGATAGAGTGAGTGGTAAGCCACACATTCTCCGAAGCGATCAAAGTGGCGTGAACATAGAAAATCGGTTACTGTCGCCGAAGAGGTAAATAGAGCTCAACATCTTCGGCAATGACATGACAGTAGAGCGGACTATTTGCTCATTTGATCGAATATCGCTCGTACCCTACTCCAGCTTTTTTACGATGCTTGTATTGAAACTTAAAACTGACCTCGAAAAGGTATCTTCCTGATGGTCGGATATTAGTAGGACCGACCTTGTCAGGTGTTTAATGTGCGAAGAAGAATGTGGAGTTGCTGCCAGTGAATCCGGAAAGCTAGGTTCCAGCCAGTCAGCGACTGGAACCTGGCTGCTAACTTCTGCTAGAAGTGAGCAGCATTCGGAAGTACCGTGTACGTTTCGCGCACCATCGAGCTGAAAGTGTTATTGGCGAGGAAAGCTCTTGTACAGGTGTGGGAATGACGAGATCAAACAAATGCGCGCTTTTCATGCTCTTTTGGCACTTTTATAATTAGTTGTTCACTATTCTCACAGGAACTCAGCTGTAACCAAAGCTATACCAATGGAATTAATTCAACAGCCAAAGGAAGAGCGAACCAGGCGATACTAGCTAAAACAATCTCAATTCAACGAGCGAGGTCATTTGAAGGCCTTATTCTTCTGCATACGACGGCCTTGTGTTCTTTTCGGCGTCTGGAAAGTCGGTCTCGTTCAGCAGTATAGACTAACAACACAGCGTTGGACAAAAATTCACCACAAGCCAGGAGACTGGCATTTTTAAACCGTGTACGGCATGCTAAGCTTTCAAAGCATTTATAGGTCAACTTCCATGCATATTAAATAAATTAGATATCTAACAGTGGTTTTTCACTGACTACAAAGGAACGCGATATACTGGGCCATACGATAGCCCTTCTACTTTCAAACAAAATTATTGTTCCTCCCATATTTAATATGTAAGTCTGACACCAGCATCAAGACGAAGGATGCTACCGTTAACCATGACGTTCTCCAAAACGTAGGAGACAGTGTTAGCGAATTCAGTAGGCAATCCCAATCTCTTGGGGAACACATTGGGAATCAACATGGATTGGTATTCTTCGGGCAAGTTGGTGGTCATCGGGGTGACGAAATAACCGGGTGCAATTCCAGCAACACGAATGCCGAAAGGTGCCCATTCACGAGCCAAAGGAAGAACAAGTCCAGCAACAGCAGCTACGAAGCATATAGTTTAGTGAATTGTCGAACTCATGACATCTTCGCTAGACCCCGACCCCCTTACCTTTTGATGGACCATAAGCCGAAGTGCTACCATCCAAACCAGCGACGGAAGATACCAAGACAATGATACCACGTTCACCCTCTTCGTTCAATGGTTCTTGCTTCATGACAATCTCAACAACCTTTTGGGCAACGCTGAACACGGCAAGATAGTTGATGTCGCTAACAAACTTCATTTGCTGGAAGCTGGTAAGAGCATTGTTGGGCCCGAATCCAGGAATAGATGGCATAGCACCAGCAACACCATGGCAGATGATAGCTCCAGCGAGTGTTCCAAAGTGCTCAACAGCAAGTGCCAAAGCTTTCTCAACTTGAGCCTAAATAGAAGTGTATTTAGTATATTGAATAAACAAACTCATTTGGATACATGTTGGCCTACCTCGTCTGTTACGTTAACGCTTCCAGTAGCAAGAACACGGTCTTCACCGAACTCTTCTGAGAGCTTCTTGGCTCCTTCTTCGTTCAAATCAATGATCTTTGAAACCGAAACATTAGCTTCTTATTAGACTGGTTCATTCATCATATTGTGTACTTACAACTGCATTGGCGCCTTGTCCAACGATCTTTCTAATGGTGCTTTCACCGAGACCGCTTGCACTAGAATCAACTTGTCAATCACAATGTCCCGGTCTTACTAGGGAGAAACTAAGCTCTTCACTTACCCTCCAGTGACGATAAAAGTATTTCCTGAAATCTTCATATTTGGTTCTGAGATAGATGTGAGAGAAAGAGATGCACCAGTCAAAAATTCAAAACGCCATTTAAACTCTACTTTTTGTACCTTCAATTAGGTTATACAAACCTCTCTTATGCGTACAGTCTGAGCACAACCGCATAAAATTAGAAAGCTGGCCATTCTTGATCCGTATTTTCATTATTTATCTTTTAACTGCAACACTACATGTTAGTGTTAGCTCTCAGGTAGTCATATACATAATACCACTCTCGCTTAGACAGGACCGAGCTGCTGCAGACAGAGAGTTTCTCTAAAAACTTGGTGCAACATCGTGTGCGACACAATTCAAGACAGGTCCGATGGATGCAACACACACATGGGAGCTTTGTGGTCCGTTTGGCGTTGACAGTGAATATTCTCATGACAAGCGGGCAGAATGCCGCCGTTACCATATAACATGTAGTACTTGTCTTGAAACATATAGAATTTCTCGAAGCAGGACAACTTTGACCGAGATGTTGTGAAATATGCGTTTGCCATAAGCCATGTATGTCAGCTCATCGTATGATCTTGTTAGCGGAACTAACCCTTCACTCATATTCCTATTGAATTTCATCAAACTATAACCGACCGAGCTTGCGGCAGCCACTATTCATGAACCCTACTTCGTTGGAAAACTATCATGCAGAACGCATCCATTTGCAAATATCTGTGCGTCAGTGTAAGTACGTTTATAATTCCTAAACAAGATGAGCATATGTCATCTCCGTTTGAAAACTCACTCTTGCAACCCCGTATCTAGATAACTTTTACTTCTCCTAAAGTGTCTCTGAATAATGCTGAAGCATTAACAATCCTGGAGATCAATATTGTTATTAGTAATATTTTCAGACGGTACTGAAACCTTTTCTATTCACCATTTGGTTGATTTGGCGTCGTAAACGTGCTGAAGTCTTACAAAATTTTGACCGCTGCGCCAATTCCTCAAGGAGCCGATTCGCGATGCGCTGTTAGAATGGCCGCTTGCAACACAGCCATAATACATTTATCATAAAATCGTGGGAGACAGGCATATTCCCGTCCCTTCGCATACTAAGTATCTTTGAATGTCCCATAAGCAAGCTTTATTTCCTTAAAGTCATTATAGAGGAGACGAACGTGGTTGTATGGATCCTACTTTCCCCAATATTTGTTCCATAGACAGTATTAAGACATTCAGTAGCTTTTTTAGGTTGTAGGTTAGAAAGGAGTATCATACATTTGCGTATAAAAGATCTACTACATCCAATTTTCCTAAAAGTTTCCTGTGTGTACTCATGCCAGTGTCATCGGCGGAGCCAACAACATGTTGCTGCTAGAAAGCAAACGAAGTTTTGACTAGCGACTTTTAGTCTTTCGGACCGCAAATGTGTTGTTATGACTGTAGAAAGCTTAGGCTACTATGAAGTCACTTAATAAAGAGATGATTCATTAAATAGTATAACTTTGTAGTGTATATAAACTGAAAGAATCTCCTCAGATATCAGTTGCTTTTGCAATGAGGTACGACAAAGGGGAAAGTTCAGTGTCTCCCACATCAAGATTTTCGCAGAAGAAAATAACGTCTTTCAATGATGACATAGACTACTTCACGTGACATTTCGAGAAATCGACCGTCCCTGATGCAGCTCCGCCGACCGATATAGGGTACTGGCAAGCTGGCACAGAACTTGCTCTTCCTCTGCATATTTCATCATGGGTATGTCTATCCATCCATCCATACATGCATCGATTCATCCATAACTGACCTTTATTCTCGAACATCCATCCTATCATTCACATCTATGCAGCTGTCGGAAAAAACAAGTAAGTTTTCACATTACAGATGCAGTTAATCCGAACATTTTCAATCATAGTTCTATTTTGCTAATTTTTTTCCTTACTTCATTTTCAAAGGCGTCTCAGCAAAGGCAAGAAGGGTTTGAAGAAGAAGGTGTAAGTATAGACACATGAAAACTTTTATTATTATTATTGCAGCACACTGTACGAAATATATACAACTTGTCGACAAATCAGCTTGGTAGGAATGGACCAACCACCCATTGCATGACGTTTTCCCGGAGCGATCGATTCCAGCAGCCACATAGTATAGTAGTAGCATAACGAACCTGCGTCTTTATCTACTGATTCGAAAAGCCTTCTCAAGTTCACCTTTCAACCTACTTATCGCCGCTCACATTACAACTTTCAAAAATTTTGTCATGTCTATTATACATTGTGCTAATGAATCGAACCCACAGCGTTGACCCTTTCACCCGTAAGGACTGGTATGACATCAAGGCTCCTTCCATGTTTGACGTTCGTCAAGTTGGTAAGACTCTTGTCAACCGTACCCAGGGTCTCAGTAAGTGATTTTTGAAATTTATCTACTTTCGTAAAACTCCATTCGTGCCCCACTTAACAATATACCCTCCATTTAGAGAACGCCAACGACTACCTTAAGGGTCGTGTTCTTGAAGTCTCCCTCGGTGACCTCACCAAGGATGAGGACCGTGCTTTCCGCAAGATCAAGTTGAGAGTTGATGAAATCCAAGGCAAGAACTGCCTCACCAACTTCCACGGTATGGACTTCACCTCTGACAAGCTCCGCTCTCTCGTCAAGAAGTGGCAATCCCTCTTGGAGGCTTTCATTGATGTCAAGACTACCGACGGTTACCTCGTCCGTCTTTTCGTCATCGCCTTCACTGCTCGCCGCCGCAACCAGATCAAGAAGACCACCTATGCTCAATCTTCCCAGATCCGTCAGATCCGCAAGAAGATGTTCGAGATCATGACCCAAGAGTCCGCCTCTTGCGACTTGAAGGAGTTGGTCTCCAAGTTGATCACCTCCTCATCTCCTAGCGCTCAGGACATCATTGGCCACCGCATTGAGAAGGCTTGCCAAGGTATCTTCCCCTTGCAAAACGTCTACGTCCGCAAGGTCAAGATCCTCAAGAGCCCCAAGTTCGATGTTCAATCTCTCCTTGCTCTTCACGGTGGTGATGCCGCTGGTGATGCTGATATTGGCACCAAGATCAAGAAGGATTTCGTCGAGCCTGCCGTTCAGGAGTCAGTGTAAAAAAACAAAATTCATAATTATCATACAGATGAAAATTAGCAAATAAAAGACGCTTGCATGCTTTTTCCGAGATACACTCATTATCGATACTCCTTATGAGAGTCTCCCGTTTTTCAACGCATTGAATGGTGAGGGTTATTGGAATCAATCGGCTAGGAGTGTTCTACCCTGTGTGGACTTTGCCGATCAACCGAAGCAAAAAAATTTAGAAACTAAAGTTAGACTTTTGCTCCTTACAATTGAAAGTACGATTGCAAAGTACAGCACCGTACTGTAACTGATAGGTTTCATCGATAGTATCCAACTAATGGTATCGTCATGAGTCTGGATTGCCTAATCCACTTGAATCAAGGTACCATGGCCAAATCGTGTCCTAAGAAAACTCAGATAAAGAACTTTGCAGATCTATTTTTTTAATTTATTTATTCCTTGGCCGGAATACAAAGCAAAGCAATGCAGAGTCAAAAATGTGAATTCTATATTCATAGATATAACAGCTAAAGAAGTGCTACCCAAAACATGTATGGAAGGTTTATCGTTTCCATGGACCTTATCAATATATGAAGTAATGCAGTAGGGTGGTTCCGATTCAATTATAGTGCACTTGATGCCAGGTTTGCTTTTGAAAAATTGCTGACGTACCATTAGGCTGCTGAGTGACCTCGGAAAATGATTTCCATTGCCAAGACATAAGAGTGGGAGGCACACGCTAATTTGCATCAATGCCTTGACATGCAAATGAAAGGTAACCCCTAACACACCTAAATTCGTCAAATTCGTTCATAAATTCATATTATGATGGTCAAGCAAATCGTAGACTTGCAACATTTACAGGGACAAAGCCGATCGTCATTCACCGAACCCTTGAAAGACGAGATGCAAGCTTCCTTGTACAGTAGGTGCATTAAAAAAAACATGACTTGCGAGCACGTCATGCTCTAACTGCACTGATTGATCGCTCAATTCTCGTCACCGGCTACTATTCGTCGGATAAACGTCCATATTGCAATCTGGTCACGTCTTTATGAAATGTTTAGAAATTGTAGAAAGTAAATTCTTTCCATATAGCCATTCAAAGTATTTTTGTAAAACACATGTACGGGAATACATGGAATCGATATAATATTTATCATGAAGGTGTGCATACAACCAGTAATAAAGTAAGCAAAATCATCGCATCAGTGACTGACAAAGATACCACCATTTCCGATAGATGATATGATAGTACCTTCCGTTGGTTTGATGATCAAACATAATTAACCTTGAGGCCCATGTTGAATTGACAGGTTACCGGATCCTGTTATAAATCAAAACCAGTTAGGTGAGACCTGCCCTTAGGATCATTGGATCAAATGGTACCTTGCATCATCACTTTTGAGAAAAAGATTACACTATCGCCTCATATGTCCTTTTTTTAGGCCAAAGGTCATCCACTTGCTATGCACCTGGAACTAATTAGAGTCGATAGAAGACTGCGGTCTATCAGTAAAAAAAATTCACAGTCCAACGTACATGAATTTAAACAGTACCCTGTCCTGGTGTCATCGACTAATTGCTTTCCCTTTTAACATTACATTGGATCTTCCCAACCCAACCCTTCATTACTTTTTCTTCTTGCCGTTTTGCCAAGAACCACTAGGATCCACTCAACTCCTAAACATATATAAATCATCTATCGATATAACAAGTACTCTATTACCTCCCTTTGTCATTTATTATTGCAATTAATCTGGATATGCATTTACAAAACGATGCCTTTGACTCAACTACAAATATCATGCTGTCTTCAACGGAAAACAGCACCAATGGCTCCGCTACAAGCTCACCCAATATGTCAAGAAAAAACAGTTTAGCCACGCTAAGTTGCAATTCTCCCGACAAGGCATATATCAAACCAGAGTTTGGACAGCATATTTCAATGAAAGACATTATGGCCGGCAAAGAAGGAATCTCTGATAGCGACGAAGATACTCTAGCAGACGAGTCCGCAATGTCAATTGTGGAGAAAAATGAAGAAGCAGAGCCCTACTGTATATTCTCTCCGCGAAAGAAATGGGCTATCGTCATGATGGCGGCTGTAGCTACCTTTATTTCTCCACTTACAGCAAATATATTTTTACCCGCCATGAATTCCATGCAGGAAGTAAGTCTACATCTAAATACCAAACTACCACTTTGTTCATTGTTAACAGATTATTATTTTTTTCTAAATTTTTAGTCACTTAATGTGTCGATCACGGAAATGTAAGTAATCTTTTGATTGTTTATTATCATGTCAACCGTAATTAAACGATTATAACCGGAAAATTTCCTGTTTCAGAAAACTTGGTGTCACTGTCTACATGATTTTTCAGGTATGGATGTTCCTGTCACCATTAAGTGAACTTGGGTCCAGTTCTCACAATTGATTCACTATATTTTAGGCTATCTCTCCTTCGTTTTGGGGTGCACTCTCGGATGTCTGGGGACGTCGTCCGGTTTATCTGAGTACTCTACTCGTCTACGTAGGTGCATGTGTAGGACTGGCCATGACGCAATCATACCCGGTGTTACTCGTTTGGCGCATGATTCAAGCATTTGGTTCAAGTTCCGTTGTCGCTATAGGTGCAGGTACTATAGGTAAGTGTAGAACCAGTTTACATTTGCGCCACGACGGTGGTTTTGTCGCCACGCTTTGAGCAAAATTACGGAGAAACGCCTCTTTACCGTATTTTACGATACGCCACGATTGTATTCCATAGCCAGAGGCTCATTTCTGAACCCCTTTTTGCTAATGCTTGTTTATTTCCTTTGATTTTCAGCCGATATCTGTACTCCATATGAGCGTGGAGGATATATGGGCTATTATTCCCTTGGCACTACTAGTGGACCTGTATTAGGTAATATATCCAGCCATGTTGTCGATCATTGCTTGTCACGCTGTGTCAAACAAGTTAATCCTGTTTGTTATAGGTCCTGTCATAGGTGGCATTATCTCACAGTCTCTGGGCTGGCGCTGGATCTTTTGGGTTTTAGCAATGTTAGGAGGTGCCTTGATCATCGTCCTTTTTTTATTTCTCAACGAAACCCTTCGTTCTCTGGTAGGAAATGGCAGCGGATATGCCAATCCCACACCTTTCCAGTGGTTGAAACGCAGAAGAGACGGAAGAAGAAGTGGTCCACAAGAACATGCTCAGGTCCGACCTCCTGAAGCCAAGCGGAAATCGCTCAATCCTTTTCAAAGTCTGTTGTATTTGCGCGAAAAAGACGTGGCAATTCTTGTCTTGTACTACGCTTTTCAGTATGGCGGAATATACTGCTTCACAACTAGCGTGCCGGTCATCTTCTCTGAAATTTACGGACTCAATGACATGCAAATTGGATTGACTTATCTTGCTAACGGAATTGGATGCGTTTTTGGCTCTGTAGTGCAGGGAAAACTTTTGGATCGTAATTTCCAAACAATCGCTATCAAGCATGGCATTGATCCTGCTAAACTCAAAGATGGGAAGCTCACACCAGAATTTCCTCTTGAGTACGCAAGGTTACGGCTTGCGTGGATTCACGCTTTGGTCTTCAATAGTAAGTGATAATTAACTGAAATATAACCCTCTTGAACATTGCTAACGCACATCAAATTCGCAGTTACTTTAGTGATCTATGGATGGTGCCTCTATGTCAAGGCTCATCTGGCAATTATTCTTGTCTTACATTTTATTCGTAAGTTTGGCTCGGTTCTTTTTTGTTCTTCCATGATCTGTTTCTCATTCATTCTATTTACAGTTGGAGTGACTGGTGTCGCCAATACCAACTCTATACAAACACTGATGGTTGACATGTTTCCTGGTCGGTCTGCTTCTATCATGGCTAGCAACAATTTGGTTCGCTGTCTCTTTGGAGCTGGTGCCACAGTGCTGATCGATCCAGCACTAGAGGCCCTTGGCGTCGGTTGGGTGAGTGAATGTATATCTCATACGGAAATATGTATTATACAGCTAGATTGACATTCTTATTTTTAAGGGATTTACTGTTGTGTCTTTGGCACTGTTGCCTAGTCGCTTTCTGGTCTTGCCCTTGCTGAAATGGGGTCCAACTTGGAGGCAGCAGCGAATGGAAAAATGGCAGGCAGAAGCAGCCGCAAATGGCAAATAAGTGCTTTTTATTTCTCACAACTTGTACAGATAGTGTCATATATAGCTAAGAAAGACATCGTAAATTATCAAATTCCCTACAACCCATTCCCTTCACTCTTTTTCCTTCCGTATATAAATCAATCCAATGCTCCACGTAAAATTTTTTTGAGCTTGTCAAAAGCACCACCAGGTGAAAAGCGGGCTGCCAGAAAATTTCAATTTGATGACGTCTACTCGGGGCGTCGCTACCAAAATAACCTTGCAAGGCAGGCAAGCTTCCACTCATTTAATACTGAAATGGCTCCACGTATTCCTTCATCGCTCCTCAGTAGCCGTTTGTTGCTGACTCGAGTAGCAGCAACACCTGCCTCTGTCACAGCATCTCGCAACCAATCAACTGTCTCTACTGGAAAAGTAGTTGAAGATCCTCAAATTGGAGATTATCCTAACCTTCCTCACCTCAGCAACCAAATCCGATCACCCTTCGGATGGGACGATAACCAAGATAGAAGAAACTTTGGAGAACCTGTAAGTGTTTACCGCATTGATGTGGAAAAATAACAACCCTCGACCGGTGGAGAGCCTTGTTTCGAGATTGCGAAGAACAATTATAATATGCTCGTCAGACGTCAATTGCGCCGTAAACTGCACCATTGAAGCAGATGGATAAATCATGAGGTCGAATGATTATCTATCAGCTCAGCCGTCCCTAGGATTGAATATCTGTTGACAAAATGCATATGCAAACAGCACCAATGACGCCCAGATCATCCGGCCTTTTGCGTGTTTGACACAAATGCACGCCAGTGTGACTGACTACCTTTTGTATGTTGTCATTCGCTAACATACTGGTTTTTCTCTTCAGCTGAACGAACAGGACGAAGTTCTCGGTGTCTGGGCTCCAGATTTGCACACATACAGCCCTTTCAAAGCGCTCGCACAATTCGGTGCCTTCATTGGCGTCATTTCAGCATTCTCATATCTGGTCTATAAGACATACCCTGAAAAGACCGCCGTAAGTAGTCAGTTTGAATGGACTTTTAGGCTGTGCATGCTAGAACCAAAAGTGGCAATACCAAAGTTCTCGTGATACAGTTGAATCCACAACTTTTATCTGATAACGTATTTTTCTGTTTGTTCAATAGATTCCTCGTACCTATCCTTATGGAGGATTGAAGCAGGAACTTGGTGCTCGCGACGGGGATATCAAGGAACGTGGTGTAAGTAAACTATATCACTTATCTCTGGATGGATGGGAATTCCAGATTTCTCAAGTTGTCCACTCATGCGCCATCTTTTATTAATTTAACACCTTATTCTTTTTAAAGGCTCGCACTGAATCTGAGGAATAGAGAGGGATGACGAAATTCTAGAGAGTTGTTATTGAAAAATTACCATTAAAATCAAACAATTATACAATTTTCTTTGAGTATATCTAGGTGGGGTCGTGAACTAATTTAAATGTCTGGATGGGACTCGCGTTTGACAATATCTGCCGGGCTTAAAAAAAGGCAAGGGAGACGTTCTGTGGAATATTCCATACGAACCAGATACACATAGGGACATTTTCCTTCCGCTTTCCTGTCTTTCGTTTTTCTTCCTTCACCATTACAAATGAAAATCATTCCCATCCAGGTGTTGGAAGACAATTATTCCTACATCTGCATTGACGACAAGACGAAAGAGGCTGCTGTCATTGACCCTGTGGAACCAATCAAGATCTTGAATGTGCTGAGCCAGACTGGTGCAAAGCTTTCTAGGTAAATAATGGAACATATCGCAGCAGTCAATAATGTCAATACTATTGTAGCCATGCTATTTAGTTGTAGTGCGCAGCCGGTATCCTGTATCTTTGATCTTTCAATTTATTTATGGCCGACTAACTTTATTCCGGTATTTCTATTGTTTTGCTAGTGTTTTCATCACACATCATCACTATGACCACTCTGGAGGAAACATAGAACTAGTTGGTATGAAGCGGAAAATATCCTTCATTTGGAGTATCTATCCATGCTAAAACAAAAATCCCATCAATTTAATGTAGCCAAAAAGCCAGGCTTAGCAGTATATGGCGCAGACGCTAGAATTCCCGAAATCAATTATGTCTGCAAAGACCAAGAAGAGTTCAAGCTCGGTAATCTTCAAGTTACCCCACTTCACACGCCTTGCCACACTAAAGGGCATGTTTGCTATAGTCTCGTAGATCCTACTACTGGAGAAAAGGCTGTTTTCACTGGAGAGTGAGTAGATTGTTAAGTCGCTTAAGAGGAAGACTACGCATATTCTGGAATTGTTCTCGATTAACACATATGTTACTTTCTGGTAGTACCCTGTTCATTGGTGGAGTTGGACGCTTCCTAGAAGGAGATGCCCGTGACATGTATCGAATTCTCTTTCATATTATTTCAAAATTGCCTGATGATACATGGATCTACTGTGGACATGAATATACGAAGACAAACCTTAAATTTGCCCTCACAATTGATCCCAACAATGAGGCGCTACTTTCAAAATGGGCCTGGTGCCAAGACAAAGCAGTGACAGTGCCATCGACGCTTGGGCAAGAAAAAATGTACAACCCATTCCTGCGGGTCAATGAGAACAGCTTGAAGATGGCTATCGGAAAATCGGACCCAGTCGAAGTTTTACATTCACTCAGGGAAATGCGAAATTCTTTTCGATAAATGAATACCAGCATACCATGTCGAGCACTTCACTTTCCATTACACACATTAATAACCTCAACCGCAACACCTCATTTTTCAAAGCTATTAATAAATAATGTACCCAGTGTACTCAGTGTTGGATAGCAATGGTATTCTGACGTAAACATCCTTCAATCAAACGCGTGCTTTCATCCAATGTTTCATAACGGTCAATTCCGCAGCCATATCTCACATGTCAGAGCCAAGGAAAGAGATTAGGCAAGAGGGTCACTTTATCATCAATCTTTTTTCAACGTGCAGGATGATATGATTAAAAAAAAACGACCAAATCATGGTAGGATTCCACCTCAACGATAGCTACCATATATTTCCTCTGTACTTACCGCACCATTATGTGAGATGCTCCAAATAATCGGCTTAAATCATGCCGATGGGAAGAGCGGTTTTTCCTCAAGTATGTATTTTTTTTTTATCTCATAAATCTTTGTGTAAAACTTGCTGCTTATGTTTCACTTTTACGTTTTACCCATGGGAGCGTGACAAAAGAGAGAAATTGTATGCAATTTCGTTCATCAACACTTTTTTCTTTCATATAATCGTTTTCTTTTTTGTCAAAATACCTTTTTAATGGCTGAGAAAAGAACCTTTTGTGGCTGTATGTCACTTCGATGGGCCGCCATGCTGGCAGAACTAGTCATAATGGTATGTGTCATATACACGTATGCTTTTCCGATGAGCCATTCTTCTAACGAATCTATCAAGTCTATCAGCATAGTCATACTCGTAACGAGTGGTCTTTACAGCTCATGTGCGTAGGGCATTTGGTTGTAGCTTTCAGATGTATTAAAATTAACATATCGACTCTTGCAGCCTTTCTGTTAAACTCGACATTCACAGCATATGTAGTACACATCTGCGCTTATGGCCCTATAATAGGTATCACGGCGATAGGGATGGCAACCATTGGAAAGGTTAGTGACCTTTATAAGCAGGTATTTTGTAGCTCTCATATTGAAAGATGACTACTCTACAGCGGAATGGACGTGGATTGGCAAATAGCCTTAAATGGCTTTATATCAACATTTTCATGATCGTTATCGTCGAAATCATAAGTATCATCTTCCTGGCCACCACTAGGAGCAGTGCAATCATTACGGGGTGCCAGTACAATCATTTGGACCAAATATCTACTCTGGACTACCTGACGAATCCTCTTAATGCTGCACTTGAAGTCAATTCCGGCTGCCACCGATACTGGGTTCACATAGTCCTGGTATATACAGCAGTATTCGTTTCATCCTTGATTATCATGGTATGCTTGATTTACTTGGTTTTATCCTGTATATTGATAGTTTTGTAATGCCTAACGGAAAATTAATAGCTTGGGTGCGTTTATGTTATACGTATGTATCTTAACGAGCTACAAGACTCCAATGAAGAATATGTAATTGGCATGAATCAGACTATGCAGGACGTCGAAGACGAGTACAAACCTATGGTGCCCGATTTCAAATACCATTCGTGGAAGCAAGACCCAACTGAAGATACAAATCGTGATCTGTATGATAGTCGAGCAACCTTATACTCCAAAATCTATCAAAAGAACGTGCTTAGGCAAAAAGATTACATGAAGCAATCACTAGGATCACTGCATCCACCTGAGTACACACCACAACCTAACATCAAATCCCCAACTTTGGAAAGGATGGAATACAGCCGGTTTAAAGAACATGGCGCTGGTCATGTTCCTCTCGAAAGAGAAGGCATGAACTTGTCACCAGGAGAACCACTGCCTACTAATCCATCCGACCCACTTGCTGATGCATCGGAGCCGTCTGTTGATCCATCAGATTCACTTGCTGATGCATCAGAGCCGTCTATTGATCCATCAGATTTGCTTGCTGATCGATCAGACTCACCTGGGCCAGAGAATGACAGATTGTTAAGGAGATAATTTTACATAGCATCAAAGCTGTCGATTGATGTTGACCAAACACAGTAGCTATACAACCCACCACACATAGTATAGTAAACGCGAACAAATGTATAAATTTACATAAAGAATCATTGAATGGTTTATTCACATACTTTGTTAAAAGTGATAACATTGGGTGCATCTTTCTCATAATAATATGATCGTTCATCTTAGAGCATTTTTTAATGATCGTCTCCAAGAGCAATGTAGCCACCACGTCTCTTCTGGTACCACTGCCAGGCAAAGAATCCAATGGCCGCTAACAGGATCAAACCTAAGATCGCTCCTAAGACTATCAGTAGGATCTGCCACCATTTGAGACCCTTGTGAGGTGACAAGGTAGGTTCACCCTTGGGAATTAACACTTCTTCCAATTGGATAACTCCACCACCAGATGTGGTTTGACCATATCCTAATACTCTGCTGCTGCTGCCATCACCTCCCAGAGATCCCTTGACATCAAGTACGTAATGGCTGTCAGAAACCTGTCGAACACCAATCTTGTCGTCATCAGAGAGCAAGGTAGGATACTCGCGATCATCGCCTAGAAGTGAATCTGAGTTTCCTTTCTTGATAGGAGATTTCAAGATATGCAAACGAGCTACACGTTGGAGTCTTTCATGATCAGTCAAAAGGGCAGTCAAGTTGATGCGTGACCATGCTCTGTCAGTAGGTGCCAAGATAGTATAGTCTCTGTCGTCTTCCAAAAAGTCACTGAGGTTGGCTTTCTGGAAGATAGCCATAAAGGTGCTGGATTCAACTCCTTTGAGGATATCAGTCACTGAGATTTGGATGTTGTGAGGCAACTCAACTCGGTCAATCTTGTGCATAACACCATTGGAAACAAGGGTGTCGGACTCGAAAACCTTTGCAATGGTAGACCGGTCACTTCCGTCCTTGGCTCCGATACCTCGTAGCAATATTTCGCCATCTTCGGTCTTGTTAACGGTGATGTCAGCTCCAGCCAAGGTCTGAGCGTTGACAGCGCCTACTCTCATGTTATCGGTATAAAAAATTTCCTTGGTGGCATGGTACGTTAACAGAGTTTGCAACTTCTTCTTGCTTTGTTCTTCTGGCAACAATAGATACTTGGTGACCAAACCCAACCGCTCAAAGGCTGCATTTGAAGGTGCAAATAGAGTGATTCCCTTGGCATTATTGATGACGTCTCGAGAACCGGTGGCGTAAATTGTAGCTACAAAAGTTGAGAGATCCAAATTGAGAGGTAAGGTGGAAATGATATCCTCAGGTAACTTCAGTGATCTTGACAGTAAGTAGACTACGTTGTCGTCAGATTTAGCTAAAGGAAAGGACGGTAAGCATTCATAAGTAAACATATATTTCTTTTCCTCGTGAATTTGTTTTGTAACAACATACCTGGCTCAGCTGCTACGCCAGATCTTCCGAATGTGATAGATTTGTGATCATCGGCAATGAGACGGCTGTTCTCCACATAGACTTTGAGGCGCTGCTTTCGACCGTCCAATTCGTCGCTCCTGGACTCTGTCTTCAACAGCTGACCGTCGGTGAAATTGTTTGGCATCCATTGACCCTTCAGGATGTGATAGCTAAGCCAGTTCTTCAAATACTTTCTAGGGACTTCATCAAGATCCAGAGCTTCATTTAGTGGAGCAAGAATGGTGTATGAATTGTCACTGTCTTCCAAATAATGTCCCAAACCAGCCTCGTCGACTAATGAGACGAATTTGGTAGCATTCATGCCTATCAAATGCTTGCGCAAATTGAAGTTAATAGCCTTGGGGATAATCAGATCCTCGATTTCGTGGAAAACACCTTCAAAAAAGTATCAATAAAAAAGTATCAAAGATAATGTCTTGGCGTCTCAATTGCTTACCATTAGCTGCTATCTTATCTTTAGAAGTTAAGCGTACTCCGTCAACATAGATTTCATCAGCATCCTTGACATCAAGTTTGATTTTTTCGCCTTGGATGGAGTCGAGTGAACCTTTGCCTTCTGGGAACTGCTTTGCATAGAATGCACCGTCATGGATATGTCTTTCAACAATCGATGTTAGGTCTTCTCTACCTTCATGAGAAAGAAGGTATGCTTTTTCGATGGAAGTGAAGTTTGACAAAATATCGCCTTTGGGGGCAAAAACGGTGAAGGGACGAGGTTCAGAGAGTAACTCTGAAACTTTGGATTTATGGACCAAGTCATTGAAGTCACGCAAGTCATCAATCTTGCTCAAGGAATCCGCTGTTGTACATGTCAGTAATTGAAGGTTTTTTTGCTTTGAGTGGGTACATAATCTCCGACACTTACTGAGGGTTCTTGGCACTGGCATGAGCTTGTCAATAGCATGAATGACACCGTTGGCAGCCTTGAAATCGAAGTCCGTGATCTTGGCTTCACCGACGTAGATGTCTCCTTTCTTGCCTTCTTGAGTGATTCTAATACGCTGTCCTTCGGCATCACTGCCAAGATATTCATCCCGAATATACAACGACTCGACAATTTGGCCATTAAAGAAATCTTTGCCGGTTATTTGGTCTCTACCCAGATGGTATAGTATTTGCTCCTTAGTTATATCCTTGTCATCCTTGAAAGCATCTTTGAAAGCATCATTGGTAGGTGCAAAAACGGTAGCCTTTCGGAGGTTGTCTATTTCAGACGCTAGGCCCGTGCGTCGCACATGGCCAAGAAACTCTTTGAAGCGAGCGTCACCAGCCAAAACGTCAATGATCGTTTTCAAAGCAAAGACAGGAAGTATCTCCACCAGAAGAGCCAATATCAATAGAATCTTCATTGTTAGTGAACAAGGAGTGCGATATTTGCGCATTTCCCCCTTTTGTAAATGTCTTCGCGGTGGGTTTGGTGCGGGGTCCAATGAAACAGTCACCTAATGAGCAGACAACGACATCATTGATGTTCAAGCGCCGAGATGGCTGGCCAGGCCGCATCTGTTGGCGTCTCACAATTTGTTCCTGTTTAGCGCCTCCACTTGGGAAATTCCTTGAGAACCGTGGGAATGGGTACCGCTGTCATATAATATCTCACATTGCTTTTGAAACGCCCAATCCATTTTAAGGGATGCAAAACATAAATTTTCTTATTCGTTAGAAAATTTCACCATCTTGACGTTTGATACTGTCACGCATCAACAAGGTTTTCTGGCGTATCTTAATAGGTTGCGGGTGTAAGCATAGTAATATGTTAAGCTAGGCAATACTAAAAACTCAAGAAACTTGATCACTACTAAAGCAGTTTAGATAAATTGTAATAGATAATGTAAACTGAAGCCTCGATTTAAAGTAGCATTATCTGCTGAATATCCTCACCAAATAAATTCTACTAAACCTTTACTAATCACGCATCAACAAAATTTCTGGCGTAAAGTGCTTGCAAATTGTGTTGTTTGGTAAACTGACCGAATAAGCGCGCTTATGCAGTTTGGTGTTCAGTAATTGCTTAACTTCTGACTGATTGACCCGACAACTTCCCCCATCCGTATTGATCTGACTGGTTATAATATTACTTTGCGAACCTTCACTGAACGTCTATAACAACATCGCCTCTGCTTCAAACCAAGAGAGTGTTGGCTGTCTATTGAAATGCAGCTGGTGAAAAGTGTGCTGTTTGATAGTAGATTACATCTAACTTCCTGAAGGGTGTAAAATCCAAGTGTTCAAAAATATGTCTCGCAGCAGGATCGGGAAACGAAAAATATAAAAGACTTTAAAAAGTATGCTCCACACCAGGATCGAACTGGTGACCTTCAGATTATGAGACTGACGCGCTGCCAACTGCGCTAGCGAAGCTTGTGCGCAAAGCGAAATTGTATATACTAAACAACCCAAAAGTATTTTAGAAATAATCATTTCGATGATTAAAGGTACTATCGTACAAAGAGTAAGGGTGGAGCAGTAGCCTTGCTGTAAAAACCTATGTTTAAGAAGTTACATTATGTGACTGAAATTGGCTAGTATAGCACCGTCTTTGAAGATTGTATCTGGTAGATTAGCACTTGAGGAGACAACCTTACAAACTGGTACATCTAGTTATAGCCATAGAGTACGTATAAGAAGCAAGTTTTGAAATAAATATAATGAGATCATTTGGTTTAACTTGAATCATTATTTTAATGAGGATCAGCGGGAGACATTATCGTGCTATTTAGGACGCGTTTATTTCACAAAAGCATGACATATACTTGCAGCTACAACAGCTGCTCTTTATGGTATGTAGTTTGATACAAACTATATCCAACGCTATCAATGTCTATTTCTTCAGTGAGAGCAAGTGATATTCAGCACAGTTTGCATATGACATTTGCTGTTTGCCTAATATAGCAACTTCATTTGACCATCTGGTCATGAACATGCCAGCCTTTCATGTCACATATATGGCTAGTTCATTTCTTTCTACGTATTCATACATGTGTCTCGACTCCAAGTGTTCGCCTGTTTCAATTTAAATTTTTATGCCTTTTATATGATCAAGTTGAAACTATTGGCTTGTTGCGAGCAAGAGACTTATGGTGACCAGCTGCAACATACGATTGCATTATATGTTTACAAGGTATTCATTGTACATGTAACGAAATTTAAGAGTGGTTGTCAATTACACAAGGGTACTTGAAGGACAGGTAGTTCAATTGAGCTTATTCGCTCTGGAATCTTCCGTGTTGACAGGCTTATATCCTCTAAAAGTAGACTCTGCTTCCTCATCCAACTCGTATTCGTCATCGAAACCTCCAGATGTTCGATCGAAGGACACTGGTACAGCCTTCATACCTCTCGTCTTCAGAGAATGGTAGTATGATGTGAGAACGAACCCAAAGTACACCTGAAAAGGAGAGTTTAAGTTTGGTTCATTCGGCCATGGGAGGAGACATACAGGTTTGTTTACTTACGTGTACTAGCCATAAGATAACAAGAATGGCGATACTGACAGCACCTTCCATTGCGAAACTTTTTTCGTGTTCCTCTTCGCTTATCTGGTCCTCAGCAGACTCTGGGAGACTGTGGTCGGTGAAAACAAACCATCGAATGGAAAATAACGCAGTCAAAACAGCGTTTGAAACAAGGTCTGCCCAGTAAAAAATGGTATATCTACGTAGAGCGACGATGGAGTCCTATGCATAAGTTGCGGTTAATGTTATTTCTTTTCTGCTCTTCCCTTCGTGATGCATACCGATTTGATAGCATAGCCACCATAAGCGAATGCGGCAATGGCGAACAGAGAGTAGATGTACGAAATGAACGCAAGAGGGTCTTGGAAATCCATAGATATAAAGCCATATATACCGCTTAGTTTGTTGAGCTGAATCGAGCATGAAATTAGTGAAAGCATTGTCCAATTGTTAAACGTTGAAAGGCACCTACCATGCCAAAGACGGTTATAATTATAGCGGCTAATGTTGGTTTTGGATGAGATGGTGCTAGTAAGTCGCTGTATCGCAGAAACGTTGATAAGTATCATACTTAAACATACCATGATAGAGAGTTACGCAACCAAAGCAGTTTCGTGGCCGAAATAAGGACATTATGCTAGAAATGAAGGTTAGAGATTGACAAGCTCTTGCGTGTGACTTCCTGAGCGACTTCTTTATTCGATTCGTTTCCTTTTTTTTTTTTTTTTTTTTTTGGCTCAACACGGTGTCACTGACCCCGACGGGCGATATTTTAAGCATTTCACTACCACTTCCCTGGGATGACGTCCAAAAACAATAGTTGGAGTAGCATGTCACGCTATAGGAGAAAAACATAACATGGAAGACACAAATGTATTTTGCGAACGGCAATCAAGTTCCGCCAAAAGAAAACTGTATCGTATTTACAGCAACAATTGTGGAACTATTGTACACTTGGAAAACTGAGAAGGTATGTTTGTTGGTATGTACTCAAGAGCAAAATAATGGAGATGAAAGTCAAATCAATACCCTTCATATTCTCGTGTGTAGTAATTTTGAGCTGCCTGCTCAGCTGCTTTCTGTGCTTGCTCCTTGTCACCTCCCCAGTTATGCTCCTCAAGCAACTTCAAGACCTAGGATGTCAACAAAAGAGATATTGTAATTAGATCCTGACCAGCAGTGTCACAAATATCGTATTGACAACATACCTCGGCACTAGCAATCGCTGCAATAGCCTCCTTTGCGTGCGGATGGGCAATGGGCTTTCCTTCATTTTGCTGATGGTGTGCATATGCACGGACAGCCTTCATAGATACTATTAGAATTGTTGTATGGTATAGACAGTCAGATATAATCGTACTATACCTCAAATGCAGCGGCACCAGCGATCACTTCGTGCGACAGATGTGCTTTTCTCTCCTTGTAAACCTCTCGATGTGCCTCATGGAGGTCCTCCGGACGAGGAACTCCCCAGGTATTACCGGGTTGTTGATAGGCGTTTTGTTGGTAGCCCGGTGGCGGAGGATAACCTCCAATTGTTTGTTGCGTAGGATTGCTGGCCACACCGTATTGTCCACCAGTATTACCATAAGGTTCTAGAACCCACTGTTGATTGGCATTGTTTTGATGCTTGCGTTCATAAAGGATAATTGGGGATCCTTCTTTGCTAATTCCGCCCTACGGAACAGAAAGAAGACATAAGATTAAAGGCGTGAACCATCAGGTGAGAAAGTTACCTACCCTAATATCGAGAACCAGTCTTGGATCTGCAAGTACATGAATAAAGCCGTCATGGTAACCCCATCTTTGGTTGTGCGCCCTGTAAACGTGCACATGTTAATCTTCTGTGATTTGCGCAGTATGGAGATCGCGGCTACTTTCGTCAATATCTTACAGAGTCATTTTACGAGCATATTGAATGATAGGTTTGTCGCCAGTCAGCTCTCCGCCGCGAATGTCAAGAACTAATATGTACCAGAGAGTGAATCTTAGCAAGGGTTGATGATATGAAGAGAGGGTAAATTGCATTTTTTTTGCCTTACCAAGTCCTGATTTTTTGTTTATGAGGAAGCCATTATCATTTGACCAGAGCTAAAAAAGAATTCTAGGCATAAGGCTGATGCGCTTGGCATACCGAAGGTCACCTTCCAATGCGACTCACCTGGTTAGAAGCATCATTATGTTTCTGTATTGGATCCGAAAATTTTCATTAATGATGTTGACAAGTATGATATGCGGTTAGACTTTGATGAAATACCTGGGGATACACGATAATTTGAGTATCATTCTGTGCGGTTATTCAAAAGAGGAGTTAGCTAGTCGCGTCTTTTGACACTTGCTCAGTCTTGGCAGTGTGCACTTACCGACATGCCACCGTCGAACACGTCAAGTACAAAGCCATTCTGGCGGCTCTTAATGTAGAAGTAGCCTTGAGGGAAGTTGGAGGACATTTCGCAATGAGGAAAGGAGAAAAGTATAAGTGCAGTAACGAGAGACGCCCAGCGTTTTTAAATTTATTCAACAAGCGGCGAAATATGTACAATGCAGTTCCGGGTCGGAATTGGCACAGCCGACTAGCTCCATAAACCACTTTTGGGTGCTTGGCTCGGATTGGACTGCATTTGAAGTTCTTGCGTTTCTTTATCGTCCAGACTTAATAACTTGCTTAAAATGGGCACCATCGTCTATTCAATACCAAATACATTAGCTCATATGCAAAGCGAGGTCACAGTATTTATGCTTCACCTGTTTGTTTTCGCTTTTCAGATACTTGAAAAATACGTTCTTGAGGTATTCGATGTTGAGGTTTTGTCGGCGATCGAATGCATCCATTTTTCTACCGTCACTTTAGAACCTTCTCAAACTCGATACCAAAATACTTCTGATGTCTTACCTTATTTCCTCTTTTAGTGTCTAGTAAGAAATTCTAGTGTTTAACTTCAAATAGTACAGTAAAGAAAAATCCAGAATTATGCATACCTTCTCTTGAGCACGTAATGTCATAACAACATTTTCACTGTCATTCAACATTTCAGCAAGATACTTCAACTGTTGCTGGTATTCCTTTTCCTTCATTAGAGAGCTATTGTTGCTTGAGACTTGTTCTCCTGCAGGAGAAACGCCTCCTGATGTTTCGCTTCCAAACAGCTGTGTTGGTGATAACAAATTCGACAAGGAGGCTAAAAAATACCATTAAAATGAGAAAAGTGAGATACAAACAATTTCCATTTCCCTCACCATAAACACTTCCTGTGGTAGGTGATGATAATGTGTGAGTTGAGTTTGGGCTAAGGGGTCTGGCTGAGCGTTGGTCAGTTGTGCTAAGGTTTTCCTCAATTCTGTCCTGACTTTCGAACACTGGTGCCTTCTGTATTTCTTTAACTGTGTCCTCAAGACTCTTCACTTCTGCCTTTAAACACGTGATTTCGTCATTAAGAGTTGTGATGGTGGCTTTCAATTGCTCATTTTCTTCCTCCTTTTCTCGATGAATGTCGTTAGCATGTTTTGGGATATGATTTGGTTCGGATTTTCTGGCTTGCAGGTTTACATATTGAGCCTGTAAATTCTCCAGCTCTGAAAAGACGAGAATAGCACATTTACATATTGCTTCTCATCTTAAGTAGACAGAAATAAATAGGGTACCTTTCTCGAAACGAGCCTTCTCATCAATTTTTGCTTTACGCAATTCCAAAAGCTCTCTACGAAGCTGATCACATTGTTTTTCAAGTTTGCCAGCATTCTTTTTTTCTTTTTGCAACTGCTCTACCGTCTCCAAGGTCTGTCGCAAATCCTGTTCCAAGACTTTGATACGTTTGGCGGACGTGGATGAAACATTGACAAGCTCGCTATAATAGTCCTGGTAAGAGTGATTCTCTATCACCACAATTATTTTTAATGACTTACGTCCTCTCAAGCTTAAGTTGATTGAGTTCGCTTTCCAGCATTGTCGTTCTTGACGTATCTTCGTTGTCATCCGGACTCATTTGCTGCAAAAGCGTATTTGCCCGCTGCTTATATTGTTGATACTCAGTAGTGGTATGTGACAACTGTGAGGTAGATTGCCTCAATTTGATTTCCTACAGAGGCAGTTAAAGCTTTCATGCTGGATGCAAAATTTTGATTTAAAATTTCATAGCTAAGCTCCTTACCAACTCGCTTATTTTCGAACCGTATTGTCCGTCCCTCATTTTGCTTTCGGATTCCAAAGTATCCAGCGTCTCTGTTAAAATGTGAGTCGAAATGCACAGCAAACACTGAAGACGATGTAAGTATTCTCGTACCTCTTTTGATGTTTAGTTCCATCTCTACCTGTTCCAGTTTCTGCTGAGATGCCGCCGCTGTTTCTTCGAGAGAGCTAATCTGCTCTGTTTGTTTAGCAATGGTAGCTCGGTATTCGTCAAGGCTTTTGCTTGCTTGAGCAAATATACCTGCATATATTTGCTTAATGTACTGTTTTTATCATTAAGTTCGAGCGATGAAATCGTTACCTCGCATTCTTTTAAGCTTTTCTTCATAATCATCTGTTTGAGGTGATTAGTGTTGATACTACAAAATGGAGTTGCTTAAGGAAAGGACCATACTTGTTCGAGTTTTGAGGGATACTTGCACCTTATTTAACTCATCTTGTTTGCTTTTGAGTTGAGATTTCAGTTCTTGGATCTACTGGCCATATATTGGTCAGTACTATACATGGCTGCCTGGATACAAATGCCGTCCTACAACAGACCTGTCCGTCCTCGCGGAAATTCTTTAGCGACTCCGAGTTTCCAAGCTTAGGGGTTAGTGGTCGGCCATTAGTTTCTTCGAGTTTTCTCTCTAATTCCTAAAGTTTTAAGCTATAGATTGAGCATGCATGGCAAGTTGCGAATACTGAATCATAAGTGATAAGCTTACTCTGGATTTTGACTTTAGTGCGGAATTTTCGGTTTGTAAAGTACGAAGTTGCTCTTCCAGAAATGTCGTCCGATCTTCGACTTGAGCTCCTTGATCAGCCTCCATGCCTTGCAATAATTCGCCAAATGGAGATGCTACAGAGGGTTTGCTGACGATGTCGGAGAACGTGGCAAGCAGGGCAAACCCATTCTGTCTGGGGGCAGTGTGAATTTAAAGTCAGACGTGCCTGAAAATGGAGTGTGCAAATCCAGGCAACATGGGCCATAGTCGAAGATAGCCTTTATGCTCATCCCCTGAAAAAAGAATTTCAAGATCGTTGAAACATTATAGGATGGTATAAATCAAAGAAATAGTCGTTTTTGATGAAAATGCCGGCAGAAATCGCAAAATAGACTATCTGGCTAAGAAAATGTTTCTGTAATCAGAACAAACTGTACTTTTTGTTTGTAGTGATCATATAAATTTAGCACTTCGTTTGGGAAAAGAGACAACAACATCGCAGAGATTTGCGTATTTATTGGCAAAAAGTGGGAAATGAGGCCAAAAACTGCATACCAGGAATGATTGCGTGACTGCCAATAAAGGGTAAAACACTCACATTTGATCTTTCACCCTTTTTTGTATGCCTCCTCAGCTTAATCTGCAATGACAAGTGCTAAACGCTCATCCTTACCAGGGCATTCAGCGATTTATGAGGAATCCAACAGAATAATATCTCCACCACCACTATATCGTTCAGATACTCCTTCTGTCGCGTCAGTATCCCCACTCATAACTCCTACAGCTTCAACTGGGTTCCCAGTGAGTGAAGAAGATTCTGTAAAAGTTACTGTTCGCTGTCGGCCACCATCTAAAACCGAGCTGGCCAAAAACTCTGAAGCATGCTGGGAAGTGGACACAACTCACAACAATATCCATTTAACGGACCTATGGGCTGCAAAGCCAGGTAAAGTCCGCAAAGACTTCCTTTATGGTATGTATATGCACTAGTTCACTGGCAAGGCTAACGTCAGGATTTCCAAATTAATAAAGCATACTCATTGCAGATAATGTCTTTTATGGAAGCGACAATGAGCTACTATATGGAAAAAGCGTACGACCAGTTATTCAGTAAGTTATAGGTGATTCTCAATTACTCCTTTATTGGATCTGCGTTTAACCAAAGTATTCCTTGGAATAGATCTACAATGAGAGGATACAATGGTATTTAGAAGTAACAAAGAATTGTGATTGGAGCCGATCTTTCTAAGCTCACTATATACACTCATAGGTACTGTTTTTGCGTATGGTCAAACGGCCAGTGGTAAAACATATGTAAGTACAAATGGAGGTGGCCAGTAAAATCGCGCTCTTTGTCTAAAGTACCTTCCAATAGACTATGGTGAGTCAATATGACGGTGAAGCATTTGGTCTGTTATCACCTATTGATGTAGTATGAATGATCACTTGTCGAATATAGATAGGTATGTAAGCTCATCTTATCAGCTAGCGCATTTTCAAAGCTTTGCGTAGGACCTTTATTTGCTCACCTTATTTTTTTATAAAAGGGACGGAGGACGAACCTGGAGTAGTCCCACGAGCCGTCAACGATGTTTTCGCCATCATTAGTGAGGTATACGATCTCTCTCCTACAGTTCAGGAATTAGGGTTGATAGTGACATGTTCTCCGATCTTCCTTTATTTTGTATATGCTACAGACAACAGAGAAAGAATTTCTGTTGCGCGTCTCCTATCTTGAAATTTATAATGAGACGTTGAAGGATCTTCTCGCCCCGGATTCAGATGACCTACGAATTCACGAAGACAAAAAGGTGCGGTTGGAACTAATTTCAATTTACTCCTTTCCTAATTACTAACTTCACCTTATCTTTAGCGTGGCGTATATGTAAGCTCACTGAAAGAAGAAATTGTAACGAGCCCAAGGCATGTGATGAAGGTTATACAAAGGGGAGAAGGTATTGCTCTTGCTAATGCGCTTTTCGTAATGTTCTTTCACTAATTACTTCAATTTCCTGATCGTATCATTAGCAAATAGGCATGTTAGCAGTACCGACTTCAATTTGCACAGCAGCAGATCGCACACAGTGTTTCAATTGGTTGGTAGCCTTGATCTATATGGGCCACAATTTGATCGCAAGGCTCATTCTCTTGATTAGATTGTCGAAAGTCGTGAAAAAGAACCTGGTTCTATGCCAGGTAGTCCGACTATACAAAAACACAACTCCTTTTTACGCACAGATCAAAGACGCTCTGTGCAAGTATCGCAGCTTGTAAGAATTTAAATCACTATGAACCCATGGACCAATGAAGTATGGTTATCATGCTTACTCTTCATTAGAATCTTATAGATTTAGCTGGTTCAGAGAAAGCAGCAAGTCAAACAGATCGACGAAAAGAAGGAGCTTTCATTAATAAGAGGTAATTACAAATGCTCCCTCAGCATATTCGAAGCAGTCATGCTCAAGTTTGCAAAGTCTGCTTACGCTAGGAACCGTCATTTCGAAACTGACTGAAGACAAGGTGTAAGTAATTACCATTTTAAATCAGCGCTCTGATCTACAACTAACTTTCCGTCATTAGGTCATCCCATATACCTTACCGAGACTCCAAGCTTACTCGCATCCTACAGTCATCTTTATCTGGAAATGCACGGATTGCTGTTATATGTACAATTAGTCCGAGTCATCACAACTTGGAGGAATCACAAAATACTCTCAAATTTGCAGCTAGAGTCAAGAGAATTGTGACCGCAGCTGCCACAAATGAAGTGCGTATTTTGCAGTATAACATCACTGTGTATTCTTGCTGATTTTCTGCATTGTTAGATCATTGACGACAAGGCTTTATTGCAAAAGTACCGAAATGAGATCAACGATTTGAGAGTGCAACTACAGTCCAACAATGAAGTCTTTTCGCGAGAAAGGGAAACCAATATCACTTTGTTGCAGGAAAAACAAAAGGTTAGCTTTTTGCAAAATAGTATATGACCGATATGAATTATCAGCTAACCATACCAAAAAAGCATGAAGAGCAATTGATGGAAATGCAACTTGTGCGAACAGCTTTGAAGGAGAGGTAAGTGGGGGCAGGAGTAATTGTGACATGTACGAATCAAACCTTTAATGGCGTTTAAACTATAGAATTGATCATTTGACGAAATTAATCTTGACGTCTGGATCAATATCGGCTTCAAAAGGGTCGAACGATAAGCCAGTAGTAAGTATATGTTGATTCATGATTTCAGAGCCTTACCTATTGACACTAAAGAAAACCGTGTTTGCTGAATTTTTAGCCTAGTTTGTCTAATCACACAAAATCCTCTCCTGAGGATCGGCGTATCGACCATAATGCTAAAGGGGAATCAGAACGTCTCAGGCGGGAAAATACTGAATTGCAGATCATCATCGATGATTTACGAGAAACTATTAGGATGCAGGCCACCAAGTTGGAACAGGAATCGAATGGTGCCTCCCAAAATCACGAGGAATCGCATGGCCAAATTATAGAGTTACAAGAACTTGTTCACAATCTGGAGCTAAATTTGCAACATTTAACCGATCAAAATATGCAGTTAGAGATAACTCAAGGAGAACTCCGTGCGGAAGTTGAGCGGCTTCAAACAGCAGCGACTATGATAACGCATGAGTCTAGTGTGCAAGACAAAGAATTAATTAAGTCTGAGCCGTCGTCGGCAAACGATGTTGATCATCCTATAACGAACGAAAATAAGATCAGCGAAAGCGAAAACCAACATATGGAGGAAGAGTTTGAAAGAGTGAAGGCACTATGTACGGCCTTAGAACAAGAGAGGGACTCTTTAAGGATGCGAATAAAAGATTTACAGGATTGTATGGACCAATCTTCAAAGACGGCACTAATACACGGTAAGAGTACGGAAATCATCGTGTATTGAAATCATGTAATTTATAAGTTGTTTCGACATTCAGATGTGCCGCAACAACTTGAACCGAAGCACGGTACATCAACCAGTCTTGAAAAACTTTCAGATACAGAAGATACCCCAGATGAAGCGGATCAACCTACCGAAAAGCAGTCGAAGACTTCAGAGCTGATCAACCGCGATGATCCATCTACGATACCAGAAGCACCCCTGTCGCCAATGTTCACTTTAGGTAAGTACTGATGCATTTGACGATCGTGTTACTCCCAGATCCTAAACCGTTCCCTTAGGTCCGGAGATTGAATACATTGTGATTGCTCTACTACTCTCCATATTGGTCTACCTTGTTGTTGACCGAGAAGATGAAGGAATGCTGATATAAGACCCCATACTACCAATATTTAACCAACACCATTCAAAATAATTTAAAGTAAAATAATACTGTACAATACAAGTTTTTTGCGCTATTCATGCAGATGTGAAGTAGTGTAGAGTACATGTCCCTCAAATCCGAGTTGCAAGGAAGACAGTATTGTGGGGTCTATTATATGTCTTTACAATTATTCTACAAGGAAGTGTCATACAGCAACGGTTCTTCGAGAATCATAATTCAATACTTTGCTTTAGCGATCCAACCAAGTAGCTGGACTGAGCTCCCTCTTGCATCAAAACTCATATAATGCACAAGGTGTGTGTTCAACCGGTTTTTTGATTTTGAACCGCAGCTGTACGTTTCCGCTAGTGCTTTGAAGATATAGCTCAAATCGGACTTACCGAAGCTACAGTGAACTGTCAAGGAAAAGTTAGCAGTCATCGAGCAAAATTTAAAATTTATACTGTTCTAGCAAAAGGCTCGTCGTACAAACTGCCATGCTTTCTACCACCATTTGTAAAAGGTCTTTTTTTACGAAAAAGTACCCACATAGGAACTTGAAATTTTCGGCCGCAGCGACGAGCATATGCGTACATATCAATCTTACGTAATGACAAAAAGTAAATCTGCAAGTACGTATGTAAATTCTTCAATTATGCGGACAAGCAGCTCATAACATTACCAATACCATGTTATGAAGGACGCTGATAGAGTCAATATGAGGAACTTCAAGGGGTTAGGTTCGGGTGCTACCAACTTCACATGACAGGTACCACGTTCCATGCCATGAAGAGCGTGGGCTATTAAATGTAGTCATAACCCGAAAATCTCGCGCGATAACGGCAATAATGTCGCGCTGGTATTGCTAAGATAAGGTATTAAATCGCTTTTTCGAATCATCTCAAACTGCAAGAGTTCGCTTCTATCGCGCTAGGTAAGACGCCAAATTGCGGCTGTCTAACAAAATGTGATACTCAGAACGCCTACTCCGCTTCCATTTTTTTGTTTTCACTCCCACCACAATGTTTACCATACCACTGACACCAAGCCTTTGAGTATAAATTTTCCTTTTTTCAAAAAAGTTGTATTGATGTATAAGATGATGAGTTGTCTATTGTACGATCACGACCGACTCGAGAGTCTTTGTAATTCTAAAGGTTAATGTTGTATGAAGAGTTTAAGCAGAGCCGAAGTATTCCAAAGAAGCCTTGGAGTCAGGCTTGATGGTCTTGTCACCCTTTTGCCAGCCAGCAGGGCAGACTTCACCGTGGACATCAGTGAACTGGAAAGCCTCAACGAGACGGAGAGTCTCGTCAACAGATCGGCCAACGGGCAAATCGTTGATGGTGATTTGACTGCGTGAACGGAAAGCTCGTTAATAATCCGTCCATCGGTCTTCCCTTTATACTTAATCCTTTTCCGCACAACTTACCGAACAGTACCCTTGGGGTCGATGATGAAAAGACCACGGAGAGCAATACCTTCCTCCTCGATGAGGACACCATAATCTCTGGCAATCTTCTTGGTCTTATCGGCCAAGATAGGAATTTGCATCTCACCGAGACCACCTTGCTTGCGAGGTTGGTTAACCCAAGCCAAGTGAGAGAACTCGGAGTCAGTGGAGGCAGCGATGACAGCAGTGTTCAAAGCCTTGAACTCGGCGATTCTGTCAGAGAAAGCGATGATCTCAGTGGGGCAGACAAAGGTGAAGTCCATGGGGTACCAGAAGAAGACAACGTATTGACCCTATGTAGCATGATGGTCAGTACGTGGTGACGCGTAAATGCTATTCTTAACTACCGAAGTCTATTGTGCTTACCTTGTAGTCATCAAGGGAGATTTGCTTGAAGTCACCATCGACGACGGCGGTACCAGTGAACTTAGGAGCGGGATGTTGAACTTGAGCAACTGTGCATACAACGTATTAATAATATGTAATAAAATTACGAGCAATGGAAGTCAGAGGATATTTTACCCATTATGATAGATTTAGAAAGATGTGGAAAGTTTAGGAGCGGAGGGGTGTCCTTATATATGCTGTAAACGTCGGAAATTCAATTAAGGTTCGGATATGATTGGCCAGGATGTTAGTAAGCACTTGCTTCCCATAATCCCGCTCACAATGAGCTGACGATGAATTGGAGGCCAGCCGTCCTTGCTAAGCTACTAGCAGAGTCCGAGATTGGTAGATATCGGGAAATACTGAAGTCGCCGCATCGTTAAACTTTGACTCACCTTAGTTTTAACATGGAATCTCTTGCATTTCGGCTTCGATAATGGTAACTGTTTTGCGTCAAAGCTTTATCCATAGATTGCCTCGATTCAAACTCTAGAGTATTCTATCATATCACATCGGCTTCTACTATCAGAAAGGATAAAACATGTGATAAGGTGAATTTTGGCAGTAGATGGACACTACATCATCAAAGTTTTGAAATCATTCAACTCTATGAAACACCAACTACAATTTGCTCCATTCTGTGCAATTAATATCTTCAGTCGGCGAAGCGGAAAGGTATGTTTGAAGTGGTTCACCTAGCAACCGTTACTTCAAGCGCAGAGTTCGTTTTGAAATAATATTATAATTTAGCTGTCGGCTATGAGAATTGTATGTCGATTGATCTCCTAACTTCTATGCTCAAGTTCAGCGGAATAGCCATAGTATAGAAGTTTGTTCCTTATCTGATTTGGTGAGACAAGACCGAACGTCGCTCTTGAATGTGACTGGTTTTGTCTCAATTCTACCCATTTTAATTTTTTTTTTTTTTTGCAGACGAATGAGTTGATTACTTACAATGGCAGGAACATTGACGACTGTAGCAAAAGTGGAAACAATTAAGAAAGGCAACTTGTTTGAAAGGGACGGGAGTACAAGCTCTTCGGAAGCAGCCTTGGTACGAGCCAAATCGAAAGAGACAACGTTTGACCAACTTGGTTTAAGTTCCTGGCTCGTTGACGCACTCGGATCGCTTTCCATTCGTCAACCAAGTGAAATTCAAAAGTCTTGTATACCAGCTATCCTTTCCGGTAAGGATGTAATTGGTGGAGCCAAAACCGGATCCGGAAAAACGGCTGCATTTGCCTTACCTATTCTTCAGAAGCTTTCTGAAGACCCTTACGGTATATTCGCCCTCGTACTTACACCCACAAGGTTAGTATAAGTCAACGTATTCAAGATATATGGTCATTGAGTAAATGCTGACGGTATCATATAAAGAGAGCTTGCTTTTCAAATAGCAGAACAATTTCGAGTTTTGGGAAGAGGAGTGAATATCAAGGAGACTGTCGTTGTCGGTGGATTGGATATGATGCAGCAGGCTCTTGATTTGTCTCGGCGACCACACGTCGTTATCGCCACACCAGGACGCCTCCGAGACCACATACAAAGCTCTTCTGGAGCAATAGATTTGAAGAAGATCAAGTATCTCGTGATGGATGAAGCTGATCGATTGCTTTCGGATACCTTTACTGAAGATCTCGAAGTCATATTCAACAATATACCAGAAAAGCGACAAACACTCTTGTTCACAGCCACAATGACCGACTCTATTCTTGCATTAAGCGAGGCGGAAGAAGATCCAAAGAAAAGGCCATTTTTGTATCAATGCGATACAAGCATTCATACCGTATCAACACTTGACCAATACTATGTATTTGTGCCATCTCATGTTCGAGAGGTCTATTTAGTCCACGTCCTTCGATCAAAGGAATATTCTGGAAAGTCGACTATAATATTTTGCGGAAGATGCAAAACGGCTGAAATGATCACAGTCATGCTCAAGGAGTTGGGCATCAGATGCACCGCTCTTCACTCCGACCTGACCCAACAGCAGCGTTTGGATTCTTTGGGTAGATTCAGGGCACAAGTAATTGATGTCCTTATTGCAACTGATGTTGGAAGCCGGTAGGTGTCATCTTCGTGTTGATTCATGGCAAGCCTTGTGTATAATAACGCTAAGTTTTGTTTATTAGTGGTCTTGATATCCCTACTGTTGAGCTTGTGCTCAATTTCGATATCCCTCGTGACCCAACGGATTACATTCATCGTGTTGGTCGTACTGCAAGAGCTGGAAGAGGTGGTCAAGCACTGTCTATTGTGTCAGAACATGATATTCAGTTGATTCAAAATATTGAAGCCAAGACAAGTTAGTATTAAATGTGACATTGATTTTACTTCATCTTTCTTCATTACTGACTTTTATTCTGCAGACAAGCAAATGGAAGAATATAAGGTTAACGAGAATACGATTTTGGAGGAATTGAACGAAGTGACTACTGCTAAACGTGTTGCTAGAATGGTAAGCAAATGCTTGAAATAATTTTCACTGTGATGTGCCAAGTTCTTTGGTTAACCTTCTGTTGTACTATCACAGCATCTTCATGACACGAATTTCGGTGAACGAAAACAGCTTAGAAAGAACAAGAGAACTGCAGACGATGAAGTCAAGGATGCATCAAAAGCGCAATCAAGAGGAAAGAAAAAAGTAACACGAGTGTAATTCAGCTTATTTAGACATACATTGTACATAAATGAAAAACGAATTTTTTAAGACTAAATTAGGTTGCTGCATGTTTAGTATGAAAGATTGACAGATCGTCCTTTGTGTCTAGGGAATATGGGTATCAATGCTGCTGCAAATAGGCCGATCGCTATGGCGAGTGAGGTGACTACCATTTGCAAGGCAAATGAGCCTCCTTCGTCGCTCTCTTGCATAAGAAGGTAAACACCCTTTACACCGATATTTCCAGCGGTCAGCAGGCCCATTGCCGAACAGAGTGGAACTAGAGCCAGCTCTCCGGTTATGCGATAGTAGATTCTACCAAATAAGCCTATTGCAAAAGCTCCTATTGTTGCAACGATTTGCGAATCAGAAACAACTTTGCCAACAAAGTATGTGACACTCATTCCAAAGCATGAGCACGCTATAATGGCCGGCCATTGACGTACAGTAGCACCGGTACTCATACCGCTTGTGATGGCTACTATGGGATAAAGGGGTATGTAAAACCATTCCGAAACTGGATAGCTGCAGCTGGCAAAATCTGATGGCAACGCGGGGTCCACGGAGGAGTATAATGCACTGCCGACCTCAAGGCCATATCCGACCAAGAGAGCGTATAGTAGCGAATACCCGAATCGGATAGTGCCGGTTATCATATGCTGTGCCGAAAATTCCATCTGGCAATAGTCACGTTAGAAATGGATGATATGAGATAACATTAAGCCATAAAATTTATCTTTTGCATCACCCCCCGTCACGTCAACTAGATGGCCACTTACAATGCTTATTGTCAGATTGTATCCTGGAAGTAACATCACAATTGAAGATAAAACGACCCCGGTGAAGCATATATATGCGCTGAGAGCGCGAACGGTAAAGCCTATGGTTATGCAGATTGAGACCGCTACCATGTTGTTAAATATGGCGTACCTCTCGGCAACGGTGATAACCACGCCAACAAGCAGACCCAGTGCACCACTCACGAGGCCATCTGTCCAAGACCCTTGAAACATTACTGGTGCAGCCACTAAGCTGGCTACTGCATAGGCCATAAGCATCGACCAAGACCCCCATGTAGGAGGACTTAATTTGATATCGTGCAGTTGGTCCAAGGCGGTCCTCACATCAATTGTTGAACTTTGCGTCGAATTCGCGATTTTGAAAACCTTGGCTAATTTTCCCATATCGAAACCCTCCCTGCACTTTACCAGTAGTGTTTCGACGTCGTGATTTTCCATATCACTGAAGCATATTAGTGATAATCCAGGTAGAAATACAATTGTCATCTCCACTCCAAGAAATTCCGCAGTCATCTGTAGACATTCCTCCTGGAGAACAGATAAGCTATCTTAGTATCATGGACATAGAAGCTGTTCAATCTCGTAAATGTAAGTCACTTACAATTCGATGACTGGCAGCGCCATATCGCATAAGGGCTTTGGTAAGTCGAATAAGCAGCAGCTTTCGCTGACCTTTACTTTTTGGTGACTTGAAGGTTGATGAGTTGCAGCTTCCACCAGCCAAAGTCTGGCTACTGTCACTTCCTTGTGATGTGGAATCACACTCTGCATATTGTGGCTTCCACTTTTGATCATCGTCTACATCGCCAACTTTCAATTCAAGCGTAAGCGTCCGCGCGCTCCAAATACTGGTTATGCTTTTTCGTTGGTGACTGGCGCCTTGTTTCGCTAATTCACGAAACAAGTTTTTCGCATTTGCAGATAGTTTAAGGTCCAATAAATTTCGAAGTTTTCGTAAAGTGTAATCATTTGATTGCGTAGACGAATACATAACTTCATCAATATCATCGTCGATCTCGTTATACTCGTCTGCTTTCTCTATATCCCGGGAGGAATCGTACCGTCTATGTGATGGTATTGAAAAGCTGACTCGTGAAGGAAGTTGTATTTTCGAAGCAGCCTCAACCGCTGCTACCTCTATTGCAATTTGAGACAAACGTTGCGATATATCCTTTGCGGCTTCATGCTTAGCGGATTTCATAAAGGCTGTGAAATGAAGATGAAAGAAAAAGCAAAGTATCAGTTACGCCATTTTTCTTTTTAAATGAGGTACCGTATAATGTAGGTATGATTTGAACCAGTGTGACTAACGATTGGAGGTCTTTCCGAAATGTTCCCCTTTTTATCCAGGTACAATTTGAATTTTGACAGGGTCGACAGACTTCCAGGCAATAGTAACATTCAACTTCTTTATCAATGTTCTCCTTCTTTTCAATTTTATTTTTGTATCGTTTCATTTTTCCTGTAACGCAAAAAAGTATTCGTATACTAGGTACATGTTAAACATATTGTATAGCTCGAAAAAAGTGTGATGTTTACCACTTCTGCCTCTATGTTTGTCGAATAAATCTACTTCAAGGTAAATGATATGTCAATAAAATTTGAAAAGTATCACTTTTTGAGATGATTTAAAAAATATGATATGAACCCAGTGCCTTAAATTTCAATCTTACAATTAGAAAGATACATGACGTGTTCAATCATTTTAATGATATATTTCACAACGTCCATTTGCTTGGTACTTGTTTATGAAACAATTGTATGATGCATGGCCCTACAACTTGTTACTGGACATTACGTTGATATATCTGCAAGACGTTCTGGAGGTGCAAGAGAGCTGCCAAATGAATTCATTTTTCATATATTCGCTATCTGACATCTTGGAAAGCAATATCATATTACCATCATATTGATTTAAAGTTCATTTGTCACTGATTATGCCGGTTGCCTCTAATATGCATACAGTTGTACATGGTGTGCAAATCTCAATGAGTGGTCACTTATCAGAGCAAAGGTGAGCTACCACGCAGTTACATAGCCGGGACAGATCTAGTCAGCAATTTAATTAGCTTCACTCTTAATTGCAGTGCCTTAGTAAAACTTCCCATGGTAGAATTATAGTAGCTAAGGTAGACAATCCGTCGTTTGGTGCACAAAAATTCCCAAGATAACAACGTAGACAGAAAGATATATGCTAAAGCCAATTGGCCGTTTGCAGCTATGCTACAAGCTTCATCACCACTTTCCTATCCCAAGTTGAATCAAAGTTGTCGCATTCAATTGTGCTATAACATTTTTTAACTGAGTTACGCAGTAATTTATAGGCTGGTTGTCATTTTAACGGGATGCGGTCAACGATTGCGCTGTCAGCTAAAGGAGTTGCTCACACGATGTCACTAAGAGTGCTTAATGGAGGTAACGATTTCAATCCATTGGTGCAATATATAAATAATAAACACTTTACATTTATTGTACGAAACATCTAAGCTACCATCCAGGGGAAATATTATCTTCGCTTCGTATACATCAATTTTGCTTCCACATCTCTATTTCTTGGCTTTCCCTTCTAAGAAGTCCTTTGCCTCATTAATCTTACTGGCGACGTATGGAGAACCGCCGCGATCTGGATGGTTTGCCAACATGATTCGTCGATGAGCTTCCTTTAATTTGGTCTTTTGTATGTTAGATTCCCTATAAATAGATTAGTTAGTTAGTAATTATGTAACCCCATCTTTAGCTGCGGTTTCAGAAATGAACTAACCGAAGTCCAAGGATAAGAGCTGCTTCGCGCTTATTCATCTTGGGGTCGAAACCACCCTTGTAGTACTTGGAAAGACGAGGCATGACAGGAGCCTTTGGTCGCTTTTGGTATTCTTGAAATGCTTTCACACCTAATCGAGCAGCAGTTGCGGCACCAGCCACTGCAAAACCAATAACTATCGGCGTTGACTAATTATTATGTTAGTGTGGAATCTGTTGCCAATTCATGACTTGAAAATGTAGCCATACCATTTATAATTACTGGGTAGAAGGGTACTTGGTCAAGTGGAAACGAAATTTACTTTTTTTTGTTTGCAGCGCCTTGCCACAGTTGGCCTGACAGTCACAGTGGGCACTCGGCCCACAGGAACCTCGTATGCGAAGGACTGCATGTTCCAGTATCCAACATTGATCTGTAACTCATAAATAATAACAAATATTACTAATGACGAAGTGTGGTCAGAAAACTTCTATAAGTTCAGGTTTTTTGCTTGTATGTTGCTGTCCGGAGAAGTATGACATTACCGGAAGCAACTTATTGGGAACGCTCTCACGGATCAGAAAGAGCGAGATATTAGGGCTTTCCATTGAATTAAACATGAATGTAATAGTCATAGAATCAATTGAATCAAGTACTGGGAGACAGCTATTTTCAAAGTATTGTGCCTAGCTGATTGCGAGACCTTCAAGTCCATCCTGACAAACTCCATATTTAAACTCAGTCACAGTTGCTTTAGGGCAACGACGATTGAACCAGTGTTCGATCTCTTTTCTCTTGAAAATCCATCAGAGGTGCGTAGTAAATGAATCCATCTGTATATGATGCGAATAGATGGATGGATTACCAGGATAGGGATGGATTGATTACGGCCGCTTCGACAAAATGTTGGCTCATTGCCAATCCTCTGATTGTAGCGCTACACGATTCGAATTAGCCTGCGAATGGAAAAAATTCAACTACATATTATATAGCAATCGAAAATGCATCCCTACGAAAATCACTCGAGCTATCGCATTACATACAACCAATGTCGAATTAAACAACTATTCCGTTCCCCTTGACCAATTTGCTGATATTTTCTTTCTTCTCTCAGGTCATTGCCATGGTGAGATACGCTGCTACACCCTCCAACCCCTCCAAGTGTAAGTTTTCCGACTGCAATTACGCTAGCGACGACCAGCCATTGACACTTTACTTCTACGTTAGCTGCTTTGTCAAGAGGCTCTTACCTCCGTGTTCACGTAAGTATACGCATTGAGCGCCACACATATGTATCACATCGCTCTAGGTAACTGACTGTATATCCATCATTAGTTCAAGAACACCCATGAGGTCGCTGTTGCCGTCACTGGCATGAAGCTTTCCAAGGCTTTCACCTACCTCGGTGATGTCCAGGAGCACAAGCAAGCCATTCCTTTCCGCCGCTTCAACGGTGGTGTTGGCCGCACTGCTCAAGCCAAGCCTTTCAAGACCACCCAGGCCCGTTGGCCCGTTAAGTCTTGCAAGTTCGTTGTCGATCTCCTCAAGAACGCCGAAAGCAATGCTGAGGTACGGTGTGGAATTGGTTCGGGCTGATTTTGATTTTTTAAAACTATATATTAACTTTTTATTCAAATTCATTAGGCTAAGGGTTTGAGCGTCGAGGACTTGTACATTGCCAACATTGTTGTCAACCAGGCTCCCAAGCAGCGCCGCAGAACTTTCCGTGCTCACGGTCGTATCAACCCCTACCTTTCTCACCCATGCCACATTGAGGTCGTTCTTACCCAAAAGGAAGAGACTGTTCAAAAGGAGGAGGGTAAGAAGGTTGCCAAGCTTAACGCTCGTCAGCTTGCCCGTCAATCTCGTATCAAGGCTTAGATATTTGACTGACATGGTACCTCACCTATATTGCTTGCAAATAAATTCAATCTGGGCATATTTGCTATTTTATTTTATGTTTTATTTTAGCGGAAGATTTTGTTCTTGTCAGAGTAAGCGTTGAGGGGAAAAGCAGTCACTAGCTCATTAATTCCTACAGCAAAGCCTTTTCTTAAAAAAATAAGGTCATTCGACAATCTATATTCACATACAATGGCGCCAACTAACACACCATCAATACAACTTGCCAACATATGGACAGCTGCTGGTAAGCTTGGTCATTAGGAAGCATACTTAGCAACATCAAGTCTTACTAGACTCTTTGTAGGTGATGGACAGCTGGATAGAGTTAAGGTATAGCACTGAACAGATTGTGCCACACAAACACTATGCATTGCATCTAAACTCTCGACTAGGAACTTGTGGAATCCGGAATTGATACAAATTGTCATGATGATTTCGGCTATACCCCATTGTAAGGTTTATTTTCGTATGAATGCGACTTAATATCAGCGCTTGTCATAACCAAGGTATTGTCAAACAGACATGCGGCCGCGTCATACGGCCATTTGGACGTCATAGAGTATTTGATTTCACAAGGAGGCAATATTGATATTGAAGACTTTGATGGCGACACTCCTCTCTTTGTTGTGGAATCACCAGAAGCTGCCAAATTCTTGATCGAAAAGGGCGCTGATGCATCTCATCGCAACCACGAAGGAACTACACCTGCTATCAATGCCGCCTCGGAAGGGTGGAGAGAGGTTGCTGAAGAAATTGCAAAGGTTACAGGAGAGACCTTGACTGAAGAAGAGGATGAAGATGAATTGGCACATGTTGCAGTGGGCGATGATGAAGACGATGGCGCATTTTTGCGTCAAGTTGAACAAGTTATTCAGCAAACAGAACAAGACGGGATGAACAGAGATGAACAGCTGCGCGGTTTAGTCTCACAAATGGTTATGCGTCAAATTCAAGAGGACAGCAAAAAATAGATTAACTACTTGGGCAACTACATTTGGTCGGGCATCGAACAATAAAACAACGTATGTAATGTATTGAACTTTCTGTCACTTTTTTGGTCCTTTCTTAGCCTCGCACTGAAGATAAGATTAAGAGCGACTGCTTACTCAGGCTCATATTATAATTGAAAGAGCTGCTTATACGTCACCTTTGGCGTGCTGCTGGGATGTGATGTTCAGGGTCGCTCTATTGTCTATTATTGAAATACATGACGTCTTGCGCAATCCGAACCGGTAAGAACGTTGATCATTATGTTTCCGCTTCCTTCTCATGCATCGTCCCTCAGGAATGTTAATGATGCGTTTGTTATGACAAATTGGGTTTACTGAAGATTACGGCGCGTTCTTCACTTATTGACGGCATGAAATTTCATTATACACGCGTGTTTCGCTGCCTACCCTCTCCGCAAACAATATCTTTGGAACCACGTATTTTCAAATAATGATGAAGTCTGAGCTGTAGGATATCGAAAATTCCTACGTTTACCTGTATGCGGCCAGTTTAGCTGGTAGGCGTTACTTCAGTGTAGTTTTCCACTTTACGAAGTAATGAGGTTTGTTCCCACGTGCATTCTTAAAGGCTTGGTGATAATTGATTTTAGGGGATTTTCGTTTAATTTATTCCAGTATGAGTCGTTTTAACGTTTTTTAAGGTTCTGTGATCGACAAAGTTGTTAATTCATATCAAGATACTATAAGTATTCATCAAGGGCATTGGAAGCCATGTCTATTTCGAAGAGAGTGATAACAAGTGAACACAATAAAAAGTAGCCATTCGAGGCATAGTTTCCTAATAATACTCGTAATCAACTCATTTCTCGTGTTTTGTATACTACCCGGTATTTTCGAGGCTATAAAAGCTTGCATTTGACGTGCAGCCAGTGCCTCTGTTGATCTCAGTCTGGAGGTGTTTTAAAACAGTTTCAAAACATTTGTGACTGTACCGATTATCCAAAAAGTCTGAGTTGACCTCAACACTGCCAGGCATCCCTATACATAACATGGACAAGTACCAGGTTAGTAGATCATGTCTATAATCTATACCATGGATCACCCTTATTCATTAACCTTTGACAACGATTGTAATGTAGAAAATTGAAAAGCTTGGAGAAGGTAAAATGTCGTCGTTAGTGCATGCCTCGCACACAATTTCAATGAAAGTCGATTCTTTGTAATTTTGATGTTTTGTATTCTAACCCAACTACGTGCAGGTACATACGGCATTGTCTACAAAGCTCAGAACAGAGAGACAAACGAAGTAGTTGCCTTGAAACGCATCCGATTAGACAATGAGGAAGAAGGGGTAATGAAAAGCACCTAGATCCAAATGCCTAAGTGCACATATACAGCGGTTTAACCATTTCACAGGTCCCATGTACAGCCATTCGCGAAATCTCTTTGCTGAAGGAATTGAAGCATCCAAATATCGTCAGGTAAATGAGCTATAAAGTGAAGAACGTATCCTCTATTGATTGCTGATCCGTGGGACTTGTTCCAGACTCTATGATGTCTTACATACGGAGAAGAAGTTGACACTAGTTTTTGAATACCTGGATTCTGATTTGAAAAAGTTTTTGGATTCTTATGGCGGAGACATTGACACTTTGACGATAAAGGTACTGCATCGACTCTACCGAATATTTGGAACAGTGCTTTACATGCATTACTAACTCGTGGCGATCTTCATCAGCAATTCATGTATCAGCTTTTAAAAGGAATCGCTTTTTGTCATGAACATCGAGTGTTACATAGGGTACAGTTTCATGCAATCTATTTCGTTTTGGAATTGATTCTCATCCGTCATTCTCAATAGGATCTCAAGCCGCAGAATCTTTTAATTAATAAGGTAAGACATACCATGCCCGTATGTTTGTTGAAAGTGACTTATTTGCTTACAAATTGCGTGGTCGTCTTCAGAAAGGAGACTTAAAACTAGGTGATTTTGGCCTTGCTCGCGCATTCGGAATTCCTGTTCGAAATTATTCTCATGAGGTTTGTTGACGAGGCAACTTGATCTCGATTGCACAAGATACTGAATCATAGTTTAGGTCGTTACATTATGGTATAGAGCTCCAGATGTGTTGATGGGCTCTAGACAGTATTCTACTTCCATCGATCTCTGGTCCGCTGGTTGCATCTTTGCCGAGTTGGCGTCTGGGCGACCTTTGTTTCCTGGAAGTTCTATACCAGATCAGCTGCAAAGAATTTTCAAATATCCTTTTTGTCGTCATCAAGCGTTCAAATGTTTTTTTTTCTCTTACCTAACCGCACGATAACCCTGACCGCATTGAACAGTTCTAGGTACACCTACGGAAGAAACTTGGCCAAAGGTTTCTCAGCTTCCAGAATACAAGGTAAGTTTTCGTGCCAATTATCACCATGTCGGTTCCTGCAAACTAAAGAGTTTGCTTCCAGCGTGATTTCGAAATCTTTGGTCGGATATCCTTAGAGTCACTTCTACCAAAACTCGATTCCTTGGGTATAGATTTGTTGAAGGTACTTGTTTGACATTGACACCGTTTTACTACATACTTTTTATTTACCTAACGGCCGTCTATTTTCAGCGACTAATTGAGTATGTGCCAGAAAAGAGATTAAGCGCAAATGAAGCGCTGCGCCGTAAGTGATCGTGGAATGAACTGGTTTCGTAATGGGACTGTGAGCTAATGAACTTATCTAGACCCGTACTTTGACGATTTGCGAAAGAGAGAGCAGTCGCTCGATTAAATGTCCGGAACAATGATCGCATACGACTACAGAGCCTCATTTATATTTTCATCTTATCGCTATCTTCACTCACCATTGTCATTGCGCTTCTTATAAAATCATAGGTGCCCTCTGCTCCCAATGTAATATCGCATTTGACCCACCATCCTATTTTCTTTTAACTTCACTCAAACATTTGCCAATTACCAATTACATGAGCTTTTCATAATAGAAAACTCGTCTATTATCAATCATGGAAAAAAAAATGCTGGCTGTGTATCATTACAGTGTGTCAAGGTCTATGAGGGTTGACGTGGTTCAAAAATTTGACAGCATCAGGGTCCATGAATGATTGTCATGGAGTGAATGATACTGTATATGCTGTACATGCTAATATTGCATCCCATCTATGCACCATTGAGTTTCGTCTCCTTGACTTGTGGTATGCCCTCTGGTTGCGCGTCTGCTTTGCGCTTGACGGGTTCCACAGATTTCTTTTCGCTGTCCTTTGGTTCGGAGCCGGCATTGTGACCGCCACGTCCGCCACGTCCGCCACGACCACCACGACCACCGCGTCCGCCATGACCTCGGCCGCGACCTCGTCCTCGCCCCCGAGAGTTTCCACCGTCTACCTTTGCTAGCTTTGCATCTTTCTTATCAAAGAATAGCCTGGTTTCCTCCTCTAGATAAAATTCATATTAAGTATGTCGTCGGTGTCAACTCTCACCAGTACGAATCAGATGAACAAATTTACCTGTTGGGATAGCAAATTCGAGCTTGTGCTCACCACCACTGAATTCTTTAATAAACTCGTCAGCAGTCTTGTTGCGAATTTGTATAACACCAACGCCATCACCAATAAAGTCGATCCAACCAACACAATCAGCGCCAAATGATTCCTAAAATATATGTGAGAAAACTGATCCCTAATGGCCAGATGCTGGTGTCGTGTACAAACCTTGACTTTCCCTATGTTCTTGCCAGCAGCATTGGAAAACCTGACCAATCTGTTGGACTTTTGTTTGGTTCTATCTTCCCAAACCTTTTTAGCCCAGTCTTCGTCTTTGTGTTCCTCAAACTTCATCACAACATATTTTCGCCTGAAATGCCAATAAGTTAGTAAACATTCCGCTGCCATTGATATTATCATTCAAACTTATATCGACCTACTTTGGCATTATTTCCAGCATGTTATTGTTATCGAACGTCAAACTTTGGGCACACACTTCTTCAACCTTGTCAGACGCTTCGAACTCGACAAAGGCACTCCCCTGTTAAGCAACTAGAGTATGAGCTTGTTGAAAGCAGGCAGGCACGTACATTTGAGACCATCACTTACCTTGAATTTCTTTTCGTCGTCTTTTCTCATCTTTATGGATTTCACGTTACCATACTGCTCAAAAAATCGATGGATGTCCTTTTCGAGAGATTCAGTGCTGTGGTCACCTTCATAGCCCTCTTCATCTGGATTAGGGAATCCTTTCTGTGAAATTTGTGAGTGAGATAAACCTTTAATTTGCAATTTCTATCAGTGTTTCGACTTACGACGTAGATTGATTTGTCCAGCTTTGGATCCTTCAAAGCCAAAACAAGTGCTCTGGACTGCACAGCTACAGGTGCCGAGCCAGCAATTGGTGCATCGGCAACAACTTGAATCTGATCTTTTGGAGTTTTTCTAATTTTAGTGTCATCATCATTCAGCTGTAAAATTGAAGAGGTCTTGATGGTCTGGATCAAAACAGAGGCATCTCCTGAGGTTAGCGTTTTGACTTTCTTGAAGCTGTTCACTTTCTTCAGAGTAACCCCTGAGCACAGCAAGACGTTGGTAAGTCGCCAAGTTGGCAATATTGAGCAGATCCAGGTTTGGGCAATGACTTACATCCTTCAGGCGACTGCTCGACCAGTTCTTTCATAAACTGATCTTTGGCGAGATTAGCGTCGCTAAAGATCGTCTCCACCGTTTCGCGAATTTGTTGGTGAAGTTCGGTTTCTCTAGAAGCCTGCTCTTGCGTGGAACCGGATTCGCTGGGTGGAGTAAGGATCTTCTCCGTAGGTTCGATTGTATCTGCGGCCAACATTGTCGAGAACTTGGAGAACAAACCAAAGCCTGCAAGCTTGTCTTTCTTATAGCCCAGACGCACTTTTTTTTTTTTTTGCTATGTCAAAGCGGGGTTCAACAAAAAAAAGTGACTTTGGTTCTTCAGCAACATGAATGTTGTAACCACGGCATTGAGCATGAGCCGTCTGGTGAGGCCCATTAGCGTCGCTCCTATGATAGACGTGACCAATCCCGTAAGGTTTATGGCATTATATAACACTAGAATATCGGGTGTTCTTCTAACTAAGAACATTTAACCAGCACTTCCTGCAAATGCTTCGGATAATATCACCTAGGTACGCCTTATATACTGAAATGATACATTCTAATGCTATCATAAACCATCGAGAAGACATATCAAGGTTCGTTGGTGTTGCAAATGAAGACACGGTAGTCCAATTAGGCGGCTGTGACCCAGGCAACATGGCCCTTGCATCTAAAATTGTGCAAGACCATGGCTTTAAGGAAGTGAACATAAATGTCGGCTGTCCGAGTGATAGAGTCCAGCATGGTAACTTTGGAGCTGTGTTGATGAAAACTCCTCATGTTGTCGCAAATATGCTCAATGAACTGGAAAAGGCATCGGTTCAGATCCCTGTCACCATTAAATGTCGCACCGGAGTGGACGATCTGGATTCGATAGAATTTCTGCACAACTTTGTGAGTAAATTGACAGTGGCTATAAATGTTTTTAATTCATCAATCAACACATGTGTAATTAACAATTCTTGACAGATTGAAGTACAATTATCCTCTTCAAGACCTCCTCCTCACATTATTATTCATGCCCGAAAATGTCATTTGCAAGGCTTGTCCCCTCGGCAAAATCGGAATATACCCCCTTTAGACTATAATAGAGTTTGGCATACAGCCAAAAAATATCCACAAGCTGCATTTTCTATCAATGGTGGATTCAGAACGACAGAATCAGTGATAGAAGCTATTTCGAAAATCGACGGTTGTATGATCGGACGCGAAGGTACATGCAGCCACGACTTGGTTCAATTGATCCATTTCCGAATACTAATGCTACTCTCTCCACAGTAATGGACAACCCGATGTTCCTTCAACAACTCGACAGAGGTCAGCTGTTTTCCATTGATGTTTTGACATGATGTTAAATTCATATAAGCTAATGATGGTTTTACTCAGATGTCTACAAGATCCCAGAGGTGCAATTGCAATCTTCTGCCAGCATTATAGACAATTATTTATGTAAGTCAAGGGTCTCTGTCATGCTCATACCAAATGCATATGTTAATAGATTGCTAAATGAACAGCATATGTGAACGATTTTCTCTCTGCCAAGGGGCATGGAGCACACCGACCATCTATAGCCATCATGGCGAAACCTGTGATGATGCTCTATCAAGGCGGACTAGGGAGAAGGTTTCGTCGCGCATTGGGAGAAGAAATGATATTGGAGCGAAAAAACAGCAAGGATTTGGCAATATGGAATCTGGATCGTGTTGTCTATCGAGCTATGGAGCAAGTCAATCTTAACCAAGAAAGTGATGAGCCAAAGTACCAGCGTGCAAGTCTATGAAATAACACCAAAGTCTATTGGCATTTGTATTTTAATTTTTTCGAGAAAAGTGATTGATTTATGGTATTGTACATAGTTTTTTTTTAAGCAAAACAAAATTTTGGTTGTATTGTACTTTTTGTCTCTAATGTGAAAGGAACTTGCGACCTTTCAACTGGCGTCGTTGCAAAACTCGTCGACCATTCTTCTTGGTAATGCGGGCCAAGAAACCATGTCGGCGCTTTCTGACAAGATTTGAAGGCTGATATGTGTTTCCGTAAGTGACAAAACGGCATTGGGAAAGAATTGGCGAAGAAGACAAGGGATTCAATCGGCTAAAAGAGAGATTCTATTGTTAACAATTTTGCTCGCCTCGATGTGTGATTGCTCACAAACGACAAGAAAATCAAGTACCTGAACATTGAAGGTGCTGGTGATGCGATGCCGGTGCTTGTGCCGGCACGAGCAACTGATGTGCGAAATGCTGAGAAGACAGTGGACAGAAGTGACATGGTGGCAAGTGAAGTTGTGAAATGCTAACAGCTTTCAGATTTTTTTTGTTTTCATGTCCCCTCACTTTTACAAATTTCCTTAAATATTTCATAGAAAATACAAAATTTTCGAATTCCTGCCGTGTACCTGACTACAAACCAGCTCTTTCACGCTGGACCAGTTTGCTATAGCTAGCCATTTAAACTTTTCTACATAATTGTGCTCTTTCCTTTTGGTGTTGAGTAATGATACTAAACCGAGATATGTTAATAAAATTCAGTCGTGTATTGTAAAAGAAAAAAAAACTTTTTAGACTATCGCTGGCGTTAATAACCTCTATGGATTCATGTACAGTGTGGATATTTCTCTATTCTACTCCTTGGTAGTGAAAGGATCTTTGCCCTCACCACTGTTGGCAATTAGTTCTCGAGGCATTGCCTGTAAATCGGCATCTTTGACAGTTGGGAAAGGTGGTGGCAATGTGTCACTAGGGAATCTCTTAGCACCATGCTTTTTGACAGCATCCTTTATCTTGACGAACTGGTCATCAAAGCCAGGAACGCAGCCCTTGACATAAACAAGGTTAAGCTCAGTGTCAATCTTTAGAACCTTGAGACTTTGGACAGTCACGCTCTTGCCACCCATGCGACCAGCCATCTTCTTGCCCTTGAAAACTTTGCTTGGCCACTATAATTTCTCGATTAGCACCGCTTACATATTTGGAACCCAAGAATGAATTGAATGTACCTTTCGCTGACCAGTGGAACCAGCAGATCTATGCGCCAAAGAAACACCATGAGAAGCTGGAAGACCGGCAAAGTTCCATCGCTTCATGACACCAGCAAATCCTTTACCAATTCTGCAAATGACCACATTAGAACGAGTCAATGACAGGACAACCGTGAATGTTACGCCAGCAATACGGTATACTTACGAGGGTGCGGTCACATCAACATATTGACCAGGAACAAAATGGGCAGCGTTCAATATAGTGCCAACTGGCAACAAGGCATCGTTAGTAACTCGGAATTCAGCTACTGACTGCTTTGGTTCCACATTAAGTTTGGAATAGTGAATAGCCACAGGCTTGGTGACATTCTTCTTATTGGTACATCCGACCTGCAGGGCTGTATATCCGTGTTTTTCCTCTGTTCGAACATCAAGAACTTGGACATCTTCGAGCTATGTGATAAATGACAATATTGATTAGTTACTGGTAGGTGATATTTATGGTACTTGAAGGCTATATTATAGTACCTGAAGAATAGTTGTAGGCATTCTAGCACCCCATTCGTCCCAGAATGTAGACATTCCCTTCTTTCTTGCAATGATACCAACTCTTTGTGACTGAGGGGTCCATGTGGGCTGCTGATCAGCAGTGGAAGCAGCTTGTCGAGCGGTGACGCTGCTATGAAGACATGCTGAAAGTATTGGTCGAGAGCTTCTGGTCGCTACAGCCGAGGTGATGCTGGGGAGCAGCTTTGCGAGGGAATTCATTGCAATGAGAGGGCCAATGTTGCTGTTTTCTGGAGAAGTAAAAAATTTGGGAGATTTGCCAAAAAATATATTCCACGTGACCTTTAACATTGCCAATGGAAAACTCACCAAAACGTACAATATGAAGAAGGCGTTTAAGAACAAAAAAAGTGATGTTATTGTATCAAAATTACTAAAGAATAAATGAAATAAAGAAAATAAAGGAAAATCAAGACATGGCCCAAGCAAGGAAGGAATACGCGCTTACAATAAGGAGATGAACATTATAAAGAAGTGTACAGGCTGGTATGTATATTATCATATATGACCTATGTCATAATATTATCTGGAAAAGATGAATTGTAGTTTTTAATATAAGTATATAGTACTTTATAGCGCAGATATTGATAGCCATGGTGGTAGAAGAGATACAACTTTTTGAAACGAAGGAACGAGAAAATCACGTGACAGGTGCGATTTCACGGATTTCAAAAGACCTTCCTGGGCCTCTGTAAGTTTAACCCTTCTTTTTACGTGAATCGATGTCTCGGTGCGTACACATAATATGATGGCTACTATTGCAATGGATCGCTCCGTGGTACTGCTTGTATGGATAGATGGATGAACGTATGGATGGATGGATGACCCAACCTTTCGCCACTTCTCGACTGATGAACGAACAGCAACTTTTGAAAAGCTTCATTTCGACATTCTCCTTATCAACCTGAGATGCCACTGCCAGCCGTCGCAACACTCTCTCACCAACTAGAACTTTGAGCAAGGCTGACTGGTTAGCTTAGTCGGCTACTTTTTCGAATTACAGCAGCTTCCTTTGGCTTACTGGCATCCTAATCCATACCTCAGCAAATCTTTCCATACTTTGCCAACCCGGACGATGCATTGACCTACTTGAACTTACTAACGCTGTATGTCTTTTCTTTGTTATAGTCTTTACAGCAAGGGCCGTGTTTTGGGTTACGAGCGTGCCAAGCGCAACCAGAACGAGAACACTTCTCTTATCCAAATTGAGGGTGTCCAAACTCCAGTTGATGCTCAATTCTACCTCGGTAAGCGTATTGCTTACGTCTACCGCGCCAAGCGTGAGGTCAACGGTAGCAAGATCCGTGTTATCTGGGGACGTGTTACCCGTACCCACGGTGGTAACGGTGTCGTCAAGGCCAAGTTCCGCTCCAACCTCCCCCCCAAGACCTTTGGTGCTTCTGTCCGCGTCGTAAGTACACATGTCCTAGCCTATGTGGTAGCAGAGGACAGTAACAACTAACACACCTGCTTTGTAATAGATGCTCTACCCCTCCAACATCTAAGTTTGATTGGTAGCATACGTAAAGCTGTGTCCAAGAGTCGGAATGGATATTCATTTCTTGTTGCAGCTGTAGAATGTCATTAAAACAGAAATAAAAAAATTCGAACTGCTGTAATTACACACTCAAATTACCCTAGCCCATAACCTGAACGGGAATCATAGGTACCTACGTAGACCATGAGCTATGGTATTCGGTAACCGATCGGCTCGAATGATATAATAAGCTCTACAGTTTGATGTTCGGTGGGTGCATTCTCCATCTTCGAACACTAGTTTCCACACACTTCGCATGGTCACCCATCCTTATTAACACTTAGAACAGCAACACAAAGTATGGACACATTTTTGACAGAGAGAGAGAGAGAGATATATTGACTTTATCATACATTAAGGTCTACAAGAACCATGAAACACACAGCTCACTTGAAAAGTAGGCTGTCTGAAATAGATTGAGATACTGCTTACAAGCGGAGACCACCGTTGTACTTGGTGTAGCCGAGAATAACAGCAGTTGCAGCAACAAAGCCTAGAAGAGAAGAGAGATCATTTAACATTTGATCCGTAAAGGCGTGTTATAAGTATTCCTTGACTTACCACCGATGAAACCAGTAACCTGAGGAGAGCTCAAGAAGTTTTCAGCCTCTTGGACCTTTGGGCGGGCACGGATGCGAAGATCGTCGAGCTCCTTGCGAAGACGGGTGACCTCTTGTTGAGCCTCAGCAGAGAAGTGCTCGATGTTAGCGTTAACCTTCTTTTCGGTTTGTCTTGAGTCTGACATTATGTTTGGAATATTGGAAAGGGTAGAATGATAAGTCTACTTGAAACTTGTTTGCATGGCTTTTATAGTGGTCGAAATGGGAATTTTAAGCAATCGATGATGACACAATGATCCAATACCTTTTGGGAATGCAAGGTACGAAAATTCATCATTTTTCTTTTTCCTATTGTACGCATAATATACATTATAGCAGTGCTAAGGTTATTTCTGATAAAGCTACTTTCAACACTCTAATACTAGAATTTTTATCCGAGTGATGATATTCCAGTGGCGTGTGAGCGGAAGGCGTCCTTTTTTCCAAGTCTTGGTTTCCTTCAAAAGCTGGTTCATGTGATTGTGGTTCAGTGCCAACCGGAATAACCCTGACGTCAGACTCTAAGTTTCTCCGCTCCACTTCCAAGTCCAACGATCCCAAGAGAAGCTTAGGATTAATCAGTTTGCTGAGTAGGGTCTCGAGCTTGTCAGTACGCACGCAATGCGGATTTCTGGATTTATCGACGAAAAGAAATTCTGTACGCTTTAGTTTGTTCTGCACACTACGAGCTTGTATGACATCAACACCTAATGAAGCCACCTTGAAGAAATTAGAACGTGGGCTGCGTGGTGTTCGATAGTAAGCTTTTGATCTGAATTACCCATCATATAACTTATCTTGGCAATAGACTTGAACCATCCCTTGGTCCATAAAATATGAAGACCACGTCGATAGATGCACAGTTCCGAGAAATGATTATGATCAATGACCGGAAAGATATCACCTCCTTTTTTCTTACAAGCAAAGCATATGTGTGTTGTTTGTAACATCATGGTTGATTTTCTCCAGTAGCCATAACAAATAGCATGATCCCAGTCAAAGCACTTGCAGCACTGTATCTAGAATATTACATAAAGAGTGAGTAACTTACCCTAGCTGAGTGCATTATGGAAGCAACATACCAATTGTTCGGAATCTGTCGACATCGCGTTACACATGCATTTTGTATTGCCGCGTAACTCGTAGTCGTTCGTTTCTTCAATCTTTATCGGTACATTTAACACATTACCGAACAATTGATCATTGGCTTCATTCTTTGCCATGCTCTTAATTGCATACGTAGAGTCGTTGGATCGACTGGCCCTTTCAGGGTTTGGAAAGAATAACGTTGGACAGACTATCTTCATGACATCGATTGGAATGTCGTAACCTTGACAAAGGATTTCTGTGATTTTCGATATAACATCGGTAGAAGAAATGCCTTTTTTATCTATAGATGAGCATTCAGATATAGCATCCATGGCATTGTACTTTATAATTTTGTCGACGTTCATAATCTTTGGTCGAGTTGCTGGGCTTTCGTGATTCAACTTAATCCGACTTAAAGTCACTCTGTTCAAATGTGAGTACGTGAAATCGAATAATATTTTCAGTTTCTATAACTTACAGGTGATTATCAGATGTCCGTAGCTGATAGATTGGAAATCTGTGTGCTTCTGTGCTTGATATAGTTTCTATGTTCATGAAACCAGGTGGCTTGTAATCTATTGGAGTTTCGTCGCTGTACACAATCTTTAGCGAGATAAACATATTATTGTCCTGGGTCTAAATAGGCTGTCAAATCATTGATGATACGGTATTTAGGTTGCGCAGCTCAACGTACCTCAAATTTTTGCAGATGGCTATTGAGATACGCCACAGCCTTTGCTAACTGTCCCGGATCACCGTCTTGATTCTGATATTTTATAGAAAACTCTAGCTGTTCACTTTCAGCGTCTTGCATTGTTGGGTTTGAATGAATGATCATTACTAGCGAAGTCAGGTAGCGGTGCTTTACGGCATCCATGGTGCTCATTGCCTATCAGGTAACGAATGTGTTATCACCATGTGGATAGTGGGTTTATGAACGAGAAACGCATACATACAATCATATCACAAAGAGCATCAGCCTCGTAGCAGACACCACGTTTCAGAACCTTTACCGTAACATCTGATGTAAAAAAATAATCATCATGAGCTGGCGAGTTAGGGCTCATCAACCTTTGTGATCGATGCTCACTATGCTCCTGCCAAGGGAGAAGTTCATCATCGAAGCATTCACTTGGATAAAGACCTCTAATGCGGGTGATTAAAATTCTCACGAAAATGAGTTCGACAACTGTTTGAGGCTAAGACTGGACTGTACCGCAAGTATACTATACATCCAATCGATACGGACAGGGTGTTAATCAAAGTTGCTTGCATATAGGCTATGACAAAGTAATTTGCTGAGGAGGAAGAATTAAGTTGGCAATCAACGTTTAGCAAAATAAAATAAGAAATTCAGACTTCAACAATAATTTTTGGTGATGGTAACGTTTGTATGTATATAAGTGTCAGTATAAAGGGTTATGAGAAAAAAACAACCCTAATTACGACAGAGAGCAAGGATTGATAGATAGCAATGATGAATGATGAAATTAAGCGACACAAAAAAAAAAACTATTAAGAAGAGATCTAAGATGGCGATATTAGAAACAAGGCAAAGATAAGAGAGGTATCAGCTCCCACTATATGCGTTGCGTATAGTAGTCTTGAAACTCTTTGTGATTGCTATGTACATTAATTAGAGGGCAGATGTGCATTTCTTGATTGTTTTACAACAAACTTTAAAGTACGATCATCGATTCATATGAGTATTATCTTGAAGATTTGCGCCTTGTTGACTACCAGGGAATGGGACAGATGAAAATCCAAGGTGAGGGCTAAATATCATATTTTGTTGCTGCATTTGTGGAGATTGGTGAGGTGATTGATGTGGAGAAGTCTGGTATTGCGCATACGACAGCTGCGGTTGCTGATAATGCTGTTGAAGTGGTTGACCATGCTGCTGTCGCTGATGTAGTTGCAAGCCACTCAAGTTCTGGAAGATTTGTCCGCAAGTCATTTGTGGACACTTGAAGAGTCGAGCATCACCATACCGATTCTGATCATTCACATTCATCATTCCTGCCAGTAAACCTGAATTTGGGTTATTTAACGTAGCATGCTGTTGTGCAGGGGAAGAAGATGCTGATCCAGGCAATTGCATTCTCTGTAATGACATTTGTGGAGATTGCGATGGTGCTTGCATAGGCATCATTTGCGCTGAGCTGGTTCTCATGGTATTCATGTTCATTGCTGGCATACCAGTCATTGGTGGAGCCCCAAACTGGTTCAGGCGTTGCTGAGGTGAGCCCATTAACAAGTGGAGATTATTTCCAGGTTGCTGTAATGGAGGTGCCTGAACTTGAGGATTACCACCTGAATTCCGTCGACGCTTTCCACTATTTTGAGAACTGGTATTTTCAGGAGTCGCCATTGCACCTGCAAAAGATACATCTTGTTGTGCATGTCCGTGTTGAACATGATAATGCAATCCATTTGGTGTTCGATACGCCTTCTTACAACGTGGGACTTGACATTTGTACGGTCGATTATCCCCCATTCCATTATCTAATGAGCCATCCTCTCTCATGATGGCTGGAGCATGTCCAGATGATCCTTTGGCTTCACGAATGTGATATTGAAGTCCATTGATATTCTTGTACTTCTTAGTACAACCAGGTATAGCACATCGGTACGGTTTAGGGATACCATCCAAATTTGTGTGAACGCCTTTCATATGATAGAAGAGGCCACTTGATGCCGGAAAGCTGGCAAAGCATCCAGGAACGTCACATCCGTACGGATTCATTTCTTCTAACATTTCTCTTCGTGCTTCATCTAATCTGGATTGTTGAGATAACTGAATTTGATCTTGTGGCGATGCTTGTAGGTTATTCGCGATCATGTTCGCTGAAGGGTCTTGAAATTGAGCAAGAATGGAGGGATCTGACGATGGTGGTAGTGGTTTTTGTCCGGGTAAGGAGGTCGAGGTATTAGTGTTGAGTGTAATATTAGGGGATGCAGATCCACTTCCAAGGCTATCCAGTGGTGACAAATGTTCTTCCTCAGTGATCGGGCTGTTTTTGCTGGTCGAGCTATCTTCACGGCGCATACCTGGAGGTAAATGGTTGATCTTACTTTGTGCGCTCCTCTGCAGTTTCCGCCATCGATTCCGACAGTGTAAACCAGGTCGTCCAGGGAAGAATAAAGCAATCTTCTGCCACTGGGTGCCGTACTCATCATATTTCCGTAATAAAAGACCATCCTCTTCTTCAGTCCAGCTTGACCGGTCGATATTAGGATCTAAACTTTCTCGCCATCGTTTTGCACATTGATCATCTGTTCTACCAACAATCATATCGGCAATCTTGCTCCATTGTTTCTTTGGATACTTTGTTACTCCTTCTCTGAGTAACCTGTCTTCCTCTTCCGTCCATGGGCCCTTTCGTAGCGATGGGTCCAGAGAATGAAACCAACGCTTTCGACAATTTTTGTTCGTACGACCTGGAACGCATTCAGCAATTTTTGACCATTTTTCGGTATTTGCGCCATAAACTTGAACCGCCAATCGAAGAAAATTATCTTCTTCAGCAGTCCACTGTGTTCGATCGTTGAAGCCCTTCTCCTTGACTTCAATTTCAGTCGAAGGAGACGGTGTTAATGTACTGGAAGGTGGGGAATCGAGCAAATTGGATGAGAGAGGAGGTAAAGTGGTAGGTGGTAAGTCGGCTACTGATAAGGCTGGGCTATTGACTAAGCTACGAATGTCCACATTGTCATACATGGAAGGGACATTCTGAGATGCTCGAGTAAGCGATGCTACCATTTCATCGGCAGAGTTCATCTACAAGTTTTTGTGTTATTAGAGGAGTGAAACTGTGGTGGTCTGCGTTACATGAAGGATGTGTTATCATACCGTGTGAAAACCTCCAAACTGGTCCACATTGCCATTATTATGGTCGATCTTGTTGGGAAGATGTAACTGCTGCTGGCGCTGTGGTGACATGAATGGTCCCGCTGCCATGGCTTGCTGATTCATAGACATGGTGACGGGCCGAAAACCTTGTTGTGGATAGGTGAACGAGTTCTGAGGAGTCATCCTATTTTGACCATCTGAGTCATTGCTGAGTATCGGATTCTGGCCATATTGTTGTTGATTTAACTGTATTGGTTGACCCGATAAAGGAGCTTGAGCGGCATTTTGGAATTTAAACATAGAATTATACTGTAATTGGTCAGAAGCTGTCAGATCAAGTGTTCCTTGGTCATCAAATGGTCTTGGCCGTGTCAAGTGATAAGCGGCAGTGGATAGATGCTGGGGGCTGTTGAACTGTTGCATTGAAGGCGAGGGCACACTTGGCCCGTTCTTCGAGCGGTTGAAGCGATGTCTTTCAAACAGAAGAAAGAGAAACTAAGTAATTACCATTCCTTTATTTTTCCTTGCTGGAAATGCGCTTGCTCCGAGTACACACGAAAAAAAAAAATTGCGCTGAGCCAACAGAAAAAAGCTTTGTGCCTCCCATCCACATTGATACAAAACAAAGCTCTTCATTGGTCAAGTCGCTGCCACTGTGACGTTGCACCGGTCACGTGGGAATTGCACTCAGTTTTTCACACTGTCATTCAATTCACACCGTCTCACAGTTGTCACTGACAAATGGAAAGAATGGTCCATTATGTGCTTCAAAAATACCAGAGAGTTATGTTGAAAGGAATCTTGTAATAAAGTGTTAAAAACTTCATTTTTTTCCAATGAATAATTTCCTATTTTCGCCTGTAAGAGCCAAACTCTAAATTTTCGCAAACGGTAACGTTAAAAAATAGAAGTGGAATAATTCCCGTACTCAGTGTACGGATAAGAATTCAGTGTAAGCTGTCATACTCTATTGGCAAGAAGAGAGGCAGACAAGTAGCTAAGATGAAGATACATAATGAAACGATGCCCGCTTAGACCAATCTATTATAAAAAGAGCATTCGAGACAGGCATATCTTTTGAGAATTCGATAAAGCAGCCCAAAGACTAAATCCAGTTGTCTTCTTGACGATCTTAATGAGATCAGTGATAATGTACCCGTCGATGACGAAAAATATGACACATTGCAAGAAGAGAGTGCTCATGGATATGATGGAATTGTATCCCAATACAAAAATAAAAAAGTTAAAGCCCATATATAGACAACTTCTCACTAACTAACCTCTAATCCCTTAACTTTAGTGATCTCACTCAAAAAGATGATGAGCAACTACGTATTAGTAAGGACGTTTTGCAGTTGGCAGAGGAGTCTGCCGTATCACCTTTGCTGTGATAATGATAAAAAGTTGCAAGTTCGGAGATTTGACTCACGAATCGCGCAGCTTGAGTCACCATTATTTTGCCTTGTTCTCCGCTATAGTGGGGATTTCTGCCAAAAAAAGTTATAAAAGTTAGAAATTGTTCATTTCAGCTCTTTCTTTACCTACTTTAAACAATTTTACAACACTATGAGCAACCTCAGTGTAAAAGTGTATCCTGGACCACAGCAGTTTTTAGATGAACTAAGATCACAACTAGATGAGCACGAGCTTGAAAATAATCAAGTTATATTCAAACCAACAGTATGGGCTCGCGATAAAGTCGAAGGTGGTTATTACGCTGCAGTGTTGGATGGCGAAAAATTGGTATACGCTGGATGCTGGTCGCCAGGGAACTACCTGTGGCTCTCGTGGTCTCCTGAAGACGGAAGTGAGATTGAAGCGCAAGAGCTTTTAGCAAAACATCTCGCTACAGTTGAGAGCGTGGTGAAGGGCTTGGATGGATATCTAGGATGCGAACCAGGAGCAAAAGTGTTTGCAAATGCGTACTCAGAGGCAACAAATCGTACTGTTCAAGTGTACAGAGCCATGTCCACTTACAAGCTTACCAAGGTTATATGGACAGAACAGTGTCGAAAGATGGTGGCAAAAGGAGTACTTAGAAAAGCAACTCCAGATGACGACATGAAAGTGATTGGAAGCTGGTATAAGGCATTTAACCACCAGTGCAAGCTGCCATTCCTTTCCCTCGAAGAATGTGAAAAGGCGATAGCTAGCTTGACCAAAGTTGGACTTCTCTACTTGTGGTGCCTGGGAAAGCAACCGGTGTCTATGGCGTTTCAGTTGAGGCCATTGAAATATGGGACGTCTGTTGCCGGCGTCTACACGCCTCCAGAATTTCGTAAACATGGCTACGCTTCTGCTTTAGTGGCGACTCTCAGTGACCACCTGCTCAAAAGTTATCAATTCGTTACGTTACATGCAGACGACGACAACCCCACGTCAAATCGCATTTACCAGGAAATGGGATACCAGCTTGTTCGATATACCAGAGATTATAAGATACACTCGCTAGCATAAGCTTCGTAATACATTTTGTAAAGTTATGCTGTATTAGATTGTTTAGCATATGTAAGTTCTAATAAAGATGTTAAGGGTGAATTTTCGATGTTATTTTGAAACACTCTATGGCCCTTCTGTCTACTTCACAACAACTCTGTAATATTTTATTTTGAGATGCTGTTACCTCTATAAGAGTGGTTAAAGAATACGATCTTTGCTCGATACTGACTTGAGGGTGCAACAGCTTCTTGGTCAAACTGATGACGTGACATGATTGAAACTACGCATTGGCAATGTCCCAAGCGGAGTCGTCGCTCTCCACAATCCCAGACCAACGACCGAATTCAAATCAGGTTTTGAAGTTAGTCATGGATGAAGGTAAACGATTGGATTGCTGGCTACCACTGAGTGCCGCTTGTGAAGCTAATGGATTTAAACTCACTGGTTCATTTAACTAATACATTTTGTTGTTCCGCTATGCTAACAGCGCACAACTTTCAAAAGTGAGTTACGATTCGTGTTGCAAATATGTGGACGAATCAGAATAAGATTGGAAAACTGAACATGAATCTGTTACAGGTCATTTTGGAAAAGGCAAGGGAACAAAGTTCCTGGAAGGTAACTGACGTTGATATAGTTAGTGCTGTCGGTCTCCTGTCTGATCTCCAGCTCCATCCTAGCAGCGTTCATGTTGTAGCGGCGGGATCCACTCCCGGCGGCGTTCCTTCCAATGTCGTTGGAGCCCAGTACTCATATACCACGCTAATAACGTCGAAGATATTGAACAAAGAAGCTCATTCTTTGCCTTCTGTGCCGTCTTATATCGGCCAACCGGGCAATGTGTCAAAGGCAACCCCATCACTCGACTCCTCCAAATCTGGGCATTCGCACCCTTTGCCACCTATCAAAAACTTTAATGCGTTCATGCAACAAACCGACAACGAGTGGGACGATGCACTCGACGATGTAAATAATAGCAATCTTCCAGAAGAAGAGAAGGAAGTTACACCCGATGTTCCAGTGTTTCAGAAGAGAGTTCATACAAAAACGAGCAGGCCTGGAACTCCTTCTGCCCTCGAAACAAATACACCTTCGGAGCAACCTGTGCAGTCACCACGGCCAAGTGAATCTAAAAGAAAAAATACAAATGGCTTGAAAGACAATATTCCAGACTTAGTTACAGGTGAGGGAACGGTTGGGGCATAATATATCGATTTTTGACACTCGCATAGACACCAAGAAGGCTGATGCATCAAACACTTCAACTCTAGATCCGTCCAATTTATTACGATCATGCATACAAGATGTGGATAAGGTGGATGCAAAGTATACGCGATTTAAAAATATCCTTTCCTGCAGCAATATCGATTTAGGTAAGTTCTCCGTTGTAAAACTGCCCAGGTAATTTGGACTGTAGTTAGTAACGAAGTGAACGTGACGTAGCCGCATTACGCGAACTTAGTTGGAGTGGTATTCCGGCCGATTTTCGGCCTATGGCTTGGCAAATCCTGTTGGTGAGCATGATGTTTTGCTTCACGTTATGAAATTGAAATGCGACGTCACCTGGTTAATCATTTTAATTCTTCCATTTTATCCGTACATCTCATTAGGGCTACCTCCCATGCAATTCTGATCGGCGTGTTGCCACTCTAGCGCGTAAACGAAAGGAGTATGAGGATGGAATGACTGCAGCTTATGCAAGAGGCACAGCTGGACTTGACCAAACGCTGTGGCATCAGGTGAGGAAGGATGACTATAGTCTCATAAATAACCGCATTTCCCGAGAGAATCGGCCAGTTGATGACATGTATGTCATATCACATCTACATAGATACATATTGACATACCAAGGACAAATCCCGGAATACCATTGTATCAGTCTGAAGCAACACAAATGGTATGATCTTATTTCCATCTTACATCATTTCCCACCATTGAAAAAAATAATAACAGAGCCTTTGTTGATTCTGAACCATTTTCCCTTGGTATTACTAGTGCCTGGAACGGATCCTCTATCTTTGGTCTATACGACACCCTGCCAGTGGATATGTGCAAGGTATCAATGACCTAGTAACACCCTTTTTCCACGTATTTTTATCCATGTACATAGGTATGTACCGTTTGATACTGATGACGAATTCCATCAAATAATAATCTTACCACAACATGCAAGATGATGAAGCCGAAACGTACGATGTGAGCTTATTGCCAAAAGAAGTATTAAGTGTTATCGAAGCAGATAGCTTTTGGTGTTTATCCAAACTATTGGACGGCATACAGGTGAGCTTTCACAAAATATATACCAACTTCTTTGATACTGCAGGGGACTGGCGCGGGGCAGGAGTAGCCTGTGGTGGGAAAAGATCGAATAATAACAAAATGGAATGCAACTACAAAACATATGTGTACAGAGCGGCTGCAACATCCTCGGCAAGGAGGGAGTGACGCTTCTGCATGATCGTCCAATGCAGTCACTTTTTTTTTCTTTGATGGACAGTGAATGGAGTGCTAACCTTGATATGTACATGATTGAATGTCGGCTAGGACAATTATACCTTTGCACAACCAGGAATTCAACGCCAGATAGCAACGCTTAAGGAGTTGACCTGTCGAATTGACGGTAAGGAGGTGGAACCGGTTTTGAGGGTTGTGGGGGGAGTGACGTGAAATGAGAAATTTGGAATAGCGGGACAAAGCAGACAACGACCATGGGGGGCGATCTTTTTTTTTTTTTTATAGTTCAAACACGGGCACACTCTCGGATCATCTGGAAGTCAGTGTACTGAGGTGCAACACATCATATACTAACATCACTCTCTAGCACCTTTGGCTATGCATCTCCAGAACGAAGGAATAGAGTTTATACAATTTGCATTTCGGTGGATCAACTGTTTGTTGATGCGAGAAATATCCTTACGCAACACCGTGCGCATGTGGGACACATACCTTGCGGAAGGTTCTGAAGGATTTTCTGAGTTCCACGTGTATGTATGTGCATCGTTCCTTGCGACGTGGTCTGTCCAACTTAAGCAAATGGATTTTCAGGTACGTGTGACACCAGAGGGGGTTTGCCTACCTTGCCTGCCTGTCTGCCTACCTACCTATATACCTGAAATGAGGAGCCCTAGGGCACATGATAAAGAGGATTACCCTTTGTCAATAGGAGGACATTGGGAATTGGGGCAATGCAGATCAAATAGAAAGCAGAAATAGAGCAGGACATTGTCCCCCCATTACCATTACTTACTTACCCATCATTGCTTTCGATCCTTAGGACATCATGATCTTTCTGCAGCAAGTACCTACATCGAATTGGAAGGAAAAGGATATTGAATTACTCCTCTCACAAGCCTATATGTGGAAAAGCCTATTCCATAATGCACCCAATCATTTGAAGAAATAAAACGTAAAGGAGAACAGAAGGTCAAACTCCTGCATTACTACTAACATGCCTGGTTGCAAAGGGGGTAGAAGGGAATAAAACGTGGGACGCCACGTTGTTCTGTGGCCCTAACAAACTATTTCAAGGGATTCGCACTGAAAATTAAACCCTGTTCTCCCTTCATTCCGCGGGTTGGTTACCATTATAAAAAGAAACCCGACTAAGACCCAGTTTTTCCCCTTCTCTTTTTCTCATCATCATCCCTTTCACTGTCGAAATCCCCAAGCTCATAGAATCTTTGTACAATCACACATCCAACATGGCACTATCAGTTAAGGACGCTTCAGGAAGACATATCAGCCTTTTGAATTCAACATCCCCATACGGTTATTATTATACCGACTCGTCCACTACCTCTTCGGCTCCCAGTAGTCCGTCTTCATCGGATGACGGTCAACACTCTCCTACAAGATCCCATATGGCTTCTAGTCGTAGCTCCTCCACCTATGGCAAACGACGATACCACTGTATGGAACCCGGATGCAATAAAAGCTTCACCACAAGGTATTGTCGTTATTCTCCGATCCTTTTTTTTTTTTTTTTATCGTAATCTTACCAATCTTATCATATAGTGGCCATTTAGCTCGCCACAACCGCATTCATACTGGGGAAAAGAACTTCGCTTGTTTGTACCCTGGATGTCCTTCACGCTTCTCTCGTCAAGATAATATGATGCAACATTACCGAACACACATGTCTGCGAGGTCTCGTAGTAGGGTACACAGCCAAAACGGGTCCTTGCATTCTACCGCGGCTTCCAACATCCCTCGGCCACATGCTCATACTCGTATCCACTCAGACTCGAGCGCCATAACGCCATTAAATCAAAATCAGCATTCTGTCATTCCATCCGAATTTCCGCCTAACAACAATCGTCTAGAATACTTCTCGGCTCCATCATCGCCTAGTCTCCCTCCTTTGCACCAAATGATGCAAGATAGCCAATCACTCGACATCTCCTTACCACCTCCCAGAACCATTCTACCTGTACCTAAGAATCACCGTCAAGTGGACGAAAATACCTCATCCTCCGGATTATTACAACTGGCCCATATAGTCAGTACCTTTGGCTGAACATGACAGAACAAAATCAAACCTTGACTATGTCCTAAAAATATCAAACGCATCATTTTTCCTATGGATACCCGCTCCCTTTCTGGACAAACATACCCGAAAAGAACCTCCCCATTTAACTCTTTTTTATTTTTTTTCCCTACGTTTTTGAAACGCAATGTTTCCTATAGACTGAACGTCCTTGATCATTTATGTTGTATTATATTTCTAAATCCGTTTGCTTAGACTTTACATCGCTCTCCTCATACATTACATCCAATTTTAAGCTCTCACCTGTATTAAACTTGACTTTTCCATGAATCGATGTACACTGGGGTATCAGGGTCTGGACGTTCTGAAACGGAGTGTGTAAAATTTTTTTCATGTTTGCCAATCAGGGTCCAAAGGGTCCTGTACAGATGCTGTTGGACCCTGTTCCGCGGGCCTACAAGTAATCTGATTGGTTGCGGCCGTTTGGAATGCCGGCGAATTTCAATTTCAAAACACCGCACGAGCCCAACACGGTTACACCTTGTCTAACGACCCTGTTCGCCATTTCAATACTGAATAGCGAGTGTTTTGATTCATCTCTGCACGCTGCCCTGTGCTATTGGCAAAACCTCGTTCTTATTTTTAAATCTCCCAATCGACGGTGGGATCTAGCGGAGTATAGGAAGGGTATTGCAGATCGATCAGGGGTTTGTTTGCTTAAACCCACTTTAACTTGATTCAATTACATCGTTTTTGCAGAAACCTGTTATGAAATTCATATATAAATCGGGCAATCTGACCAGGTGCATCTCTGATAGCTTAATCCTATGTAGATTGTAAGGGATGGTTTTTCTAACGATCGACTTCTCCATAGACGAAGAACGGATTTTTCTCCTTAGCGCTTTCCTAGGTTGAACCCTGGACTCTGCATGCAAACTGCTGTATTTGTGACACCTGGGGGGCTGAAGGTTAAAAAGAATAATAAGCGTTCACTCAATATAGCGACATTTTTAAAAGATCCACATCATGATAACGCACATGTGTATCATTATGTCAACCATTCGTGAGGATAAAGTTAAAAAAAAATTAAAGCATGTCTGCCGAAAGCCGTCCCGATTGTCCACGCTCAAATAGCGAGCTTACTCGGCTATATCGGCAACTATCATTCTGAGACACCTAGGTAGTTCTCTATGATTTGAGAAAACAACTAAGATTTTTAGGATTTGAAATAGGAGTGCATCAGATTATGCTTGAACCCCTTCTTACCGTCATCAAGTTTTGAGCCAACTAGTGTATTGAAACATATCCACTTTGTTTCATTATCGTGTGTGATCACGTATACAAGGTGCAATTTGGCTGGACTGTGGCAAATGCGTGGTTAAATATCACGTCAAATATCAAATATATAATTCGATAGTGATAGCCTGTATACCGTGACCACATGAAATTAAATGCATGCCCTCTATCTGCTTACCATCACCCATAACCTGGGAGCGAGTTACTAATTCGTAGAGATTAACTTTTTGATTATTTTTTACCGTTGTTGGATAACATTGCCAGCGGCTGTCATGGTAAAGTGGTTGATTGTTCGAAGGTAAGCAAGCTTCCAAAATTACATCAACAAAAGTTTCTAGTGCCATTTAGCGAGAGTTTTCACTTTTTCAAAAAAGGGACTATGTGGTACACATTATCATGTTTGAGTTCTTCAGAATATTCTACCTGTCAAACAAAAAGCATATCAATTTTTATAAAGGTATAAAATGTCTTTTGATATCGTTATCACCTTGAAGATAATCGTGCGTGCCATGGCTATCTTTGACCATTTGAGCGTATATTTAATTCACTCTATGAAATCATGTGATGGCCGTTTTCGTCAAGACGGGTTTTTTTTTCCAAAGTGAGGACCGCTTTTCGTGTTCAAAATCTCACATTGTAATCATGGCTCAATCGCCTGTAAGTACAAGCTCATCCTACTCCAATTCCATACCATATTTTGCGCCTCTTGTTATGGAAGTCCTCCGAAGACCTTCTTGATTGATTACCAAACTCACGCTTAACTCTTTACAGGCTGAACTTATGGATATTGATCGTCCGCAAAGCGATTCGGAGGTAAGCGTCGCGTCAGTCCAGCAGTCTGGGAGCATTTGATGGCTACGATAAGATCATTCGAATGGGACACCGTACACTAACTGCCATTACTCTTTCAACCTTGCTTTCTCTGATAAATAGTCGAGCGCGTCTGAACATACTCAAGATGTAAGTTTATTCGTAAATATTAATTGAGCGACTTTCGCCTCCAAAAGGAAAAGTCCCTGACCTTTTCACGATATTCTAGGATGGCGCCTATATGGATAAGAAAGAACGTATGAAACATCAGAAGAAACAGTTTGCCGATACCGCAAAACGCCTGAATGAATCCAAGGTACTATAAATGCACCACCAACCCATCTTTTCACCACGGCAGCGTTCACTGACAAAACCATTTATACCATCACCTGCCTTTTGAATCGCGTTTCTCTCATTAGGATGCAGACAGATTAAAGCGATACCGATACTTGCTGGGACAAACTGAACTTTTTGCCCATTTTTTCAATCTCAAGGTTGAGCAAGATGAAGAACTGCGCAGGGTTATGGAGGAGACAAACAATTCGTCAAAGCCTCTGGATGAAGAAGGGTACGGTTTGGAGATTTTATGAAGAACAAAAGTTTCATGAAACTAACAGATGATGTCTCTTGCAGTTCCCGACGCCGAAGAAAGACAGAGAAGGAGGAAGATGAAGAAATTCTGAAGGATGAAGATGACGAAAGTGACGAACTTCCTACCGTTTTCACTGAATCACCAACCTGTATGTACTTTTATGACGAATATGAGTCTTAGCAGATGTCTGGTGTTTCTAAATGCGCTCAATTTCCAATAGATGTTCTTGGAGGAAAGCTGAGGGACTATCAGGTTCAGGGTTTGAACTGGATGATTTCACTTTTCGAAAATGGTATTAACGGCATTCTCGCCGATGAAATGGGTCTTGGTAAAACTTTGCAAACCATTTCCTTCCTTGGTTACCTTAAGCACTTCCGCGATATTCCTGGACCTCATTTGGTTGTGGTTCCTAAGTCAACTTTGCACAACTGGGAAAAGGAATTTGCAAAATGGGTTCCTGACTTCAAGGCTTTTGTACTTCATGGAAGCAAGGAGAAAAGAGTGAGTTGTGGCCTGAGTGGTGACCATCGTGAATTACCTGGTTTGCCTATTTTCTTCGTTCACTAAACACCCATCAAACTACAGAATGAACTGATCAAAGATCGTCTACTTCCATTGAACTTTGAAGTATGCATTACTTCTTACGAAATGTGTTTGATGGAAAAGTCACATTTCCGCAAAATCTCATGGCAGTACATCATCATTGACGAAGCTCATCGTATCAAGAACGAGAACTCTATGCTATCACAAATCGTCAGGGCATTCAATTCCAAAAATCGATTGCTCATTACTGGTACACCCTTGCAAAACAATCTTCACGAACTCTGGGTAAAGTACCGCGTATGCAACCTCTTATGCTTAACCTTGTTCTCCTTTCTGACTTTTTGAATTGTAGGCTTTGTTAAACTTTTTGTTACCGGATGTATTCAGCTCATCAGAAGACTTTGACGAATGGTTTGAGAAACAAGGAGGGGATCAAAAGAAAGTTGTAGAGCAGCTTCACAAGGTAATATATGGTTTCAATATAGGAAAAAATTTGGTCACCACTATAAGCTAATACAATGTGAACCGTAGGTGCTACGACCTTTCTTACTTCGAAGAATCAAGGCTGATGTAGAAAAGTCGCTTTTGCCTAAGAAGGAAGTCAATGTCTACGTTGGAATGAGCGCCATGCAACGAAAATGGTATCAAAAGCTACTCGAGAAGGATATCGATGCCGTGAACGGTATGTAACACCCTGTTAGATCTATTCACAGTAACATCGCATCTAAACCTTTATCAATTTCATTTTTTTTAGGCGCTGGAGGGCTTAACAAACGTGAAGGCAAAACTCGTCTTTTGAATATCGTTATGCAGCTGCGAAAATGCTGTAACCATCCATACCTGTTCGATGGCGCTGTGAGTTTCTTTTATATTGGACTAGTGACTTTCCAAGACTTGCACTCTAAACTTTATGTCTATGATAGGAACCCGGACCCCCTTATACAACCGACCAGCACATTGTTGACAATTCTGGTAAAATGGTCGTCTTGGACAAGCTTCTTTCTCGCATGAAAGCTCAAGGATCTCGTGTGTTGCTCTTCAGTCAAATGAGTCGTGTGTTGGACATTCTTGAAGATTATTGTTGGTGGAAGGGATACGGTATGTGATTTTTTTTTTTCGTGGCTAGCCACTGCTGAGTGGGTAGTAGTTAACCTGTCATTTCTCAATAGAATACTGCCGTATCGATGGTCAAACTTCGCAGGAAGACCGTATTGATGCCATTGACGAATACAATAAGCCTGATAGCAGCAAATTCATCTTCTTGCTCACCACTCGTGCTGGTGGTTTGGGTATTAACTTGACATCTGCTGATATTGTTGTCTTGTTTGATAGTGACTGGTTCGTAGCTCATAGTCAGTTTTTCCGGCGTCCCAATACTACAAGCCTGCTGACCCCCAAAATAATTTCTTTTAACAAAACAGGAATCCCCAAGTAGATCTGCAAGCCCAAGATCGTGCGCATCGTATCGGTCAGACAAAGCAAGTTTATGTCTTCAGATTTGTGACTGAGGTACTGCAAAACATACTACATTCGTCTAGGTAGATTCTTGTAGCTATCAATGCTAACGACAATAATCAAACTTTCAGAATGCCATTGAAGAGAAGGTTTTGGAACGAGCTGCGCAAAAATTGCGTTTGGATCAATTGGTTATTCAACAAGGACGCATGACTCAACAGCAAAAAGGTGCATCCAAAGAAGATCTACTAACCATGATCCAACACGGAGCTGAGAGCATTTTCAAAGACACTGACGCGTAAGTACAGGCCAAATGTTATTATTATTTTTGCATTGTTCTGGAACACTGTCTTAATTTTCATGTTCGTCATTAGAAGCACTGTCTTGGATGATGATATTGAGGAAATTTTGAGACTTGGCGAAGAAAAGACTGCTGAGCTCAACAAGAAATACGAGAATGTCACAATTGATGATCTTAAGAATTTCACTTCAGACAGCGCTTACCAGTGGAACGGTGAGGACTGGAGCAGCAAGGTAGGTTGAGTGAGAACGAGACTCCAGTTCATTATGGTGTTTAACTTTAAATTTCTTTTGGTGCATTAGCGAAAAGCTGGTTCTGGGTTCGCTTGGCTTGGTCCCGCTAAACGTGAAAGAAAGGCCAACTATGCAGTGGATGATTATTACAAGGAAGCTTTGCGAACGTCGTCAAAGACAGCATCCACCAAGGCACCTCGACCAAAGCGATACAATGTGTAAGTTATCTCATCAAGCTTTTCGTAACCATTGCCGATGATCGTCACATCGTCTAACATGATATCCTTTTTCTAGCGAAGATTTCCAATTTTTCCCACCGCGTCTTCAAGAGCTCAACGAAAAGGATACTTTATACTTGAGGGTAAGGAGTCTTTGAAGTGTATCCTTGATAACATAAGCTTGGCCAGTCATGCTGATCTTTACATTGTAGAAAACTCTTGGCTACAAAGTGCCTCCCGTGGCAGCTGATAAGGATGACAAAGACCCAGCTGAACTGGAAAAGGCAAGAGAAGAAGAGCAAAAGAAAATCGACGAAGGTAATATAAAGCTAATGCATACAGCGCTTGCAAAGTATGGTATTGACTCTTCATTTTGTAGCGGAACCGCTCACGGAAGAAGAGGAAGAAGAAAGAAGAGAATTGTATACAAAGGGATACTCTCATTGGAGCAAGAAGGATTTCAGTAACTTTATCAATGCATGCGCCAAATTCGGACGGTATGTTTAAGATGTGTCATTGGTACGCGCGCAAACAAACCACTCACTTCCATCATGTTACGTATTTCTTTATTTGACAGACACGACATCACTGATATCGCGACTGAAATAGATGGAAAAACTGCAGATGAAGTGAAAAAGTACTCTAAAACATTCTGGTCTCGATACAAGGAGATCAGTGATTATGAGCGTCATATCACCAAGATCGAGAAGGGTGAAAGCGAGATTGAGAAACAGGCTGAAATCCAAGAGCAGTTGACCGCCAAAATTGGTCGCCATCGTCTTCCTCTCCAACAGATGAAGATTCACTACACACAGCCAACCAAAGGCAAGAACTATACGGAAGAAGAGGATCGATTCTTGATTGTCATGCTTGAAAAGTATGGCTATGGTACTGAAAATGTTTATGACAAGATTCGACAAGAAATCAAAGGGTCTCCACTCTTCCGCTTTGATTGGTTCTTGAAATCTCGAACTTCTCAAGAGATTTCTAGGCGCTGCAACACCTTGATCAGTTTAATCCAGAAAGAAAATGCAGAATTGGAAGAAGAGACTAAGGAGGATAAGAAGGTAACATATCAAACGTACGGTGAAGCGTTTTTGTAACTATTGCAACGCTTATTCACATTTTTGTTTTGTTTTCAATAGAAGAAAGGCACTTCAAAAGCCAGTACACCGGTATCGTCCAAGTCGAGACGTCGTTAATTTACAATTTTTTTAGAAGAAAATTCACTGCGATCCAGCAATCACACGTTCAGAACTTGACAGATGAAGAAACGTCACTTGCTATTTTACACAAGGGATTTTTGGCTCCACATCATCTGACAGCTTATGATAGAAACACACACCCTTTCCGTTTTACTATAGTCTTTGTTCTTTACCATATTTTTTTTTAACGTGAAAAGAAGAACGGCTTTACAACTAGTATGTAGAAATTTTTCCAATACATATATATTGTGCTTTCATCCGTATGTTCCTCAAAGGTACTCATATCTGACAAGCCCACACTGGTATGCCGAAGCCATAAAAGTAGGAAATCGATTGTAATTATAAAATCAAACACACAAAAAAGGAAAGCAAGAAGTACATGAGATTGCATTGCAATTATTGTATCCGCTGCATCATAAAGTCAAATATAACCTAAGGAGATTTAGCCTGCACAATATCTCAGTTAGTTCCACTCTATTAACGACAGTCTTGGACAGATGGGATGGAAGGTATACTTACATGCACAGTTATTGGGGTTGGTAGGGCGAGACAAGTCGACTCCTCGAGGGTTCAGTCCCTTGTTCTTATTACGAGATTGGTCTGCTAGCTGGTCGAGTGGCATGCGTTTTGCTAATCGTAACAAAAAGTTGGTTAGATGTGGGTTCGAACCAGACAGATTTCAAAAGGGTTCTCACCTATAGACGTGAATAGCTGTGTTACGTTGTGAGCAGTCTTTGCGGAAGTTTCAAAGAAAAGTAAACCAGCTTCATCAGCATATGCTTGTGCAGTCTGTGTTGCAAAAAATGATAATCACTAGGTTAGTGTATCTATAGTTTTGAAGATCAAAGAGTATACAGGTGCATACCTCTGTCTCCACAGCTCTTCGAGAGTCCAAATCGCTCTTGTTACCGGCAAGTGCAATAACAATATTTGGATCCGCTTGGCGTTGTAATTCGTTTACCCATGCCTTTGCTTTTTCAAGCGAAGCCTATTACTAAAAGTCAGTACTGATAAAGCCGCCATACGGCCAAGCCTTTGAAACTCACAGTTTGTGTAATGTCGTATACGACGACTGCGCAATTGGCATTGCGATAGTACATTGGTGCTAAGCTCTAAAATATTGGAGAAATCAATACGAAAAGCTATCATGATGTGGTTGTACATATGTAGTAGATGTCCTCATTCCTATTTTACCTTATATCTTTCCTGACCGGCGGTATCCCTATCAAACATCAAAGGTAGCGTTAGGTGAAGTAGTGATTTGGACTACAGAGAAAAAGCGAGACGTACCAAATTTCGAATTTGACAGTGGTATTATCATCAAGTGAGATGGTTTGGGCCAAGAAAGCGGCTGCAGGAAATGGTTAGAAAGAAGCTCAATGGATAAGCAAAGAATATCACAGCGGCTCATACCTCCAATAGTACTCTCTCTATACTCATCAAAATGATCTTTGACGAAACGCATAACCAAACTAGAATAAAAACATAGGTCGTTAGAGCAGCGGTTCACATGGTGTCAAAGAGAAGATTGTAATTTTAAGACATGGACGGTGTTGGAAAAGGCAAGATCGTATGGATTGACGGGTTGGTGATAAAACATTCATCAATCTGTTTGAATTGGGCGGCACACGTCTGCGCAATAGTTTTTTACAGGTTTCTGTTCTCACCTTGACTTTCCAACGGCCGATTCGCCTACAAGTGATGGGTCAATTTAGTGATTCAGGACTTTTGCCAAGCAGAGCTCATATTAACCGCCGACCAGTATGAGCGTTAGGATAAGGATGCATTACCTAATAGTACCAGCTTAAACTGGTAGGTCTTCCCTTGAGCTGATGCACCTTGTTGCTGTTGTTGTCTAGCTGCCATTTTTTTCACGTACTGGTAGTGGTGATGATTGCTGGCAAGTACAAAACCTACCAACTCAATTTCAGGTGGATTGCAAGTCCCGCTGGCTGGAGCCATATCCCCACCAAAATTCCTACGTCATACGGGCATTTCATGTGGTCCACCCTTACACCTTTTGAGCATCCCACTAACGAAGTGAGTCGTTGACATCGTATTTATCAACATAATTATGTATTTGTTTATGATTAAGCAACCTTATCTATTAAACGCAATGTGTCCATTGATTTTCTGTTCTGTACTCTTCATACCTACCGCGCGTTTATATGATAATTACTCCCACTGGACACGAAATTATATCGATGAGAAATGCTGGTGTATAGTTAGCCAGAGTCACACGATCAATTACACACATGCAATGGTGATCCAAAGGGATACGCTAACACTGCTCAACAATAGGAGATATCCATCGAGTACAGCCAAGTGTGGCTACAAACCTTGACTAAAGGTATAAAAAAATAAAAAAAATAAAAATAAAAAAACACCTTGGTAGCTGAGGCACTCACTTAACTACAAGTGTGAATTGATCATCGCAAATGTGCCAGAAAAATGCCCGAAACAGATCATTGACGTAGAACAATAGATGTACAAACGAATATGTTTGCTTGCAGTATCAAGACCAAATCCTCACGATAGCAATATGTTTCCATTATCTCTATTGAGTTACCAGCATCACGAAGGAAGTCTATTAATCGGTAATCTACCAAATCAGCATAGAACATACGCGGCGATTGAAGAAAGTAGATTCTAGACTGAAACCGTCATGTTTCGTTTACCCTTCAATTTTTTTTTACCGTGACGGCGGTGGCATGATTTCGATTTAACCCTCCCAAAATTTTCTACTGCGTTCCGAGATTCCAACCTTTTCACTTTCGTAATGAGCCAACAGAAAACTTTTAAGCATACATTTACCTACACTGCCCCGGAAGCGAAGAGTGTTTTAGTAACTGGTACCTTTGATAACTGGAGCAAGACCCAAGTCCTTGACTTCGTCAATAACGGCGTGTTCACTGCCACTGTGCAGATTCCATACGAGACTGCTGGTCAAGACATTCTCTACAAGTATGTTGTTGATGACCATTGGCTGACCGACAGTAAGACGGAAACGTCTACCGATGCTGAGGGAAACGTCAACAACATTTTGCATGCTCCTATCGAACCAGAGGTTACAGAAACATCGGTAAGCGAAGCCAACGTAGCCGACGCTGGACCGGAGCAGCCAAAGCAAGAAGCATTACCTCCATTGTTTGTACCTCCAGTTGTACTTCCATCTGACCGGGCAGCTTACGAAGGTAATATATGCTATGACTTTTGCAGTTCGGATACGTCACACCTTAGAAGCCAAGGGGTCGGAAGAGTATAACTCTTGTCTGTCCAAGTGGAAGGAATCTGGAGAATTCAGTATATTGGTTGATCAATGTTCTGACCGATCTATTCAATTTGATATAGCTGCCGTTGCTAAAGGTGACAATGAAGTTGTAAAGCCACAGGCAACTAATATCGAAAGCTTCCCTGTTGTTGAGAACGATCTTGATAGAGCCAACTCTCCCGGTAAGTTATTGAGATGCAAGATGTCAGGAAAAGGGAAAGAGGTAGCTTCCATAGTTGTTTTACTGACTGATATCGTTCATTTCCTTGCTTTATTCTTATCATTTGTGATAAAATCTCTCACCTGGTCCATGCTTTTCCATTTCCATGTCCCGCATGTTACTGTGTGACACTCATGACGTCGTCCTGTGATTATGTCAATGTAACCAGTCATTGTTGAACCTCCTCATACGGTCCAAGAGCCAGGTTAGTTACCATCCCTGCTGATTGATACTACTTGCAACTCCTTTGGGCAATGTGTGAGGGAAGGATGCGCTTATGATCACTCTGTCGTTTGCGATGTGATCAGCTAAGCTTGATCTATTCACCCGACTTTGTTTTCGTTTCCGCTCTCATTTGTTCCTACTTCTTCTTCTATACCTCAAACATTGTCTAATATGCTTCGAGCCCTTAATGTCTTTGCCACTCCCAAGAAAGACTCTGTCACTAACGAAAAACCGGTTATTACAGAACATGACAAGGTAGCTGAGCCCCCTGTTGCCACCCCTCCTGAAAATATTGAAGCCCTCACGGAGCCCACCAATGAAGAGCAGAGTGCCACCAGTAAGTTATAACGAAGAAACTTTTATAGAAGTTGGGAGGAGCTCAAGAGAAATGTCATCTAAACAGGCCACATCTTTGTATTAGATGCCGTAGAACTGCCATCCGCAGCAACTACCAACGCAGAGCCAGCAGCAGCTACCACAGAAGTCACTGCTGACACCACCAATGCTAATAACACCACCGAAACTACTGGTGCAACTAATCAGGACACTCAGGCAAATACTGCCGCTCCAGCTCCAGAGCCTACTGTCTCTACCACTAGTAATGGACACAAGATCAGGGAGAAAAAGAACTCGCTTGGTAGCAAAATTAAGGGTTTCTTTAAGAAGTTGTAATCAAATGGCTAATTTGTTGTAAGGGAATAATTACTCTTCCTTTCTCTCTCTCTTTTATTACGTTATAGTATGTGTAATGGCACCATCCTTCTTCTTAAATATTAATTTTCAAAGCCGTACCGATTTTTTTCTCTGTCTTATATCGTTATTTTCTCTATTAAGCTGACATTTACTTTAAAGCATTTGCAGCCATTAAAATATATTTTAGTTGGGACTTACAAAACTTGAATTGAGATAATAATTACAAAGTCATGGAGAGCACTTTAGTGGGGTTCATAGGCGGTGTTGACAGTTAGAGTTTGTATGTAAAAAATTAATTTCCGTATTGAGAAGCTGACATCATTACATTTTTACATTTTTTTTGCCTGAACAATCGCAGGCACTTGGAAAACAAGTAAAAATAACGAGCTTAACGACTCATTGCTTGACTTGCCATGCCACCGTCTCTTGCGCTCCCTTCACCGGGAAGCAAGTCTGTAACTACTATACTGTCCTATAGACGGACATGGGTTATGTTGCAGAAGAGCTTGTTGTCTAGTTTTGATACACCTGTGCCTCGACACATGACAACTTGGACAAAGCAACACCACTCGCGCAAATCGTCCAAACCGAGATCAAATTATGGTACTTCCAGACACCCTACAGCTAGCCTGTGCACGAAAAGTATAGGAAGTTTCTTGGATCCTCATCAAAAACACCGTGGGTTGGATAATAGCACACAATCATTGTTCAGGGGAACCGGCTCTTCAAAGAGGTTTCGTTCGTCTCAAGCAGCAAAGGTCACTTCAGTTCAATTAGAAGGCGAGGAGACCATCAACAAACAGCAGCCCAAAGGTGCAACAATGCCATCCCATGGATCCATATTTCAGCGGAATATTAATGAGTCAGGACATTCTCCAACCATATGTGTGTCAAAAGTGTTATACCAACGATGGAGACAGTTTCGATACACCAAAACAGAAGACTTTGAGAAGATGTTGATGGATTTAAGCCAGAGAGGATACGAATTGTCGCCTTTACAGCAATTCAAAATCCTGCGTGGCGCATTGTATCAGATACCTGAACAAAGCTGCCAAATGACTTGGAAAGTATACCAGCAATTAATCGAACGTGGACTTGACAAATTCATGGAAAGCAACAATTACAGTCGTCTGTTGAATAACCTCAAGTACGGAAAAAACAGCGACACTGTTCAGCGTATGCTTTCAGTTTTGGATCGGATGGAAAAGGCAGACCCTGCTATGCCCTGCAGCTACCATTACTCCCAGATACTATTCGCCCTCTCTAGACATGGGCAGGTTCAAATAATTCGAGACCTTATGATAGATATGCATGGCAAGCACCTCGCACTGTCGTCATCGCATTATACCTCGTTGGGTGTTGCTTGCTTGAATGCTCAGCCTGATTCATTCTCCATAGACGACATAATTGCTGATTTTTCACATGCAGCGACTGTAGACCGCATTATACCTGAACGTCAAGCATGCAACATCATTGTTGAACTACTCTGTCGACGCTGTGAATTGCCTCGCGCTATCAAATTTTTACAATCAATGGAAGGCGCTGCAGTGGATGCTGGACGCCTGTCACCGGACGCGCGAATGTATTCAGAACCTGATGTGTATACATATACCTCACTGATTGCAGGATTTTGTCGAATGGGCGATTTAAAGGCAGCAAAGCGAGTTTTAGACGATATGACTCAAGCCAAGGTTTCACCTAATATTGTTACTTATGCTATCATGGCCAACGCTTCCATACAGCACCGGAAGACCAAGGAGGCACTTAGTTACATAGAGCACATGCGGTTGGTGGAGAGTACTGCCAAGCATCCAGTGTATATGGCTCTCATGGTGAAAGCGCTGGCACTCGATATGCGTAATGTTGCCGAGGATTTATACAAGGCTCTTAATGTCGAGATTAGCGGGAATTGGAATTCTCTGGACAACATGCAGCGATCCGCATACGTTTTGATGAAGTTGGCGAATGGAAACACAAGGGCCGTTCAAAGTCGATTCCGGCACTATCTTCAGCACCAACCTGAGCTGATCAATTCCGTCATGGTCAATCATCTTATCCGCAGCCTGGGTATGAAGGGGGATATCAAAGGTGTCGAAGAAGCCTTTTCGTGGTTCGATTCAACTTCCGGCTCTCGTCGCAAATTGGAACGCACTCGATATACCTATCATCACTACGTGCAGGCGCTCTTCAACTGTCAACAAACTGAAAAGGCGTTTGATGCGGTGACAGATATGAAGGCACGAGGTTTCTCTGTGGATGCACTGACCTATGCCATTATCATCAAAGGACTTGTGGCCAATAGAGAGTTGGAAACGGCTTGGAAGATGTTTGAAATAATGAAACAAGATTCCACAGATCAAGTTGAACAGAATGAGAAGACTGCTTTTACTCGTGACTCGCCCTTCTTACGTGCAATATCATCTATTATGTCTGGTTTGGTGGATTCGGATCTTGGAAAGCAAAGCGAGAGCATGAATGAACACACTCGTGATGCCAATTTGTTAGCGGACACGTTTACTGAACTTCGTGACATGGACTCCATGCCCATTACGCCACAAGCCAAAGATACCCTCAACAAGACTCAACCTGGTATTCAACGAGCATTTGCTATGCTTAGAGATCTGCAAAGTTCAAAGACTACCCGGGCAAACGTGTATACATATTCAATCATCATTGCTGGATTTGCGAAGCATGATATTCGTCGCGCCATGCAGATATTTCAGCATATGCTGGCTGATGGTATCCCGCCCAACGACATCGTGTACACAGCTTTAATTCAAGGTTTTGCAATCTCGCGTGATGCTAAAGGCGCTTTAGCCCTCTTCGAAGACATGAGACAGCGCGAAATAGAGCCTAATCAATTCACTTGGCATTACTTGCTTCGTGCCATGCTTCGATCTGGTGTTGACAAGGAATACGTGGATCAGGTCGGACATGCTTCTCGCAACGGCTTGCCCTACAAACCTCGCAAGCATAGATCCAAAAAATGGGAGCTCCTTGCTTATGTAAATTAGAATCGTGAGATCCAGCCCTTTTACTAGTTGCTTTTTTCTTACTCTTTATATTTGTTTGCAAACTCTCTTCATCATCTTAATAGATTTAGAGTTGATCCGTATACCATCGAGCATTTACAGCTCCTCCAAAATAAAAAATATGTACATTTGTTCAACTCGAAAAAAAAAAATCAAATCTCTCGATCCCTTTTACGACATGTTTTATCTTTACGTGTTTGCCCAATGGCTTCTATGATTACGTTGCTATTAGAGGGCATTAAAATTCAGTGACAAAAGATTATAATTCTATGACATTGAAGATTGGCCAGTAGGGGTGATACTCAAATGATACGTTAATTTTGGCCGATGTGTTTTTCATTATTCGTGTGATGGCCACTTGGTTAGAAATACAGGTTCGCATCATGGCTTGCACGTCCTGTGTGTGGTGTGATATCAGCAAATGTTATCAGGATACCTTGCCTCATTCCAATTTATTTTATACCTTTTTGTACGAGTCGGCGCAAAGCTCTGTCTTGGTCTGTAACGCGCTTTCTGGAATAATGCGTCTGAGATTATCTTTTGCTCTATTCAGGCTCATCTGAGCAGCATGCAGCTGGTCCATAGGCTAAGGAGAGTGAACATTTAGTAAATGAGTAGGAAACAGACAACAATAGCGACGCATGAAAACATACCTTCTCCGATGCAACATTTACATCATTTCGAAACCGTTCATAAGGTGGAAGTTCAAAATTCCAGAGATTGGCAAACGCCTTAAACCTATGTTGATAACGTGTTTCCTCGTCGTCAAAGGCTAAATTTGGCTTTCTGATTAAATTTATCTTCTCAAATGCAATCAAAGTCTAGCAAAGGAAAAAGAGACATAAATTTTAGTATTTGATGTAAGCCATGACAACGGTTCAAGTAGTTAATACTCACTCTCCAAACAGAAATGTTCAAATCGTATTTGATGCTGTTAAGCAGCTGCAAAGATTGGAATTCACATATTCTCTGTCGTCTCTGCGATGTGGGTGAAGATTGGCGAGCGTTGATGCTTGTATACGGTTCAGAGTACACGTCGTTTATGGCAATGTTCGCTTGTATGTGTGAGTATACATTATGTCGGTAGGTTAACAAGTAATCTACAAACCTGGGTCGAAAAGCAAATCAGATGATTGTTCATCAAAGATGGTACTGCTAACAGCAAGCAGCAACTTACCAATAAATCATAGTGTATTCATGCGATCCATAAAGCTCTAGCTCAAATCCGAGCAATAGAATAGTCTCGATCATATTAAGTCTACGATGATTCGTCCAGTGGTAAAAGAAATATTTGCTTTCCTCGAACTGTAAAATGGATACTTAGTCTTTGTTGTTACACCATCAATACTTTAAAAGCTGGTCCACTTACGCAAACTTCATTCAACTTTTCGTCCAATGTGAAAGCCTAGGTGACCAATGTCATTTAGTATTGTTGCTATGTAGTCGCGAATATGTGTCCTGAACTAACCTCATTCAGGAGAATTTCCCATTCTCCTAGTACTTTACACATTATCCGACGTTGCCTTGCTCGATTGTGACAGTATATCCTGAAAATATCCAGGAAAGGCTACGATGATAACGTCAATAAATTGCTTCCTATCGATATTGTTTCATGACTAATGTTACATGCTTACCAGTCCCGCTCGCTCCAGGAAGGAATTGATGGCTGTTTTCGCCTCACGATAGGTTTCCTCTTCGATATTTTGTGGGCGATGTTTAGAAAACCACCAAGATGGTGGCTGTAGTAAGTCAATCATGGATTCCGCGACAACCTCGTCAAGAGGGCAGGACCCCAAAAATCGATAATTATGGTATATGCTCGTCTTCAATTGCTGTGAGTAAGAAAAATGAAATTGCTTCCTCAAAGCTGATAATCAAACTTACATTCAATTTTGACCGAGAAAATGCATCCGGATAGGGTCTGGAGGAAGCGAAATATTTACAAAAATTCTGTATAAAGTGACCATGAGAAATTACGAATGTTTGGAATGGATGTGTCGCAATGCTTTAGCTTACCAAAAGAGAGGCTACAGATTGGTAGTCCACTATGGAGCAAAGGGATGTCAATCGACTTGACAGGTGGACAAAGGACTCCAGGGCCTATAAGAACAAACACATCACATAAATTGTCCGTGGAGTATATTCATACTGATGGACGAGGGGAGAGCCAACATACCTCGGCCTGCGTGGGCAATATAATTGGACGAGGAGGTGTCTGTGAAGTCAAAATGCGATTGATATTTTCGTCAAACGCTAGAACAAAACGTAAGTCAAGGTATACGCAAAGTATTATCCACATCAATCAACCTACCACCATCCACTTCCTTTCCCAAATTCTGAGTGCTAAGAATGGATCCAGCATCTTTGCTAGTCAACAGCTTCGTAAGTTCCTGTAACTCAGAGTCTGCCTTATGATACCATTCACACTGAGGTTGCGCCAAATACGTATGGGCCAGAAGATAATGTTTGCGAGCATAAAGGCGGTTGAGCAAACCTTCGAACACGGTCAAGTTCTCTGAAAAAGTGCATATGGCTAAATACTCCATATTTGTGTCCACACATCCCTACACACAACACTTACCGTTTCGCTCTGACGCCATTCTCTTCTTAAATTCAGATAACCAGTGTATAGCGTAGTCTATTGCGTTTAACACTTCGGTTTCAGGATAATGTTCACCCAAAGATAGTCCAAACAGGTTCGTAGTAAAGTCTTCTTCCTGAATACACCCAGTTGAAATAAGATGATGAGTTCCTTCCTTCACAAACACTATCTCAACTACGATCGCGCATGATTATTGTTCCATATACCTCATAGACATTTCCTGAAACCATTTCCCTCCATATTAAATGACAGCACTTTGTAGTTGCCAGTACATATGCTTTCAACACAGAGCTGACAAGCTCTGGAGGCTGGTCTGTGCGCTGAGATGGTTCGATTTTATCTTGCACTAGTGAAAAAACCTCATGGAAGTACATGCAAGTAAATATCGTCTGCGACAGAGAATGCCCAGATAACCATGCCATCTGTATTGCGACAAATTGGTTAGCTTCTTTCCAAACACAGGTTCATATGCTTACGCATAGACGCACCTCACAGCTCAACAGGTGGTCGATAACCCAAAGCACTTGCTCGCCACTAAGAGATTTAAGCGCATTAAATGGCTTTTTCTTGTCACCCTCCAATATCATCCCGGTGTCCATCTTTGGGTCCATGATTTCGATGGCACTCATGGCATCAAACAACGTGAAAGATGGTAAATGAACTAATTGTCCAACATCAAGATCTGCAATACATAAATCCAGTTATTATAATGTCCCTTTTTTCACAGTGGATAGTATGTAAAAAATCATGTACCATTGGTTGAATTGTCTAACAACGTGGTGATATCCTTCCACTGAGGAACGAGGTAGTCGTTCTCGCGGTAAGGGTTATATATCTCTTTTTCCGGAACATCTATGGCAAGTCTTGATATCGCTTCTTAAGATGGTGCGGTAAGAATGAAAGTTAAAACTCATGCACGCAATCAAAGGCTATCGTGTGTAGATTCAATATTATGGTCATACCCCTGATCTGATTGGTCTGGCTAGCCTCATGCTGCTCAGTTAGCTCCCTATGCATTCAAAAAAAGTCCAAATTAATGACCATCCGAGGAGCATGCTATACACGCATTGGCAAGTACCGAAAAGTTGCTTACTTCTGTGATGCTGCCATGACAATGTTTGACCTTCTCGTTGACAAACTCAGTCGCCATCAAAGTCTCATTCGAAGCTTTGCACGTGACCTGTAAAAACTGGCCCAGCAAACTTGGTTTTCACAAAAAAGTTACCAGACAAAAATTCCATTCCTTCACTACACATTCTACCATGGAGAGCGTACTGGAGCAACAGAGAAGGTACGTTCATTTACATTAAACAGAATCTGATTAGACATGTATTGATTCTTCTTGTAATAGTGCTCACGAAGAGATCGAGCGCTTAGAACAAGCCATCGTCGATCAGTACATGAATCAGCCAAAGACTCAAAAGGAACGACTAGAGAATGAACACGTTGTCAACAAGTTTCTGAATCAAATAACTGACAAGAGCCAGCAGTTGTACGATCTTTACGAGGACAAGGATGGGTACGTTTTTGCAATCTATGAATTTGACATTGGAGTAGTTTTGATTCATGACTGTGCGATCTTTCCTCGTATTAACCTCGCATCGATTTGGTAGAGCGCGGAAGAAGGAAATAGACGCATTAGCAACAACATCAGACACATTTGGAGATTTTTATGAACGACTCCGAGTTATAAAGGATCATCATCGCAAATATCCCAACGAATTTGTAGTACCAACAGAATTACAATTCATCATTCAAGAAAGACAAAAGCTCGAGGACGGTTCTGAAGAAGCTGGTAAGAGGAAAACAAGCTTTTTTTTCTTTTTTCCTTGACGTGGCTAATGCTTTGAAATAGAACTAGATAATCTCTTCTCTGGAGAAGAAGGAAATGGACGGTTTTTGGATCTTAACCCATTATATACACAATACATCAACCTTAAGCACATCAAACGGGTGGACTATTTGGCGTATCTTTCAAACTTTGACGACTTCAAAGGATCATATCCTAAGGAAACAAAGACAACCGCCGACTATAAGAACTATTTGACAGCGTTGCAAACCTACCTTGAAAGTTTCTTTGCCAGAGCAAAGCCTCTTTACAATCTTGACGCTTTACGAGAAAAGTCCAAGGAAAACTTTGAGTCAGATTGGAAAGAAAAGAAGGTGCCAGGATGGGAAAAGAAACTTGGGGAGGAGGAAGAAGCTGCACCAGAGTTGTTTTGCATCGCATGTAAGTTTTCATTGATCTTTATCGAAACGGTGTATCTGCCAAGTTTCAATGTACTAAATTTCTGTATTTCGCTCTCGAATTATATCAGGCCAAAAGCAGTTCAGTAAGCAAACAGTGTTCGATGGTCACTTGACAGGAAAGAAGCATATAAAGGCGCAAAAGCAGCTATTGGAGCAGAAAGGACCCAACCTTGATCAAGCTGAAATAGAGATAGCCAGACAAAAGGCATTAGAAGAGAAGGAGGACAAGGATAAGCCTGTTGCATGGCAGGAAGTCCTGATCTCAAGCTATGTAGACGCGCTATCAAGTCACCGTGAAGATACCAAGGCTAACGTTGAACGAAAGCAAGCACTTACAGATAGGGAGCGAGCGATAGAACAAGAGCAAGAGGAGCATGAAATTATTGAAAACGATTCGGATGACGAAGATGAAGACAAGATTTACAATCCTCTCAAACTTCCTCTTGGCTGGGACGGCAAACCCATTCCTTACTGGTTGTACAAGCTTCATGGTCTCGGTGTTGAATATCCATGCGAGATTTGTGGTGATTTCGTATATATGGGTCGCAAAGCTTTCGACAAACATTTCCAAGAGTGGCGACACGCCCATGGTATGCGTGCTTTAGGTATACCGAATACACGCCACTTCCATGAAATAACGCAAATAGATGATGCATATACTTGTAAGTTCTTTTTCTTTCATCACTCTTCCAGCTTGTCACTGATTCATGATGGCTAATGGTCTCTTTCATCCTTTCAGTATGGGATAAACTCAAAAAGAAAGGTAGAGCAGATGAGTTCAAAGCGGATACGTTGGAGGAGTTTGAAGACGCCGACGGCAATGTGTTCAACAAGAAGACTTATGAAGACCTTAAGCGACAAGGTATTCTCTAGACATGGAGCATATCTTTTTATTCCATGCTTAAAACAAAAAAAGAAATCAAAGAAAATAATGTGCTAATTCTGTAGGAGAAGTTATTATTTTCGCAATTTTTAACAATGTAATATCGATTTTCCCTCTCAAATTGGACTCATGTTGAAGAAAGTGAAAACTGGCTACTGTTGTTTATGTAAAACTGCAACACGACAGTCAATTTTATTATTGCCTGGTATAAACAGATTTTGTGTACAAATGACTCTATGACAACCCTCTATTTCTTATTTCCCCTTCGTCTGTCATTCTTATTGTACGGTAGGTGGTTATTTCGATTTCTGGATGAGCGTTGTTGATGCCGCTTATCATTATAGCGATGCTGATGGTAATTTGTATAGCGTGGTCGGACAGTCTTTTGTAGAGGAGGGTCACCGTCAATGTCATAAGTGTATCCAAGACAAAAATGGCCTGACATGATGGTAGGAGCTTCATCACTAGGGGTCCAAATCGGCCGGTAGCCTTCCTGTACTTTATCCTTAAGAGCAGGCCTGCACCAAAGTGGAATGTATATTTTGCTGACACCTAGGTCTTTGCTGTATAACTGATTATCCTCAACTTGAGCTTCAAGCGCAAGCCCATCAGGCGACACTTCTCCAATGGATAGAATCTGCAGCTTCAAAGTTTCGTTTGCTTGGGCCAACTTGATTAATTCCTGACCATACTGAGTGTCTTTATCGATAGGCTTTAATATAATATCATCCCCAACGAAAGGAAACCGTTTCGCATTCTGAATGGTATGTGATGTCACAGATGATTCAACTTGTGCTAATAATTTGTCGGTTTCAGATTCAGTAAACGTGATGTTTAAGCTTGATATAACGGGCTTCAGTATGGCTTTTCGCGTCCACCAAGTGACGATAGCATGGCGATCTTCAACATCTTCTGGTATCGATTCGGTCTTTAGCCGTCGTATATCTACCCTTTTGTTGTGTTCGTCAATAATACGTTTCATACACGCTAATTCTCGTCCAGGATCGAATCCACGAGGGGGGCTAACGATATGAAACACTTTGCCACTATCTAGAACACCTTGTGCAACCAATTGGTCTATCCATTGTTCAAACTTGGCAACATGGTTTTTGCGGTCATCATACATGACAATTCTACGCAAGGATGGCTCTCGTTGCATTACATCCAATAAGAAAGTCTTTTTGAATTCCATGGTATTATTGAAGGCTTGGATCCCGGAATTGAAGAGGGTACCTTCTTCAATCAAGTCTACGGGGTCTGGTCGCAGCGCTACGATATCGAACTGGAGGCCTTTGGCTTCAAGCATACTAGTTATTATTTTTCCAAACGGATGAACCCGCCGTCCTGTGAGCATAACAGTGAGTTTGTTGCTATCTTCAATTGACCGCCTTGCCTCTTCAACCACTTCATCATTCCAATAACTATCCCAGGCAGATTGCTGTAGCTTGGTATTGTCACCTAACGTCAAACTATTGATATCCCGCCACCATCCCGGGCCGATAGCACCTTCTGCTAACACGATGCTATTGAGTGTTTTCGAACAAATATGGCTCATGAGAGGTGACATGAAGAGGGTCGAATCAAAGTCGAAGATATCCAGCACCGTCGGTTTTGCGTCATTCTTATGCTGATAGTATCTTGCATTTTCGTACAGTGTGTCTATTGCCTCTCTTTGTGCAGTTGTAATGTTTCGGTGACCACTTCTCTATATATGATAGCATTATGAGAATCAAATGAGAGTAATGCAGCTAATGTTACAGGTACGTACCGATGTATTTGTCATTCCGAGTAAAAAGAACAGTAGAAGTTTCGCAGCAAGCTCGACGTTGACTTTTGACTCCGCCCCGCGGTCTGTGACTGCTATGGACCGGCAGGTCAGAGGTGGGAAAGATCGACTTCATTGCCTCTTAACTTGAAGCCGTTTTAAAGCATATTTCAAAGCATAAATCGAACGATATAATAAAAAATTGATAGCACATGGTGCGAGTTACAAATTAATAGCAACATGCGAGGAAACGATTGACTTGTAATAATGTCATACAAGACGATGTAATCAGTTACATGAGATGGAAAAGTAGATAGAGGTTTTACAGCAGGTGAAGGTATTGTCAAAAGGTAACAAACATCTCATAGAGAGAAGATCATATAGCGTTTGTCATCAGTTCAATGAGTTGGCACTGTGGCGAAAGCCAGTTCACGTCGGTCATCCAAAAAAATTGTACTGACTAAGGGAGATTGTTGCGGGGAAAAAGTCATCCGCTAAAAATGTATATAAGCTTTAATTTGGCTGCTGGCCATAAGCGCTTTCCACTTTTCCGCTTTTTTCACACATATGGCATCCTCAAGACTGCAACAAATCCAGACCCACTTGGCACCCAACGCCTCTGCACAGAAGACCAAGGTCGGTGTTAAGTCCCCTGAAGACGTTGTCGTCGTCTCTGCTCTTCGTACCGCTATCACCAAGGGTCGCAAGGGTGGTTTCAAGGACATGCTTCCCGAAGATATCCTCTCCGCTGTTCTCAAGGCTACTCTCGAGAAGACCAAGCTTGATCCCAAGCTTGTTGATGACATTTGCGTTGGTAACGTTGCTGCCCCTGGTGGTTTGGCCACTGCCTCTCGTATGGCTGCTCTTCACGCTGGCTTCCCTGATACCACCAGCCTTAACACCACCAACAGACAATGCTCCTCTGGTCTCCAAGCCTGCGTCCAGATTGCCACTGCTATCCAATCTGGTTTGATTGAGATTGGTATCGGTGCTGGCGTCGAATCCATGACTCAAAACTATTTCTCACGCAACATCACCACCTCCAAGAAACTTGCTGGAGAGTCCCAAGCTGCTGCTGACTGCCTTATTCCCATGGGGTATGTATTAACCTATATTTGCGCAATGTACTTCATAGACAGGGAGTATTAAACTTTTTTCTTCTAGTATCACCTCTGAGAACGTTGCTTCCGAGTGGAACATTTCTCGCTTGACCCAAGACGAGTTTTCCACTCTTTCACATACCAAGGCCATCGCTGCCCAAAAGGCTGGTTACTTCAAGGACGAAATCGTTCCTGTCACTGCCACCATTGTTGACAAGGATGGTAACGAAAAGACCATTGTTGTTGATCAAGATGAGGGTATGAGAGAGGGAACTTCTCCTCAGACTCTTTCTAAGCTCAAGCCAGCTTTCAAGGCTGACGGTACCACTACCGCTGGTAATGCTTCCCAAGTCTCTGATGGTGCTGCTGCTGTTCTCTTGATGAAGCGCAAGACCGCTCACAAGCTTGGTCTTCCTATCTTGGGCAAGTATGTCACCTCTGCCGTCGTTGGTGTCCCTCCTAAGGTTATGGGTATTGGACCGGCTTTCGCTATCCCTGTTGCCGTTGAGCGCGCTGGCCTCAAGATCGATGATGTTGACATCTTCGAGTTGAACGAAGCTTTCGCTTCCCAAGCCGTTTACACTGTCCAAAAGTGCAACATCCCCATTGAGAAGGTCAACCCCAAGGGTGGTGCCATCGCTTTGGGCCATCCTCTTGGCTGCACTGGTGCCCGTCAAGTTGCTACCCTCTTCCCTGAACTCAAGCGTCAGAACAAGAAGATTGGATGCACCACCATGTGCATTGGCAGTGGTATGGGTATGGCTGCTATCTGGGAGCGCGAATAAGTGTAGTGTGATATCCCCTGCGGGCTTTTATTGTAGTATATAGCAAAAGATAAAAAAGAAAATGCATTTTAATCATATCACCAGTATGCCATTGAACATGAATGTTTTGGTCAAAATGGACCTGACAGAAGTTTTAGTTTTTGTTGTTGTTATTATTATGTTGTTGTTCGTACATCTCGTAATCAACTTGTATCAGAGTCCGCCAATCATGCCATACAGCCTCACGTCAGATACGATCAAAGACAGCAGGCAGCACATTCTATTCTATATCTACGATACACTTTTTATGATAAGTTTATATATGGTTTGTCTTTCCTTTATTTGCAAAGATACTGCTGATATTTCTCTTATTTTTCAAGTTTTTATTTTTCTAGTTTGATTCTGGCTCGAGAACCGCTCCGCTCTTGATCTTACCCCAACCAATGAGACTAGAATAGAGAAAGAGAATTAGACACACAAGTCAATAAACCATTAAAACAACGAGTTGAAAAAAAACATACCGCCAATGCTTGTCAATCTTTCTAGACAATGCAACCTTGTCACCGATTTCTGTGCATGTGGGACCAGTCAAAACAATCCTTGCCAAATCAGCCTTAACGGCGACGACACGACCACCAGTAGAGACGGAACCGATGTTAACCAACAACAATTCACCCTTAGTGAGCTTGGCAACCTTGGCTTGCTTCTTGTCGTCGGTCTTGACACCAAGAAGTCGGCGAAGCAAGAAGTAAGAAACTTGCAATTCTGTGTAAATTTGAGGAAGAGTGCCGGGGAAACCAAGTTGTTGACCAACAAGACGATCACCACGGCAAAGAGTAGGATCCATCTGAGTACCAACACCAATCAAACCACCAGGAACGGCGAATTGTAAAGCATTCTTTTCAGCGTTGAGGGTAAGAATCTTGGACAAGATAGGTCTGCAACGAATCTTTCCTTCTTGATCCTTGACAATGACACCAGGACGAACTTCGATTTCATCACCGAGCTTCAAAACACCCTTCAAAATGGAACCACCAGCAACACCTCCCAAAAGTTGTGTAGTGTCAGCACCGGGCTTGTTGACGTCGAAGGAACGAATGACAATAAGTCGTGGCTCAGCGGAGAAGTCGCGAGGAGGAATGGGGACCTTTTTGACAATGTATTCAGAGACGGCATCAATGTTGTACTTCAATTGGGCAGAGATGGGAATGACGGGGGCGCCATCAGCAACAGTACCCTTGACGAATGCCAAAATATCCTTGTGTTGTTCTTCAGCAGCAGATTCCTTGACAAGATCGACCTTGTTTTGCAAGATGATGATGTGCTTCAACTTCATAATTTCGATAGCAGCCAAATGTTCTGAAGTTTGTGGTTGAGGGCAGGATTCGTTTCCGGCGATCAAAAGCATTGCAGCGTCCATGACTGCAGCACCTGAAAGCATAGTTGTCATGAGAATGTCGTGCCCTGGGCAATCGACGAATGAAACGTGTCGAACCAAGTTCATCTTTCCACCACATCCGGGTCGCTCGCATGGAGGATGATCCTCCTTAGTTGAGCCGTATGATCGATAGCATCCAGGTCGAGCGCATGCTGGGTTATCGCACTTGTAGATCTTTGCGTTTGCATAACCGAGCTTGATTGTAATATTACGTTCCAACTCATTCTTGAAACGAACAGTCTAGCAGGAGGTAAAAAGTGGTTCGAGATCAGTCCATGAGGTTAGATTCACGAGATTAGTCCATTGGAAAATATAGCTTACCAAGACACCGGAAATGGCTTTGACGACGGTTGATTTACCGTGAGCTACGTGACCAATGGTACCTAGTGAAGCAGAAAAGTGAAGAACGGATTAACATTGGCATCTACTGGATAACTTTTGCATAGTTACGGCCATGGTTGGGTCAAACGGGCGAATCGATCGCTCGAGATTGTCAGGTAATTTGTGGCCAACGATTGAGTGCTGGTACATACCAATGTTAATAGTAGCCTGCTTTGAAATAACCTCTGGTGAAAGAGGATTCAGCGTCTTTGGGTCGATTTCGAGAGTTGACTGTGCTTCGTCAGCCATGATGTATAAGAGACTAGAGATGCGTAAGTGACTCACAATCTCACAGCAACAATTTTTCTTCTTTGCTTTTTTTTCTCTAACACTCAGATTTGCACAGCAAAATTTCGTAGTCGACGTCATTCGTTTTGCCGCGAAAAATTCAAACATATCAAAAATTTTGACAGCGGCATGAAACAGATTTGGCAACCAAACCGGCTTTTTCTTTTTTTTTAGAACGATACGCACCAATGGGCTACGATAAATTGGATGCTGCATTGGCATGGCAACGTAATTTGCCTCCAGCTGGATCCAACATTGTGATAGCTGATACCCTCAAGTCCAATGGAAACTTCTTACTACACCACTTCATTGTAAATCACCTTCGAGCAAACCAGCCCGTGATAGTGATTGGCCTCAGCCAGATCTTCAATCACTACTTTCTAATCGGAAGAAAGCTTGTAAGTATACGACCGGGGCTATATAGACGAATAGGATTTTTGCGCAGAATGTTGTACTAATTGCGTGTATGTTCTGAACTAGGGTATCAATTTGCAAACGCTCAAGCAAAATCAACAATTTGTCTTTATTGATGGCTTAACTCATCTCACATCATACACTCAAAAAGCACCGTTCCCATCAGTGACAACTCCAACCACACCCAACGCAGTGCTAAATGGAACCAACGTACAAGAATTTTACAACGCAATTCGAGAACGAGTGGAAGCCAGTGGGCCAAACCCTCTTGTGATTATAGACGATGCCAATGTTCTGCTGTGGGCCGGATTTTCTCATAATGATGTGCTTTCATTGCTGCACAATATTCGAGTTTTGATCGAATCGGTACAGGGCACGTTAGTTACTGTTGTGCACGCGGATGAGGAAGGCAATTATGATGATGAGAGTGACAGCTTTGTACGAACAATGCTTTCAAGAGCTGATATCGTTTTAATGGTAGAGCCGCTTCAAAGTGGACAGTCCCGTGATGTCCATGGGCAATTGTCCATCATCAATGGCCCTAAACAACGAGGATTGGTGGAGGCGCAGGCGCTTCATTACCGGTTAATGGATAATAACTGTACTTTCTTTGCAAAGGGAATTGCACAAGGTGTACTGTGAAATCCCCATGTGACATAATAAACTCTTTTTTTTTTCCCTTAAATTTAAACATTCTAGTGTATGTCAGCAGCAATTTCCTGAGTCCGCCTATCCTTGGTATCTAGTCATGACTACACAAGGTAAAGAGACATCGCACCTGCTTCAAGCAAACCTGGTGCGCAACTTGCAATGCTAATAACTCTCTCTATGTAGAAACTCTTCGAACGTTACTGGAGAATCTCGAGGCATTCAAGCCTACTATATTACCATCACCAAAACACCAACGTCGGAGAGCATGTGTTTCCATAATCATCCGTTGGAAGGGCCATGAGCATAATTACAAGGACAAAGAGGCAATGGCGACATCTTGGAGACAATTTTTGGACAAGCCTTGGGTGAAGAACAACAAGAGTGGAGGGCCTGAGCTCCTATTTATGCAGCGTGCAACACGGACTGGTGACCGGTGAGTTTTCAATGGAGGACGACGCTCAATGTACGACCTTTGCTGAAATTTTTTGATATTTTGACAGATGGTCTGGTCATGTAGCGTTTCCAGGTAAGATTGTATGATATTAGCGCGTATGTGCGAATTGAAAATAACTGATTGGTATTATAGGAGGCAAGAACGAGAAAGATGAAACAGATATTGAGACTGTGGTGCGTGAAACTTGGGAGGAAGTCGGTTTGGATCTGAATACCGAAGACTTTATACCTGTTGGAAGATTGGATGACCGCGAAATTACCTCAGCACAAGATGGCAAGCTGATTATGATGCTATCGCCTTTTGGTAAGGAATATACTAGAAGTCATGATACTGATAAGAATATCAGTGGAACGGTTAGCTTATGAAAATGATATCAGTCTTCCTTCAGGTATGTCCGCAGACGCCAACACTGAAACTGCAAACGTCTGAAGTTGCCTCTGTTCATTGTAAGTGGGAAATAATATTTTGCAGTCGGCCCCATTGAACTTGTGCTGATTCTAAACATGACTTTAGGGATACCTCTACAATTCTTCCTATCGGTTGAGCCGTACTCTTATCGACCAATGAAAATCAAGTTAATGAACAAAATGCCACCCCACCTTCGATCACTAGCTCCTGTCGCACAAGGATTGTTTGGCAACATGGAAGTGCCCGCCATCGATTTACCAGATGGAAATGCAGCCTCACCTCCAAGACTATGGGGTCTGACGCTCGGAATGACCAGTCAACTGATTCGCCTGACAGCTGAAACTACCTCGGGGAGGCCTATCCGGTCGAGAAATGAAAAGAGACTCGCATTTGTAGATTTAGAACGCTCTCCTCCAAAATACTCTTTCCCAGACATAGCTGTGCTCGTATGGCTTTTTTTCAAGATTGGGATTACGTGGCAGAATATTCGAGGCGTACGGAAGCGAAGTAGAATGTGGATGTAAGTTTTTCTGGGTTGTCAATGATCCAGGCGAACTCAGAAGCTGATTATTATTATTTTTTTACACGCTTGATTTATGCATAGTAATTCTTGGGTCGAAGATGCTGATTTGCCTTTGTATTATGCTGCGCTTCGAAAATCACTTGCTGTTGCTGGCGTTCTCCGCGTAGCCGGAGTCATGATGATGATCCTCAAGGCGTACAAGCTGCTTAAACATCGACGCGGTGTAGTGGCTTAATTTTTAAATGTGTAATACAAATTTAGTAGGCAATTTATTAGTGACAAGGAATGCAGCAGCAAGACGTAAAATATTGTAACAAGAACACTAGGTATTGAAGGAGAAGGGAAAGTCTATCGGATGATATAATGTACTATACAGTAGAGGAATAAATAAGGAAGAAAAATGATAAAGGGAAGGATATTGTAAGACAAAGTCAATATGACTTAACACCAGGAAATCACACCATATACAAGTAACTTTAAAACACTTCTTGCGATGCTGGTTCGACCACCTTTGCAGACGCAAACGATGGCGAGATGGGAGACCGTGGGGATCTCGGCGTAGATCGATGAGAAGAAGGTGATCCAGGTCGGGAGAAGATGATACTAGATGGCTTGGATGAAGTGCTGGATGTACTATATGAGTCGTCGGCACGTCGTAGGCGCAGCTTGACGGTATCGTCTATCTCACCGGCAGCATGCATCATTACATATTCACCATCATCTGCATGCAGAGTATCTTCCGGTTTATCAATATGTCCCAATAGATATTCTTCATCGTCCTCCATATTAACTTGTCGCCTCTGCTTCTCACGCTCAGCTCGCTCCTGAAGGATGTAAGGGCGAGCAGACTCCAATGACCCAAAAGCATTTCGAAACGTGACCTTTGTGATGCCCAGATAATCAAAGCGAGTTCGGGCGTCCGAGCGCACTGTGGGGAGAAACGGATATGCGGCAAAAAAGGCCAAAAAGGCATAAATGCTTCCACCGACCAGATCAATCATGTAATGATGGGTCAGATACATGGTAGACCACCACAACCAGAGGGTGTAGCCAAAAGCCAATGGCCAAAGACGTGGACGCAGATAAACTAAGAATAACATTTGAGTGGTAGCACAACCACTATGCAAAGAGGGGAACGCCCCGAAAACCATGGGAGAAGCGCCAAAACTGGCTCCATAAAGATTGAGGCCAAGGATCTTATCAATTCTAGCCAGACCGGCCGGCTCGCCAGGAATCGAATAATCAGCAGGAGCATTTCCGTACTTATTTTCGTACCCTATAATAAAAACCCGAAAAAAAATGGCGTAAGTATGGAAAAAAAACATAATATTCCAAAAAGGAGAAATTCCAAACCTCACACTGACCGTTTGGTCAGTGACGGCGGAATTCACTTGTTTGGGTAATCTTTCCCTTTCTTCCAGAGTGGAAGGACAAGAAAACAACAACTTACATGGTGCGGCGCATGGGAATAAAAATTGGGTCATGACTCCTGCTAGATTCATATAAGCAAAGGCGGAGGCAAAGACGTCTAAGCAGCCTGGTGGACCAAAGTACCACATGGCAAAGGAGAAAGCGAATGGAAGCGAGAAGTGGATAACACCGTAAGGAATCCAGGCCAATATATCGAGCACAGGATGAGTATGTCGAGATATCAAATCAGACAGACTGTTTCCGTAAAGAATTCGCTCCAAGGTCGGTAAAACGTTGACAAATATGTGCTGTGGTCTCATTTCCACTGGAATGAACTGAGCAGTGTAGTACGTAATGAGCCATGTGAAGATGGGAAGAAATGGGATAACGAATCGTCGAATGTAAGGGACTGCTGTGGCGCCGAGCAGTAATGCCATCAACAGGATGCAAACGTAGACTGGAGGGAATTTCACAAAGGTGAAATCAATAATCCAAAACATGGCCATGAAGAGATATTGTAAGTCATAGACCGACCATTGTCGAGACGTGAGTCCAGCGAGAGGCGCTGGAAGCTTTACGCTTTTCAGTCGGTCTGTCAGCATATGATAGACAGACGACATGTAACAAAAGAAAGGTTTAGAGAGTAAAGACGGAAGGGGTTTTTTTTTGTAAGTCTTATGAAACATTTCAAACACCTACTCCTTCCACTGGTTTTTTTTTTTTCTTTCGGCGCAAGGAAAAATTTGCCACCGGCAGCCGCATGAGCCTATGACACCTTTGCAAAAGTGTTATGAAACCAAACCACAATGACAGAACACATTAGCCGCAGTCGCTCGGTTTAACTCGTGCAGATTAAATGAATTTAATAAATATCTTCGCCCACTTGTCGAGGTAGCCATGTCTTATGACACTCGGGGCATGATGTCTTGTGCAGTGTCATTGACCCAGCAACAATGGTTAAACTTCCGGGAAAATTATAAGCCTTGTCAAACAAATACAAATTACGGCATCGTTTGATTCGCTGACTTGTTAAAGGGGTTCAGTTTGGGTTCTGACCAATTAACTGGCATTTCAAGTGCAATTTTCTTAAAGGCATTCAACGACAATGAGATTCAGGCTTTTTTAACAAGGAGGAATACTAAAAATTATTTGCTGTGGGCCAAAGTGCGCGGAACACGGGGACGCCAAGGAAAAAAGAGAAGAAATTGTGGGATTTAGAAAGTTGGGAGGAGGGAATATGTCTACCTAATGGGGAAATCATCCAAAGCCATGCTCAACACATGGTATACCCCAAAGTTGTTAGAAAGTAGGGTTTTATAGAAAATCGATTGATTCCAGGAAACTCTTTATGTCGGACCTTCTGTGTCCTAAATTGTGGTACGACCTACGCAGAAACTCAACTCAGCAGTTGAGCAGCTTGTTCCAGTCTACTGTGTTGTGAGAAGAGAATAATGCAGTAAAGAATTCAAGGTATTGTATTAGATAAAGAGTGTAATTGAATGTCTTAGGTTACAACCAGGCACTTATCAGCTGAAAGCTGTGCCGCGAAACCCATTTTAACTTGTCACGCAAGGTCTTTGCGGCTCTGCAGCAGCAAAGGCATTTTAGCATTGATGAAGCCTGCCATATGTTACAAAGCCTTTAGCACATTGACCTTAAAGCAATATGCCTATAAGCAACTACCATGTTGGATATTTAAAAAGCAAGGTGGTGTCGCCGAACACTGAGCTTTCTCTAACCCAGTCACTACCGTTCGGCACTATAGGCCGTGCCGCTGGTAGCCAACTTTTAATATCTGAAAAAAACTCCTTCCTTCATTCAAATGGCAAATTTTTATAAACTCAATTTATTGGTAAAAGAAAAACTGGTAATGGTACAAAGGTGCGAGAATGCAATGTCTCTTTGTATGCTTTGCACCTACATCTAAACTATTCATATCTTTGACTGCTCAAAGGGAGAGGGTCTATTTTCCTTGGCCCACAATTTTTCGGCATCCGTGTTAGGCAAAGGAGGATTGAGACCATTGAGACGCCAAGTATCTCTGCTATGTTCTTCAATATGGATCTCCCAGTCTAATCCTCTGTCCTTGACATAAGGGCCGAAAGCCGCTTCAAGCGCATTAAGAACCGTCTGCTTGCGTTCATATGTATCCATAGTTCTGGCCAAATGTTGGCTGACCACGCGAACGAAGTTGGTTGCAGGCTTGCCGCCGATCATTATGGAATCACTAGGAACTTCGTTGAATACAACAATAACGTAAAAGGCTGGGAGGCCACCACTGGTGTATATCTTGGTAATGCGTTCTGAAATTTCTTGCTTGTCCTGGGCAGAGAAAATACCCTTTGCATAGTAGAATCGGTGAAGAGGCATGTTGTTTTGGTTTGAATTTGATGTTGATAATATTTTTCTCCACCAAGTTTACGTGGTTTATATAGCGTATATTGAAATGTAAGCATTGCCCTTGGCGGTCAGTCATTTTATTTTCCATATTTGGGAAGTGATAAATTTACCACAAACGGAAAATTCTTTGAGTAATAGATGCGGCTGCTTGGACTAGTGTTTGACTGATCTTTATGCAGTGGGACCTATTCGCATTAACATGTCTGTCGCATTAATAAACATGATTATTCGAAATGAAAATTGTGAAAGCTGAAAAATCGAAAGGTGTGTACGACAAGGCATGGTTGCATATACCTTGCCAAAGCGCCCATCGCAGCTTTGCAGAAAACCTTGGTCAAAGTGACAGCATTGGGACAGCTAGAGAAGATTTTAATGCCAATCTCTTGATTTGAAAAATACCATTGGCGCCACGCCATATATCTTTTGGTAATATCTTATTAGCAACTACAAGTCAGTGAGAAATAGACAGCTTTGCCATTCGAACTTTGTTAGTCAAGGCATCTGATCTGCAAGCTGATTTGCGAGTTAGTGTTTCATGTAAGCGCGGAAGAAATTTTTTTCGATGTTCACTTGAGCTCATCAATCAAAGCTGTGACCGTGCGAACAATGGGAGATGTAAGTTATACTAAAACCCTGCTTCTTACTTCGCTTGCAATGCTCTATAATAACGTTTTATGATTAAACACTTAGTTTGTAAGACTACATCTACCAATGACATATAATTTAGCATTTATCCATGTCTTCAAAAGCTACATCATCTCAAATGGCGAGGTAAGATGAATTTGGCTTCACAAACAACATTGCTCTCATGTTTCCAGTCCAAAGATTTGGAATTCATTCCTCTCCCGCTATTCAGCATCTTACATAAAGGCAAAGCATAAGAAAAAATAAAATAAACATAACGCCGCATGCATGGTACACCAAATGATGATATATATAAATTGCTTTATTTCAAACTAGCCAAGCGAGAAAAGCTACGAAGAATGTAAGGTACAGCGTATAGAGAGCACTGTATTCATTCGTATTCTGGAGCATGGAAGACCTTTGATTACTGGAATGGAATTGCCTTATTTTCCTTGGCCCACAATTTCTCAGCATCAGTGTTGGGCAAGGGAGGGTTGATGCCTTGGGTACGCCACAACTCTCGCTCGTGCTCCTCGACATGGATCTCCCAGTCTAACCCTCTGTCCTTGACATAGGGGGCAAACGCAGCCTCAAGGAAATCCAGTATGGCCTGCTTGCCTTCATACGAGTCCATGGTTCTGGACAGATGCTGACTGACTACGCGAACAAAGTTGGTTGCAGGTTTGCCGCCGATAAAAATGGAATCTTCAGGAACTTCAATGAATACGACAATGACATAAAAGGCCGGTAGGTTGAGATCAGTATAGTTCTTGGTAATCCGATCTGTGATTTCTTGCTTGTCCTGGGCAGAGAAGAGACCCTGTGCGTAGTAGAATCGGTGAAGGGGCATGCTGTTCTGGTTTTTTGTTTGACTTTGATGCTGATGATGGTTTCGTTTCCGTGGTATATATACTGTAGAATTAACTTGTCAGCATCAGACCTTGCGGTCAGTCACCAAACTTTCCATATTGGGAAGCGATACATTTGGGCAATTTCGGGTACTAACCGCGACTATTTAGCCTAGTATTAGACCGATCATTTATGCAATAGAGCCTATACGCATTGAACACGTCTTTCGCATTAATAAACATGAGTATTCGAAAAATCTCTCATAATGACGGAAAACGTAAAATATTGTACGACAAGACATAGGTCACTTCTAACCTGCTTAAACGTCCATGGCAGCTTTGTAGGGACTCTTGGTTCCTAGTGAGAGCATTGGAACAGTTAAACGAGAAATGAATGCTTATGTCTTGATGTGGGAGATATCATAGGGGTTACACAATATATCTGTTGTTCATACTCATTAGCAACTACGAGTCGAGCGAGAGATGGACAGTTCTGCCTTTCGAATTTTGTCAGTCAAAGGCATCTGATCCGCAAGTTGATTTGAAATACTGTCTCCTGCAATCGGGCAGGAGAAATTTTTCGATGTTCGCTTGAGCACATCGACCGAATCTGTGACCGTGCGAGCAATGGGCATGCTAATAATACTGGAAGCCTGCTTCTCACTTCGTGTGCAATGCTTTGTGACAATGGTGTAGGATAAAACACATTGATTGTAGGACTACCAATGCCAATAGTTTATACTTGAGCATTCATCCGTGTCTTCAGAAAACTACACCATCTCAAAAGGCGAGGTAAGATGAGCCTGACTTAACAATAAGCATAGCACTCGTGTTTCTGGTCTAAGATTCGGAACTCATTCCCTACCGCTAGGCAGCACCTTACATACAAGTAAAGAGTAAGAAAACCCCACTCCTTCTCATCAACCCGCATGCCCGGTTGGCCGAATGGTGTGATTTACAAGTTATTTTATTTTCCAAGTTAAGTGTGGGTTGAGAAATGCAAAAGAGAAATAGTAGAATATAGCATTATAGAGCACTGCATCAGTTCATAATCTGAATGTGGAAGACCTTTTATTCCTCGAATGGAATCGCTTTATTCTCTTTAACCCACAACTTCTCAGCATTAGTGTTGGGCATGGGTGGGTTGATGCCTTGGGTACGCCACAAGTCTCGCTCGTGCTCCTCGATATGAATCTCCCAGTCTAATCCTCTGTCCTTAACATAAGGGCCAAATGCCGCCTCAAGTTTATCCAGTACAGCCTGCTTGCGTTCATTCGAGTCCATGGTTCTGGCCAGATGCTGACTGACTAAGCGAACAAATTTTGGTGCAGGTTTACCGCTGATAAAAATGGAATCTTCAAGCACTTCGATGAATACGACATTGACGTAGAAGGCTGGTAGGTTGGCATCAGTGTAAATCTTGGTAATACGTTGGGCGATTTCTTGCTTGTCCTGGGCAGAGAAAAGACCCTGTGCGTAATAGAATCGGTGAAGAGGCATTCTTTTTTGGTAGTCCTTCGATGTTTGATAGAAATTTCGTTGTCCCGGACAGGGGTCTTATATTCTTTAAATTTTGGGCTGTGTTGGGCAATCATTAATTTTCCACATTGAGCACTTTTTTTTTTTATCTTTTTACCACGAACAGAAACATTTCTTGTGCTTATGAGGGTAATTATCATAGCCATTGACTCCATGCACTGCAAAGTCCAAGCCTGGTGTTCGTAGTCCGAATATATTTATAATCAAAGAACAAATTTTGCAAGATAGAAGCTGTGGAACCAGATCCTGTGTATATATCTGCACAGCCCGGTCGCTGACTGTAATCTACAACGTAAAATTCTTTGGTATATGAGAGAGATATTTGCATCGCACTAGAAGGGGGTTGTTCAATCATTTCTATGGATCAGATGGATACTACTAAACTCTCTATTGTTTTTCCCAGTAACAATACCTCTGGTTTGTGGGCAAGGATCGGACGGTGGACACCATTTGTGATGTCCTCCTGCCTTGTCTTCGATCAATTTTCAAATCAAAGGGCCAGATCTTAACACTTACATTGAGGTGGATTAAAGAGTTAAGCAAAATAGAGCATCTTTTTCATTTAGTGACCACAGAAAACGGTGACTGTGATTACGGTGGGGCGGACATGTCAAAATTCAACGCACCAACCATCCTGTTAGTTAACGACGCCGACCGATGCGCGACGCTGTTTCACTTGGAACGGTCACCGTAAAAATGACAATCATCAAAAAGTCAAAAGTTTGATACCTGCATGGTAATAGACGCTTTGTGTCATTTTCCTTTCTTAATGTTTTGCAGCCGATGTGACCTCTGGTGCATTATTATTTTCACCTCAGGGGTTTTGCTAACAATTTTGCCTTACATGAACGAACGACAGGCAGACGTTTGACATTGGGCACTGATTCCACGATACGGCATTTTTTTTCATCATTTTGTCCACTCTTTATATAGCCACTCATCAACTTGCTTGATGTGTGAAGTCAATCAATAACTACACTATTCAGAGCAGATATCTACATTAAACATCGAAACTTACTAAAAAAAAAATGTACAGCAGAAATATAAACAAAAAAATTCCAATAACAGAAGTGAAACAAGGCAGCTATGTATGTACATGGTTTTTTGGTGTGCATTGATAAAAAAAGAAATCGTGGTCAGAGAATCGGGTGCCAGCAACAGGAATCCCTTATTGTTACTGTCATTTTTTTAGTTACTCTTTTCAGGACAGACAGTATGCGTGGTTTTTTTTGTGTTTGTTTTTTTTGATCCACTTTTTCGTTCACAGAGACACTATCGCCTTCAGGCACGCAAGTCACCGCGCCGCCATCTGATGAAGATGCAGTCTGTTCGTTTTCTTGCTGTTCAGCGGCCGGTTCTTCAGGGTGCGTGCGCAACTCGTTACAGATACCCACTAGGGTCGATCGCCTTATACGCTCCGCTCGCACGGCATCCTGCAATGCTCTTGTTGCTCGATGATGAAGCCGCCGTTGTCGCTCTTCACACTGCTGCTGATATCGCAACATGGTATTATACCGGTCGTACGAGCTATTCCATCTGGTACCAATGTCTAATGCCTCTCGGTACCGCCGCTGGTTGGAATGCATATAAGCGGCAAATGTTTGTTCACTGGCCGAAGTGGTCATAATTTTACCTAGAACCGTATGGTAATAGTCCTCCCGAACCCAATCAAGGTCGGATGTGATCTTGTTATAAGGATCAATGTTGGCAGAAGGGAATATGACTTCAGGTTCGTGATAGTAGTACGGCATGGTCAAGGGAGATACAATGAATCGTTGGAAAGAAGAAGAGAAGTAGCACCTTGGCTTTTTGTGCGATCAGTTTTTCTCCCTTTATGTAAGAACCATGTTTTTTTTTGAAGATCCGCCTCCTTCTCTTTGAAAAGTTGGAATCCACTGCCTATCTGGACTGAGACAGCCCTGAGACCCTGAGTTGCTCCGTTTCCTCAGATGAATCGTTGCAACCATAGCTAAAAAACCACGCTGAGAGTACAGCGTGTAAATAGTATGGGTCGCACAACACGTTACATTCCGCCCATCATAATATGAATATAACGTCAAACATCTCTGATACACACGGGTGAAGTAAGGGATTCCGAATCGGACAGCAGTAACGATGTGAGGGCAAATGCATCAGGGGGACAGTAAATGCGGCATCCTTGTGATGGCTTGAAAAAAATGATATCAATGAATGTCAGCGTTTGGTACTAACCCAGGCTGGGCTTCTCACGCTCGTACGCAATAGTAAAATTAATTATATGCCATTGTCAAGTAGATCGCCATGTATTGCCGCTTTCTTACAGCCACTGATATTCAACATTTCATAAAGGCGATGGTGGGTCCATTCAGGAGACACTCGTATAATATCGACTCTTTCTAGTTTGGGTGGTTGGAGGGGTATATTTGTCCATATGTTTAATTCTTTATATCAGAAATAATTGTAATAAACGAAGCTGTGGGAAGGGAGTACAAATACAAAGTAGGATTGGGATTTTTACAGGATGTGGGTAACAATAGAGAAAAATTCAATAACAACGGGGTTGGAACCAGGTGTAATGTAGAACAGTGGATGGAGTGGGTTATACAAAGATTGTGTGATGGATGGTGAAAGATGTCAATATATCATTTTCTATAGTTGAAGGATTCGTAATAGCCGCTGTCAACTTTCTTATTGTGAGTGACATCATCTTCGTTCTCCTCCTGAACAATAGCTGATGCATCTTCGAATGGATTCTGGTAGGGTTCTGGTCGCTCCAGTAAGCTTTCTCGCACTTGTAATATTTCCTTGGTGATCAGAGGGTCTTCATCGACGGTCACGCACAAGTCACGAGCGTCCCATTTCATACCGCTCATCATACTGTGGAAAACATACATGCTGGATCGCTCGTCGTGACTCAGTTTGGTCTCACTATCCAAGCATTTGGATAATGATTGTCTTGCTCGTTCGACCACATCCATGTCCATATGTCCAAACATCTTTTGTAATACATGAGCGACGGCGAACACTGCTTCCCGCCCGGCATGTTCGGACACGCCAAGACGTTGTCGATCCGCATCCAAGTTGGATAAAAATCTCGCTCGTATAGGAGATTGCTGATCCACAGCATACATAATATAATTATAGGCGTAAAACCGAGAACAGACAGCAACAATGAAATCATCCTTAAGCTGAGGATTAGAGTTCCATTCAAACAAGACGTCATAGTTTTGCCTTAAACGACAAGCAAGAAAGATTGCTCGGTCTCTACATTTTTTGTCTTGGTAAAAAAAGGTATCATACAAATCTCCATATTGCCTTCGTCCGGCTTCTAATGAGATGATTCGAAGAGTGTTTACAAAAGTACTGGATGGGTTGGGGTTGACATATGGTACATTTTGGGTGGTGGTGACGGGGGTGTTCCTTGGCGGTGGAGTAGGTTTGGAGCGACTCCCTTTGGTAGTCAGTGATCGCTTGAGATTGTGAAGGTGACTTAAAGCGGGCGACATCCAGTAAAAAGTGAAATAGAAGTTGCAAAAGTAAGAGAGGAGAAACAAAAGTGAACAAAAGAAAAAAAAAAAAAAAAAAGAAGAAATAAATAAATAGTCAATTTGAATAAGTGGTCTGGGTTGCGGACTTATTTTGGTGACCGAGGAGCTCCCTATTTTTGGACCGGCAGCACGAAAGGGCAATTAAATGTTTGCTTTTAATGCTCCAAAGAGTTTCGTAAATCAGCTGGAAGGGTACGAATGATGATATCGATTTGTTTTTGAAGTTTCTCCATATCCAGTGTATTGTGTGCGTCTTCATCTTGAACAAGGTGAAGAGCATCTTGATATCGAACTAGAAGATCTACAGCCTCTACTTCTCGACTAGACGTAATTTTTCTTGTGACATCGGCATCGCAAAGTTTTCGAATGTAACGATGCTTAATTTCGTTCTGAGCCTCGTTGGTACGCAGGCGTAACCATGTTGCGAAATTGCCGCATTTGAGAAACTGAGTATAAAACTCTCGAACTGGATCCCCGGTGGTCGCTCGAGCTTTGAACGTGGACTTGAACTGTAGCGACGGTGGATTGTCCTTGAGAAATCGATAAAACTGATCTGACTGAAATGGCTTGAGTTGTCCCTGACCCTTCTTGAGTGTCGAACTACTCACATTCGTTGGAAGCAGTTGATGGAAATAGCGATTAAGAGGTGTTAGGAATTTCTCAGTCATATCCGCAAAATGCCGTCTTAAAATATTGTTGAGTACATAGGCTATCAATAACAATTGAGGGATGGCAGGTTTTAGTAAACGGATCCGGAATAAATAAACCTCCACATGGAGTTTTTATGAAAACAACCGTACCAGATGAATGACCACGAACTCTAGACTCTACCAACATTTTGAGTAATGCCTTGTCCTTTGATATAGTTGCTTTTCGCTTGGATGTCACTCCTTGAACGAAGTCCAGCGCTCCATTAGGTCTTGAATGAGATCCCTTTCCATGTCGTCCGTGTTCCGGTATGATGGTTCCGTCGGGTTTTCTGGAGGAACAAACAGAATGTAGGGAGTAAGTACGCTACTATGACAGCAAGGTTTGCGGAAAAACTATATGCGTATGTACGTCAAGCGAGAGCGACCCCTAACTGTAAAGATGCTTTCATGGCTTGGAACGGGTCCCCTCCCCCCTTTTTTTTTCTTTACTTACCGGTGTTGATGTCGCCCGACTCGAACGATGTGGGGCCAGTGTCCAATGGCTTTATTAAAAAAGGGATTTGTGACTCCGAGAATGAGGTTGGACGGTGGCTGTTGAATTTGATAATGAGGCAAAAATGAATTCGACGCACCAAAAAAATATCTATGGCAAGTATCAGAATAATCATAATTACCATGCTCTTAGTGATGAATGATCGGAAATCCGAGTCTTGTATGGTAAAGTAAGGTCTATAGTCTCCACAGTAAGGTATCTATTTAGCAAAATGATTAGAGATGGAAAATGGTATTAGCGAGGAGGTAAAGCATTGACCAACTTACTGGATTGATTAAGTCAACGAGAGCCACTACGCTTTCACTACATATACCAGGCTCAGGGGCCATCACAATCAAAGGCTCTCCCAGAAGCACCAATTCCCAGAGTAGCCACAAATCGTCTAGCATATTGCTAAAATGTTTATACAATGTACCAGGCGGTATAGAAGCGAGAATCTGAAAATTGACACATTAATCTAAAAAAATTCCTCCACGTGTTCCCTCCCTCCTGTTTTTCCATTAATGCATACCTGAGTTTCTGGTTTCAACGAATTCAAATCAAAGCGACTGGTCTCTAGTAGTTGAGGTTTATGTGGATAGGGGATTTCCACTTGCAAGACAGTGCCTAGTAAGGGTAAATCATAGCTCTGTCCAGGAAGAGGGCCATTCCTGAATAAAGAATGTTACATTAATGCATGTAAAGACAGAAGGGCGTGATAAGCTCTGTAAGGGTAGACATTACCAACTGGCGATACTGGCACAAGCAGCTTCTAACATGGGTTGGCCGAGATCAAAGAAGGCAGGACCTAGCATTGACACAACACGTGAAAACAAGCCAACAAAAGGATGTTGCGAGAGCAACACCAGCGATTTCTAAATGACGCACAGAGTTCAGACGGGCTGTGGATAGCTTTTTTTTTCCTCTCCGACAGGACCACCTACCTGGAAGTAACCTCGCCGTATCCTATCATCTTTCTTTTGGCGGAAAAATACATAACCATATAAAAAGCCAGCATCAGCAGTTGGGCCTGAGCAGGTGAAGATCCGTCAGTTAAGTTCAGGGAAGAGAGGACATTGAATAGATGGCTCACCTGACGCTGTAAGGCCAGACCCGCTCGCGCGGATTCGAACATTGTACACCTGATCTCCGACTTCAAAAACGTTGGAATCCGGGAAAGCAGAAAAACAACTATAGAAGCAGTGGGAATAAACTTTATGGTACACTACTCGGTACGCACAGACCTGACACTTACATATTCTTTTCTTCATATTCAGATAGTTCCACCGGAGGGTATATAAAATCAAGCGCTGGAAAGAAGCATAATTCTTTTAGTGATCACGGTGGCTTTCTCTGCGAAACCTGGGGTAAACCGGTATACCTTGGCCTATTTCTAGATCAAAGTTGACGACGCAAAAACCAACCATCCACTGCCGAAACTTGGCGAGTACATCTGGGCTTAAGTTGGATAGTTTGTTACTGTCTCGAAGTTCGGTTATATCTGTATCCATTTCGAACATGGCTCCTGCACCAAGTACATCCGAACTACTGGTTCGACTGCTAACTTCTTCCTCGTCCGATAGACTGGTAGTAGTACAGCTGCCAGACTGTGAGTGTTGAGAGTCGAGCGCTGGTGCTAGCAAAGGCTCGGAATGACAAAGCCCAGTGAGGAGATGGTTATAGTGTGAGTGAGAGTCAGATGTTGAAAAGCCTTCTCCAATATCAGCCTCCTGGTCGTGGTGATATATAGGTGTGGGAATAGTATGTCTTAATGAGGATGGATTCGGGGAATGTGGGTGGACGGCACTATTTACTGAAGATGCGGAAGAATGTCGACTATGCGTGGACTGTGAGCGAGTGAGTTGTGGTCGCAATGAGGGCGACGACGTCGATACAAATAAATCTGCTGCCGAGTGGTTTGCACGCAGAGGAGACTTAATCTTTGGTGTAGTTGAGGCAATGTCCATTAAAGCCAAGCTGTTACCAGAATGACAGTAAAAAGAAGGAATAAGTGCTTGAGTGGGCCCAGAAAAAATCGCTGGTTGGTGATCCCCTAAAATTTCTCAGCGAGCATGACGACGATTCAGATTCGAACGGGTTTCCCTTTCTTTTTTCTTATATTTTTTTATTTTTTCTGCGTGTATTTACAAATAAATCGATTCAGTAGCACTGGCTCAAACCATGGCAAAGAAACCAAGCTTTTCTATATTTTCTCCATTAAGTCGCTTTTCATCCACTTGTCGTTCTTCATCTTGGAGCTTCTGATCGAGTTGCTGAATGAGTGACTGCCCGATACGTTTGGCGGTTTGGATCATTTCGCTCATTAATCCCGGTTCAATACCACCCTCAGCGCCCTTCTGAATACCACAGATCTGGCTATCCTTGTTCACTGCAATGGTGAGCTTGGCTTCTGTGCAAAGTTCTTCTAATGGTGAAGCATCGATGATGTGGCCAGTTCCGATCTACGCAAATCAATGTTTGGTTATGGTTGCTCAAAATGATCGGTAAAAATAATATAAAACGGTTGTCATCTTACCTTATTGAGAGTGACACCGATGGGTATATTTTCTATGCCATCTAATCGTTCAGCGTCTTCCACATCGTCCAGGACCTCGAATTCGAATTCACCATCTCCCAGATCTTGAATCTGTGTCTTTGGTATCCGTGTGTTGAACAGTGCCGCCTTTGTTGCCATGAAAATGGTGTCTAAAACATTTCCAGAGTAATCGAGAATCTAAGTTGATTTAAGGAATGCTATTAGTTAGAAATGGGTCCACACAACATGTACAGGAGGAGTTAGCTGTTACCATGGCATCAATGTAAACAATCCAGCATTGTTGGCCTTTAATGATACAAAGTTTCTCAAAGTTGATGCCGCATTGTGGCCCGCCAAGGACTCTCTGAAGTGCTTGTGTCAATTCATTGTTGAGGTCATCGGCTCCATGGCCTTCAAATTGTTGGGATGCACTAGGAGAGCTGATTGTACGCTTAGCATAATTCGAATCGTATCCATGCACATAATGAAAACAAAAAGACAAAATATCATACCATTCCACATTACAAACAACTTTACCAACATTATCGGCATCAGGCTCTACTTGGTCTATTTCAACTTTGACACCAACAAGAACGTCTGTTCCATCACCTAAGCGCACGCGAGCACTGCCGTTGGCCTGAGAGATAATTCCAGTCTCCAAGACCAAAGCACGGTAGTCCAGTCGTCCACGTCCATCGGCTCGGAGATCGCTCTGAACGCCTTCTGTAATGTAATCACGCTCTGCTTGCGATAAGTAGGGCATGTGAGGTCGATCAATTGACAGAGAGTTTGTGATGCTAAGTGGCTTGCCTTTTTTTCGCAAAATTGTTGAAGTGAGCCAAAAAAGTGACAGTCACATGACTGAGGGAACATCCGCAAAAAACAGAGTCAGCCTTGAAATGTCGAAGGGCATACTTCAATCTCTCGTCACCACCCATGTCAGTTGCCGCTGTTGTAAAGAAGGCAGCAGCCAACACCATCAGCCAACCAAGTTCTAGACTTCGTTTACGCAAAGCGGCTCTCACTCTCGTAAGCAGCTGAATTTCTGGTTATTTTCAATATGGTTCCTTAATGAGACTGTGAGTGCTGACAAATGCCCTTGTGGTTCACTCTTCCTCTTTATGTTATTTGGCATATTTTGTATAGACACCAGCTGCAGTTGACCGCTTAAAGTCACTATACAATGGACCAGAGCCTCGTTTGCTCCGAGTTGGAGTCAAACAAAAAGGCTGTTCCGGTAACTCTTATAGTCTGGAGTTTACCGACAAAAAGGGTAAATTCGATGAAGTAGTGAAACAAGATGGTAAGGCAGTCATCATAAATTATCAAGTGGGCGCATGCAAGTTAATCATATCATTTTTGTCATAGGTGTAACCGTTCTTGTTGATTCCAAAGCGCTGATCACCGTCCTTGGCTCGGAAATGGACTATATCCAGAACAAGCTCTCTTCGTCCTTTGTTTTTTCCAATCCCAACGTCAAAGAGACGTGTGGATGTGGTGAGAGCTTCAAAATCTAGAGAACCCTTTTTTTTTTTAATATCGTTGTATAATAGTTGTAAACCCTCTTCATTCAATCAATGTATAACCTCATCCTCCAATTTGCTTTGAAAGTAAAAGAATTCAATGTTCACATGTTCGTGTGGTCAAACACATTACTTGCCACTAAATTTTTGGCACAAGCTAAAACCCACTTCTTTTCGTCTTTTTTTTATTTTTTTTATTTTCTTCCTTCACTCCTTGAGACTCCTGCAGCCCTGATACCATTGGGCTATCCGTATTTATATATTGCACATCAACACCAAGTGACAAATTACTCTTTTTTTTTTTATGCCGTCGTTATCCGACACAGAAAGCGCCGCCGCACAAGCTGCACGGCCCATACCTTTTGCTGCTCCCATTCGCAATGCATCCCAATCTATGAAGCAATCTAATGTACCTCGTCGACTTTCCCGTCAAGACTCGATGAATCCTCGTCGTCTGTCTAACGCCTCCCAAACCGCGGAATCGGTGTCTCCGTCCGTGTCATGGCCCATTGTCTTGGCAATTGTTCCAACCTTGGGCGCGTTTGTTGCTGGCAGCGCTGAAGTCTGGAGTGACCTGATCATGGTGCTGCTGATTCTATATTATACTTATAAGTGGGTCACAGGTATAGAGCTTCGAAGGGTTATTGGGCCATTTTAAATATCCTCCATATTTTTTTCTAATGCCGTCGTTTCCCACAGTGCCTTGGAATTATTACGAAAGCGCTCGATCACGACGTATTATCAATCAAAACTCACGAGTACCATTGCCAGCCCATATGAATGACGAAAAAAAGGCTCTTGAAATCAAAAGGAAGCAGATAGTGGCGAGAGAGCTTCGCCAACACGAGTTAATCGGACTTCTTTGGGTGTTGGCGTCGCCTATCATTGCTGGATTGACTCTACAATACAGCAGACGATTCTTGAGCAATCAAGATAAATATCTCAGCAGTTTCAACATTGTTGTTTTTGTGCTTGCCGCTTTAATTAAACCGACTGTGCATTGTATGAGCATGCTCAAGGACCGTACGCTCTATTTGCAAAGCGAAATGCAAACCGAAGAAGGTGAAGTAGAGATCTTGAGAGAAAGAGTATATGAACTGGAAGACGAATTGCAGAGTTTGAAAAAAGCATTCGCCACCAAGAAGGATTTGGGCCAAGTCACAAATGGAATCGGCCCGACTTTGAATCAACTTGCCAAGTCTGTTAAACGATCGGAAAAAAGGGAACAGCTTTTGCGTAACTACTCTGAAGAAAGATTTAACTTTGTAGACGCCAAGATGCGGGAGTTTGATGACTACATTGCCAAGCGCATGGAACAAGACAGATTACGTACTTCAAGAAGTCTTATAGCCTCTCTTATCTTTTTGCCGATGACCGTCACCTTGTGGACGCTCAAGCGGGTTACCCATCTATTGCCACTTCCTAAAACCCTCCTGCTCCGCTCTACTCTCCCTCCCAAGCCTATCAAAGCTTACCATGACTTGCGCTCAACACCGCCTATTGATAACCGGAATCAAAACCTGATCCCGGATGCGACTGATTTGGAGCGCGAAATCAGATATCGTAGACAAATGAATAACGATCCAATTGAGAGCAGCTATATGAGTGGAGAAGAATCGGTTGCCGCGTTTGGTCGAGGTCTCCAGTAACAGCTGATCAATGCTGTATGCTGCTTCACCCCTTTCGCCACCATTTCATATTTTCCCAACCCTTTATCATCCACTTTCGTCCATTCCCCCACATTGTCCAATGAATAATATAGCAGCGGGCCTGCTTTTGTGATCTGCTCAACAAGGGATTCGTCTATCCAATCCAAGGGGCGCTCTCGGTAATTGTTCCATCCTTACATTACCAAATTTCTTTTTGTTTCTCTCCAGCAATCCCTTACAAGACCCTGACGGCATCAATGCAGCATCGCCTTCCTATCCCTGTCTCCCCTGACCCCCTTGTTATCATCTTTTATGCCTTACACTCACCTGTATCTACTATTATATCCCCCTTCCCTTCAATCAACCTCGTCATATCATCTACAAAATTGCTCATACTTCTTGTTTTAAAAAAGAAGAGAAAAAAACCGAGCAAACCAAAAAATCAAAACTTCATATGTGTTTCTAAATTGAATATATATATATATATGTTATTTGCTCTTGATCGTACAAGTATTCACAATTTTTGCGGTTATTTCTTTTGCATGGTATTCTTTCTGATATATTTTTTTTTCATGAGGATTTTTCAGATGAACTCGACTGGTCACTGTCAGAGGTAGATGTACAGGTCCATATTCGAATGCATCCTGTTTCGTCAGCCGTGATCATAACTACGCCGTCAACGGCAAGTAGTTGGCGTGTTTTCATTGGCGCCATCACGGCTGATATTACGGTATCTTTATGGGCTTCAAATGATTCTGGTTCATTTTTGGCCAATTTTTTGATCAGTTGTTTTTCTTCTTTTTTCCTTGCTTTCTCCGCCTTCTTTTCTTGCTTGGCAATTTCCTTTTGCCGCTTTGCAATTTCCTTGAGCTGCTTTTTCGTCATAGGTTCAGTGGCATCTGTTTTCACCGACGATGTCTCTGTGTCCGTGACACTATCATCGGTCGATTCCTGATGATAAAATTCTGCCATTGTTTTCCATATGTAAACACGTCTGTCTTCACTTCCGCATACTACATATTTACCATCGTCACTATGCATGGGCAAATAATCAAACATTTTGGTATTAGACATATTGTCACACTGGGTCGGTCAGTCAGTGCCTGGCATATATATTTCCTTACCTGAAACTTGCAGAAATTTGCATTTTGGTATTTACAGACCCTTTAAAATTACAAATGGATTTTTGGTTATCGCAATTTACCAGGCGGATCATGGAGTCGTTGCTTGAAACTAAAACCATAGATGGGTGCGTGGGAGAGTGTTCAATGCCGGTAACTTTTCTGTCCGTGCCCAAAGTGATTTCATGTTCAAGTTCAAGGGTGGTGGCAGAATAGACAAAGAATGCTCCCATGGCTGAACCTGCGCATACTTTGGCACCATCCTTTGTAAATCCAGCCGCCGTTATCATATGCGTGTCGGAAATCTTGTTCCATACATGGACGCGCTGACCAGGAATATTCCATATCCTAAGCTTGGCATCAATGGATCCAGACAGGAAGAATCGGTCATCCTGTCGGACAGAGAAAAAAAATGTTCAGTTTGTCAATTTCATTGCTTGGCTGAGTAACGTTCGCGGACTTCGGCCTTAACGCACCTTTGGATGAAACTCTACGCAAGTAACGATATCATAGTGTTGAAATATGCACAAACACTCGCTCCTTTCCACGTGCCATAGGCGTACGGTCTTGTCCATGGAACTGGAGAGTAAGAAGTTGTTCTGTTTGGTGATTGAATCCAATACAAAAACAAACAAGTGCCAGTTTGGTTAATTCACCTATATCCATGAATAAGCCCGCACCCCAAATTATATGACTTACCTTGGACCAGCTCAAATCTAAGACAGCTGCTTTATGACTAGTGAATTCTTGGATAGGTTTCGTCACAAATAACTCATCTAAGGTGTAGGAATCAGGTGACAACTGCCAGATGCGTATGATACCGCCTTTGCTGGCGGTTGCTAGATAGGAACCATCTTGGCTAAATTTCATGTTTAAAACGGGGTCGGCAGTTACATCAAGCAGGCCGTTCAATGGATCTGACAACGTCTGGTTCAGATAGAACGATTGAAAATCCTTTTTCTTGTTCTTCGACTTTGTCTGAAACGAAAGTTACGCTACGTCAGAATTTTTTTTGCTTTTGGTATTACTCCTGGAAGTCACATTTTTAAAAGGAATGGTGGAACTATCTCTTTTTTTTACCTTTACTGTCTTGCGAGATGAATTTGATTTAGGGGCTTTGGAGCTATCCAAAGAACTAGAAAGCGATATCCTCGAATCATTCGTTGGAAACCCGTTGCTTCTTGGAGACGTTGAAAGTTGCACCGATGAACGTCTTAGAGCGGATTTTAAAGGCTTATGGGTTGGGTATTCGGGAAATGATATGGATGATGCCATAGGGGAAAGGAGATGGTCGTCAAAGCGAACGTGACAGGCTGAAGTTTGAGATGGTGGCATCAACAAGGGTTTAAAAAAGCAGAAAGGATCAAAGAGTAAAGCAAGTGGCCGGCAAAACAAAAAACAATAGAGTTAATACCTCTATTTATATGGCCTTCTTATGCTTGTGACGAAGTAAGCCTAAAAACTCAGTGGTGGTCACTGCAGCTTGGCACAAGATTTTTATGACAAAATAACGTTTTTTTTAATAACCAAGGTCAACAACAAACAGCGGAGTGAAATTCAGACATCTGTGCCTTTTACCAGGTGAGCTACGGAATTAGGGTTCAGGAAACTCCGCTAGGATTTGAAAAAAGATCAGCCCTTTGAGTTTTGTAACTTGACAAACAGCTTTCACAGAAATGACTATGTCTTCTTCTACTCTTGTTTATTCAAAGAATAGTCGATTTACATCGAATAAGCGAACCAGACACAGTAAGGTATGGGTATTCTAAAGGGTATGGCGTAGTTTCCTTAAATATTGGATGCCAAGACATTATCACCACGCCATCATCAGGTTTATCTCTCTAAAAATGGAGACCAGCTCTTTACTGCACCAAGCATGAGGATATGCTATGATGCCCAAACGCACATTTCAGGGGAATCTGACAGGCACTGATTGAGTACCAGGGCCTTTGAACGCTGTTCGTATTGTTATTATTAATTTTTTTTTTTCATCGGCAACTCAATTGGTCGTATAATCACCACTTTTGGAACATCAAACCCATTTTACATATTTTTTGGGCAATATTCGTTTCATCCTTCTATTTTTTTTCTGAACTCTTTCTACCGTCATCGACACTGGTTGTCTGATATGACTTCCCCATCAGACCGGGAATTCAATAATAGCCAGGGCCCGTCATCAAACACCTCGAGACCAATCCCTGCCCTGAAGAGAAAAAGAGCCAAACGTAGCTGTGACTTTTGTCGAAAACGGAAGAGCAAATGTGATGCTGATACGTCTATCCCATGCACAAACTGCCTTGCTGTATGTATTATACCATTTTATTCTTTGACCCACGTTTGGTACTCTGTAATGTATGACTAATACTTGAATGACTGACATTTTTCTTACAGTGGGGATTTGAATGTCAATTTCAATCCAAAAGTAAGAAAAGGGGTCCCAGATCACCGTACGTTACCAGTCTCGAAAAACGCTGCAAAGATCTCGAGAAACTTTTAAGAAAATACACCAATGACATCCCAGAGCAACAAGCAATGCCGAAGAGTGATGATGAGATGTCGGATGACCAAAATGGTGACCTTGAGGACGCTCCCGGAAGTGACGACAAGGAAACGAGCCCTCAACTGTCCGCCACTAAGAACCTTCTTCGACATGATGCTCCTGATTCTGTCTCCGCCCATGATCTTCAGGAGCGATTCTCTCAAATATCATTGGAGAATTACGATACCATCAAGTACACAGGATCAAGTGCTGGTTTACGAGTCTTGAACAAGTCTCTATTTAAAGATGGTCAGGTTTTATGGCCCGGTAGACAAAATGTTGTTTTGCAAATGCTCCCACAGGACGAAGTCGTGGTTCTCAAAACGGATTTATCCGAGTCTGGTAGCCCTCAGGTTAAAATGGGTATTGGCATTGGTATGCAAATGGGGATTTTTGGTTCAGACACCAAAGGCTGGTCACCCGACAATGCTTGTCGAAAGAATTGCTTATACACGTCCATGGTGGATCGGTATATCACTTTGGACGAACGAAAAACCCTTGTGGATGCGTAAGTGAACCCCTCAAATTGTTTAAACATTGTATCCTGGGATCGCTGACTTACGCGTAACGTTACTTGGTTACACACATAGATATTTTCGAAAAATCCATCCGGTTCTTCCCATCTTGAACAAACGTCGCTTTCTACAACAATATGAAGACGGCACGGTGCCTGCAGTGTTGCTGTTGTGTGTCTTGTTGGTCGCTTATCGTTATGTCAAACCAGAAGATATGCGTATCACTGCTGACAATGAGGATTTCGGGGAGTACTTGTACAAGCGCATCATGACGTATTTAAGATGTTACGCGAGCAAAAGTGTGATCCACATTATCCAAGCCAACCTTTTGATGGTCGTTTACTTGGATTTGGAGGACAGCGATACGGAGTCTATCCAATGGTATGCTTTAGGAACTGCTATACGAATGGCTCAAGAATTGGGCCTTCATCGTAGTTCAGCACATTGGAAAATTCCAAAGAGTGAAATCGAAACACGCCATCGATTGTTTTTTGCTTGTTATATATTGGATCGATGGTAAGTGAGGGGGGTGGGGTTTAGCATCAGCGATATACCTTTCACCTGTATAATCGTTTTTTCGTCTTGACTAAACAACTAACGCACATGTTTTTTTAGGATTGGTGCTAGATGCGGAAAACCGTTAACCATACTGGATCGCGATTTTGATACAGGATTTCCAAACGCATACGAAGTACATGACTCTGACGATGCAAGTAACGGTTCTCTTGCAGACGACAACCGTGATACTGATATGGATGAGGAACCGCCATACCTAGCTTTCATTCACTTGATCAAACTGTCAGAGATACTTGGTCGAATTCTGAAGGCTCTATACGCACCAAAAGCAAAATACGCCAACCACAATGCTGGCATTGACGATCCAACAATATTACTTGTCTTTGATCGACGATTGAATCACTGGAAGGCGACTCTGGATGCCGGTATGATACCAAAAGGGAAAGGCGAACCAAAGCCAGATCCTGATAATCCAGACCAGACGGAGGCACACAACTTAAAAATCGATCCTCAACATCGAGGTGAGTCGTTCGTTGATTCTTATACGTTTTGAATGGTCTTTCTCGCCAATATTGTTCTAACGTATTTTGTTGGGATCGTAGTCATGTTAGATATGTGCTACCACGTATCTCAGCTACTTTTGCATCGACAGTTCATACAAGTGCCAACAGTAGAACTCGACTCTGCCATGGAAGACCTAATTAACCATTCGCATTCAGTATGCACACAAGCCGCCGTCAATATCAACGTTATAGCTCAAGAAGCAGAATTTCGTCATTTTATCGGTGTATCTCCAACTACTTTGATTTACGCTGTTTTCCAAGCCGCCTTGATTCATATGTACAACATTAACAGTGATAAAATGAAGATGCAGTCCAAATTCAATTTGAAAAGAAGTATGGGCTTCTTAAGCAAAAGACGAAAATGGGTGGCCGTCTCTAGAGTCATAGAGATTCTGAAACTTATGGCAACCCTCAATAGCATTGACGGCCACATATTCGCCTCAACTTCAGAAGATGATCAAGCCGAAGCTCCACATGCTGCCGAAAGCTCGTCTACAACGACAGCCAAGAAAAAACGAAGATCCCGTACTGCTTCCAAGTCTGCCAGCAATCAGGACGCTATCGTCAAAACGGAAATGGTGGAAGCGACAGAAGGTGAACATTATGAAGAATCAATGAGGCCAACAATCATCCCCGCTTATCTCCCTTTCAATTACGATCTAGTCGTAGATGAAATGCCCAAGGGGCAATGGATACAACGAATGATGAGCACCAGCGTCGTTGGTGGTATCACCCCTGACATCCAAGCATCTATAAGCTCATTACTGTCCGTGAACAACGCCATGTCCAGAACTGATTCACACATGCAAGGCATGGAAAGTCAACAACCTACCAACATGAACCCTACTTTGCCCAACGTCAACATGCGACCGGCGACCATGCCTCAGCAGATGCCAGACACAGCACTAATACCTTGGCATCATCTGCAAATGCTTTCTCAGCAAAGTTACGTACCCTACCCCATGTATGCCGCGCATAACCCTCAGCAAGAGGGAAGTATGCATGCAGCGCATCCTAACATGTATGGTGCTCAACAACCATATCCTATACCTGTCAACCCGAATCTATCCAATAAGCCGGAATTTCAACAAGGTTCACAGAGTAATGTTGCTCCAACCATGTTTCAACAGCAACACCCACCTTTAGCTGGATCACTACCACGCCCGCGGCAAGATGCGAATACGCTTATGCCTCCTGGTAGTCTAAATTGGGAAGACTGGAACAGCTATGTTGACCAGGAAACAAATCGTCAACAATAGCATTGTCAGACCAAACAAGTTTTGAGACAAACGTTGAGTCCTAATTGAGGCTGTTTGATCTACGGATCATCGTTTGTTTCGTTGAGTGTAAATAGTGAGCATTTAATACTGCCGGTTCATGCTCTTTCTACCTTTCCATTTTTTTTTATTTTGTAGTTTTCTCTACTTTTTTTTCTATTAACGCTAGAGTAGTTAATATGTTAGGGTTCATTATACTTTGTTTGCAACTGAGTATTCTTTATTTGATTTCTTCTATATAAAAAGCATTGTATTTCAACATTATCAGATTTGTCCTGGATGACGATAAACTTTTTATACTTTTATTTCCACTCAAATTTTCCACGTAAACTATCGGTATTCGTCTCCACAATCCCCTACTATGTCTTCTAATTTGCGACCTTTTTGTTGTACTGATTGGATTTTCTCCAGATCTTCATCACTTAGATTGCATTCCAAACTCTTCCAATTTTCTTCAATGTGTTGGGCTACTCCAAACCTAGCACCCACGATCACAGCAGCCACATGGGGCTGTCTCAAAACGTACTTTGAAGCCACGTTAGCAATCGTGCATTGATGCTTGTTAGCTATTGCATTCAGCAATTGCAGCAGTTCCTGGAATAGGTCCCAGCTTCCCCATTGCAGAATGGATTGGAGATATTTCTCCTGAGACGGGGTCAAATTTTGTGGCGTGGGTTGTCCGATGTATCTGCAAAGGATGGCATAAATACGGGATTGATCATGCTATCGGCAGCAGAAACTATCCATGTACAAAACTTACTTTTCAGAAAGAAGACCACCACAGAAAGTTCCGTAAGTTAAAAGCTTTACATTATATCTTTCACAAACTTTGCGCATTTTGCCTTCCGGTCGAGTATCTATGATGGAGAATTGGACCTGGTTTGTTCGGATATTTGGGACCTTTGAACATATCTCCTCCAAGCGGTCAGAGTCAAAGTTAGTTAGTCCAATGTGTCGTACAAGCGGTTCATTTTGCTTTGTCAGTTCATGGAGATTTGCTATGGCATCCAAGTACCTCTTGTCACTGTAGTCCCACCTAGGCAGTTGACGTAGGTCAGTGTTCTGATCGACATATCTGATCATAATACAGAACAAAACACCTACCAGTGAAACTGTATTAAGTCAATATAATCCACTTTCATCCTGCTAAGTGACGCTTCCACGGCTGCTTTGACTACTTCCATGGACATGTTCCCAGGCCGCGGAACAAATTTGGTCATACTGACAGGCTGTGGCAGATGTGATGAAAGATGAGAGCTTGGAGGGTTTGTCTTCAAGCTTTCAATGAAGGACCCATATATCTTCTCTGCGGGACCATATATGTCAGCCATATCAAAACCAATCATACCATTCTGGTAGTATTGTCGGAGATCGTTGATCACAGCATGTTCAGCGACGGGCTCATTCCAGCGGTTACTGCTTAGAGACCACAGTCCAACTAGAAGGCGTGGGAAATAAAGAGTTGGAGCTACTTCAATAATTTGAGGAAGTGGATGAAATGAAGGGCGGCGTTGCAGCATTGCAGATTAAATGGTTGGTGGTAGAGATGAATCTTGGCTCAACCCTTTGGCGGTCTTTCAAGCTTGCAGGACTAGGACGGGTGAGAAACTTCCACTTTTTTTCGATATCCAGTTTCTTCCCTTTCACGAATAAACAGCAACTTGATCATTCCAGTGTAAAAAATAGGCACGGTTGTCTTTCATTCTGATTGCTTCGAGAAAAGCCGATTATATATATGTTTATGTTCTCAACATGGTTTCTTTCGTCGATTGGCAGCAGCAAGCTCCACAACCATATTGGCCGTGAGTTATACTTGACAGGTTTATGAGAGTTCAGAAACTTATTTGTAAACGATATCTTTTTCAGAACGCTTGCGGTTCTTTTCAGTTGCAGTCGTCTCCACAGTTTTTATGAGCAGAGCCTGTTTGTGCGTTGCGATTTATAATTTCGCATCCCGCCGTAACTTTGTATTTCTCTGCTTTTTTGGACATCCTCCAGGTTCACTGCACCACAGATGTCGTTTCTCTCGCCAACGACATCCTCTATTTTCGGTGGCAGCGGTAATGAAGACGGAAGTGCAGCCACGGGACACGGTGGAATGCTCGTCAATGAGAGCTGCTTGGACTTTTTAATGATGGAATTAGTAGACGCAATGTGCCGCACTGCCATTGATGAAGATACAGACCGCGAAGTCATCTTTTACAAGCTTGAAATGCTTGGATATCGAGTTGGACAGAGCCTTGTAGAGAGGTGCGTTGTATAGCTTATTTTTCGATATCAGATTATACAAAACCAGGATGCTGACACTTTTTGCCTTGATATTAGATTCACCGTTGATCGACCACGGTTTACGGATACCTTGGACGTAGTGAAATTTATTTGCAAAGATTTGTGGGTCATTATGTTTAAGAAACAAGTAGACAATCTCAAAACGAACCACAGGGTAAGGATTGCATTGTGTCATGATAGAGATTTTTAAAAACATGCATGTCTAAACCAGAACCTTTAGGGTGTATATGTCCTTCAAGATAATAACTTTCGTTGGTTCATGCGCATGTCGACTGATATAGGAGGTACTGACTCGTCAAGTAAAGCTACACCTGTAAGTCTGTTCAATCTTTTGCTGTCTAAGGCTTGCACCGACTGACCCGAAGATGTTTCACTATCTCAGTATTTGTGGTTTCCGTGTGGGGTGATTAGGGGTGCTCTCGCTAACCTCGGTGTTTCGAGTGTGGTTATGGCTGAAACTTCCAATCTTCCACAATGTAAGTACTTTTTAAGCTTGTCTCAGCAAAGTCAGTGCCGCTCACGCGCCTTCCCCTCAGGTACCTTCCAAATTAAAATTGCCAAATCATGAATACGCGATATGAATGTATATTAGCATAATATGGATACATCATAGCGGAGTGCTTCATTCTTGTATTATAGTAGCTTCCATTCACATGAAAATAGTCATAAAAGATGTATTTGTTCAGTTTCTAGTGTTACTGGAATCATACACAAGTGAGGTTTTTGTGGGCATGAACATTTCACACGCCTTTACAAGGATGGAACAGACAACATGTATCTATGTAGCCTTCATACATTATAATGAGTTTGGTGGGAAAAAGTGCATTGTTCCAAGTGAAAGGCCCCGTACATATTTAGTCTGCGCCTCCGCTCAAGCTAAGAAATCACAATGATGTATCCGTGACGGTTGCCCAAAGTAGCCTTCAGGGTCCGCTTTTGACGTGCTCTTCGTTTCTTTCTCCACTGTAATAATATAGAAGGTCGTATCATAAGAGATGCTCGAATCTCTGGTGACCACCCTCTTAAATCGCTTTCTCGGAGCATATGTCTCCAACTTGAACTACAACCAGCTAAAGATAGGAATATGGTCAGGTAATTGCTAAACCGTTCAATCAACCTAAGCAGAACAGCTACTACTGTACCTCAGCCCATTGACAATCCTCTTTGTTCCATAGGCGATGTCGTATTACGAGATCTTCAGTTGAAAAGAGAAGCTCTCGACAAGTTTGACTTGCCCGTCGACGTTTTGGAAGGTCACCTTGGTGAGCTCACCCTCAGCATCCCGTGGTCCAACCTCAAGAACAAGCCTGTCAAAGTGTACATCAACAATGTTTATTTATTAGCCGTACCTCGAAACGAGTCATCTGTAAAGTCGTCGTCTCTATCATGTTGAATATGAGTTATCCTGGTATCTAACTTTTGATGAATTTTAGATGACGGAAGAGGAGAGAAATCGGCGCGGCCAGCAGTTGAAGAAGGACAAACTAGCGAATGCCGAGTTGTTATCGGAACCTACGAAGAGTGCTCCTTCGAGTACTGTAGACTCCCAAGAGGAGGCTAAGAATGACACCTTCATCAACCAGTTGACCACCAAAATTATCGACAATTTGCAGTTTTCAATGAAGAATATTCATATTCGCTATGAGGATGAAGGGGCTGATCAACTCCAGCCATTTGCAGCAGGCATTACACTAGGCGAGTTAAGTGCTATATCGACAAATGGGCAATGGGTGCCTACGTTTATTAGTGAGGCTACGAATACGATACACAAGGTTTGTCCTTTTTCAGAGAAAAAGTCATCAGCCCATGTGATTGTTAACCTATAAATTTCACCGTGCAGCTGGCTACGCTGGAGTCACTATCGGTTTATTGGAATACAAATTCCAAGTCTTTAGCAGGGAAAGAGGATGCAATGGCTGCGTTTTCAGAGCTGGTAAGCAAAGAATGACGAGTGGTGATGGGATCCATTTTTTTTTTTACATATGATTTACTCCGATTCCGAACACAGATTACCACTAAATATAATGTGCCTAGCGAACATCAATACATTTTAAAGCCAGTATCAGGCACAGGAAGAGTAAGTCCATCTTATTCAAACTTTTGGTCGCTTTGACTACATTCTCATTTCCATTGATGTAGATCAACATCAACAAACGCTTTGGAGGAGAAGTGCCAAACTTGGATGCCACATTATTATTTGACGAATTGGGCTTTGTTTTGGATGATGAGCAATATCGTGATATTTTGGCTATGATTGATGCTTTCCATGCTACTTTGAAACGACAGCAATACCATCAATTCCGCCCTCCTAAAGATCACACTCCAAAGAGTCATCCCAAGGAGTGGTTCCAATATGCTGCAATGGCTGTGAAATCGGAAATCCATGAAACGCATTATCGATGGAGTTGGGAACATTTCAAGGAAAGACGCGACGATAGAATTCATTACCTTGATTGCTATGTTGCCAACGAACTTGGAAGAGCCACTCCCAATCAAGTCATTCAGCTGAATGCACTAGAAGATAAACTCAGTTACGAAGATATCAGATTTTATCGCAGTATAGCCAAGAATCGACTGCGACGTGAGCGTGCTGTCATTGCCGTTGAAGAAAAGCGCAAGAAAGAAGCAGCAGCGAAGCGGCCTAATCAGGGTGCATGGATCAGCAACTGGTGGTATGGAAATCCCGGCACTCAAACGGATGAAGCAGACGAAGAGTTGCAAATGACAGACGAGCAACGTCAAGAGCTATACAATGCTATCGAATATGACGAAGATAAAGCGGCTGTTACTACTGCTGTAGACTTCCCTGTGGAAACTATGAAGCTGTCCCTCAAGACCACCCTCAACAAGGGTTCCTTCATGTTAAAGCGTCATCCACATAACGAAAAGCCAACTGTGCTTGGATCTCTTGTGTTCGACATGGTCACCACCAACTTTGTGCAATACATGGAAGGTTTCAAAGTCACCGCAGCTCTCGGTGACGTTCGCCTCTATGATGATGTTACGGAAGGAACTTTGTACCGACAGCTTATTGGAGTCAAAGACAAGCCAACTGGGGATGATGATGACAGTTCTCCTGTGAATGCCATCAGTAAATGGCAATCTTCAAGGAGCCAGCCATTCTTTTCAGTTGCGTTTGAACATAATCCATTAGACCGTCGCGCTGATAATGGTTTATCTTTGAAGATGCACCATATTGAAATCATTTACAATCCTTCTATCGTCAGAGAAGTTATCACATTCTTTACTCCTCCAGAGTCAAGAATGGATAGTATCAATGCTTTGATCGAAGTGGCAGGAGATACTTTGGAAGGCATCCGAAAGCAGACCAGAGCCGGTCTTGAATTTGCCGTGGAACAGCACACAACACTTGATCTACGTGTGGACATGGATGCACCCATTATCGCAATCCCGGAGGATTGTACCAGATCGAATGCTCAAGTTATTGTTCTGGATGCTGGTCACATCAATGTTGAAAGTCAGCTAGCTCCTCCTGATGCTCTGAATGCTCTCAAATCCAAAGCGAAAGAAGATTATAATGCCGAAGATGACATACAACTCCAATCCCTTATGTACGACAAGTTTTCAGTACAGTTGACCCAGACCAAAGCTCTCATTGGCTATTCTGTAGAGGCTTGCCTCGAACAGATTCAAGATCCAAAGCCTGAAAATGATTATTTGCACTTTGTTGAGCGTATTGACATGTCTTTCATGGTAGAAATGTGTATCTTACCCAAGACAACGGAGATGACGAGGTTCCGTGTATCTGGACATCTTCCGCTTCTTTCAGTCAACTTTTCTGATCGCAAATATCGTACCTTGATGACCATTATTGATCTTGTCGTTCCAAGAGATGAACAGCAAGACTCTGCGGGCACAACCAGTCCCAATCAAAGTAACGATTTTGCCACAGATGACGAAGACACCGTACAGAAGCACGGATCTAGAAATAATGTGATAGCCAAGCTATGGGGTCAAAATGAAGTTTTGGTGGATACTGACAGTGATAGAGGCGATAGTGACGAAGAAGACAACGTCTCCATCTCACCATCTACTGTAACGGCCGATACTGAATACACGGATCACGATCTGGTACAAGGCAAACCGCGCTCTCAAAAGCAACCGCCGCGTATTAATTTGCAACAGAAGTTATTCGAGTTCGATTTTAAGGTTGATAAAGTGTCTGCCTCTGTGAGTGAAGTGTCTAAAAACTCATCAAAGCAAGAAGAATTGCTGTGCGACTTGGTCTTCCAGCACTTCCAGCTCCATTTCGCCCTTCACCCTTACCACATGGACGTTGACGTTGCACTGAAGTCTCTCAATGTGATGGATCGCATGCCGCATGGCCACGAATTCAAGTATTTAGTGACTTCCGAGAAAATTGATGAGGCTGGAAAGGCTACTGAGGATACCAAGAATCTTGTCAATGTCCACTATGTACGCATTAACCCCCAGAGCCCAGAGTTACAGCAAAAGTACAAAGGTATCGGACAGACAGCGGATGTAACTCTCTCTACTTTGAATTTGATTGTTACCCAAAGCTCAGTGTTGAGATTGTACAACTTTGTCTTGACCACGTTTACATCTGGACCTAATGGTCAACAGTCAGCTATGCCATTGCCTGCATCGACTCAGACCGGAAAGCCTAGATCAGCTTCTAACGCTGGTCATTTTGGCCGACGTTTATCATCTTTCGGAGAGGCTGATGCTGAAGCTAGCTTGATGACTAGCGCCAACAAAAATCAACTTCAACAAAATAGCAACATCAAAGTAGATTTGAAACTGGAGAGCGTCAATTTGATTCTGAACAATAACGGTACAAGGTTGGCGACTGGTGCACTTTCCCATGGCACCATGGATATTTTATTGTTCAACGAAAAACTTCAAGTTAAAGCCAAGTTTGGTAACTTCATTCTTACGAACGATCGACACGAACGCTTGCCGCATCACTTGAGAAAGACCAGCAAGACATTGCTCTCCATGGAGGGCGACGAGCTTGCTGACTTTAGCTTTGAAACCTTCTCCCCGAAAGAACCACATTATCCTGGATACGATCAACTGCTTTACTTCCGTATGGGATCTGCTCACATGAATTTCTTGGAAGAGCCAGTTCAGCAAGTACTCCACTTTTTGTCCACCTTCGCGGAAATGAAGTCAGTTTACGACAGAGCAAGACAGGCTGCCATTGAGTCTGCTCAGCAGCTACAACAAGCTGTGACCAAATTACACTTTGACTTTTTGATCAAATCGCCCATTATTGAATTTCCAGGAGCGACACCAAAGTCTGCCTCCAGCATTATTACTGCCAGGCTAGGTGAAATATCTGCCACAAATTCATTCAAGGACGATCATTCTAAGCAAGGCTATCTCAACATGATCAAGGCGCAAATCCGATCTATCAGCCTTTCTTCGAAACCAGCGTCACAGCTAGTAGACGTGGATACCAACGGAAAGAATCAATTGTCAATCATCAACGATATTGATTTAACTTTTGATATCGAATATTCAGATGGCTCTTTAGCGGCTGAGCGTCCAGATATCAAGATTCTGGGTGGTATTACTGATGTTCGCATGAATCTGACGCCACAACAGCTTGCCTGCTTGCTGGAGACTATCAATGCTGTCTCTAGATCTTTGAGCAGTCCTGGCGATGATGGGTCTAACCCCGAACCTACCAATACACAAGATACTCGATCGTCTGACAAGCAAATCGAAGCTCCAGAAGATGACAGCACGCAGCAGGCAGATGATGCTTCGATTACTCGTTTGCAGATGTCCATGATTATGAAGCAAACTTACTTGGAGCTGTTCTCAAAAGATTCGGATGGAACTGAAGAAGATCTTTCCACCATGTCACTGGCCAAATTCGCTTTGAATGATAGTGAATTGACTCTAAATATGGCTAGAGACACGTCTATGAAGGTCGATTTTGCTGTTCAATCTCTGACGTTGAGTGATACTCGTCCTGACGTCAAAAGTCGATTCAAAGAGATCATGCGTGCCAATATTCAGAAAGATCCTCAATTTTCGGTTCACATTGACGTCTCCAAACCATATCCTCAGCGGCATGGTATTGTCATTGTGGAACTACAAAGTCCAAAAATCATTCTTTCTTTGGATCATGTATTCTCTCTTCGTGACTTCATCACAATCCCCTTCGGCACAGAGTCTGATGCTCAAAAGTATGCCCAACAAGTCAATACACCTGAATCACATCCTAGTCAACGTCGCAAGTCAGTTTCAGTTCAAAATGAACAACCACAGGGTATGGAGCTATCCTACCGCATCAACATTACCGATACTGAAGCTATTTTGCTCGCCAACCCGACGTCGCCATCATCAGAGGCTGTCATCTTGTCTGCTCAGCAGATCATGTTCTCTCAGCAGAGTATCATGGCAATAGTAGGCAAGCAGGTCGGTATGTTCTTGTGCCGAATGGACAAACGAAAGGAAACTACTCTCAGTTTCATCGATACCTTTGATATGTCCATGAGTAGGGATGACAAGTCATCGACACCTGATCATACAATTCTCTCTTTCATTGTTGATGTGGATGCCCTTGTCCTTCGTCTTTCTTATCGTGATGCCATGCTTATTCTGGAAATTGTCAATAAGGCCCTCGAGCTTTTGAATCGAGGTGGACAAGGGTCTCAAGGCACACTTGCAGCTAACAATGACGAGAATGCGGATGACAGTGACGTGGCCAAGATGGCGAAGCGAAAGTCATTGACTTCTACTGCTGCCACTCTAGCCAACACACCTCAGAATTTGCGACTTGCCTCTTCGCCCAATGCCGCTCCCGTTGTCGCCAGCGAGATGCTAAAGGCCACCTTCCAAGGAATGCGCCTTGTCCTTATTGAAGATATCCATGAGCTACCGCTTATTGATATGAACCTTGAACAATTCTCAATCAAGGCTTCTGACTGGTCAAAGTCGTTGCTAGTTGATGTCGACTTCCAGTCCTACGCCAACTTCTTTAATGTCAAGAACTCACATTGGGAACCTTTGATAGAACCATGGAAGTTCAACATGAAGCTCATGAGGAGATCTAACCTTGATCCGTATGCACTGCAGATATCTTCACGACGCATGCTCGAGATCAATTTTACCCATACATTCGCTGAAACCGTGCTTTCCACTCTTTCCACTTGGGATAAGGAAAAGGGAACAGCTTTAGGACCTGCTAGAGGTTCCGTTGCCCCCTACACGTTGCGAAATTGGACTGGCTACCAACTTCACGTTTGGAGTATCAACGATGAAGACAATAGCCAAACGGTGGTCGAGATGATTGCGAACGGCCAAGAGATACCATGGAGATTTGACGACTGGCGTGCTCGACGTCAAGCGAGCTACAAGGGAAACAACATGCTTGGTTTACAAATGCAAGGTGGTCCCCTGTGGGAGAGTCTCAAGAACATATCTGTAGACCACGAAGGTGAACACATGTATGTGCTTCGACCCAAGATTGATGATGTTGCCCATCGCCTGGTGGTTGATATCAAATTGGTCGATAATGTTAAAGTGGTCACTTTGCGTTCTGCCATGGTGGTGGAGAATCGTACCCTTCTGCCAGTCGACGTCGTTATGGTTGATAATAAGGGCAACATGGCCTCGGATATACACAAAATAGCTCCAGGTGATGACTATGCTTTGCCCATTGAAGCTTCCTACCATCATAGCCTGCGAGTCAGACCTGATGCTGGATTCGGATATTCATGGAGTCGTCAGCAAATCTTTTGGGCCGATATCACCCAAAACCGCTGTCCAAGATCTTTGGCTTGTTATCCTGGCGAACGTGGACCCCCTCCTTTCCGATTCCAGGTTCATGGCCGATATGATAAGAAGAATCCTTTATCAAAGTACTATCCATGTTCGAAAATCCGCTTGAGTGCGCCAGTAGAAATCGAGAATTTGCTTCCATACGACTTCAACTTCCGTATAGTGGATAAAGACACTGGCCAAGACTTCAGCTCTTTCCTTCGCAAGTCTGGAACCAGTCCTTTGCACGTCGTTGAAATGGGCCACTTGTTGCTGATGAACATTCATATGCAAGAAAGCGTTTATAAACCCAGTGAATTTGCCATCATCAGCACACACGACAATGATGACCTTAACATCGATGAGAAGTTCACGCTTCTGGATAATGATAATGTACCATTGACGCTTAGAATCAACTCAATCGAGATACCCGAATCTGGTGGTGCACACAAGTTCAGCATTTACTGCCCATACATTATGCTTAACAAAACCGGCCGTGACATCGTCTACAAGGGAAAGCCATTCATGCAAGGTGCCAGATTTACCGCTGGCCAAAACGCAATGAGAAATCGTGGACGAAAGGCTGAACCATTCATGTTCTCTTACCCGAAAATTGATAATAGGAATAGATGCTTAATCCAAGTGGCAGATTCTGGATGGAGTCAGCCTATTAGTTTGGAAGCAGTTGGAAGTGTTCAGGATGTTGCGCTTCCATCCATTAACCGAGTGGAAGAATTCCACGTTGGTGTTTCCGTCCAAGAGGGCCAAGGCAAGTTCAAACTTATAAAGTTGATCACTTTTACACCACGCTACATCTTGCGTAACGACACAAGTCACGATATCAAGTATCGTGAACCAGGATCAAGAGCCGACTCGCTTCTCACCTCGAACTCTTCGCTTCCGTTGTACTTCGTGCGACAAAATGCCGAAAAGCAGTTGTCGATCAAGTTCCCTGGTGTGGGACATGCATGGTCTTCGCCGTTTAGTATTCAAGACATTGGCAAGGTCCATGTGCGACTTGACACTGAGGATGGGTCTCCACCCACCTTGATAAAAGCCTCGATGATTATGGAGGATGCTACTATCTTTGTCATCTTCAAAGAAGAGAAAGGAAAGTGGCCATACCTGCTCGTCAATGAAACAGCAGAAGATGTTCTCTTCTATCAAGAGGTAAGTAAAACATAAACTTGTGATACGTCCATAAAAAATCGCATCGTTGTATTGACTGAACAATGCCTATTTTCCTTATGCTAGGATCCCTCTATGCAAGATGAGTACGGCAATAATCTGCAACCACGAGGCTTGAAGAAGTATTATCTCAAGTCTGGAGAATCTTTACGCTACTCGTGGGATATGCCAGCTGTCAAGGACAAGCAACTCATCTTGAGCGTACATGGAAGAGAACGGCGCATCAACATTCAAGAAATTGGTGATCAAATACCGTTTAGACACAGGGTAAGTAACGACAATCAGCTTCTAAAACTAATGAAGCCATGTTATTCACCACGTCATTTACGTCCTTCAGACTCGAGATGGTGGTTGGGATATTATGTCCCTTGATATCATTGCTCAAGGATCGACCCAAATTCTTCGACTTTCTACCTACAATCAATCCCAGAGTATTTATCGACCTCAGACTTCGTCTTCGTCTGCTTCTGTTGCATCATCAGCACGCGAAGGGTTCGAGACCGTTGATGTGGAGCATATTGTGAACTTTATCTTCAACATCAAACTAGCTGGTATTGGTGTATCCATCGTCAATAAGCACATGCAAGAAATTGCCTATGCAACAGCGAGAGATTTGGATGTCAAGATAACCGATTCAAACATGTACACTTCACTGCGAACCAATATCAAGTGGCTCCAGATTGATAACCAACTGTTTGGTTCTATCTATCCTATCCTACTTTATCCATCTGCGCTTCCCAAGGATACAGAAGATAGAATCATGGTGCCTACGTTCCAGCTTGGTCTTGATAAGGTCAAGGACGACAGTGAGTATTAATTCAAAACTTATCTTACTGTGTATTGTATCGAAACTTACTGTGACTTTTCTTGTAGCACACGGTGTATCATTCTTCAAGTATTTCTCAGTTCTGCTTCAAGAAATGACTTTTGAAATGGATGAGGACTTTTTGTATGCCATTATTGACTTTACACAATTCGATGTTGCTGGATGGAACGCTGCTGAAACTAATGTGTAAGTGATGATAGAGAGGTGCATTCATCAGAAGATTCTTGGATTAACCATCGATTTGCAGCCAACTATGTGATGACAACTTGGATATTCCCGAACCCAAGACTACTGACGATGTTGCCCAGCTCTACTTTGAAGTATTCAACATTCAGCCCGTGAAGCTTAATCTGTCATTTGTGCGAACTCAAGGTGCTAATATCGTTGATGAAAGGTAAAGTTTGACAATGGCCGTCCACAACTACTATATATGTATAGACATCTAACTGAAATGAATGCAACAGACCAACGGGTGACTCCGCCCTTATGTTCCTAATTAACGTATTGACAATGGCTCTTGGTAACATTAATGTAAGTCGTAGAGAAGAGGATTGTCACCGTAATGATCAAACCTAACGCATGGTTCAATCTTATAGGAGGCGCCAATTCGCTTTAATGCCTTGGCAGCTGAAAACATGCGCGTCAACGATACTGATTTGGTCAACCGTGTGACAATGCATTACCGCGAGCAATTCATATACCAAATCCATAAAGTGCTTGGTTCTGCGGACTTCCTTGGAAATCCCGTTGGCCTGTTCAACACCCTCAGTTCAGGTGTAGCTGAGCTCTTCTATGAACCTTATCAAGGTATGATCATGAATGACGGTCCTCAGGAACTAGGAATTGGTATCGCCAGAGTAAGTAGAACGGATGTTTTTGATATGTCAAATAGCATACTGTACCCGTTTTTTTTGACATCATTGTAATCTAGGGTGTAAGCGGTTTTGTGAAGAAGAGTGTGTTCGGATTCTCGGACAGCTTCACCAAATTCACTGGAAGTATTGGTAAAGGACTGTCAGTGGCTACGATGGACAGAGCATATCAGGACCGCCGTCGCATTAACATGACGAGAAATCGTCCCAAACATGCCCTCTACGGTGTAACAGCTGGTGCAAACTCGTTTGCCAACAGTTTTGCTAGCGGTGTAGCCGGTCTAGTGGTAAGTGAATTTCTGATTACAGCATTGCGATGACACATGGTAAATGGAAAGATACTGATAGATTCTTTTTATCTTTCGCAACAGAAACGTCCAATTGAAGGCGTCGAGAAAGACGGCGTTGGAGGGTTCTTTACCGGTGTAGGCAAGGGTCTCGTCGGGTAAGCATATAGAATCATCTAATTGTTCATTGTTGTGTAGGCCACTTTCTAACCACATTTTCCGTATGACTTAGTGTGGTCACCAAACCAATGGTCGGTGTCTTTGACTTGGCCAGTAATGTGACCGAAGGTATTCGTAATACCACTGCAGGCGACACCCTCATCGACCGCGTACGAGCACCGCGACACGTTGGTGCTGATGGAATCCTTACAGTAAGTTGGCACTATCTTTTATCATCATGGCTGCGACGGTCTTTACTGATCAGAATTCCATTACAGCAATACTCCACGAGAGAAGCACAAGGTCAACTCTGGCAAAAGATGGTTGAAGGAGGTCAATACAGCAATGAAAACTATATAGCTCATTGCGAAGTTCAAGACACAGAGGTTGTAGCCATCCTCACTGACGCCTCTATCATGCTGGTCAAGACCCGTCGCTTGACTGTCGACTGGAGAGAGCCGTTCACCGAAATTCAAACCATCAAGTGTGAGCCCACTGGTGTTGCTATTTATCTTCGAAGCAGGGCCTGGGAGCCTTTCATCATCATCTCTGACAGAAGGAGCAGAGAGCAATTTTTCAACCAAATCGAGAGTACTGTGGTTCGATGGTCTCGCAAGGTTAGACCAGAATATTAAAGAAGTCTGGTAGACGTAGATCTTGTATATATCAGTTTTAAACCAAAAAGTCTTCGCTTTTGAATAAATGAAACGATATCCTATTCTTTGATGCGTTCGCGTTCAACTTGCTAATGAACAGCAGTGACTGGCAAAGCATGAAATTTTCCAACTCCGTACCATCTAATAGTAGCCGTCCCCTAAGCCACATAAATTTGACAAGGTAACGAGAAATTTGGGTCTTTCATTATCAAACCTCATGTCCATGTTTGCCAAATCAATGCTAAAGAGCAGCGCCTGGATAGCGCAAGGTAAGAAAGGAAAAGAAAATATACTTTTCCATATTTACCACAAATTAATTAAACCAACCGTTCTATTTCACAGCTTCCCGCCACCACCACTTTCACACAACTGCATTCAGGGCATTGCCAAAAGCTGTTGAACAACATAACTCTCCAGAAAACCTCAGCTCACTTGCGACGAGACTTCAAGTGAATTTTCACCAAAAGGATATCCTCAGCCAAGCTTTGACCCACAAATCGTTCCGTCACGGTATTGTTGCAACTAACGAAAACTTGATACAATACGGTAACCGAGTGCTCGGATACTATGTTGCAACCTCTTTGCCTACCGATGCCAGCGAAGAAACGATGAAGAACGCTCTCCGTGGATACAACGACCCCAAGTTCCTTGCTAGTGTTGCTGACGAATTGAAGATTGAAGATTGTCTCCAGTATCAACTTGTAAGTGGCATTCACGTATGCCCATCGCTAGAGTCATAAACGTTTACTTACCCATGCTTTGCAGCCTTCTGACACTGCATCAACGGGTCTCTCATCCATCAAAGCAGGCTCTTTGAAAGCATTGCTTGGTGCTATCTATCATGATCAGGTATGTTCGTTACTCTGAACACTAACACTTGCAACCAATTTTTTCCTAACCACATATCCAAACACAGGGTGAAAACAAAGCTCGCGAATTTGTCAATAAGCATATCCTTTCTAGAAAGCTTGTCGTATAATAGAAATATACAAAGCATTTTAACTTTTTAAAAAGTTTGTAATAACAATAGTTCTCTTCAAACCCTCAAAACAAATATAAAAAAAATCAAAAGAACAAAAGAGTATGGTGTCATCAAGATGTATTATGTAAATGCCATTTATTGCTATTTAGGTTGGTTGTCCTTTGGATGCCAGTAGCGCTCGCACTTTGGCAAGTCTTTCGTTCTGAAGCTGTTTTTGCTGATCGCTATCAGACAATTGGTTCGCTGGTGGAGGTATTGGAGTGGCGGCTGGTTCAACAGGCTGCATGGGCTGCTTACTCGTGGTAGGCAACGTGGATGCAATGTCCGCGACCCGCGATCTATAGTACGCATGATGTTCATTCCATGGTTGAAGGAATGCAAATTTTGGATTCCCAAGATGCTTTTCCTTGATTTTGCTCTCTAGCGATGGTCCTGCCTTGGCTACAAATGCTGCGGTCTTTTCAATTGCCTCGTAAATGTCATCGTGATTCGGCTGCTCAGTACTGACCATGAAGCAGTTATCAGTTCAAATTGCCGTACTATCATGATACAAGAAAAGAGCTTACCTTTTTGCCGTATCTTCTATTTTATCATTACTTTCCTGCTTCTTTTCTTCTTCAGCGTCGGAATCGCTGTCACTACTGCCGTATCCGCTAAGCCCAGAATTGGAGAGCCATAGAATATGGCGGTAAAACTTGTACAGCCTATTGTCTTTATGCAGAAATGCGAAAAGTGGGTTACTAGCTTGCTTCGCTTGGATTGTTATCTCCATCTGTACAGCCTCGGTTGATGATGAAGCTATAAATTTGGCGGTTTTTTCGATGATATCAACTTGCTTTTGCGTCTTGGGCTATATGCCGAATCAGTTAGCATGATATCACTCATATTCACACTACCATACGCAGGTTACCTTTTCTAAATCATTGGGTATCTGGAAACTACAACGTATGTTTTCTATAACCTCTTCGGGTTCCAAAATCTTCTCTTCCACATTGTTACCGATGTTAGATTGTGACTCGTCGTCATAAGAGTATTGATATGTCTTCTGTTCCTGCTCCATTCTTCTTCGTTTCCGCTTTTCCTCTAAGTCATTGAAGGAATCGATTAAGAATTGATATATAATGATACTTATATCAAA